>CM028136.1:278320000-279520000 GCA_016271365.2 Neoceratodus forsteri | reverse complement strand
TATATTCGTACCCTGTTATGGTCATGGTTGTGGTGATGTGGGAAAGGCAGCCCATCCTGGTGGCAACATGAAACTGCCTACCATTGAGGTAGATGATGAAATCATGGAGAAATAATTCCATAGTGGGCACAATTCAGACACTGATGACTGCAAGGGCAGCTTCCTGTATGATGATGATGATGATGATGAGTTGGATGTTGATGGGTTCTAAGTTAACTGGTTCAAAGGCTGTCACATTTTTTCATATGTACATGTTTTGTATTTCATAACGTAAAATCAGTGTCCCACCCTGAATGAGTCTCACTCCATAATTTCATATTGACAATTTGGCACAAGTAAATTCACAATCCTTCTATTTTACGTTCTCTACCTTGATATTATTTCTGATTAGACTTAACAGAATGTGTGCTGCTTTCCTTAGCAAACACAGTCAGCCTCTTAAACACAATTGTCCATTTGTAGTACTAGGTCTTAGCCACTTAAAACCTGCTGATTAAAGATATCTGCCTCGTGACTGAGAGTGAAATACTGTAACTCAATACACACCATATCCAGCCACCCACCCACCCAGGTGTGTCTGACACTGAGAGGGAATGTGTTGCAGCTGTTCCCATGACCACCACCAGTAACCCTCATTCAGCTAAAGCCACCAGATAGTGAGAGGGAATGTCATCATGTACCCATGACCAACACCAGTAAACTGCAGTCAGCCAAAGCCACCTGATAGTGAGAGGGAATGTGATATTGCACCCATGACCACCACCAGTAAACCACAGTCACCCAAAGCCACCAGACAGTGAGTGGTAATGTCATTATGTGCTCATGACCACCACCAGTAAAACACAATCTGACAAATATGCCAGATACTATCTCAGTGAGAGGGAATGTGATTGTTTTCCATCCTGTGCCCTGCCAATGTCATGGCATATGGAAACCACATCCAGCAGCCACAGCTGCAAGGCTTCTTATTATCAATACTTTACTGTGAGTATGTATACTAATTTTTTATACCATGGAAGTTCCTTGAGCTATGTTATGCTTCCTGCTGCATTTCTGAGATGCACTTGAGAAACACATACAGTCATCTTATTTTCTATTTTTACAGGTTAGCAGTTTCAAGCACTCTCCTGGACCAGAGGACTGTAGTACTGCAGTATTATCTACAACCACCTATAGGATATCCATTTCAGGTAAGTATATCAATTTTATTTCATCAGGTCTTTTTTGTAGTTCATTTTTTCAAGAGAGTATAAATCATAGAAAGTAGGTGACATGTACGTCACATAATATAGTTTTCAGGCACATCAGGCACTGTATTGCTGCAGAAGGCCATGGCAATGTTGAGCAAAGTTTTATCCAGGTCTTGGCAAGATGTCTTTTAAAATGTAACTTAAGACATTGGGACAGTGCATGGGTTACACGTACTAAAATTTGTGATTTGGTCTTGGTTTGGCTTACTAAGAGTTTGGTTTCTGTTAAACTGGATATATAACAGTCAGTAACAGCCACATTTTGAATAGCTTGTGTCACTGCAATAAAGTATTAATAATTTCTTTTTCATCTGTTTTTGCAGGAAACATTTCAGTGCTCTGTGCTGCCTTCAGTGATTTCTCCAAATAAGAAGTTTAACATCAAACCCGCAACTGGTATTAATCCTGACCATCAGGACTGGACTGGAGTATACACAGAAAACCTGTGAAAAATTCACAAAAAAAGAAACCATTAATAAAACTCGCTTCCAAATAGTGGTGGGCAAAGTGGCCATGATTCACGGAGTAACGCGGAACTGAGAAGTAATCCGTAACGCGAAGCGGAGTACTTCACGTTATAATGAGGAATGTGAAAACCATTGAAAACAATGACTTTGCATTAATCTGCCTTCCCTCAACCACTTCTCCACTAATTTTAATGCAAAGTACATAGAGATCAATGTACTTCGCATCTCTTCACCTTGTTTTTGAACTCCAAAGGCGAATTTTGCAGTGGTTCATGGGATTGCAGGTCACATGGGCTCTAGATTGTTCTGCACAGCCTCAGTTCTGGGTAGTATGTGTAGGTAGCTGTAGGAGACAGTTTGCTCTGAAAGCGCTCTGCAATTCAAACCCTATAAAAGCTGTTGAAAGGGCCCTTTTAAGTCATTTTTTTTGCTCAAAATGTAGTGCATCGATTGTAGGAAACCCTCCTGTGCTCATATTATCGAGTATTTATTGTTTATATATGGATTTTGAATGTTAATTCAGAACATTCAGTCTGTGTACTGACAGACACTGGAAGTATTCTTTGGTGAAGGGTTGTAGGTTGATTAACTTGGAGAAAGAGGCAGTTCTTTCTCTTTTGGTGATATTTTTCTTGTATAACTGTGTTAATGTACACACAGTAATATTTTCAATAATTCTTGACTTTTTTTGCTGATTGTTGTGGTGCAGAAGTGCATATTTTTAATGTGTTTAAAATATTTTGTTATATTAAGAAAGTTTTCAGTTTGCTAAGTGTGTGTTACCTGTGCGTGTATGTGTGTGTGTGCATGCGAGTGTGTGTGTGATGTGTGCCATTAAATCAGACACATTTTATTGTGCCCACAGTAATTGCAGCAGTGTGAACCTACTATATTCACTGTACCTGCATGATTTGTTTGTATTGCTTTGTTGTGGTATCTTTACTGGTATGGGTCTGTACTGTTACTGCAGTGCACTGCCCCCCCCCCCCCAGTCACATCACGAATCAGGATTTACATATATCACGTCATCAATCACAAAACTAAGTTTTTTTCTATTTAGTTGCATGTGAGCCTGTTTTTTAGTATCTCTTGAGGCCTCACCACTGACTGTAGTCATTCATACTAGTTTTTAAATCTGGTAGTTTTTGTGATACAGGTCATCGGGTAGTACAGCTGTAGGCATTCACTTTCCCATACAGCTTAATATTATTGGTTATTACCTCATGCCAGACACTCATCACACTCCAATTCTGAGAAAAATAAATTCATGTTCTTCATCATCAAGGTCACGAATGGAGTCACGATTCATGATCATAAATGTCACGAGTCACAAAATAATTTTTTTTTACCAGTTAGTTGCATATAAGCCTGTTTTGTAGTATCTCTTGAGGCTTCACCACTGTACTTACTTATACAAGTTTTTAAATTGGGTAGTTTTGCAATACAGGTCATCAGTGAAGTACAGTCATAGGCATTTGCATTCCCATACAGCTTAATATAATTGGTTATCTCATGCCACACACTCATCATGCTCCAGCTCCAAGAAAAATCAATTCATGTTCTGCTGCATGTTCTGGTCATGTTGCAGTGCCAGTGACTCAGTAGGTAGCACACTCACCTCTGAGGCCAGAAGATCAGAGGGCTGTGGGTTCAGTTCCCACATCTGGCACTTGGGTTACTATCCCAATACTGACACTGTAGTGCAGCATGAGGGGGGTGTTGCACTTCTGAGGTGCCGTCTTTCAGAATAGATATTAAACTGAGGTCTCATCTGCCTGGATTGGTGGTAGTTCAGGTGGATGCTAAAGATCCCATGGCATTTACTGAAAAAGAGTAGGGGAAATTTTTATTAAATTCAAAAGAAAATCAAAATAAAATATATACCAATCAGTATTCCATTATACAGAATCATACAAAGAATAAAAATAAAACCAGAAATAAGTATTAATTCATATAACATCCCTAATATTTAAAAAAGAAACAATTTTAACTCACCCGTACCCTTCCCACTTTTTTCCCCAAAATATATACATGCTATTCATTTCAAGAAAAGAGAGAAAAAAAACAGCATTTGAACTCAGTTATAACCTTAAAACAATATTATCGTAATTAGAATACAGAATAGCAGCCCTAATACCCCATCATACCTTTTTTTTGACTAACATAGTAAATCTATATTTCTGAAACCTATTCCTTTCAACCTATTTCTTATAGGAAATCAAAATATGCCCACTCCTCCAAACATTTCCCTGTACTTCCCTTCAACAATTCATCAAACTTCCATTTATTTATTTCCTGTACTACAATAAAATAAAGATCCAAGGCAGCAATGTCTTGTTGCTGCAATACTAGACAACATCAGCAAATCCATATCCAATATACGAAACGGGCAAACAAAACCCTATCTGTACCTATATTAGGCTGTTTACTTCGAGTAGGAGGGATACCAAAAAACAGTAATGTAGAGGCCGGAGGTATAGGTAGCATATCTTTCCATCTGTGTTTAATGATATTCCAAAACTGGACAATATATGGACAAGAATACTATAGATGGTCTATGGTTTCTACTACTTCTGTACAACAAACTCTAGGGCAATATCTGTCTTGCAAAGCTTTATGTTTCTGATTCCTTTTCACATTTATTTTCTGATGAACCCCCAACCACACTGTATCCCACATTTGCTCAGGGATCTGAGGATCCATAATATATTCTGATATTAAAGCCTGTTGAAAACCTGAAAAACTCGAAAAAGGATATTCCTGAAAATGAACTACCAAGAACTCCCTGTACAAATGCTTCCTAGAGAAGACTTATACCATAGTATATTTCACATCCCATTTGATAATCCAGTCAAAAAAACCCTCCTACCTTTTTACCAAACGAGGACTCCTTTTATTGTTATGAAAAATGTTGCCCATTTCCCATTCTAACAAAATCCCTTTAAGTAAAGAAAACCCCCAAATACTCCACAACTGAGTGGTACCTCTTATCAAGGGCAGTAAATTCACATATAAAAATACTGTAAAAAAAAATAAAATAGGGTTCAACATATTCACCCCTTCATCTTTAACATCTTTATATAATATATTCTGTTTAATAGGATTTAATCGACTACCCCAAAAACAAATAAAAAAACAACTGGATAAAGAAACTTCAAACTTTTTAGGTAGCATAAAAATAGCTCTGATATACAAAACAATAGGGGTTAAAAAGACCTAATCAGGAATACCCTTTTCTTTTTCCCAACTTTCGATCTATTCCATCTGCTCACCATCTCGTTCCCTACAGATAATAATCAAGACCAATTATATTCCGCCATTCCACTACCCTCAAAATAAACTCCTAAAATTTTACATGGATTTGTAGCCACCATACAACCTCCAACCTCCCTTGGGGAATCCTGAAAACCCTTCAGATCAATATATTTTGCTTTCCCAATATTCAAAGTAGCCCCTGAAGCTTCCCCTGCAACCTGAATAAGATTCAAAGCAATAATCAGGGACTGATGATCCTGAATCAATAAGCACAAATCATCGGCATATGCCAATACTTTACAAGCAGATGAATAATCCCCAGTCAAACCCAGAATTCTAGGGGAGTGCTGAAGAAGTCTCATAACTGGATCAATCATAAACACATAAAGGAGGGGGCTCAAGGGACAACCTTGATGCACCCCTTTCAACACCTGAATTTTAGGACCCATGATACCATTATCATAAGGGACTACAAAAGCTAACCCATAACAAACTTCCAACCAACCCACAAATTCCTTCAGAATTCCACATGCAAGCAAAAAATCCCATAAAAAGGAATGAGATACCCTATCAAATGCTTTGGCCTGATCTAAACTGACCAAAATCCTAGAATTCTTCCCCAAACCATTCCCTCCATCCCCTTATACCACCTCCCTAAGTAACAACAAGGTGTCAGTTATTTTCCTTCCTGGTATTGAACAAAATCGCATTGGACTAATCGGATCTTCTATAACCATGGCTAATCTATTCCCTAATAATTTAGCGAAAACCTTAAAGTCAATATTTAATAAAGTGATAGGACGCTAGTTAAACAAGTCCATAGGATCCCCGGATTTAAACAAAAAAAAACAACAGACCCTCATACATTTTGTGAGGCAAATAACATTCTTCTTGAAAAAATCTATAAACAGTTACCATTTCCATTAGAATAATCTCCCATAACAATATACATATTTCATTAGGCAGACCATCTGAACCTGGTGAAATCCCCTTATGGAGACTATTAATTACCCTGTCCATTTCTAAGTTTGAGAAAGGGGATGTCAAAATATCTCGAAATTCCTCAGCAAGTTGAGGTAGTGCTGCTGCCTGCAAGACTTGAGGAGTAAATTGAAAAAATTCCACAGGGGAACCAAACATTTCTTTTACATATTGTGTGATTAACCCCATAATAGAAACATACTGTGGTGTTTTTAAACCCTGAATCAGTTTCTTCTCTCTACGTTTTTGGTAGCTAACAAAGGGATTTATACTTTCAGCTTTCCCCTGAGTACCAAAAGTTTGTTCTTTCTATAGGGAACAAAGCCGATCATATTGGTATGATCTCATATTAAGTTTAACTGAAGCAATCTCATCTCTGAGGTCCACCCCTTCCTCACACTGCCTTGACAGCAACACACCTAAATCATGTCCAAGAACTAAATATTCTTTATATTTTGACACTGCTTGAGATCGCCCATGAATCTTAAAAAACTCTACTATAAGAATTTTTAAATCCTCCCACCATGATCCTATATTATCATATAGGAATATCGTAGATACTTTGTCCCATATTAGTGTTTTAAAAGCAGACACAATTACTTGATTCTCTAATAAAGATACATTCAGTCTCCAAAACCCTAACCTGGTCTCTCTTATCGGGGGGATAGCAATATTTACCCCTATCAACAGATGGTCTGAAGTTTCTATAGGCAAAATAAAAGTATCAGAGACCTCCAACAATTGTTTCATAAATAAAAAATCAATGCGGGAGGGAAGGTTACCTTTAAAAAAGGTGGCCTCGCCAAATCCTGTACCACTCCCCTGAGAATCTTTCAATCCTGCCTGAAGTATTAGTTTTTCCAAAAAGGTCTTATCACACTACTGCTTCTCTTTTAAATTACAAAATTGAAAATTTATATTAAAATCATCCCCCCCAAAAATCTGTCTGCTAGTAAACAAATAAGGCTGTATTTTTGTTAGCAATTCAATTCTCAAAGCTTTTGTTTCTGGACCATAAACTCTAATCAATCTACAAGAAAAAGAATTAATAATTACATCTAATAATAATGTTCTACCAGGATCAATATCCACTAGATGCAATACCTTAACCATAGAAGAACGGAAGCAAAAACCCACCCCACAACAAGTTTCCATTCCTATTGACCAATACGAAGAACCCCACCACCATTCTCTAGTTTTTTTGTTTGTTTTTTTAGTCTTTGGTAACCAGGTTGCTTGCGAAATTTCAGCTAATGTGTGAAGTGTAGTATCCTGCAACATAAACACATCAAAATCTAAATTTTGTAGAATGCCAAAAGTACTTTTTCTTTTGTAATCTGATTTAATGCTATTGACATGTAAACATGCCACCCATAAACTAATAGCTTCAGGGAGGTTTATTTATATTTTTTTACTTGACCTCGTAACCCTTTTTTGTAAAACAACCACCTGTGAGTTCTGAACCTCAGTATCCAAGGTTGGTAATAAACCAGAAGCTTGGCTTGAAGTCTGTGAACCTTCCTCCATAGGGTCTTCCCTATCCACCTGCTCTTCCCACGAAGCAAAAGCAGAAAATCTATTGGGAAGGGGTAAGGGTGACAAAGGTACCATTGAATGCACCAAATCAGAACAGCCCACTCTCGATGGACTTGAAGGAGGGACCACTGGGCTCTCTTGAAGAGTGCTATCCTGTAAGTCCACTACTTCCACTTGCTCTTGAGAGTGTAAATTTGACTGAACAGGAACACACCGAGGTGAACCTTGGGAGGGTTACAAAAGGGGTTACTGCTGCCTCCACACAAGGACTATCTTTATCTACATTGCTAACATGAGGTAAAGGGGGAACAACTATACCCTGTCTACCCATGTGAGATCTCTCCCCACCACCTCCAAGAGAAGATACATTGCCTGTACCCCTACCTCTACGCTGGAGTGGAGGAGGATGTACCGTATCATGTTCTGTACCATGCCTATAAGGCCTCTGAGCTTGGGATAGAAAAGCCTCATGAACTGATATCTCGTCAGAACTGTGGGCCACCCATGGACATTCCTGAAACCCATGGTCTTCATCCCCACAGAGATTACAAATTGGGGGGGTTGTACATTGTGCTGCTGAATGTCCTAGTACCTCACAATGAAAACACTTAATGCCATCACAGTCATTATTCAAGTGAGTCAAAGCTCCACATCGGTAACAGCTTTTTGGCTGACCTGCATAAAATAATATTCCCCTGTCCCTTCCCAAAAAAAAAGGAACTTGGTAAGCGCTGAATCCCCACATCTGTTTGTTTTAATTGGACCTGAAAGTTCCATCCTCCATTCCAAAATCCATTTCCGTCCATGATTGGCCTAGGATGTTCAAAAATTGTACATCGTTTTTCTAACCAAAATACAATATTGTTTACATCTACCCCCTCATTCCCGAACAACACCGTTAAAGTTTTGAGAGTAGGTTTAGTAATGGGGATTGCTAGAAACTCTTTCCATTCTTCTATATATTTCTGTTCATAATATAATTTCCAGAATTTGTCCAAAAGAACCACTGAATAGAAACTGACACCATAATTTCTATCCCCAGGCGCATGTATAAAAGCATACACATCAATAGGAGTGAAACCCATCAAATCTTTAATAAGAGTTTTCCCCACCCAAAGTCTATCGGGGGAATCAGGGCCTTCCCTACCTATCACAGATAGACCATAAATCTCCTTTTTGCTGCTTCTTCAGGCTTACAAAAAAGCCCAGCATAAGATGTAGGTCATCCCCAATCTTGCACAGAGGGTAACGTCTCTCTAGAAGAACTCATATCTCTTTCCTGCATAGACCTTTGTTCTGAACATTCCCCCTTCTCTCCTACCTTTCCCATAATTGTAACATGGAGGTCCTCTTGAACGTTCCCTTGCTGAGAACAAATGTTTTGATTACCAAGATCCTGGAGATCTGAAGAGGAAAGAATCGCGTCTGACGTAGCAGAAAAAACTACAGCCTCATTATCGAAATGCACAGTTGCAGTGGAAGCAAGTGGGGACTTAGGATTTTGGCCATTTACTTTCTCTATGCTGACCAGCTCTATAGTCATCAAACCAGAACCAGAGTTTCCCGGAGAACCCGGAATCGGTATCTGTGGATCCAGAACCCAGCGCTTATCATGATAAAGCCATCCTGCTCTCTGCAAAGCGTCCTCCGGAGACCAATTCTCTGAATCAATTGGCAAGAAAGTCCATCTATCTGGACATCACAATCGTTATCCAAATCAAAACTTTTATCTGGAGTAGAAGTGACATTTAAAGGTAAACACTTGTTAGCACCTAATATGGGACTAGCTACTGACCTTTTCAGTTTTTTCCTTTCCTCCTCCAATCTAAATCTACTGAAATTATATTCCTGTTCTGCAGTAGAAATCAGAGCCAATAACTGATTCTTCTTTACCTCTAGCTCCTCCTGTAGTTTAATTTCCTCAGTATTCAGGTCACCAACAGCTTCAGGCACAAGGGGTGGAACAACAAGATTCTCCGATATAACTCCTGGTAAGGGATTCATAGCTACTGGAATCCTTACCTCAGACTGGATATGTATCTCCTCTGGAGCTCCAAGAACCTGACCTTTCCCATCCATGTTCTGTGACATACTGAGCTTCACCAACTCTCCTGCAGTGCTTCAGTGCCCTCTGCAGCAAGAGTAGGGGAATTTCCCCAGTGTCCAGACCAAATTTCTCCCATTCACTAAAAATACCACCAACAGCTTAATCTGGTTCAATTTCACTTGCTTGCCATCTGTATCCACTACCTCCCTGTCACCCCTGAAAAAGGGACTTCTAGGCCCAGTGGGCTTACCTGGTCAACAAAATTCAATAAATAAATAAATAAATATGTTCTTCACCATCACAGTCACAAATGCAGTCATGATTCATGATCATTGATGTCATGAATCACAAAATAAATTTTGATTACCAGGTAGTTGCATATAAGCCTGTTTTGCAGTATCTCTTGAGGCTTCACCGCTGTACTTACTGATACAAGTATTTAAATTGGGCAGTTTTGTGATACAGGTCATCAGGGAAGTACAACCGTAGGCATTCATGTTCCCATACAGCTTAATATAATTGGTTATCTCACGACACACACTCATCACACTCCAGCTCCGCCAAAAATAAATTCTCGTTCTTCATCATCATGGTCATGAATGCGGTCATGATTCATGATCAGTCTTGTCACAAATAACAAAATTATTTTTTTTACTAGTTAGTTGCATGTAAGCCTGTTTTGTAGTATCTCTTGAGGCTTCATCGCTGTACTCATTGATACAAATTTTTAAATCAGGTAATTTTGGGATACAGCTTATCGAGGAAGTACAGCTGTAGGCATTTGCATTCCCATACAGCATGTGACTTCCAGTACTGTAAGCTGTGCTGTGTGGGTGCCAAGGGGCTGCCAATATTGTTGTTACTCTGCCTTAATTCACGTTAAGGCAGAACGTTAAGATGAAGTGATAATTACAAGGCAAAGTGAGCCTTTCATGTTGACCACTCCATGTAGTGGGCACTTCGCTGGCAGAATTTTGATTTGCTGCATCTCTAACTGTGTGCATGACTGAATGTGCCATTAATTCTGGGAGACTTTACATTTCTTGTTGTGCTTTCATTTCACTTCATCAGCACTGGGGGATTTTCTGTACACAAGACAGTAGCATTTTGGGGATGCACATTAATTCTGGTGACTGTGTGTGTGGAGGGCTGCCAATATTGTCACTTTGCCTTACTTTGCGTTAAGGATGAATGACAATGCAAAGTAATAATTACAAGGCAAAGTGAGCCTTTCATATTGGCCACTCTGTGTAGTGGAATGTCAACACAAAGTGTCCATTTTTTGGGCACTTCACCAGTGAAATTTAAATTCATTGCATCTCTACTTCCAATAGATTACCCCCCCACCCCCACTCAAAAAACTACACACCTTGCCTGGCTTGACAGTATTCCAATGCCAAAATTACTCATCAAGGCAAAACATGCGCACCCCAAGTTCAACTATATGATGACCTGTGATACAAAAAAAAGCAATGATTACATGTATATATGTAAATATATACACATATAGATATATAGATATATATACAGTGTATATATATATATATATATACTGTATATATATATAATGTGTGTATCTAAACATTTAAGGTCAGGTTCTGTGGAAAACCCTGATGGTGCCAGGTACATTAACTTACCAAGGGTAGTGTGAGTGTACACACATATAGGGCATCCTTCATGTTTGGGTCAGTGCACCAGACTTTGGGTAACCAACAGCATCATCACATCATCATCGTTAACTCAATGGTCATCTTTTGCTATCACATTATTTGGCAAGACAGTATACATCAGCCCAGTCAGTGCAAGAAGCATTACATGAAATTCCAAGAACAGCAGCAGAGGTGACATTGTTCTTGTTGGAGTGTGTGCACGCATGAATGAGTGTGGCATGAATTCATGGAGACTTTTCATCCCATTTAATGGTCTCATCATTGTTTTCAATATGTTGAGTCTGGTATTTTCATCACATTTCTACAGCACCATTTATTTGGTCCACAATTATGGGGACTGCATAACGCATAAATTAATGCATCAAGAAAGACCAAATACTTTTCAACACATAATGCTATCATTATTTCTCAATATGTGTAGTCTTGAATTTTCTGGCCATAAGACAGCAGCATTTTGGGGGTGCTCAATTATGGGGACTGGGTGCACGAATGAATGAGTACAGCATGAATTAATGGAGACTTCTTTCCATTTTATGTTCTCATTTCTATTCATCTGGAGTCGGGAATTTTTAGGACATAAGACAGCATCCCAATATTTGTACAAACACTAGCCAAAAACATTATACAGAAAATCAGCTAAAATGATGTCCTTCCCTTCCTTGTTATATTCTGACTGAATAATATCTGTTTCCAAAAAAAGAAAATATTTTAGTGGTCTCAGTAATGTTTTCTTTCTGTCTTGGCGTGTGCATGTGTGGAAAAGCAGGAGTGAGCAGTGCAATAATCTGCTAAACAGCATGTGTGCACTTTCAGGTGCACACTGCCCCGCCCCCTGAAAACATATATGATAGCTGACTTGTTCCACTGTTGATGGTATAAAGAATAAAATACATATAAAGTATATTTTAATTGTACCATCATCAACAGTGGACCAAGTCATTTAATATGTTTTCAGGGGGCTCAGCGGGCAGTGGCAACCTGACAGTGCACACATGCTGTTTGGCAGATTATTGCACTGCTCACTCCTGCTTTTCAACAAACAAACCATGACAGAAAGGAAATATTACTGAGACCCAAACAGACATTATTAAGTAGGACTATAATGAGGGCACGGACACCACTTTTGTACTTTATTTTATTTCAGGTGTTTTGGGGGTGTGGATCTTACTATTTATGGGAGGTAAACAAGGTTATGCGAAAGAAAGACAGAACACACACTTAACATAATACACATAGCAGTGCACAGTGGGGGGGGAGACTAACAACAACAAAAATGGATAGTGATCTGTGTCAGATGACCTAAAGGTATGCAAGTAAGGAGGACTGGGGGTATACTGGAATGCACTGGGACCCATCACATTAAAAAGAAGTTCAAAAATGGAAGTTCTTATCCCTATGTACATATATTTGGTAAGACCTCATCTTAGGTACAGCGTGCAGTGATGAGAGCATTTCTCTGAAAGGATATACACAGAATGGAGGTTGTGCAAAGGAGGGCAACTAAAATGTTGCAGGATATGCACACGAAGACAAAGAGACACCAAAGGACATTACGTATAGCTAAAAAGGAAAGGGGGGGGGCATGATAGAAACTATGAAGTACCAAAAGGGAATAATCAATGTACAAGACAGTAGCATTATAGAGAAAAAAAGATGTGCACAAAGAAGGGGGCAAAATTTAAAAACAGAGGGTGATGGATCAGGATTTAGAGGCAACACCAGGAAGTAATATTTCACAGAGAGGGTGGTGGGTGCAAGGAGTCAGGAAGGACAAACATTTTAAACAAAACTAGGGATCAACGTTCTGGTTGGAGAACAGCAGTTGGAGCATAGCCATTATCTGCAGCTGCTGACCCTCCATTCACTCCAGCTGCTGCTCCATACTATCCAGACGGTGGTTAACTGCATCCAGCTCACTCCATAACAGGCCCATATTGGCTTGTGTGGCTGTGAGTTGGGCTGGGTTACCACCGTCGCCTTCTACTGCTGCAGGTTGTGGTGGTGGTGGAGCAGCCGTATTACCACTTGAAATCCCCTGCTTAACATTACATCATGCAGGTGCAGGTGTAGGTGTATGATGTACCACAATATCTTGGCCAGAAGCACCAGCAGGTGCATTACGCACAACTTCTGCCACCTTGGCATCCCACACTGCTTTGTGATGGTTTAGCATGGGGGTGTGCTACCCCCCTCTTCCAAGGTGACTGCCCCTAGGGCCACGGCTCACCAGGGCATCACATGTGACACATTTCACTACACTGCTGTCCCCAGGCAGTGTAGTGAAAAACTCCCAGACCAGAGAGCCAAGGGGAGGACCAGGCACCAGCTGGGGAGGGCCCAGGTGTTGCTGCCACCTGATGCTGCAGCCCAATTGTGGCTGGGGGGGGTGAAATATGCTGCTGTGGTGCTGCTGGTGCAGGGGCCATAGCAGGTGATGGTGGCATGGGGGGCACTTCCATGTGCCACATCCAGAGGTGGTGTTGCCATCATTGAACTACCTGCTTCAGATGGGGACCTCCATGGATGGTGCTGCAGTTTAATTAGAGCATGCCACCACGGGTACAGACTCTGGCGCAATCCCCTAATGCACTGCACCTAAACCCACCTCTTCTTTGATCAATCTCCATAATCTTTATTTTTGTGTGTGTGTCTTTCTCTCTCACACACAGACGCATGCACACACGCAAAAATTCACAAGTAACAAAAACTACACCCAAGCTACAATAGCCTTTCACACTCCCCCCAAAAAACAGCAAATTCACACAAAAATTCTACTTTTAGATCTGCTTTTTCAGTTCTCAGCTTTCACCAGCTCAGCTAGCTCCTGCTCCTGCTACAGCAAGGCGAAAGTGAAACTGTTTCACTTCCTTCCATGATTCACTTCCTGCTGCAGCCTGAAGGGAAGCATGTGACCTATAGACTGTGAGACTGTGTGAGCCATGTGATCTGTGGCCAATTTTGCACTCACTCTGCCTTATTTTACTGCAACGTGGAATAAGTTGAAGTGATAGAACGTGAAGAGACATTCAAAAAGGTGAAATTCCGCCTTTTTGAATTTACTTCGCTTAACGATCCACGATGCAGAGTGGAGGACTTTGCGTCCACTCCACAGGCAGAATAATACTTCACTGCATCTCTACTGCCTACCATAGAGAATTTCAAATGGTGAAAACCCTGTCGATGTCTTTGACACTTCTCTGTAAGCAAAAAGTAGCTAAGGCAAGTATTGGTCACAGTCTTTCCCTTCCCCTTTTATAAACCTTTTTAACATGAATTTTAGGGTTTGGTTAAAATGCTCAACAAGACCGTCTGTCTGAGGGTGATAGGGGAGGTTCTTATGGCAGTGATACCTAGTAGGGTAATGGGTGAAAACATCACAGACAAAATATCTCTGCACAATACAAAGCAGGCTACTCATTGCAGACTACAGTGTCAGCATGGAACGTTATCACCTGCCCAAACCCCATGGGCAGTGCACAGCATGAATCGGCAAGATGCCGACAGAGACCCCAGCCCACCGAATGGTGCCTAAGGCACCGTAACTGTAGCCAGCCGCAATGTGAAGGCTGGTCCCCCCAACCCACCACGATGCAGTACACTACATCCCTGGTGTCTAGTAGAACCCCCTCCCCTACACCACTCAGTGGGTAGCTGCCCTCCCTTTTACCCCATAGCCCCCGTCAACAGGCGGATAGCTAGCACCAGCCCCTCCACACACTGCCCGTGGCCACTCCACTGGAAGCAAGACTGTATATGCAGCGTACCTGTCACGCCCATTGATGTTCATTCTGTGGAACGCCAGCCATGGCAGTATGTGGAGGGCTGTGCTTACACCTACGTGACAGGGTATGTTGGGGGTGCAGGGTGGGCAGCCACCTGCTGGGGTGGTGTATGGGAGGGGGGTCCACTAGACACCAGGGATGTAGTGTACTGCATCGAGGCAGGTTGGGGAGGAGCAATCACATTGCGGCTGGCTGCAGTTACGGTTCCTGGGGCAACATTTGGTGGGCGGGGGTCTCGGTCGGCACCTTGCCGATTCATGCTGTGCACTGCCCACAAAGTTTGGGTGGGTGATAACATTCCATGCTGACATTGCAGTTGGCGATGACTTGCCTGCTTTGTTCTGTGAGGCGATATTTTGTCCACGATGTTTTCACCCGGTACCCCTAGTAGTCTGTACAGTTCCTTAAGTAATGCAGCACCAAAATTACTACCCTGATTAGTAATAATTTCTTTAAGTATCCCTACTCTGCTGAAAATTATTGCAAGCTCTACTACCATTTTTGAAGCTGTGACAGTATGCATTGGAACTGCTTCTGGGTGTAGAGTAGCAGAGTCACATACTACCAGGATAAATCCATTACCTTTTTACTTTTGTCTAAAGGACCAACCACATCCATTGCAATTCTCTCAAAAGGCACATCTATCAAAGGTAGGGGTACCAGGGGCACCTTGTCTTTTCTAGTGACTGGAGCTACGAGTCCGATCACTGCACGGTGAAGTTCATGCTTGGGGCTTCCGCCATAAGCCCTTCCCCTGCAGAGATGATTCACTACCGCCCTTTATGGGATCTTACCCCTGAGGGTTTTTTGGTGGCAGCTGAATTGTCTAGTGTGGGTGCTGCATGCATCGGAGGTGTTGATGTTGGGGTTGACACCTATGATAGGGTGCTATCTGACACCATCAACTCCCTCGCACCTGTCCGTGTATGACCCAGAACTTCGTACCTGAGGTCCCCATGGTTTGATGGAGACCTCAGGGAGATGAAGAAGATGGGTCGGAGACTAGAGTGCTGCTGGAGGAAGTCCCACCTGGAGATAGACAAACTGGTCCTGCATGCGCATTATTGTGCATATCAGGAGGAAATCAACCATAAGAAGGCAGTGTTCCTGTCTAGGGAGATTACTGCCGGGAGAAACCGACCAGCCTCACTCTTCCAGACTGTAGATAGACTTCTCCATCCTGTCTGTTTGCAGCCTGGGAGGGTTTCTTTTAATAAAGATTGTGAGAAGTTTGCTCAGTTTTCCTTGGACAGAATGTCCTTGATCCAGTGGGAGTTTCTTCAGCCAGCAATACCATAGCTGACAGTGGTCACCAGATGTGCTCTGAGTGCACTCCACCTAGTTGGGGAGAGTTTAGACCAGTGGAGGTTTGTGAGGTTATCGAGGTGGCAGTCATTTTGAAGCATACCTTTTGTGAGCTGGACCCAGTGCCAACGCCTTTCTTAAGGAGATGTGTTGACTCTGTTGGCCCGGTGTTTGCCTCGATTGTATGGTGTTCTTTGTCTCAGGGAGTCTTCCCAGATGCCTTGAAGGAGGCTCTGGTGAGACCCCTTTTAAAGAAACCATCTTTGGACCCGGAGATCAAGGCAAATTACTGTCCTATCTCTAATCTCCCATTTTTGGGGAAGGTTGTTGAGAAGATGGTATTGCTTCAATTGGAAGAACACCTTGTGACTCATGAGTTGTATGATCCCTTCCAGTCAGCTTTTCGGGCTAGACATAGCATGGAAACTGCACTTGTTCGGGTGCAGAATGATCTCCTCAGGGCTAGAAATCAGGGGGACAGGACAATTCTTGTTCTCC
Organism: Neoceratodus forsteri; assembly: GCA_016271365.2. NCBI lineage: Eukaryota > Metazoa > Chordata > Ceratodontiformes > Ceratodontidae > Neoceratodus > Neoceratodus forsteri. The sequence continues at coordinate 279,503,209 of CM028136.1, read as the reverse complement.
TTGATCTCTCCTCAGCATTTGACACTGTGGACCATTGTGTGTTGCTTGTCCACCTTAGGGAACTGTGTGGACTCACTGGTACCGTCATCAACTGGTTTGAGTCCTTTCTTACCAACAGGAGACAACGGGTTGTGATGGGAAATTTCTCATCTACACCCTGTCTCCTTTTTTGTGGAGTCCCTCAGAGTTCGGTACTGGCCCCAATGTTGTTCGCGGTGTATATGCTGCCCCTGGGGGGGGGATCATTAGGAAGTGTGGTCTGAGTTTTCATTGCTATGCTGATGATACTCAGCTATCTCTGTCCTTTGCCCCAGGAACATCCAACGCAGTGGATGTGTTAAATATCTGTCTGGCCAAGATTAACGACTGGATGGCCTCCAGCTGGTTGCGACTGAACCCTGACAAGACAGGTATTGGTAGTGGAGTCGAACAGAGTTCGTGATAGGTTGGTCTCTGACTCAGCAACTGGACTTGTTCTGGAGCTGCGTCATTGAAGGCCTCCTCTTGGGTGGAAAATCTTGGAGTGATTCTGGACAAGAATTTGACCATGGAGGCTTAAATATCTTCCGTGGTCCACACCTGTTTTTTCCATCTCAGAAACATTGCCAGGATCAAGCCTCTTGTTCCGCCTCTGGACCTCCCTACCTTGATACATGCTTTAATCACATCTAGGCTGGACTACTGTAATGTGCTCTATCTCGGGGTCTCTGGGGGTTCTTTTCACAGACTGCAGCTGGTGCAAAATGCTGCTGCCCGGCTTTTGACTGGGCAGAGTAAATTCTGTCATATTACACCTGTATTACGTGAATTGCACTGGCTGCCTGTCAGGTGGAGAATCCTCTTTAAGGTGGGTCTTCTCACCTATAAGGCCCTACATAGGCAGGGCCCTGGTTACCTGTCAGTCCTCCTGGTACCTACCCCCTCTACCCACCCTCTCCGATCTTCTAGTGGTGGCTTCCTGACTGTCCCTAGAGCGAAGTTAAAATCAGCGGGCGACCGAGCTTTTAGTGTTGCAGCTCCTGCTCTATGGAATTCATTACCAACTTTGGTCAGGGAGGCACCCACTGTAGCCATTTTTAAAGTCCGCCTGAAGACACTACTATTTTTGCAAGCATTTGGTGCTTAGAGTTGATTATTTATTGGCTGATTTATTATATTATTTGAAATGTTTATGTTTTGTGTCTAAATGTCTTACAAATTTGTATGGTGCCCAGAGCCTCTGGGATTGGGCGTCTTTTAAATAAATTTGCCTTTGCCTTTGCCTTACTTGCTGTCACTCAGCATAGGAATTACAATAGGTAGCAACATCTTCATGAATTCCAGGCCAGTAACATCTGTACAGCAATCTGGCAAGGGCGCGATCCCTCCCTGAGTGACCAGCCATAGGACTATCATGTGCTACCTGTAACAACTCTGTTCTATACTTCTGTGGTATAACCAATTGTTCTGTCTGTTCCTGTGTCTGAGATTTAACCCAGACTCTGTACAATAACCCATTACATTTTTTAAACATTGTTTCACCATGCTTTGGTTTCACCTCCAGCTGCATAAAATAATCCTGGACAGAAGCATTGTTAGTTTGCTCAGAAACAAAATCACAATCAGTTATCAGTTTAGCTTCAGCATTTTCATATTTTAACTCTTTATGTTCATCAGTCTTTTGTTGTCACTGTTGTTTCAGACATCTTCTTTCTTTTCTGGACTTCTGGATCTTGGAGCTGTTCTCAAACAAGTCTGAATCAAAGACACCGAAAGGAAAAGTGTCCCCACCATTCAAGATTTTCTTTGCCTGAGCTCTTGTTACCACTGCTGCTGAAACTGCAGGGTTCAGTTCCTCTGAGATTAACTCAGTAAATCCTGGACAGTCGTTTCCAATAATTATGGGAACAGGTAACTTAGGTACTACCCCCACTTTCATTTGGTATGACACACCCTTAATTGTCAGAGTCACTTGGGTGGTGGGATAGTAGCGAGTGTCCCTGTGGATGCAGATGACACCAGTACCTGGCCCTTTTGCACAAATGATCTGTCCATCTGGAAGGGCAGCCAGTAGAATGAAAAGTCGCCTATAAAATTCTACTGTGGGGGCATAAACTGAAGCTACATGAAGCTGATGGCCCCACAGGACACCTGAAACTATGACCAACCATCCTGATCCCTCAGCATGCAGATTCATAATTTGGAAAGATAGACCCTTATGGACCAGGATTGCCACCCCTACCATTGATAGGTTGCAAGTCATCCAGCCATTGCTGCTCCTGTCACTGCATCTCTCCTCTCCTCTGCTCTGTGCTTCTAGACATTGAATTTCTTGTTCTCTCTGCTGCATCTCCTCTCATTTCTTTTTCTCCATCTCTTTTTGTTGTATAGCCCACTATTTGAAAAATGCAGTCAGTCTTTCAGGTTCTGTCACTGCCAATTATTTTTCCATAATTTGTGCTGGCTGTACAGTCTCAGCTTGGACTTCTGTCTCTGCTAGTTTGGCTGCCATTCTCCTGGTAACCGCTCCTGGACTTGCTGCTGCAGAATCCATATCTTTCTCTATGCTTCCCTGGTACTAGGTCCAGTACCCATGCACAAAACTCCTGTCTTAGAGTATGCACAGTGTAATCCCACCTCTACCACCATCTGTCATTGAGGCACAGGTCAGGAAGTATAGGAAAAAACAGGAGCAATTGTAGACTTCATAAAAAGTGTTTATTAGTACTAGCAGTAACAAAAAAATAAAATTGTTCAGAATAACTATTTATAAAGGCAGCATAAACAGAGAAGATCCATCTGTGTTTTCCTACAACCTCTGTCTCCTGCAAGAAATTGCAGCTCTGTTTTATGTCATTGCAATCCCCCTCCTTAACAATCATCATGTTTTTTCTAAAATGTTCTTGCAAATTCCCAATGTTCTTGTCAGTTTCATGCAAGTGCAGCAAGAACACAATGTCCCAGAACTGAGGACCCTTCTCCCCATTTTCTGAAAAAGGGATTAAAAACCGCTTTCAGGTTAATCCCTTGAGTTCCTAATAGCTTTTTGCAATCATCTTATTTGTTTTGTTATATGAAATATTAATAGGGTTGCCACCCATCAGTTTTTTTTTACCTGATGATCTTGTTTTCAGGGTCCCTGACTCCCTATCCAGTAGTCTGGTTTTGCTCAGTGATAGGTTTTTGAGCCATTTTGAGTGTTCACATACTTTTGTGACATATTTTATCATCATTCATTGTTTCGGCTACATTTCCAAGTTACAAACAAGTTCTGTTGCCAGTATAGCCATTTCTTTGTAAAAGCAGTCAACCTGGGAGGTGAAAAGTATGGCCATTAAAAACATTATTAGATACTTAACCTAATCTTTTCTACTCTACATCTTAAAACAGCACAGCAGCAAAGCTGGACAAAAAATCTGACTCTACCTTTCATAGCAGTAAAAGATTCAGTTTTCTTCCACTTTCATTTGCTGGTAAACATTTCTATCTCTCAAAAGATTTTAAGCATTTTTAAATGTTTTAAATTATTTTTATAAAATTTGTTTTCCCTCTACAAAAAGTATGATCACTTATTTTACCTCAAAATAGTATTGTGGACATTAAAATGAACTGAATGCAGGAAAAATAAATAAAGCACAAATTATAGGAAATAATTTGTTTATTATATATCGTTTTGAGCTCTGTGCAGTATTTCCCTTGCCCCTCCATCCCCATGATCATATTTGTAAACAAGATTTCCTTTATCTCTGTATGTTTAGCTGGTAAAATAATTTCAATAAATAACTAAACAAATAACTAGGAAGAACATAGAAAAGCAAATTTAACAGGCATAATATGTTAAAATTTTTGTTGAGTTTTTGCTTTAAGTGTCGTCTTTTATTGCTCTGTTAGTCTTCACTGACATAACAAATGGCTTTGAAGGAGGAGAAATGCATGATAGTCATGATGAGGGGTGGTACAGGGGGTGCAGTTTAGGGTGTGGTTCAGTGTCTGGTTTTTGCCTCTCCCAAAGGTGGCAGCCCTAAATGTTAATGATTGTTAAGACACATTTTCAGCTTTGCAAATTCCATGTTTTGGAATGTTTTACCAACCACTTGCTTTTAACTTTAGCACATTTGCACATTTTAAGCACTTTAAGTGGGGAACACTTCTTGGCATATACGGAGTTAAAATGTTTTTCTCCTCCAAGATAATCATAATTTAAATGGTACCCTATTGTTCCATTCAAACAGATTCCAATGGAAATGTGTTTAGGTTGGCTACTAATTGTGTCTCCATTTTGAGCCAAGCTCCACCCACTGAGGAGGAAATCAGGTGATGCTGAATATGCATGGGGAGCTGTAGTTCATGGCAGTGGTGTCTTCCCACACACCGGCTGTAAGTTTTTGTTTGCATATGTGTGGCAAGATTTGCACTTTTTGAGCATTTAATACATTATTGCAATGGTAACTCTGGTGTGCTTTGTTTCTTTCATTTTGCTGTATAAATTTTAAACTGGTACCCCATGGAACAATAGATGCTGTGGCTTTTCACTGTCTTGGTCCCCCTCAAGGGACTTATTCAGATGGCATACACCAGTTGTCCCACTCCTGCTTTTGGAGGCATTGTAAGGGCAGCGACTGTGAAGTACTGGGATGAAAGCATATGTTCTTTCCCCCCCAGCCTAGGAGTCCTGATGCTGGATGTAAATTAGCCTGCCAATGTAGGAACTGTGTCATAACTAGGGAACGGTGTTTAGAGGTGCCACTGTTACCATATAATGCTCCTTGGATATTTAGATGTAAGAGGTTCCATTTCTAAGATTACCTCTGGGTTTGAAATGATGTGAGTGCTGAGGTTCAAAGCCTATGCAGGTCCTTTGAGAGAATCAAAATGTGAATCAAAAGTACTTCATTTGTAAATGCTGATAAATTAAACAGAAATGTAAATTTACGGACACTCTCCGAGTGTCTTAAGTCTGAAGACCACAATGGACTTCTAGTTCTCCACAGCCACTGCAGCTAGAGTCCTTATTAGTGAATTTTATTTATAGTACCCAGTTGAGCTAAAGGATACTGGACTAGACAAACAGCCTGAGGACATGTTCATTTATTGACAGAGAGTACCTGTGACAATGAAAAACCATTCTGTCTGTATCAGGCAGACTTGATAGACCCTAAGGCCTACTGCTGGCAAAAGTTCTGTTTTCCTATGAGAACAGTACTGTATCACATTAAGTATACCAGAAAGGCCTGCACATACACACTGGAAATAAACTTGTTTGTATTTGATTCAAATGATGAAGTCTGGGTGCTTGTTTCTTGTAAATGCTGGAGGACAAAGATTTCAGTGCAGTTTGTCAGTTTATTGATCTGTCTAACCAGACATTACAATTATTAATCGAAGTACCAATCGTACTGGGTGGTGCTAAGGTTTGGATAGCAATGCATCCATAAACATACACACTCACACAAATACCTGCATACACACACACACACACACACACACACACACACACACTGACAAAGATGTACTGCACATTACAGTTTGCAGTGGCAGTGCTTTGCCCAGAGGAGCCTTATTGATGTTGCAGTACGCAAACGGTCTCTCCTGCTCCTAGATGTTTTTTGTGAAATTGCCAATGGCAGCAACAGCTTCTTGCCACAGAGGGCCTTTATTAATGTTTTTTTCTTAATTCTCTATTCTTGCAGCCCACTTCTACACCACTGCCTTGACCTTCCTTCAGGATCCCTAAGATGCCTGGCTGTGCTGATCCCTGAACCCCTTTAGTCACCTACCTCCATGCTGCTCTGGAATCAGACTCACTGGGTGGGAAAGATGGAGGCTTTCCCTCCTACTTCCTACCACCAACAGCTTAATCTGGTTCTGTATGTCAGTTTGCACTTGTATCTTCCCCATCTCCCCGGGGACAAGGCTGAAAATAGGCAGAACTGCCTAGTCCTCCTTTCCTGGTCAACAAAAATGAAACAAATAAATCCTTGTCAGACTGGTGGCTGAGGGTTTCTGGGCTGATCCATCTTTAGTCCACCGGGGTCATCGTCTGTCTCACCAGTGGGGTCTTTCCTGAGTTTCTCCCATCTCCAGGGACATGTGTGCATGGAAGATCCAAGGTGTGTGCATGACCCCTAGCCTGTTTCTCTCCCTTCAACAATGCCCTCGACTGCATGGCCACCTTTGGTCACCCAGATAGCAGTACTGCAGTGATGACAGTCACCCACTCATGCTAGAGGAGTAGAGCATCCCCTGGGATGCTCAATACTCCCCCCTGATGACCCCTGACAACTCAGGCTCATTCCTGAACTCGGGTCACCAGGGTCACGAGCGGTAGTGCTACTGCTGCATGGACGGCCAACTCCATTCTCAATATTGACATGGGCTGCAGTGACTCCCTTGTTTGACAGTTGACTGAACTGCCAGCCCCTCCTGAAAATATGTGGCTAGGTTCCAGCAGTCAGTACATTTTCCTGGTTGGTAAAACACCACCCTCAGAAACTCATATTGGTAGCAGGAGTGATGGCAAAATAGAGTGTGAGCAGCATGCTAAGCAACTAAGAGTGAGATGAAGACATTCCTGTCAGGGACATCCAAGTGAGTGTTGAACGTGTGGTGCTAGTGCCCTGCTGTACAACTGTATAGAAAAAGTTGCAACCAGTACTGCAGCCTCTGACTGCACAATTACACAGACAACATGACTGGTACATGGCCAATTCACACAAAAGGTGACATTAATCTTCACAAAATTAACATAAAACAACAAAGGTACAGTACTGACAGGCCCCAAAGGAAGAGATTTGTGTTATATGAATAAAATATTTCTGACTTGCTTTATTATAAACATAAATGAGGCCCAGGGGATGTCTCTTGGCTAATCAAGGGTGTCTCCTCGTGACTTCTTTTGGTTTGAAAACTGAGAAGCAAAGCTGAGTGGTTGGGGAACCCTAAGAAGTTACAGTGGGATGCTCTTAATTAACCAAGAGACATCTCTGGAACCCCATTTTCTTTTTATTAAGCATTTACTGTTTCCAACTCAGATTTGAATCCAAAGGGAAATGCAATTGATTTGGAGTAAAGATTAAAAAAAGACTGCACAGTGAGATAACTAATATACCTGAAGAGAAGAATCATGTGTGCTGATCCCCTCAGTGTGGATTTCATTTTGTGCCAGTCTTTTAGCCATTTTTATTAAGTGCACTATCTTTTTTTTCTTTAAAAAACACATAATTTAAAATTTTCAGTCACACTAGCTGAATACCCAATCTCGCAGTAAACATGCGCTAGAGGTCGAGGCCCACATAGTCAGACTATTCCATTGCAGCTGCACAGAATAATGTTCAGTTATCAGGGATGTATAATCATAAGGCAGCAAATATCGAGCTGTGGTGGCACTGCATAAAGTGCATCAGGGTGATACACCATTGCTCCCTGTTTGCAACAAACACCCAGGAGTAAAGAGTGATAGCCTATCCCAAACAGAGTAATGCCGTTGCATCTGGTGCCATATTCAGAGGCCTGCATGCTAATGACCACATATGGCATACAAGGTTGCTAAGGGACCATTTGCATGTACTTATGTGGTAATTAGCAGCTCTGCACAATACTTCCTTGCATATATGTGTGTAGAGGCATTGTGCAGTGTTTCGACCACTGTCCCTACCTTCACCTGATCCACGTATATTAATGTATAAATCTCTGGCAGTGTAGTGGAACTCCCAAACCACCCTAATCTCTGTTGTGAAATGAAACTTCCCTGGTTGTCCCCTGACAAAACCCCTCCCACCATGATCCCTAATGTGAAAAAAAATATCCTGGTTGGCCAGTGGTATCTTCTCTCACCCCGAACCCCCCTTGTGAAAAGAAAGCACCCTGGTAGTCCAGTGCTAACCTCTCCTGCCCCAGTCACTGTTGTAAAATGATGACCCCTCCACTTCCTAGCCCAATCCACCCATTCAGCAACCACCACCCTTCACCCACTGTCCAGCACCTGACTCACCCTAAAAAGACCATGGATGTGGCAGGCAGAATGGTGGATGGCAACTTGCACAGGCCTTCCTCTCATACCTTGGCCTGCTGCCATCTGAATTTTGCTAAGGTTCATAAGGTCATGAGGGCAGTAGGGGGCTGATGACATCAATAGTAACTGCCCCCCCACTGCACAGTGGTAGTGTCCAATGATGTTACACCCTCATACATTCATTAAGTCTAGATTTAAACATAGACATTGATGTACTATTGACTACATGATTTTGTTTGTAAAAGGTTATATCCTTTTACAGATTCCTGCTCAATATTCCTCACTCAATGGGGGAGATCAAGATGTGCTATAGGTTTTTTTTGTGACCGTTATGGCGGGGTATCTTTTTGACCATTATATGGGGGCAATCTTTTTCTGTTTCCTTTCAGAATACTAGATCTTTTTGATATTTTTCTTATCTTTCCTTAGAAGGAGGTTATCTTTATTATATCCTACTTCCCATTTTCAACCAATTTTGCACATCTCATGTGTAGCATGATATTCTAGCAATTGGATTTTAGATTACTTAACTAAGATATTAATAAAGTAGATCTCAGTAGGCTCTTCAGAGTTTTTAAAGGACCCTGAATTTGTAACAATGATTCAAACAGTAATCAATGGAGGCGCTATTGAACAACTATCTGAATTGGATGTTTTTCCTGTGAGCTCTGTGCTTAACTAAAAAAAAATATTTTACAATATTTCACAGAGTTTGCTCAGCTCTAATTGATCAAGTTTAGAGAACTACCCAATGCAGCGATGGGTCTCAAGAAGTAGCAGCAGCTTCAGCAACAGGGAGTTGAAGCTTTCTTCTCTGCCTCCACTTCTGGCCATGTTTCCAAAACGGTTGGGCCTCCACAGCATGGCAACCCCTCTGGAGGCCTACAAGAGATGCAGATCTTAGTGCTGCTACAAAAAATCCAGTCCACTAGTGAGGAAACAAACAGTAGGCTGGCAGTAGTGGAACAAAAATTAACTGACCTTCATGGCAGCATTACTGAAAATAAAATAGCCATTTGTGGACTTGCACAAAATGCCATAAATGCAGTCCTGGTGAATGATGTGGGCTTTCTCTGTTCCAAGGCAGAATCCCTAAAACAGTCAGTGGCACAGCAGCATATGAGTGGTTAGCTTCCTCCCAGAGCAGGCCAGCTTGGGGGGGGGGGTTACATTCAGAACTAGACCACCTACTGTTCATGGACCTGGCCCTGATTCCATGAGACTCAGTAGTTAAAATCCTAAAGGTCTTTGTGATCCCCATTGACTCAACACCAAGGGAGAGGATGGTGCAAAGACCTTTGACAGCAATTGTAACACTGTCTTTACCCAAAGCATGGATCCACTTCTTGCAAGCAGCCAGAATCTGCAGGGACATTTTATGGGAAGGGAGTAAATTGGACTTTTTCACTCACATCTCAGCTCAAACTCAGGACAGAAAGCGCAAGGTCCAGCTTGTCAAGAAATGTTTACTGGAGAAAAGTATCATAGCGCAGCTCTTGTTTCCTGTATGGCTTCATGTGCAGTATAAGAATAAAACAAGTATTTACACAGACCCTGAAATAACCCTTAAATTTGCAGAACAGATTGCCTCCTCATCACCTGAAAACCTGGAGCAACGGTCATCTGATGATGAAGCAGACTGACTTTTATTTTCCACCTGTTAACTGTTGTTGTTTCTCTTATTAGACTTTTGGATCCTGCACTTGCTTTAGTGTAATGTACCAGATGGTAATTTATTGTAAGTGTTATGTGAAAACAATTGTCTACCATGCCAGTAATGTTTATTGTATAGTAGTGTTCAGTGGCAAACACCTCAGTTTGTGGACTACAAGACATTCTGCTTTGTTCATATCCTGCTCCCTGGATGATATTGCAGCTGGATTCCACTATGTATGAGGGTGCAATTTTTAACTTAATTAAACCAAGGCAATCTTTACGCCATTATGCATTGCTGGTAATGGGTTTCTGGTTCATCCATATGTTCCTGGGAGGAGTGGGACATTCCGGTGAAAAGCTCTGTTTTTTTTTTTTGCCATTCCCTGAGGGTACAGTGTGATACCCTAGAGACTCACCTGTCTGGACCACTAAATCCTGAACACTGATCTGCAACTATTTGCTAACAGCTAAGTATATTGCTCTGTATGAGATTTCTGGTATATTCTGTACATCTCTGGTTAATAGACTTATCACTGATATTGTGGTTATGTACTTGCCTGTCAATTGCATAATTCTATAAGCAAAAAGTTAAAAAAAATAATCAATGAATATTAATTTTATAATTACAGCAGTCAACAACCCATTAAAACACTGTGGGACCTTATGAAAGCCACATTAAACAGACACTGCCAGCCTTTTGCTGCACTCTTCTATACAGCCTAAAAAGGTACCTATATAAGGCAGTTCAATGGATTCTTGAAATTGAAAGCTGTTGGCACTGATGTGCATGCCCATAGTCATGACTTTCAATTTCAAACATCCATTAAACCATCTTATTGTGCTCAGTTTTACATGGGAATCACTTTATAGGTGTCAGCTTACTGCACACTTTCATAAAATATACTCAGCTAATACTCATGAAATTTGCACTACTTGTCCATGCATGAACCTGCAGGGGCTTAGGCACTATGTTGCTATGTGAACACGCTGGAGGCTCTGGTGATGGGGGATAAGTTTGGGATGACAATAAAATTAAAGATAATGAAAAATCTAATACAGTGATAATATATTGCTTTTGGGGACCATAACGTGCCATCCTAAGGCACATAGGTGACTGCAGTTACCTTTTATAGCTGTGTAAATAATGTAGCAAAAAGCTGTCAGTGTCCCTTTATGGGCTGCTATAATTTCATTTAAAGCAGGTAAAAACAGGAGAAATGCACAGGAATGAGATAAAATAGATAACAGATTAAACAACTCACAAAATTAATACTGTCAAACTATGAAAACCACATTGAAGAGTGGAATTGATTAAAAATTAAAAAAAAAAGGTTTGTCTCCCCATACGATGCACAGGGGTAATGCCAAACTTCACCCAACAACTAACACACCAAAATCTGGCCAATGGAAAATCATGTACACAAATGCTCACAGCCTGGGAAATAAGATCCCAGACCTGCAGGCAATAATGTCAGAGGCTAAACTGGACATAGTAGCAATTAGTGAGACGTGGTTTACCAGTAACCACACTTAGGAGACTTGATGCCTGGCTATGTTGTTCAGAAGAGACCGAGGTGCAAAGGGGAGGAGTGGCCCTGTAGTCAATGAAAATATCAAAGCTACAGAAATTCAGAATACACATAAGGAGCCAGAAGAACTGTGGGTCACCCTGAAACAGGAAATGGGACAGCCATAAGAACTGGGGTTGTCTACAGGCCCCAGACCAGAGGGAGGACATAGACACATTACTGTTAGAAGATATACAAAACATGACAGCTAAAGGGAGGTTCTGATAATGGGAGACTTCAACATGCCAGATATAGATTGGTCAATACCAGCAGGAACATCTGCCAGAACTAGACTCATAGTGGATTCCTGCAGGGGAGGGCCTCAAACAACTGGTACAGCAACCCACAAGAGACAGGGCTATCCTAGATCTAGTACTGACTAACAAAGAAGGGATCACAGATCTCCAGGTAGAAGGTCACCTGGGGGCCAGTGACCATCACATGGTATGGTTCAATTTGGCTACTACATCTAAATCATCCCATTCAAGGCAAAAATATGGGACTTCAGAGGAGCTGACTTTGATAAGATGGCCAACAGAGTTAAGCTAGCCCTGGCAAAAGAAACACAGGTGGGGAGGTACAGGCAAAGTGGGCAAGCATTAAGGATACAATACTTGAAGCAACATCCCATTGTGTTAGACAGAAAAGGAAGTGCAAAGAAGAAGGAAACCACTTTGGTTCTCAAATACAGTAGCAGAAAAGGTCAGAGCCAAAAGGCTGGCCTTCAGGAAATATAAGGAACACAGCGATGAAGATAGGGAGGCATACCAAACTGCCTAAGGGAAGCAGGTAAGGCAGTAAGGCAGGCAAAGTCCCAAACTGAGGAAACACTAGCACGAACAGTAAAGAAGGTGACAAGACTTTCTATAGATACATTAGTGAAAGGAGAAAGTCCAGAGGGGGTATTGCTAGCTTAATGGAGAAAAGGGAGCATGTGAGGAGGAGGACCCTGTAAAGGCATCTATCCTAAATAGATACTTTTGCTCAGTATTTACTGAAGAGAAGGTAGGGCAGGCCCACAGCTCAGCATCATGGACACAGGGGAGGGAGGTGAGCACTACTCCCTTCACAAAAGAAAGGGTCCTACAAGAGCTACAAGCTCAGGGTGGATAAGGCAATGGGACCTGATGGCATACATCCCAGGGTACTTATAGAGCTAAAGGAGGAACTAGCAGAGCCATTAGCAGAATTGTTTAGTGAGTCTCTGAGCACAGGAGAGGTCCCAGAAGACTGGAGAAGGGTTTATGTGATCCCGGCCCACAAGAGTGGTAGCAGGGAGGAGGCGGGGAACTACAGACCAGTCAGTCTTACCTCAGTAGTGGGCAAGATTATGGAGGCACTCCTTAAGGAAAGGATAGTGCAACACCTGGAATCCATAGGGCACAGGATCCAAGACAGCATGGGTTTACAAAGGAAGGTCCTATCAAACTAATCTCATAGATTTCTTTGACTGGGTAACCAGAGTGGTGGACCAAGGGGAGCAGTTGATGTCGCTCACCTTGACTTCAGCAAAGCTTTTGACACTGTTCCACATAGAAGATTGATAAATAAGCTAGGTAGGCTCGGGGTGGGTCAGAAGTTGGTCAACTGGGTGGCAAACTGGTTGACTGGCAGAAAACAGAGAGTGGTGGTAAATGGTATACAGTCAGAAGAGATGCAAGTCACAAGTGGGGTACTCAGGGATCAGTCCTGGGGCCAGTCCTATTCAACATCTTCATTAGTGACCTGCAGATGGACTAGAGGGTAAGGCTTGTCTGTTTGCAGATGACACCAAGATCTGCAACAGAGTAGATGATCCAGATGGGGTGGGCAGAATGAGAAGAGATCTGGATAAACTAGCAAAATGGTCAGAAGAGTGGCAACTGGGATTTAATGCAAAGAAGTGCAAAATCATGCACATAGGGAAGAGAAACCCTGAAGCCACTTATAGGCTGGGAGGAGTTGCTAGCAGTCACAAAGGAAGAAAGAGACTTGGGCATCATCATCACTGATGACCTAAAATCATCCAAGCAGACCTCTAAAGCAGTAGGTAAGGCTAGGGGGGTGTTAGGGTGTATTAGTAGGGGTATCACAAGTCGTAAGAGGGAGGTAATAATCCCTCTGTACAAGACATTGGTTAGGCCCCATCTGGAGTACTGCGTGCAGTATTGGAGGCCACACCTTCACAAGGACATTAACCAAATTGAGGCAGTCCAGAGAAGGGCAACCAAAATGGTGTAGGGACTGCATCAGAAGACATATGAGGACAGATTAACGGAGCTCAATATGTATACCCTTGAGCAAAGGAGGGAGAGAGGTGATATGATCGAGACATTTAAACACCTTAGGGGCATAAACAAGGTGAAAGAGTCTAACATGTTTAAATATAAGAAAATAGCAGGACAAGAGGACACAGCATGAGATTAGAGGAGGCCGATTAAGGGGAATATGAGGAAATTCTTTTTCACAGAAAGGGTGGTAGATGCATGGAATAGCTTACCACAAGAAGTGGTGGCTATGAATACAGTGCAGGGCTTCAAACAGGCATGGGATAGGCATAAGGGAGCAATACAAATGACTATGAATAGATAGGTCACTGACAGAGCAAAGGCCGATGGCACATTTATAAGGTAGAAAAAGAAATGGGCAGACTGGATGGGCCTTGCGGTCCTTATCTGCCGTCAACTTCTATGTTTCTATGTTTCTATGTAATTAACCAAGAAACTATAAAAACTATTAGACCACATCTGGAGTGCTGTGTACAGTTCTGGAGACCCCGTCTCCACAAAGACATAGACAGGGTGGAGGCTGTCCAGAGGAGGGCAACCAAAATAATGCAGGGTCTGCATCAGAAGACATATGAAGAAAGACTAAAGGAACTAAAGTTGGTAGCCTCAAGGAAAGGAGGGAGAGGGGGGACATGATAGAAACTTTCAAATACCTCAAGGGAATCAACAAAGTCCAAGAGGGTAGCATCTTTCAGAAAATGAGATGTGCAAAAACAAGGGGGCACAATTTGAAGATAGAGGGGGGGATGGCTCAGAGGTAATGTGAGGAAGTATTTCTTCACAGAGAGGGTTATGGATACATGGAACAGCCTTCCTGAGGAGGTCGTAGAGTCAAAAACAGTGGGGGAATTCAAGAATGCATGGGACAGACATAAAGCAGTCCTAGTGGGGGGTAGGAGGAAGTAGGCTGTTGGTTAACTAGGATCTGCAGCTTATCCATTGGGTATGGAAATGGGCAGACTAGGTGGGCCAAGTGGCCCTTATCTGCTGTCAAATTCTATGTTTCTATGTAACATATTATGTGCAATACTGTCAAATTATAAAAAACCACATTCAAGAATGGAATGAATAAAAAATTAAAAAAAAAGAGTCAATTAACCAAGAAACTATAAAAAGTATTAAACTTATAAAATGTGCAAAATATATTCAAGGTGAGAAGTCAGGGAAAATGTTAACTAGTCTACTAAGACAAAAAGGAAAATAACATTATCACTGAATTGGAAACTGAGAAGGGGAAAAAATAGATGAGGAGATGAAGAAAATGTTTTATTATTTCCATGACCCAACCTGTAAAGACCTAAGTAATATGAATTGAGAGACCTGAAATTATTTTTTATAAAAAAGAACAAATCTCCCTAACATAAATTGTACCTCTGACCCTTTTTCAATACAAGAAATAAAAGAAACAAAAACTTCACTACCTAGAGGGAAGTCTCCAGGTTTTGATGGCCTGACTGATGAATTAGTTTTAGCCTTTGCAGAACAAAACACATCATGAATATTTAGAATCATAGAGGAAATTGTGGATGGAGTTTGGAAACTACTAGAATCTATGCAAGAAGCCAAAGTGATACTGAGATATGAAGAAAGTAAACCAACATATAGTACTGTAACAATTTGCTTTGTATACCTGTTACTGCATTTTTTTTAATTGTATTCTTTCTGCATGGGTATGAGTTAGAATTTAGCAGCTTCAGGGACAAAGTGATATTCCTGGGGAAATGGTTAAGATTCTTATCAGAGACAGACCCACTGGTTCCAAAAGCAGTTTACTATCTGTGCTGTCCTGTATTATGGCAGAACTCTTGGACAGTTAATGGGAAAGATGAAGCATAGACAACCTTTTTATTTGTTGTGGGGGACTCACTCCTGTTGTGTGAGACAGGACTTGGGACAAAAAAAAACAAACAGATGGATTTGTATATACAATGTCTGAAATCCAGAACAGGCCGGTTTTTCAAGTGGACCCAGCTCAAGACACAAGCAATGCTGAATCTATGATGTCAGTGACATACTGGATGATGTGTCATGGGGGAGCAGTTGGAAGGTCTAAAGGTCTGGTAGAGCCTGAAAGAGACACAGATTTGGGACTACAAACAGCTTCCATCTAAGGTTTGAGTCTGCACTGATTCACCAAAGTGTCTTTTGTGGGAAGCCATTCTATCTTGCTAGAGACAGAAAGGTTTTTTCCTGTGTATAACCTACTGTACAAAACAATTTACTTTTAGTTTCTGTAGAAGTACTGTTCCCCATAGTCTTTCTGTAGTATCCTGTATCATATGTGTAAATACCTTGAAGTATTAAAACATTATTTTTTATATACTTCATGTTTCTGTGACTGAGTCCTTTGAGGTACTGCTAACTGATTTTCTAGCTGGCAAAAAAAATAACTGTGTCTTTGACTATGAAGAGAAGGCTACAGTTATCATAATCTGCTTTTAAAGTAATGTGTTCTGTGCTGTGACAGAGAGGGGTGGGTCATGTGCCTTTGAACAAGGAGCACTGTACTGTATGAGCAGTGGCTCTGGAGGGATTCACACTTACAGATACCCCCAAACAGTGTCTATGCTAAGTGGTGGCAGCTACTAAAGGGTTGAGAAAGCTGGTAACACTGATAGGCTTAGTCTAGGATAGAGCAGTGTGCCACAGGTACCAACAGTTACAGATCTATAGCATTGTTAAATGCTGATTATAAAGCAATAGCAAAACTTACTTTTAAAAGACTGAAAACAGGGCTGCCCAATTCCATCCACCAGAACCAACATGGTTTTATTAAAAGAAGGACCATCCCATGGGCAACAAGAATGGCACAAGTCATTTTTGAACTAATGAATACATAAAAAGCATTTGAAAAAGATCATTATTCCTCTGTAGCATTAGGTGGTAGTAAAGTTTTTGACATTATCAATAGAAAATACAAGACATGCTTATAGCCCTAAAGTCATGGAGCACAACATATTTCTTAATAACACTGATAGCCATCCTTTACAGGGCTACCACTGTTAACTTTCAAGTCAGCACATTTAAAACTGTTTCATTTGGCATGTGTAATGGTGTATAGCATGAATGCCCACTGTTGCCCAATTTGTTTATACTCAGTTTAGAACCCTTTATGCAAAACATTAGATTGAACCAGGAAATTGACAGGGTAGAAGTATGATCATAATATATAAAACTTAGGGTGCGATATTCAGAAATGCGCCAAAGGCAGGTGCAGCCCCAGAGCAGCGCAAGTCAGCTGTGAAATGGTGCATTGACTGCGATATTCACTGGTTGCACACCGCAACATGTGCCAGTGCAACAAGGCTCAATATTGCAGGCACTGCGCCATGGCGCAGTGAGAGGTGAACCAGGGAGCAACCAGAAATGCACCATAGCACAACCAGAGATGCAAAAGGGGCAGAGGAAGATGTTCCAAGGCACAGCAGGAACAGCCACAGACACAGCAGGAAGCCACGCAAGGGAGAAGGGGGGGACAGTGCAGGAAGGTGGGGACACCAGGCCAGGAACACTGGCAGGAACACAGCCAGCACACAGGTGACCACTGCACATGGAGTGCAGGCATGCAGCCGGGGGGCCCCCCAGTGGAGGATGCAGAACACAGGCAGCACTGACATCCAGGGGTGGGCACCCTAGTCCACCACACATCCGAGGGCATGTGGCCACCTGGCCAACAACAAACCACACCCTGACACATTACACCCACCACACACACATGCCAAACAGCCAGGACTTCCAGCCCAGGGTCACTCCAAGGCACAGCCACTGACCGAGGGGCATGCCACCACCATGCACGCATCACATAACAACTCAGGCACACCACACGGCCACCCACCACACCACTGCAGCATGGACCCACTCATCAGCTGCAAAGCAAACATGGACACAGAAGGGTAAACAGGTAACAAATGTAATAGAACAATAGCAATACAGTTGTACAGAAAACAATAAACAAAGGGGAGGGTAGGTGTAGGTGGGAAGGGGTCAGGGGACAGGGCCTGTACAGGTGGAAGGGGGAAGGTAGAGGAAGGGAGGACAGAGGCAGGAAGGGGGCTGGGGAACATCATGGATGGCTATGACCTGCCAGCACCTGATGCCTCCCCTTGCACCAGTCCCATAGTAGGATCCGCCTGGTCTGGTCTGCAATCTCTATCATATGAGACATTATAAGACTTATCTGCCACAGCAGATGGCAATATAATGAAAGCCTGGAACCCCTCTAGACACCTATAGCAGAAGAAGGGGCAGATGATCAGTGTATGTCCAAAGCACCCTAGCCCCGCCATGCTCAGAAGACAGTGTAAACACACACCCCTGGAGTGACACCATGGCCACCTGCAGTGGGTGGGCCTACACCTGCCACCAACCCAGCAAGCCATGTCAGTGCACAGCACTGGAATCCGCTGCCCAAGGGCCACCCGACAGCACAGTGGCAGGCAGGTGGCATGGTGCTGCAGTGGAACCACAGCAGCACAAGTGGTAGCCGGATGCACACCCGGCCCACCAACAGCTGCCACACATGTGCAAAGGCCGTCCTGCGATGCCATGAACATTGCACCATGTGCTGAACACAGCTGCCATGGCACAAGGCACAAGGGACCAAGGCCGTACCCCCAGACCCACCACCCACCTTGTACAACAATGTGGGAAGGCACAGTGCTTACCTGCTCACTGTGGCACTGCATACACTGGTCCCAGCACACCATGCCCACCGGGTCCTCCTCTAGCAGCCGATAGGCCTGCAGTGGCCTGCTGCATACCGCCAAGTGCCCTCACTGCCCTGGCTCTCCTCTGGTCTTCAGGTCCTAGGATGGGAACACAGACAGGCACACATCAGAACACAGCCACAGCATGAGCCCACTGCCCTCACCCCCCAAGCACAGAGTGCATCCCGGCCTGGCAAGGCCACAGGGCAGTGGTGCAGCGCACCCAGTGACTGGCAATGCCAAGCCACAGGACACACAGTGACAGGCCCCCCCAGCATGGCATGCAGCCCTGCCTACCCCAAGGAACAGTGGACTTGCACAGATGCAGTTGTGCCCACTTACCTGTCCATGGCACAGCCCCCCTCCGGATGCTCACCTGCAGTGCCCTCAGCCTCCCCGGTCCCTCCTTAACAGGTCCCCATACCAGTGGTAACACTGCTCCCTGGTGCACTGCACACCGGTGGCCTAGACAAGCCCATCTGCAATGTCCTGCCACACCTCAGTCCTGGGTCTGTTGAGGGTCTGCTGGCCAAAAAGGCTGGCAGCATGGGTCTTCACCTGGGCCACCAGGTTCACCAGTTTGACCTGGCTCCAATTATGGGAATGGGGCACTGCACGATGTGGCATGGTTTCACAGCAATGAAGAAGGCCAAAATGGTGCCCAGTAGTGCACATGCACAACGTGCTTGGGATGCATGACTCAGATGGAGATACACTGCCTGTGGCAATTGTGCATCTCCAGGGATGCACAGTATGGATGTGACCACACTGGCATGTGAGGCAGAGGTCCCTGGAGGGCATAGGGCAGGGCAGGAGTCAGGGGTCAACACGTGCAATGTGCGTGTGAGAGCTATTGGGCCCATGACACATGCTCCATGGGCCTAATAGCACCCGAGCACCATAGGCCCAATAGCACCTGAGCACCATAGGCCCTATCGTGTCCAAGCGCCATAGGCCCAATGGTGCCCGAGTGCCATAGGCCCAATGGCACCCAAGCACCATAGGCCCAATAGCGCCTGAGCGCCATAGCCCCTGTAGTGCCTTAATGCTATAGGGTCCATGGTGCATAGGGCACAATGACCCCATAGCACACCTAGTGCATGCTGCACAATAGGTGGTAGCATATACCAAGGCACTTGCACTTTGGTGAGTGCGCACTGCACATGTCACGGCATTGCACAATGACATGCGCCAGAGCAAGTCCATTGTGCAATGCGCAAGAGCGCGATATTCAACCGTCATATACAGATTAGCTCATCAGCCTATCCACAGCACAATGAGGACATTTGCATGTCATTACAGTTGCACACCAGCTAATTTGCATGCGATGTGTTATAAAGGCGCCGCACAACAGCAGAGGCCGTGGACCCGGTATTGCAACCATCAGAGGTAAATTGCACCTGCCGAAGGGACGGTCAGCACAGGGTGTTGGATGGCTGGGGTGAGCCGCTGCAGTCACTAACCACATGTCCATGTCCACAGGTAGCATCATGTCCAAGCATGAGGAGGGTGAGGAGTGTGGGCCTGCCCGGAAGCGCAGGCCCAACTTTATGAGAGTGGAGGCAGATGTCCTGTTAGAGGTGTACCTCAACAGGGAGCCTTTGCTGAGTGGTGTGACTTGCACACCCCAGGCCAGGGCCATGGCCTAGGAGGAGGTGTTGGAGGCCATGAACCAGCAGGACAGCCACCAGCAGTCTGCACAGGAGTGCAAGAAAAAGATGGGCACCGACAAGCATCGGATAAATGAAAAGGTGGTACCCATTCGGGCCGCTAGGTCGGCCACAGTTGGGGGCCAGGCTGCCGTGCCATAGCTCATAGCACAGGAGGAGCTGGTGGCAGCCACCATGCAGTATAGTGCGGTCGAGAGTGTGCTGGGCAGTGGCTTGCAGACTGGAGGGAGCCCATCACTGCATGGTAGTTATGGCAGGTGAGGGGGGAGGGGCCTGTCGAGTCAGCAGCTCTAATGCATCTGTGTTCCCTTGCAGCACTGACTCACCAACATGCGATGGCAGGGGTACCTGCGGCTGTTGTGGGAGCCTGCCCAGCCTCAGAGGACCAGCCATCCTCCTCCATGGGCATCTGGGGCCCAATAGACTGCATCACGCCACTGTCATCCAGTCGGATGTACCAGGCGTGGTGGCGGACGAGGCCCTGGCTGTGTTCCAGCGAGACGCCAGCCATGGTGTGCTCTGTGCAGAGACACAGATTGGGGCGGGGTCTGACATGGATGATGATCTGTCCATGGCCCTGGACAGCAGGGGTCATGTCGGAGGGGAGACGCCCATACCAAACACCAGCACTGGCAGTGCGGCCGGTGGCCTGTTGGTGGTGGAACAGCTGCCCGCCACTGCCCCTGGTGCCGCTGTGTGCACAGGCACAGTGGTGCAGGGTGGCGGGGGACCCACACGGGTGCTGGCCAGCACACAGGGGCTGAAGAGGCAGCAGCAGCAGCAGCAGATGGATGGAGACATTGGGAAGCCGGGCACTGCGTCCACCGCTGGAGTGCCTGTCATTGCCCAACCCCATGAGGACTCCACTGTGCAGCACCCACCTGAGCAGGGGGCCATGCAGTGTGGCCATACGACACTGGTGGGTTTGCACCACGCCCATGCACCTGAGGGCACCGAACCCTTGGCCAAGCACACCTGATTGCTGCTGGTCTCCTTGGAGCAACAGGTGCTGCTTGTGGCTGGGGTGCAGGCACTCCACGCAGAAGTGCACCAGGCAGCCGAGCAGCATGAGAGGGGCACTGCACAGGTCCTGGAGGCAAGTCAGCACCTGTGGGAGGACACGACCACAGCCCTAGACTACATTGCCAATGCGATCTCAGTCGGCCTTGCCCCACTGGCTGCCACAGGGTGTGGCTGACTGCCACAGACAAGGTGGAGTGCAGTGTCCACCCCACAGCCCTGGCATCAGGCAACCCCAACCATGTCAATACCGGGCTCCGCTGTGGGCATCCCAGGCACATGTGGTGCGGGCTTGTTTGGGAGCCTGCAGACCCCTGTGAGGACCTGGTTGTGGTCACGTACACCCCCCATGGCTGACACGCAGTCTGAGTCTGCTGGGTGGCCATGGCATGGATGTCCCCTTGTCTGTGGCAGCCATGTGTCTGCATGGTGGACCTGATGTGCACACTTCCCTGTCTGCTGTCTGCAGCCACCTCCCTGTGTGCACATGGGTGTTATGTGTTTGTGTGTGTGCATGGCACAGTCATGGCAGCCTTGTGGTGTGCAACATGCTACCCGTGTGTGCATCTGCCCAGCTGCTGGCCAGTGTGGCATGTGTGTGATGATGCCTTCTCAACACTGGTTGTGCATGTGCACCGGTGCCCTGCATCTGATCCACACCACACGCTAGCACCTGGTTGCATGCCTGTGGGTGCCGGTGTGTGTGTGTGTGTGTGTGATGTTGTGCAGTGCTGTGTGGTGTAGTGTTGCTTGTGGCCATGTGACACTGCCCCACCACTGCCCCATGACTGTGAGTGCATGGCTTTGGCCATGCCCACACATAGCTGTTTGCCCTGCCACTGTGTCGGTTCTGTGCATGGGTGTTTGTCCACCTACCTGCATGCACCGTAGTGCTCCAGTGCTATTGTGTCTCACTGGTCGTGTACTAGCCACATGAGCCAGGGATTCCTCTGCCTGGGGGGGGGGCTGCCCACCACCTGCTGGTCCATTGGCCTCATTGTCCCCACTGCTGTTCCTCTCATCAGCTTCGACAGCTATCCCTCGGTCAATGGCCATGTTGTGCAGCATGCAGCAGGCCAGGAATAGGCTGCAGGCCTTTGAGGGGCTGTATTGTAGGGCACCACCAGACCTGTCCAGGCAATGGAACTGTGCCTTCAGCATACCAAACACATGCTCAATGATGTTCTGTGTGCTGGTGTGTGCCTCATTGCACTGCTCTTCTGCTGGGGACGATGGGCTGTGGTAGGGGATGAGCTGCCAGGGCCTGAGTGGGTAGCCACTGTCACCTGTGTTGGGGGGAGAGACAGAGAGGGAGAGGGTGAGAAGGTTAGCCTGGTGACCCCTGTCACTGTGCCCCATGCCCCTCCCAGATGCACACGGCAGTCTCCCTGCCCTGGCGGCCCCCTCTTCCATGCCCTGCTGTATCCAGCTGCCCATGGTCTTGCCATACTCACACACTAGGTGTCCTGAGGGAATGTTCCCACTCTCGAACCTGTGGCACAGTGCTGAGCTGTGCCAGATGAAGGTGTCATGTGCTCCTCCAGGGTGTGTGGCACAGACATTGGTAATGCATCCCCTGGCATCGCACACCACCTGGCAGTTGATACTGGGGTAGCCCTTTCTGTTAATGTAGGCTACCCCCTCCACACCAGGTGGCATGCAGATGCCCACATGGGTGCAGTCAATGGCTCCTAGCATACCAGGCATATGTGCTACCCTGTGGAACCCCTGTATGGTTGCTGTACACTCCGCCTGCATGCTGAGGAAGAGGATGTGTTCCACAGCATGTGGCAGCAGGGCGTTGAGGAATTGTATGAGGAGCCATGATGTGGCCAACTGGGTTATGCCTGTAATGTCCCCTTTTGGTCTCTGGAAGGTACCCATGGCTAGCAGGCACATGACAGCTGTTACCTTTGTCTCCACTGTCAGAGTGTAGCTCCGTCTAGTGGGTGTCTGTATCCCCTCACTGCTCAGCTCACAGAGCTGCCTCAGAATCACCCAGATCAGGTGATACCGGCCCATGATCTCTGTGCCAGTGTGGCTCTCGAAGCTGATGCGGGGCTGGTAATGCCTGTTCTGGGCATACTGCTAATGGGCCTTTCCACAGCCATATTGCTCTGCCTCCTCACACCCCTCATTATGGCCTCCATCTAGAATGCCACACTGGCCATAGCCCCTGTTGTCCTGTCACCCCCTGGGCATCCAGCTCCACTGGTCCCGCTGGCTCTGTGGGGTAGTGCCTGTCATTCAGCAGGGCCCCCTCCTGCGTACCCTGCCCCTGGCTGGGTTCTGCCTGCTGACTCTGTCACCCACCCCTGTGGGTGGCTGTATCACTCTCCTTGGGTCCGGTGGCTCTGTTGGGCACCCACTCTCTCCCCCTCCATCAGTGGGCCTCCTTGTGTAACACACCCCCTCCCACACTCTCTCTCTCTCTCTCTCACGCACACTGTCTTTCACTTTGTCCTTCTCTTCCTCTCCCTGTCTCTCTCTTCCTCTCTCAGACAGCCTGTCTGTCTCCCACTGTCCTGCTGCCCTCTGGTGCAAGTGCTCTCCTCCGACTTGCTCCCTGTTTTTATAGGCTCAAGTCTGCTTCTCGCAACTGGCAGTTGCTCCTTGCTTGCGCCATTGCTTGACAGGTGAATATCATGCTGTGCCGCATATTCATGGGTCTGCCCCGCCCTTGCGCATGCATACATTTCTATTGTGCATTGGCGCACTGCTACTTGCATTGCTGAATATCACTGTATGGCGCATCTCCACAGTTGCACATGAGCAACTCTGTTGCGCCATGTGCAACCGCTTTGACTATCCAGGCCTAAGTGTATTTGCTAACAGTATTTTCCTGGTTATTAAAGATATTTTAAAAAAATCATTACAAATATTTTTGGAGGAAGTGGAAGTATTTTCAGGGATTTCAGGACACAGGTTAAATAGATTAGTAATAATGCAAATCTCAAAAAAAGAAAACTAGCCACTACCAGAATTTGAGAAAGATTTTAACTTTGAAGCATCCATTGAGTATCTAGGGTTCATATTGGCTATTAGGAGAAAAACATTAAGATTAATTATATCAAAGCACAGAAAAGATGAAGATGAAACTAATGTCAGAGAACTGGAAAAAATATCATTATCTCTGAGGGGAGAATGGATATATTAAAAATGATGGTGACACCTCATGAGATGTATGTTATATAAAATATCTTTGGATGCCCTCCAAATTCCTGGTTCAGTGATGTTAAGAAAATATTTACAAAATTCCTGTGGAGTTGCAGAAAACCATGAATCATGTGGTCACTGTTGATTACTCCTAGAAATTTAGGAGGACTAAGTTGCTCAGGCCCAGAATTCTGTATTCAGTCCCAAATAGTGGGTATGTTATAGGAATTGACTTTAACCACTGGAGATCATTAAATATACCAGGAACTAATGGAAGATAAAGAAGGTATGGGAATGGACATTTTTAACCAGTATAGATCATGAAATATACTAGGAAGTACAGGGGATATGTGTAGAAGAAACTAAAGATAATTAATCTTTTACTAGATCAAAATGACATAAGTAATGTAGGTACTTCAATTCTTTTTAGGAAGTCTTTAAAGAAGCAATCACCAAAATTAGGAAATTGGGAATTCCCAATTTTTTTTCTAGATACAGGGGGAAATATGAAAGAATGGAGAAAGAAGTTAATGGAAACTCAAAAACCTTCACAAATTCCAATATTTGCAAATGGAATAACCTACTTTATAGGGGGAATTTTACACATACAAAGAGCTTTGTGAAAAGATACTACAATCACACAAGCTGAACTTTTTTTACTTATTATGTTCTCCAAAAAACATTTAATATGACAACAGCATTTTTTTCTAAATCTAATAACAAAGATTATACACTCTTGCTTAAACAAGAAGAGATTCCAGGCAAAGGGTCGGAGAAATTATTAGCAAGCTTTACAATGTTTTTAAAGGAAATAATAAATATACTGGAGAAAGAACAAATAAATAGTGTGGGGAAGAAGCCAGTACTACTGTAACCAACAATAATGGCTAAATTTAATGATAAAAGCAAACAAATACCACATGTCAACAAAAAGAAATCAATACATCATAAAATACAGGTCATAGAGCATACTTCACACCAGTATAAACAGATGAATTAAAATGGCAATGATGCCTACTGACATGGCTGTAGTACAGCAGGGAATGTAATGCATTGCTTATGGGAATACCCAATGATTCTCAATGTGTGGGAAAGATCAAAGAATATAATGGGAAAATACATGGGCATATCTTTCCCATAAAGTTAAATCTCTTCATTTTTAATAATATAAGTACAACTACTATGTCATCGAGCCAAGAAAAAAACATTTCATTTTTGGGACTACGGCCACAAAATGTTACTACTGGAAAGGCATAATTCCCATAGCTTACCTCCATTTGAAAATGAAAAGGATAAATGGTGGAATATGTTAAGAGAAACCATGTGCTTCGAAAAAGTTGCCATAACTTGGATAATACTGCAGATGACATATTTGGGGCTTCTTGTAGAGAAATTGAAGAAAACCTCCCCCTGTTGTGAAGATTATTCAGACCCCCTTCATTAAAAGATTCTTAGGATTCTTCAAGAAAACTGTGGGAATAAAAATAAAATAACTTATTACGGTATATTAGAATAGACCCAATAAATGTATGTACTATAAGTGGAATACTTTAAATAAGAATTTTTTTTATTATTTAAACATTTTGTGAGGTAAAAATCTTATTACTTGGCACTAACTTAACATATAAGCAAATATTAATAGGGAATAAGCATGGAACATATACAGTGACCTTATATAGGGTAATGTACACATACTTAATTGTATAAAATGAGGCATTGAAAATAAAATTGTATATTTATTTATTTAAAAGTTTCACCAGGAAAGGCACACCAAGCACAAGAGCTCATTTCCAGGTGTGTCCTGGGGAAAAGGGAAATGGGAATATAAACATACAGCAATAATAAATCAAGAATATACAGCAATATACACACAATATATACAGAACTTTCAGCAATAACAAATCAAGAATATAAGGACACTTAGAGTATAATACAGAAAATATTACAATATATACATAGATCACAATAGCAGACCAGTTCAAAGAAGTGTGGCATGTAAGAGTAGTCAAAAGAGTGAGAGGAGAGAGAGGAAATTAAAGGCAGTTACAAGCAGAGGATAGAAAATTGCGTAGGAGGGATGAGAGGGCAGAAGGGGAGCTGGCGTGGCAGATTATCAGAGGGAGGGAGGGAGTTCCAAAGTTTTGGTAACCGGTGAGAAAATGCAGACTGTCCAGCAGTAGAGGATCTAGGAGGGATAGCCATGGTGCAAGAGTTGCAGTGTGAATTTTTATTGAAGTACATTTTAAAAAGAATAAACTGTATGTGTTTATACTGTATAAACTGTGTAATGTACTGTATTTGGAATGTATCAAAATGTATTTATTTATGTATTGTACTTAAGTAAAAGAATAACATATTTCTGAAAAAAAGTAGTCTCTTCAGTGGACCAGCTTATTAACCCATTTACTGAGAAGGATAGCCTAAATAAAGTCTTTCAAAGGTCAATGATAATATATATTATCAGCTTAGATTTCTGTTTAAAACCTTCAGAAGTATGTTACTACTTCTGTAATGTGATGGTACTGGTTTGTCTCATCATAAGATGTTCCTAAAAATGCCAATAGCAGATTGGGGCTCCATATTTCAATGACAGTATTACTGCCATGCAAAGTCTTGTCTGCTAGTGGTAATGTGCATGATGTGCAATGGTGGGGGGGCGTTATTTGTACAAGCCGGGTGCACAGTGTATGCATGAATAAACACCCAGAGCACTGCACAAAGCAGTGCACTAACAGGTTTTAAACAGTCAAAACGCTCAACACCCTACTGGCTTCTAAAGGGAATGGCACTGGATAGAGAACAAGCAGCCCAAGCACAAAATATCAGCACATCTCAAACATGTTAGCACTGTTGTGCAAAAGTACTCTATGGAACTGTCCCAATACAAATGAGCCCATTCCCCATTCACGCTGCCATGAGGTCATTACTGCCTCATGAACTACTTATCAAAACACAACCTACTGTGTCCTGAGCAACATGGCTTTCAGAGTGGCCACAGCACCTCTACGGCTCTCTTGGAATATACCTCCTTTATTCACAATGCCCTCGAACAGGGACACTTAGTTGGGTCAATTTACATCGACCTAACTAAGGCATTCGACACCATCAATCACACCTTGTTCCTCAACTCCCTGCCCTCATTGGGCCTGTCACATGAAACCACATCCTGATTTAAAGATTACCTTTCTGACAGAACTCAGCAGTTTAAAATCAACACCACTATCTCGTCCAGTAACCCAGTTCTCTTGGGGCTACCACAAGGCTCTGTACTTGGTCCCCTCCTCTTTGCCCTTTTCCTAAATTCCCTCCCTAAATTCTGCAGCGGTAAATGCTTGCTCTATGTAGACGATGCTGTTGTTTTCTGGAGTCACCCACACCCTAATACCCTCCAACATGCCCTTCAGGTTTTTTTCACTGAAGTTGAAACTTGGCTCTCTGCCCATCGGCTAATCCTGAACTATAAGAAAACCAAGTCCATGGTCTTTGCCCATCAACAGAGGCCATACCATGATTTCCCACTGATCATCATTAATTCCCTTGGAGTCCCCTTAGAACAGGTTATAACCTTCAAATACCTACGCATTACCCTAGATACCTCTCTCACCTACCACATTCACATCCAGCTATCTGCTTCCATCAACTCCAGACTAGGTCTCCTTTATTGCCATAAGCATTGCCTTTCCCCTGAGGCTATCCACCTTGCTGTTTCGTTCTCGGTACTCTCCCTGGTGGGCTATGGGATAGTGATATATGGCACTGCCAACACTACTGCCTTACACTGGATTAAACAGCCCTCAACAAAGCCTGTTGCCTGGTCAAGGGATGTGATAGACTGACCCACACTTGTGACCTATACAAAATCATGCAGTGGCTAGACTTCAAGGGGAGACATATGTACCATACTTGCCTGCTTGCTAAATATTTATTCCACAGGCAAGCTCCTCTCGGGCTTCATTCCCTTATCCAGCTGGCCCTTTCCCTTAGGGTCTCCAGAAGCTCAGCCAAAGCATCTCTCCTAGTTCCTTGCTGTAGAACCTCCCTGGCTCAAAGGTCTTTCCTCTATTGTGCTCCCCTCTGGCTTAATAGCCTTCTGGCCTCTATCTCTCTGGAACCTAAGCTGAGCCTCTTTAAAACCAACCTAAAGAATCTGCTCCTTGATTCTACTGCCTGTGAGTGCTGTTAGCCTTGTCCCATGCCCTCCCCATGGGGACCTTACATCCAGACACCCGCAGGTCCCGGTGGGTATCTCTGTAAGCTACACAGTTGTGCTGACTTTCCCTATCATCTCTGAACTGTGTTATTTACTCAATACAACTGTGTTCTGTAGCACTGAATCCTGTTTTGACAGACACTGGGTTACCTGACCCTAAAATTTGCGCTCTCCTGTACATCCACGTTATATTGTAGGTGCACAGTGTTTTGTTATCTCTATACCTAGACATGGAACACTGCTAAGGAATCTATTATTGAATATGTTTGACGCTGGGTCACCTGACCCTAGAATTCTTTTGTGCTCATTTATGTCCACACTGTAATGTTCATAATGTCTTGTAACCTCTGTACCATGACGTGGAGCCTTTGCAAAGAAGCCTATGACTCAAAGGATTATAATTCTGATTATGATAATTAATAAATAGATAAATAAATAAATAAAGTTCAATCTCATTAACAGGACTTTGCTCCTTGGATGCAGAGAGGCTGGGCCAGGGCCCAATGTTAACAGATGGCTGCTGGAGCTGCAGTGCAACATAGTACTAAGCAGCACTGCACTGTATACCAGGCACTTTTGTGCTGTGGTCAGAGTGAAGTTCCTTTAATCATTAAGGGCATAGCCAGCTCAACCCTGGCTAATTCATTGAGATTAAATCATTTTTTATACATTTTTTTTTAATTTTGTAGGCGTGATGCTGGGTTGTGGCCAACATCAAAATCAAACAGTTTCAGTACCAGTACATCCTGCCTCCAAAAGCTACTGAAATGTGCCTGCAAATCATTTTAGGTTATTCCATTTTCTTACTCACTTTCTGTCTTCATTCCATAATTTAAAAAGGGGATTCTTAGTCTCATCATTCGGCCACAACCCGACAGCATTTCTACAAAAAAATGTTTTAAAAGATTTTTTATTGGAAACATGGTAAACAAACCGCTTGTTTGTTCACAGTATATCTTTATTACAAAAAATCATAGAATGAAATTCTCTTTTTTTCCCTCTTGATTTTATAGTCACAAATAGTCATCATAGTAGGAAATTTCAATCTGACAGGGGTGGACTGGAGCACCCCTGCTACCTCTAATGCCAGGAAGAGCCAACCAGGGAAGGTACATACTGGACCTTGTGTTGTCAGATGGAGAACACGTCCAAGACATAGTGGTGGAGGACCTCCTAGCTGGCAGTGACCACTGCATGATGTGGTCCTCCCTCAGTTTAGGAAGGGAAATAGCCAGGAACAAGATAAGGGTAATGGACATCAGAACAGCAGACTTTGGTAAGATGGGCAACATCCTAGTGTGGCAGCTTGCCAAAATCTGCCCAAAGACAGACTCTGACCAGAAATGGTCCATTATCAAGATGGGTCTGGTGGAAGCCACTAACATGTGTGCAAAGACCCAGAGTAAGAAGTCCAGGACCAAAAGACCAAGCTGGTTCAGCAGGGAGGTGGCAGAGAAAGTGAGGGAGAACAGGACAGCCTTCAGTAGGTACAGGAGAATTAGGCAAGGGGCAGACAGGGAGGAGTATGCGAGGAAATCCCAAGAGGTGAGTAGAGCAGTCAGGGCAACTAAGGTTACATGGAATCTAAGGCTAGCACAGGGGATCAGAAAAGGGGAAAATAATTTCTTCAGGTACATAAGAGAGAAAAGAATCTGTAAAGATGGGATAGTCAGGAGTAGGAGAAGGGGCTGGGCAGAAAGTAGGGTGGACAAGGAGGAGGCACTAAATGAGTACTTCTGTTTGGTGTTCACCAGGGAAACAGAGGGGTCTTTACCAGAAGGGAAAATAGGAATGGGAAGGGGAGAGCAGAGGAAACTGAAATCCTAGAGGGCAGGACTTTGGAGGGCCTTTGGGCCCTGCAGGTGGATAAGGCTCCAGGATCAGACAGACTGCATCCAAGAGTCCTGAAAGAGTTGGTGGTGGTCCTGGCGGGCCCTCTGGTGGACCTGTTCAACACCTCACTGGAGATGGGGTGTATGCCTCAGGACTGGAGAATGGCACATGTGGTGCCTCTCCACAAGAGTGGACTCAGGGATGAGCCGGGTAACTACAGACCAGTCAGCCTTACTTCCATTGTAGTGAAGTTAATGGAAACCATTCTAAAAGAGAGCCTAGTGATCTTCTTGGAAATGAATGGTCTCCAGGATGAAAGGCAGCATGGGTTTGTCATGGGGAGATCCTGCCAGACCAACCTAATTGACTTCTTCGATTGGGTCACAAGGTAACTCGACAGGGGCTATGCAGTGGATGTCCTGTATCTGGACTTGAGCAAGGCCTTTGGCTCAGTGCCATGTGGAAGGATGGTCAGTAAACTGAAGAACCTTGTGCCCACTAGCTGATCAGAGGTTACCAGTCAAAGGAAAAAAACTTCAGAACAATACAAAAAAGGTGCACTCTGGTTATAATGTTAACAAGTAAGCAGTACTATCAATAATCCTTTGAGCTGGGGAGAAACTGGTGGGGTGGGTCAGGAGGTGGCTGCAAGACAGGCAGCAGAGGGTAATTGTAGGGAGGGGAGCTATCAAAACTAAAACCAGTAACCAGTGGGGTCCCACAGGGCTCGATGCTTGGGCTGGTGTTATTTAACATCTTTATGCCTGTTTGCAGATGATACAAAGATCTGTTCGAGAGTAGACAGTGAAGAAAGGAGGGAGGCAAGAACTCAGAGAGGACCTAGCAAAGCTAAAGCAAGCTAGGGTGCAATGCTAAGAAGTGTAAAGTTACTCACCTGGGAACCAGAAACCTGGGACTAGCTACTGGCTGGGGGGAGTGCAAGTATCTGTTTCAGAGGAGGAAAAGGATCTAGCAGTGCTTGTCACAGAGGACATGAAACACTCTGCACAATGCCGTAAGGTGGCAACCAAAGCAAAAAAAATGCTGGAGTGCATCACCAGAGGAATCACCTCAAGGAGGGAGGAGGTGATTCTGCCATTGTACAGGTCACTGGTGAGACCACACTTGGAGTACTGTGTGCAGTTCTGGTACCCGTATTTAAAATAGGATGTCAAACTACTGGAGGGTGTGCAGTGAAGAGCAACCAAGATGATCCTGGATCTGGGGGACAAACCAATGAAAAAAGACTGAGGGAGCTCAACATGTATTCACTGGAAGATAGAAGGGAGAGAGAGGATATGAATGAGACCTTCAAATACTTAAAAAGTATGAATAGGGCTAGTACAGAGGGCATCTTCAGCTTAAAGGGGGGATCATGAGGGGACACAGTCTGAAATTGGAAGGGGGAAGATTCACTAAGGAAATGAGGTGACACTATTTCATGGAAAGGGCAGTAGCAAGGTGGAACAAATTGCTGGGGAGGTGATCTCACTGAAGACGGTGGGCAGTTTCAAAAGGGGTTGGGACAGGATCAAGGGAATGGCCAAAACTGAGGGGAGGCTGGGGAGGGGTGATGGTGGTGAGGGATGATAAATCGGGGAGACTGGACACGAGTGAGGGCCAGCTGCAGTAAATTAATCTGTGAGCTGCACACTCGAGCAGAATTGATAGACCTTTAGGCCTGTTTCTGCTGGAGTTTTTGGATGTTCATATGTTCATAAACGACAAAGGTAATAACTTTCTTATAAGTAAAAGCTCGTGAGACTGCATTGTAGTGG
The DNA here is from genome assembly GCA_016271365.2 of Neoceratodus forsteri. Classification (NCBI taxonomy): domain Eukaryota; kingdom Metazoa; phylum Chordata; order Ceratodontiformes; family Ceratodontidae; genus Neoceratodus; species Neoceratodus forsteri. The sequence goes on along the minus strand of CM028136.1, from coordinate 279,471,355 downwards.
CAAAGTTCAGTATATTAACACAAACTTAAAGGGACTAAATATGAATGAGGGTAATAATGAATAGATATATACTTACAGTCATTATAAAGAATCCCAAAGATCTTCCCTAAATTATAAAGGGTTGCCTAAATAAATTCCACATTTCTTTATATAGTGCGTCTTTTTAAACAGTAATATAGTGCACTTTTTCTATACTGTGGATTGAAACCATGAAATTCATCCGGGTATTGAATTTGGGTGGTTGGTTGTTCTTCCATTTTAAAAGATGATGTTTCTGGCTGGCCCAGTGGTGCTGCAAGTTGAGATGCTGGTCGCTACACCTCACACCATGCTGACGACCCATGTTCGGGAATGAGCTTAGGCCACCTGGGGTCAGCGGGGGGAGGGAGAGAGGATCGAGCCTCCAGAGGACTGCTCTCCTCTCTTGGGGGGAGGGTGACTTATCCCACTCATTGATTGCCCTCTGGTGGTGGCTGGAGAAATACAGGCAGGGAGACATGTACTGATGTCTCTACATTGGTGGGGGCAGAAGAAAATGTAAAAATAAAAGCCTGGCAGGTTCCATGATGGCCCGCATCACCGAGGGTTGTCCTGCTGTCTGGATTGGGTCTCAGAGGTGGGGGGGTGGACACCTGGCGCTCTCCTTCCTGGCCCCGCCCTAGGGGGCAATCCACAGAGGAATTTCTGAGACAGCAGGAGGGAAGACGTGAGCAGACTGGAGAAGTGAGCTCCTCTGTGTGAAGAACCACAGCCCCTGCCAGGGCTGAGGAGGATAAAAATCTGTATGACAAAAAAAAAACAAACAAAGATTACATTTCTTAGCTACAATTAGGCATAGGTGAAGCATTTTGCTTTTAAACCGAGGCACATCTCTTGACGATATATTGTGGCTCAGCAAGATAACCCCAGCATTCTTTGGTAATGGTATGGCCATTGCTTTGTAAAGAGCATGTAGTACTTTGTGCCAAAAGTCATTTAGGTGAAGGCAGTTCAAAATATGTTCAATTGTACCCATGGAAATGTTGCATCTGGGGCATAAATTAGATCACCTATATTCATTTTATTTAACCAGTGTGAAGTATAATATCTTCTATGAAAGACAAACTGTATTTGTTGAAGTGTTCTGGGTATGACCCCTTTTGTAATAGTTGAGGATATGGCGTCCTATTCTGAATTTGAATATGACAGGTGAAGTTATAGCTCCCATTTAGTTCTAATAAGTGATGTGCCATTGCTGCAAGTTTCTGACATCTACGTGTATATTCAAGATATTATTTTAGAGTTATTATTATACATGATATCTTTGATTGGGGTTAGTGTGGGTATTTCTGGTGTTGGAGAGTTCTTACATATGTAGTTCCTTATTTGGAGATACCTAAAGAAATGAGAAGATGGAAGTTTACCAGACTTAAAATCCATAAGTATGTCCATTACATACAGGTCTTTAATTTCTTTAATGCCTGCCAGATGCCATATCTTAAGTGCTCTATCTATTGTGAAGGGTGGGAAGTGACAGTTTTGTAAATTGGAGAATAGGGAGATCCCTTAAGTGAGGTGTTAGTAATTTATAACACCCTGTCCCATGCTTGACAGGATGTTAGAGAGCTATAGCATAATTTTCCTAGCTTATTTCTGTACAAGCCCATATAAATAAGGTGTTTAATGTTTTCCATGGAGCAATAACATGTCTCAATATGACATAATGTCAGTTGTTTCACTCTGACAAATCATGGGTGAGTCTGGGTGAGTTGAGTGGATAAATGATACGACAAGAAATCTGGTAAAGCTCACCCGCCTTGCAGTTTAGGTAAATATAGTTTATCTATTTTTAATCTCAGCCTCAGCACTTACATAATTTAAGAAAAATGTACATGAAAAGTGATTAAATCTCAGTGATTTAGCCAGGGTTGAGTTACTATGCCCTTACTGATTCAATGAACAGTACTATATATGTGTGTGGCCTTTTCCTATTTAGCAAGCTCCCCACTGACCACCTGTGAGTCTTTTGTGGGACAGTACTCAGTTTAAAATAAATTACAAATATATTTAATTTTGGTTTTGGGCTGTATAGCCCATTACCATATGGCAACAATAGTCCATTAGGGCCAAATTCAGAATTTTTCAGTCACCCCAGTTTGGGAGGGAAAAGATCGTAATTTTGGATGAACCGACATCTAACCGATCCCTTCCACTTCCCAGTTCTGCGGACCCCCCACACTGAGACGTTTTATGATGCCTCACCAGGGAGAGTGTGGGGGCATGCCCCATTGTAGTCTATGAGGTAGTTTTCAAAACCATTTTATTAGTATCACAGCATCCTTTGATTTAAATGAAAGCTGCTACCAACTAATAGGAGCCCTGTAAGTTAAGCAGTGGCTTTCATTTAAATCAAAGGATGCCATAATGCTAACAAAATAGTTTTGAAAGTTACCCCATAAAGTATAGTGGGTGTGTTTACAATTAATGTACCAGAGCACTTCCCCCCTCCCCCCCATTTTGCTGAATTAAAGCCTGCAATTTTTGTAAAACAAATTCCAATATTCTTACTTTTCATACATTTCAGAGGTGCTCTTAGTTCTCATTATCCAGCTGAACCATGATTAAGCCTGATCACTTCGGCAAAGTGACCACCTCCATCGGTCAGGTGAAAAGCAGAACTGGGAAGTGGAAGGGATCGTCTGGCTGTCAGTTTGGCCCAAACTACGATCCTTTCCCTCCTGATCTGGGGTGACTGAAAAATGCTGACTTTGGCCCTAATGGACTATGCTGCTATAAGGTAACAAGCTATGAAGCCCACAAGATCTTTTAGGTTTCCTTTAAAAAATGCAGCCTGAGAGTGCTTTCCACACAAGACAAATACAGAAACCAGTGGGACTGCAGCACATATTGACATGGTAAATTAGAAAGAGTATGGAGTTTGCCTATAGGGGTTGTCACCTTTACATCAGTGGTCAGTCTAAACCTGGTTTGGACAAACAATGAGGCAGAGAAAGGTCTTCCAAAATTTATTTTATGCTTCTTCCATATAACATTTGGAAAATAGCTTATATTAGCTGGCAGAATGTATACATTAAGAAAAATTAATTTCATACTAGAATCAGTTAATTTGATGGCCAGACAATAATCTAGGTCAAAATGTAGGCATTCAGTTCGAAGACCAAAATCTGTTGTACTGTTAACAGTCCTACTCTTGATCTACCCTGCTTTTTTATTTTTTTGTTGGGAAATACACATGATTCATAACCCCAAAATTTAAGGTAATTCAAAAGCCACCACATTTCTTGCCAAATGTGAATGTCATATTGGAAAAACATCTTTAAGGGACTGGTCAGACAATTTGTTCCCTAAATCACTCAGAGTCCATGAAACACTAAATACCTGATCCTTCTTAGAGATATATGTGATAGATGACAGTACAATCTGGTACAGAGTGAGCATTGCATGTTACTAGTGGTTGTCAGTTCAAATGTTTGTCTTGTAATTCAGATAATCTGTTTGAAAGGGGAACCATGACCAGGAGAAACAACTGATTTTCCTGTTCCTCTCTATTTACCATATCCTTTCTTGATCTTGGATATGAATCAGGTACCTGTCATATTGACAAGTTTCAACATTTCACTACACAGAACTTTGTCAAGGGCTGAAGAAGCATAGAGAACCTTGTGCCCACTAGCTGATCAGAGGTTACCAGCCAAAGAAAAAAACTTCAGAACAATACAAAAAAGGTGCACTCTGGTTATAATGTTAACAAGTAAGCAGTATCAGTAGCCAGCCCGGAGGCACTGAGGGTTGAGGCACTGGACGCCACACCTTGCACCACGCCGGCGACCTGGGTTTGGGAATGAGCCCGGGTCATCTGGGGTTGGTGGGGAAGAGAGAGGATTGAGTGTCCAGAGGACAGCTCTCCTCTCTGGGGATGGATCCAGGCTTGCCTGGCACAGCAGCAGCCGCCGGGTGGAGACCAGAGGCACTGCGCATGCCAGGGCAGCAAAAAAGTGGGGTAGAGCTGACACCCACGCCATTGCAGGTCCAAGCTCGGGGAGGGTGATAAATGGAAAAATACCCCTTCCAACTGGTTGAGGTGACAGCGATCTCCAGTGGCCGAGGTCCACACGCCCAATGCCGGATGTACCCCCCCCGACTCTACCCTCTGGGGACTCCCGGCCTATCTAAGGCACTGGGGGAGACAGGAGTCCTGAACCTGATTCAGAAGTCCGGGGAGTTACGGTTCAGGTGGATGGTTAGGAGCCGCAGGTTGAGCGAGGGAACCTGAGAGATGCTGCAGTAGGTGGATGAAGAAATAAAGTAAAAAAAAAAAAAGTAAGCAGTATCTAATACACAAATCTGGCTGCAACTAAAAAAAAGGTTTTATTTATGAAAAGACATAGCTCACATTCAAGACTGAATCATGGCAAAACAAGCCCAGCGAGTCACATCTGGGGGTATGACACTTTGTCAGGGACTAGCGATCTCCAGAGTCTACCACTATTTCTACAAAGTCAGTGAACACCCTCACAATTAAAGTGACACTGGAGTGAAACATTGGGGTTTGCATGCTAATGCAGTCTTTTCCCTGGAGTTCTGTGTGTGCCATAATCAATAAAGAACTTTGCACAGGAAGAATCTTTTGTACCTGGTGCCTCAACTCAGAGGGCTGGACAATGGATCCTAAGGATTGTTAGAGCAGTGGCGCAGGAGAGGCAGCAAGATGTCACTGTTCTCCTTGGGTATAAGGACCTGGCCAGGGATGGGGCTGGGATTGTGCAGGGATATTTCAGGGAGCTGGGAATGGATCTTGGGCAGATGGCATTCATAGGGGCTTTCACAGAGGTGCTGCCTGCCTAAAACTAGGGAAAGGATAAGGTTCTCTGCACAGGGAGCTTCAACTTGTGGTTGAAGGAATGGTGTACAGAAGAGGGGTTTGGCTACATGGGAGACTGGGGATCAATGTGAAGTGATATGGGCCTATGCAGATGGGATGACCTGCATCCATCTGGGAAGGGAACCGCAGTCCTCAGTGGATGGTTTAAATGTTACTTTAATGTACATTTAAATTAGTTGGGGGGGAGGCGGAAGCAAAATCAGAGGAATTACCTGCCCCCCAAAGACTAAAACAGAAAGAACTGAGGACTGGAGGTGTGGAGAATCCAAGGGAACAGGACAAAAAAACAAAGCACAGCGATAGTAAATAGGGATGGGAATAAAAGTTCCAAAAAGAGAGGAGAAAAGGAGGCAGGGCAAAGAGAAAGAAAGAGGGCTGTAGACAAAATACTAAAAATGTGTGGAAAGCCATCTGTGCAAATACAAAGAGTATAGAAGATAAAATTCCAGACCAGGAGGCCACCATGGTGAAGGCTGACCTGGATATTGTGACCATTACTAAGTCACTGTGCACAGGGAACCACAATTGGGAAATGGCCATACCAGGCTACACTCACTTCAGAAAGGATAGGGTGGGAAGGTAGGAGGGGTGGTGTATGTAAGGGAGGACATCAAAGCCATGGAAATCCAGGAAAACTGGGGGGGGAGGGAGTGAGGCTGGAGGTACTATGGATCACCGTGGAGATAAGAGCCAGAGCTATGACTTGGGTCACCCAGGAGACAGGAGCCAAAGACACAATTCATACTGGGGTGATCTACAGACCTCTAACACTGGGGGAAGAACTGGATAAGGCACTGGGTGAAGCCATTAGCACAAAGGCAGAAAAAAGGGAGATTGTGCTAGTGGGGGACTTCAATCTACCAGACATAAACTGCAGTCTCCCAGTTGCACCCTTAGCTAGAAGCTGGGACATCCTACACTCCCTGTAGGGGACACTTCTCAGGTAACTACCCAGGGAGCCAACTTGCCATGGGGCAGTACTTGACCTGGTGCTCACTAAGAGGGACAGTACTGCAGATGTCAAGGTGGGAGGCCACCTGGGGACTAGTGATCACTATACAGTGTGGTTCAGCATAAGGATTGCAGCAGACACAAACTACACAAAGACAAAGGTCCTGGACTTCAGAAGGGCAGATGGATGACGGTCCTGAACTTCAGGAGGGCATATTTAAAAAAATAAGTGAATGCTTCAGAGATGACCTAGCAGGGGTAATAGCCATGGTGGGGTGGAGGAACAGTGGATCAAATTAAGGGATGGCATAGTGAGGGCAACAAGCCTCTATGCAAAAGAAGTAAGCAAAAACAGAAGAAAAAAAGACTGCTGTGTTTCTCGAGGGAAGTGGCTGAAAAGGTAAAGTCTAAAGGTTACATTCAGTAGGAACAAAGAGACGCAGGGGGAAGAGAATTGGGACCTGTACCAGGAAAGGCAGAGGGAAGTAGGGAAAGTGGTGTGGCATGCAAAGGCACAAACTGAGTAAGGGCAGCTGAAGGGGTAACTAAAGGGGATAAGATTTTTTTAGATACTTAAGTAAGAAGAGGAGGAAAAGAAGATGGACTATGAGGTTCAAATGGGCAGGAGGGGACTGTGCTGAGGAGGATTAGGAAAAAGCAGATATCCTGAACAAATATTTTTCTATGGTAAAAGAAGGAGATGGACCACAGAAAGGCAGTAGAAAAACTGGGGAGAGGGAGGTAGACAAAAGTCCATTTACAGAGCAGAGAGCACTGAAAGGACTTGCAAATCTGAAAGTGGACCAAGGTATGGGGCTAGACAGGGTACACCTAAGGGTGTTGAAAGAACTCAGGAAGGTACCAACTGCACTCACTGGAAACAGGGGTGGTTCCAGAGGACTGGAAAAGGGCAGATGTAGTCCCGCTTCATAAAGACAGTAGCAGGGAGAAGGCTGGAAACTGTAGGCCAGTCAATCTGACATCATTGGTGATGTAGCTGATGGAGTCACTTTTGAAGGTAAGGATTGTGGAATACCTTCAATCCAGTGAGTGACAGGAACCTAGGCAGCATGGATTCAAGGGTTTGTGTGTGTGTGTGTCAGATTAACCTGATAGAGTTCTTCAGCTGGGTGACCAGGAAAGAAAATTGGGGTGGGGTGGTGGATGTGGCCTACTTAGACTTCAGCAAGGTATTTGATACCCAGCCATACCTCACAGAATGCTTATTAGGAAACTAATCTGTTTTGGAGTGGGGTCAAAGGCAGTAAACAGGGCATGAAATTGGTTGATGGGTAGGTTGACAGAACGTGGTGGTAAATGGAATTCACTCGAGGGAGGTGAGAGTGACTGGCAGGGTACCTCATAGCTCAGTACTGGGTCTAGTCTTAATGTCTTTATAAGTGACATTGCAGAAGAGCTGAATGGAAAGGTATGCCTGATTGCAGATGACACCAAAGTGTGTAATAGGGTGGACTCCCCAGAGAAGGTAGAGAGAATGTTCAGAGACCTGGGAAAACTAGAGGAGTGGTAAGGATATGTCAGCTGGGTTTCAGTGTGGAAAAGTGCAAAATCATGCATCTAGAGCACAGAGATCCAGAGGCACTGTATAAGATGGGGAGAAGTACTGTATTGGGAATCTTGGTTGGGAAATGGGTGGGGGAGGGAGGGAGGCAGCTGGAGATCATGAAGGGTCTGTGGTAAAAATATAGCCAGGAAAAAAAGGGGAAGACTGGGTGGGTGGGCCAAATGGTCCTTATCTGCCGACAAATTATATTTTCTATGTTTCTGTGGCATTCTTTATCACTACAGTTGGTGAGTGCTACAATTTTTTGTTAATTTTTTTTCATGGTGTTGCTACCCTCTATTGCATGATCAATCATTTCATGATCTACAAATGGTGATGACTAAAATATGAGTTATTGCCTGAACAATGAAAGTGGAGTCCACAGTTTGCAGGATATTCTGAGGTTTACATAGGCCACTGATGTTTTTATAACTTTCTCTTTATACTCCATTCCTGTCTCCTGCACCTGCCTTCCTCAGGAGATCTTAAGGGACACCCAATCCCTCTACTCCTACTTGTGATTGCCATCCTCCATGGAGAGCAGGTAGCATTTTAAAGTGGCCTTCTTAAAATAATTATTGGCCACTAAAGGGCTTTTTTATTAAATGACTGTCTCCTGCATCTGTGCCTCAAAAGTCCTTAACAGGACTAATTTATTCTCAAGCCCTTATTTTATTTTGATTTTCTCCTGCATGCCTGCATGCTGTCAGACCCTAAAAGGACTTGCTAGCTTCCAGACCTTGAAAAGGGCTTTAACGCCTTCCTGCATGCCCTAATAAGAGTTTAGCCCCAAAGCCCTAAAAAGGATTTTTTTTATTACGTTCACTTGCACTTGTGCAAGGAATGCCTTGCTACTAACGACATTTTAGAATTATGTCATTGCCAAACCAATTACAGCTGAAACTGCAATGGGCTTGGCAGTGTAGATCAATAACCGGGCACTCTGGTCATGACAGTAGTTCTGCTTGCTGACATAGCATGTTCTGTAGTTGAAAGAAATGAACCGCTCCAATTAGAGAACACTTAATTTCTTTCTGTATCCGTAACTCCATGCATGTGCATTACCAGTTGACACTAATGCGTATGGCCGGAGTTACAGTTAATGTCGGCTCCTGCTGGCCGCCACACTTTCTCCCCAGTCCTCACTCCTCTGACCCTCCCCAGGCTTCTTTCTGACAGCCATGGAATCAGGATTGTGGTACCCCTTTACCTTAGTGTGTGGTGGCACCCCTTCCATTTATCTTGCCCCTTCCCCTTTTTCTGTGGGACACTGGGGAGCCCCCTCCCAGCATCCCTATTCATGTATCCTCCTTGTGGATGACACGGGGCAACCCACTCCAAGTGTCCCAGGTGATGCATCTCTTCCCTACCCCCCCAGCAGTGTCAGACACTGGGGAGCCCACCCCCAGTGTCCCTCATCATGTATGCCCACCCTTTAGTGTGGGACACTAAGGAGCCCACTCACAGTGTCCCAAAACATCAATTAGCACTGCAACCCTTTCCCTGCCAGACACTGAGGAGACCATTCCCAGTGTCCCCTGATGTATTCCTCCCCAAAACACTAGGACACTGGGGAGCCCACACAAAGTGTCCTGACATCTTTCGTGAAAAACCTGAAAAAAGAAAACAGTTCCCCAACGTCTTTTCCTTTTTTTATTCCTGAAAAAAAAGAAAATGGTCCCTCGCATCACCCTGTTCCCCTCCCCCATCCCGACCCTCCCACTGAGCAACCCGCCACCCTCCTCTTGCCCTATACTTGCCATCGGAGATCAGCAGCAGTCATCTTCTGTGGAGTGGGACATGTCTGCACTCTTCAAAGCTGAACAGCGAACTGAAGAATCAAGGTAAGTGCTGCATAATGGCTGTCAATGGTGTTTTGAACTTATGTTGATATCTCAGCCATTTTTAGGTATTTTTGCACCAAATTTTCAAATTGGGCTTTTTGGAACCCCACTTCATGAACGCTGGCACTGTCATTTCGTTGCTTGGTTCTGAAAGGTGATTTCATGGTTGCTGTGCAGAATCACCTTTTGGGACAGGGTAACGAAATGACAGCACCACTGTTCATGAGGTGGGCTCCCAAAAAGCCCATGTTGAAAATCTGTTGCAAAAATACTATAAAACGCCCAAGCTACATGTGATCGTTGAAATTTTTCTTTGCACGTTCCTAACTTTGGCAGTTTTTTAATACTTTCACTCCAAATTTTCAACATTGAAATTTGTTCACACCTCCTAATGAACAATATAGCTCTCATTCTTCACATCCTGCCAGAAACATGTTTTCACATCTGTGGCACAGAATGGCATGGTTGTTGTGCAAAAACACCTTTTGGAACCAATGAATGAAATTACAGTGGCAGTGTTCATGAGATGGGGTCCCAAAAAGGCCATTTTAAACATTTGGTGAAAAAAATCCTAAAAATGGTAGAGTTATGCACGGTCATTGGAACTTTTCTACGCACGTGCGTAACTTTGGTCATTTTCAATATTTCCACTCCAAATTTTCAATATAGCCATTTTATCACAACACCTCACGAAAAGTGCAGCTGTCATTTTTCACATCCTACCCAGAACGTGTTTTTGCACCTGTGGCATGGAATGGCATTTTGCCATGGATTTAAACATTTTCACCTATGGGGTTCATGAGGTGGGGTGATAAGAAGACTGTTCAAAATTTGGGGTCAAAATATTAATGACCAATAAAAAATGACAGTTATGCCCATTCGTTGCAATTTCAGTACGCACCCTCATAACTGTGGCAATCTTACATATTTTTACCCCAGATTTTCAACTTAGCCTTCTTTTAACCTGAGCTTATGTATGCCACAGCTGTCATTTCTCAAATCCTGTCCAAAATATGTGTTTCCACCTGTGGCACCGAATAGCTTTCTACTTGTGAATAATTATGCTTTGGTGCGGATTTGAAAATTTTGTCTACTGCCTACATGTGCTGGGGTAATAAGATGACTAGGCTGATAATTTTGCCATGCATCTGCAGAGTCATGGGTGCACAGGGTCCAAAGGACCTACACTGCTACACAAAAGTAAGGAACATGATGAAGCATGGGAGCTCAGGGCCTGAATGAACTAACAGCATTTTAGAGGTGTGTCATTGCCGAGCCAGTTACAGCTGAAACTGCAATGGGCTTGGCAGTGTAGACAATCACCAGGCACTCTGGTCATGACAGTGGTTCTGCTTACTGATGTGGCATGTTCTGTAACTTAAAAAAAATGAACCGCTCCAATGAGAGAGAGAGAGCTTCATTTCTTTCTGTAGCCGTAACTCCAGGTATGCGCATTACAGTTGACACTAATGCACATGGCCAGAGTTATGGTTATTGTGGGCTCATACCGCCTGCCACAATCTCTCTTCCCAGTCCTTGTTCCTCTGAAGCCCCCCACAGGCATCTACATTAGCTGTGGTGCGGCTTCACTTATTGGTGGCTCATGCCACCTGGCGCACTCTGTCTTCCTGGTCCTCGCTCCTCTGAACCCCCCTAGGATTCTACATTAGCCGCAGTGTGGCCTTACTTATTGGCAGCTCCTGCCACCTGGTGCACTCTCTCTCCCCGATCCACTAAGGCCAGGGGGGTGTCTTCTTTAACTGGCAGCTACTTGCTGAATTTACAGTGCAGCTTCCACCAGGTGGCACCCGCCACTCTCACTGCTGTCTCCTCGCTCCTCTGAAGTCAGCACCAGTACCAAACACCACTACAAATACCTGCAAGTGAATGTTTGACATAAACAAATGCTTATTTTTCATGTTTTTTTCCTGCCTTCCTGCATACACTTAGTCATTTTAAGGACTCACTAGCCCCTAAGCCCTAAAATGGTTTTAATGCAGCTTGCATTCCCAAATAAGGCCTTATCCCCTTAGTTCTGAAAAGTCTTTTACATTTGTTTTATTATTTTTCTCCTGCCTGCCTGCCCCAGTCCTTAAAAGGACTTTCACTAGCCTCCAAGCCCTGAAAAGGGCTATTTAAAATTAACTTGATGCCTGCCCGTCTTGATATAGTAGGTCCTTGTAATTATTTATCTCCTGAAGCCCTAAAAGTGACTTTTAACTTCATATATAATGCTGCATTGATGATGGTCCCTGAAACTCTATAGGGCTAGCTCTTAACAGGATTGTCTGTGAGTGCTGATTTTATGCTCTTAAAAGGCCTTTTCTATGTGCACTGCCTGCTGCTCTGATGACCAGTTCAACTCCCAGTCATGACAGGTTCTGATGGGCCGAACAGCGCTCAGCATCAATACTTCATGGGGGAGAGATCAGTCGCCAGCAGCAGTCAATCAATACCATTACTCCAGATTATGATCTGATGCCTAGTGAGAGCTTCTGTCATGTGTCATCAGCTGCACAACTGAGTTAGCATGATTCTCAGTGCACAGACTTTGAGGTCACATGACAACCTGTGCAACACACTGCTCCTTCCTGGTCCTGGCTACTCTGCTCCACCCAAGGGTAAGTGCTCTCATGAACTTAGTGGCGAGATGCTGACGCTGCACCATCACAAAAGGCAGAGATTCTCAGGGAGGGGTGGGCTGGGGAGATGGAAAAAAGAAGGGAGGAGGAGATGAGAAAAATTAAAGATACAGTAGCACTAATTTCATAGGTACCCAGTGGGCAGGAACTGAGGAGGTGTTGGTGTCTTTAGACAAAAGTCCCCGTGCGGGGACACCTAAGGTATAGGAATTTTGCACCTGGCAGTATCTACTCCCAATTGTAATGGTGTCTCCTCATTGTGTCAGTGCATCTCACTGTGTTCACAGTTACACATGTTTTACCATAGCTTGTTATGTCAGTGTCTCATCCCACTTACACCATTGCCTACTCCCAGTTACACCAATATCAGTTGCAGCAGTGTGACCTCACATTTATTCAGTTTCTCCTCGCAGTTACATCAGCATCTCCACTTTCCAGTTATGGTCTTAGTTACACCAGTTTCTACTTACTAAATTAAAGAAAAAAGCAATGAGTTCTGCAGAAATATTTTCCAAAATTTACCCCCTTACTTTGCCATACATGACAAAATTCCACAGTTTAAGGTAGAATTTCATAAAGTTTTCCTTTGTTTTCCATAAAATGTCACAGAAGCGCATTCCATATTTTCTGAGAATTTTGCTGATGGAATTTAAATTTCACCCAGCCCTAGTTCAGGATAAGAGAATAGGTACTGCAATCAAGTTTAGTTTAAACTAGTTATGCAAGGGGAAGGGGTTTCTCTCCCTGTTTGTATCCACTCTCAGCTGATTTTATATACCACTTGTTATTGAGTTGTCTACTGAACCTGCTGTCTATTCATTTTTGTACTGTGCATTCTGCACTTATCTCGACCTATGTAACCCCCAGGTCGCATCTGGAAACGAGCGGTCCCCGCTCAGTATGCTTATCTGGTAAATCTCTTAAATAAATAAATAAATTGAATAACCCCAACATCTCAGAGAGTATAGGGAGCCACATCACCTTAAGTACAGGGAAAGCAGGAACTTTGATATATCAGTCAGCAAAAACTAATTGAAAATGTTGTCATTTAATGCAAGAAGCCTAAATAACAAATGTAACCCCTAGGCGGCGCTATCTCTAAGGTTACTACCCTACCTGTATTTCTGACCACAGGTTGAGGGGCCTGGATTCAGTATGAAGATGCCTCCACCCAGAGTAACAATAGTGGGGATATCTACTGTATCTAACCTGTTATAGCCCTCTGGGAAGCTATAACCACCCACCAACTTCCTAGTGGCTTTGTACCTTTAACAGCAGTTAACATACAATCAGCAAATAATATTAACAATACAGTATGCACACACCCTTTACACTTACCACCAGGGTCTGGCTGTCAGCAATTGCCTGGAACCCCCTGTTAAAACAAGGTTAGCCAAGCAAGCACACACTTTCAGTACTATAACCCAACTAATAATATGCTCACAAGCCAGGTTAAATGTGAAACAACAATCAGATTTATTAAGATAGCATGAACAAGGAAGGGGGCGTGAATTTAGTTGAATGATTACTATACTGACTGAATTCAGGTTATTTGGCATGCACTTTTTTTTTAAAGCAATTTTTATTATTTTCTGCTTTATAAACAGTACATAAAAGAATTCAATGGATGTCTTGATAGTCATTTCCATTGTACAGGGGGGAAGGGGGAAGGGAGAGGAAGGAAGGGGAGGTGGAACTAGGAGTGGGATTAAGGGGAAAACAAACAAATAATCAACAGATCCTACAAATCCTTCTATCAGTACATTAACAATAAAAAGGGAGCTTCCAATAAGATAGGACCTCTATTAGATTTAAATGGAAAATTAGTGACGGATAATCAGGGTATGGCAGAGTTAAGTAACAGCTATTTTGCTACTGTTTTTTACCAAGGTACGGTATTAGATGGGATAGAATGTGTTAGGACTTTAACTGATTCTGGAATTACCCTGGATATAAAGGAAGTTGAAATAAGACTGCAGAAGTTGGACCAGAACAAAGCACAGGGCCCAGACGGGATACTCTCAAGGCTGATTAAGGAATTAGCAGAACAACTTGCAGGTCCTGTCACAGAATTATTTCAGAAATCCCTAAATGAGGGGGAGGTCCCAGAGGACTGGAAACAAACTGTGGTGATCCCTATACATAAGAAGGGCTCCAAACAGGAGGTTAAAAATTATAGACCTGTTAGTCTCACTTCGGTCTTGGGTAAAGTATTGGAAGTATTTATCAAGGACTTTATTACAGAATACCAATATAATTCTAGTAACATTGACTATGCACAGCATGGCTTTGTTAAAGGGAGGTCCTGTCAAACAAATTTATTGGAATTTTATGGGAAAGTAAGTCGAGCTTTGGATGAGGGACATGCAGTGGATGTCATCTATTTGGATGTCGCCAAAGCATTTGACAAAGTACCACATGACAAGTTGCTGGAAACCCTAGTTAATATTGATATTCATCATAATATCATTTATTGGATAAAAGCCTGGTTAACAGACAGGAAACAGAGAGTTTGTGTGAAAGGGGAATTTTCGAACTGGAAAATAGTGACTAGTGGTGTACCACAGGGCTCTGTCTTGGGCCCCTTGCCTATTTAATATTTGTATTGGGTCCAAAGAAATGGTACAGCCAGTCTCATCTATGCCACCCTTAGGTACACTATATCCAGTCAATCCGGAAAATCCAAACAGAAATGGGAGGCAACCTTGCAATGTGAAATTACAGAAAAACAATGGAAGGAATGCTGGAAATCTGCCCAAAAATACTTTATCGATGTAAAAAGCAGGCTAATATAAAACAAAATCCTCCATTCCTTGTACCGTACACCTGTGGTATTACACAAGGCTGGGCTGCTGAACTCAAGTCTCTGCTGGAGATGCAACTCCCAGCCAGGAGATCTCTGCATATTATTTGGTCCTGCCCCCTGATACAACAAACATGGGATTATGTTTGTGAGGTGGGGACCCAGGTCTTACAAGCACCAGTTCCTAGGTCCTCCTACCTCTTATTTCTGGGAATTAAGTCAGTGGCCCCTCATCTTAGGGATATAGAACACTGATGGTTGGCCATATGGGTCATGTAAGCCAAACGTCTCCTGCTATGTAGGTGGCGAACTGTAGATACCCCCAGTCCTCAAGAATTCTTGGCATCTATGGCACAGGTAGCCACCATGGATTGGCTCTCTCACCTCACCAAAAACTCCACTCTGATATAAGAAGAATGCTGGACCCCATTCACTAGATATACTACTCCCAAAACTGGAGTGGGATAACTGACTTATAGTAGGCCTCAATTTCAGGTTTTCAACCATTGGCTATACCTTGCGGTAGTTTTCCCAAGTAATGGCATATCAAGCCAGTAATATGACTAGCTGTAACCCCTATTTATATTGTTGAATTTGTTATAGTGTAGAATAGTGGTTCTTTGTGTTTGACTTTATTTAGGGGGTCAGAAGCCTAGACAGCACCCGAACCCATGAAGCCTACCTTGATGGTCAGTAGTGGAGCATGAAAGCCTTGCCTCTCTGAGAACTCAAAACCTGATTGGTCCACCACAGACAGACTGGCAAGTACATACTAAACTATTACTGAAAAACATATCTTCTGTCGAGTTGTATCTGTAACCAACAACTCTCACCCTTTTTGTTTACCTTTTGTTTGATCCAGATTTTTGTAAAAAATTGAAAATGGGAATAAACAATTTAACATAAAAAAAAAGTATTTGTATTGGAACAATGAAGGTTTCTTCTGATATGTGGTTCTCAAAATTTGTGGACCATACTAGGCTGGGTAGGGTGGTAAACCTCAATGATACTGAATCATTACAAATAGCTTTAGGAGAGCTGGAAATTTGGGCACAGAAACAAGGGTCATCTTTTAATGTAGAAAAGTGCAATGTAATGCACTTTGGCAAAAATAATATTTTACATCATTATAAAATGGGGAGACAACTACTTAAGGTGATCTCAGAAGAGTGTGACCTGGGGATAAAAATATGTAATAAACTAACTTTGGCATTACATTATAACCAGCTAATAAAAAACGCAAGTAGCATACAGTATTGTATCAATAAAAATATTAAAAGTAGGGAAAGGGGGATCCTTTTGCCACTGTATACATCATTGGTACGCCCCCATATGGAATATTGCTCACAGTTGTGGTCCCCAGGAAAGAAGGAGGACATTACTTTATTGGAAAGGGTACAGAAAAAAGCCACTAGAAGAATTAAGGAATTTCAGGGTCAGGATTATAATCAGAGACTGAGCTCTCTAGGACTGTATTCCCTGGAGTTTCGGAGACTGAGGGGAGATATGTGTTTAATATATAGGGCCTTAAATTATCCAACATTATGGGAACAATTAGATTTGGAACTTTTAGAACATAGACATAATACTAGAGCACACCCGTTTCAGATAAAAATAGAAAGATTTAGTTCAAATAAAAGAAAGCAGTGGCTGACAGTAAGAGCGCCCAAGATCTGGAATAAATTACCGGTGGAGATAATAGTAAGTAGAAATATAGATAGTTTTAAGAAGGCGCTGGATACCTATTTAATTAAAAATAATATCTTGGGGTACTTATAAATCTTGGCGAGCATATGGACTACATCTTTTTTTAGCTCTGGAAACCTATGAAACCTATGAAACAGTCTGCATAAGGTTACAGGGCGAAGTCATATCTATTAATAAAGGCAACCAAGGTACTTTCATATCCTGTATTCTGGCCTGGGGTACTCTGCTCCCCTGTGGGTGATCTGAAAGGGCATTTTTCTCCTGTTAAGGAGCTGAGGGAGGGGAGACCTTGGGTAGTTCACTGTGAAATCAGTACTTACCCTCCAGAAGACTGGTGGTCCCGAGGTACTGCATTTCTATCTCTCACCTTCTGCATCGTTTGGCTCACCTTCTGCCACGGCGACAGGTGTCACCAGATGGAAGAACTGTCACCCTCAAGGACCAGGCATATCTTTACCTCTGAAACAGAAGGAAATATACCCAAAGGACTATCCTCTTTGTCTGGCTATACAGGTGACCACTGCCACAGCACATATCTAGTTAAGACAGAGTACATCCACCAGGTTATTTGACTGTCCTACTATCTTTAAATCATATGGTGTTACACTACTGCTAGAGCTATAGTTAGAGCTAGAGCTAGCCTCCCTGTTGTGTGTCCTTGACCCCGGGGAGATATCCAAAGTCTAACCTCTACCCTATCCAAACTTTGGTATTTGTGTTCCAACTTGTTCATCCAGGCTGTCTCGTGTTCACCCTACTACATCGGATGGGCTAGTGTACTGTAGGTAAGGGGCCCAACATTTCTGATATTTGGCCATTTGGTAGGACCGAAGATGGGAGATCTTATCTAAAGTGGCTAGACCTGATGGAGAGGCTAATACCTCCTCCATTGCGCGTGTGGTAGTCGAGCAACATTTGCATACAATGGCTCTCTTTGTCTGGACAGCCAGAAGCACTAGCCATCTGCATTCCTGCTGGGAGATGGAGGGGAGATCTGCTTTGATCCCCAGGATAAAAAAGGTAGGCAAGAGGGGGATTGGTTTAAGAAGTACTTTGTAGGCAGTGAATTGGACCTGCTTTCACAAATGTTGATTTTTGGGGCAGGACCACGGGATGTGAAGGAGGTCTCCTTCTGGGGACTGGCATCTCCTGCAGTTTTCATTTTCCAGAAACTTGGCTTTGTGGAGAACAATTGGGGTTCTGTACCAGGAGTGGGAAACATTATTCTGAATAAGTTTGGTGTATGCATCTTTGTACTACTTATGGTTGTCCTTCCACACCTGCTCCTATAACTTGGTAGATATTGTGCTGTGTAACATGTGTTCCCTCTTACACTTAGCATCTGTGTACTGGGAGGGAAGTATTTCCCATGGCATAGTATAAATACAACCTGCTAGCCCTATCAGGTGTTTTAGCCAGTCCTGCAGATCCGAGGCTTTGGTGTTGTGGGCTGTATAGTCCAGCAGTGGCTTTAGGGCCACTCTGATCTGCAGGTACCTCCAAAAGTCAGTTTGCTGTAAGCCCCATTTGCTGTGCAGTGACTGGAAGGAGGCCATACCATGTAAAGAGGGCTCAAGGAGGTCATCCACAGTGTGGATTCCTCTGTTGTGCCAAGTCGGACACCCTATTGGGCTGTGGTCTATCATGATGTTTGGGTTCTGCCACAAGGGGGCGAATCTTGTGGGAAGGGGGTCCATACCAAGTTTGGTGTGGGTAATATGCCATATTTTCCAGGAGGACTCTATGGTGGGGGATAGTGTTAGCTGTATGCCTGTGATGAGCTGGGCATCACCTGGGGGAACATAAGAGAAGGGACTGCAAACACCCCCATCAGCTCATGTTCTGTGTGCACCCATTGCAGTTGGGCACTAGGGGTCAGTCTGGAACCACTGTGTGGTTTGGGCAGTCTGGAAAACCCATTTGTATCCCTCCATCCACGGGAGGTTCCAGCCTCCTTTGGATCAATGGGCCCTCAGTTTGTTGCTGCTAAACCAGGGTTTAGCCCCCTCCCAGAGTAGATCGCCAAACAGCTTTTCAGTGGGTTGGACCCAGTTCATAGGGGGTCCAACTGGGATGTGAATAAGGAGATAGAAGAACCTAGGGGCCATCACCATCTTTATAGCGGCAACCTTGCCCACCAGAGTCAGCCAGAGGAGCTTCTACCTCTCAGATTCGGTTTTGGTAGTGGTTAGGAGTGGTTGGATGTTGGTGCTCCATAGGTCCTCCAGTTTAGCTGTAATTCTAATGCCCAGGTAGGTTATACCTTTGGAGGCTCAGAGCAGCCCTGCATTCTCAGCCATGTTCTGTGTGCACCTGGCATTCAGGGGTAGCATCTCGGTTTTAGACTGGTTTAGCTGTAGGCCTCAGAGGCCTGCAAACCTGTCCAGCAGGGCTATGAGAGGTAGTACCGAGAGGCTTGCATCAGCGAGGGGCAGGAGCAGGTCATCTGCATACATCTGGGTTGGGTATGTGGACCTCCCAGTCTCTATGCCTTTAATGACTGAGTGCTGTCTGACTGCAGCCACCAAGCGTTCCACTGCTAAGATGAATAGCAGGAGGGAGAGGGGGCACCCTGCCATGTGCCTCTTCTGAGGGAGAATTGGGCCAATATGTTCCAATTTGTGGTTACTCGGGCCGATGGCTTATTATAGATGGCCTGGATCCTTGTCCTGCATCTCTCTCCAACTCCCAAATGTGTAAGCACTATGTACAGGTAGTCCCATTCTAGGGAGTCGAAGGCCTTCTCGAAGTCTACTGCAATAGCAGCTGCAGGGGTGTCCAGTGTCTGCACTACATGCATGAGAGTGAGCAGAGTTCTCATGTGGTCTGAGCTGTGGTGACCGGGGATAAAACCCACCTGTGAGGGGTATACAAGTGAGGTTAGTAGGGGGCTCAGCCTGGTGGTGAGAACTTTGGCATAGATCTTGCTGTCCACATTTATGAAAGAGATTGGCCAGTAGCTCCCTGGGTAAGGGTTGGTGGGGTCCTTGCCCTTTTTTGGGAATGACAATGATGTTAGCCTCCTGCAGAGAAGGTGGCAAGGCCCCAGAGGCCTCTGCATCCTTAAAGACCTCGGTCAGCAGCGGTGCAGTTTGGTTGACCAGTGCTTGGTAAAAATCTACCTTGCAGCCATCTCTTCCCAGGGATTTCCCCCCTTTTAGGCTTTTAATAGTATAGTGGAAACCACTTCTACCAGGGTGAGTGGAGCCTCCAGGGCCTCGGCTTGTATGGCCATGAGTTTGGGGAGGTGCAGATTATCCAAAAAGAATTGGGTGCCTGCCACCATGTCTGTGTGGGTGGTGGAGTAAAGTGTGGAGTAAAACAAGGTCATGACCTCATTAATAGCCTGGGGAGAGTTGACCAGATTCCCCAGGGGGTCCCTTAAGTCAGGTATCTGTCTGCTCACTTGCTGGTGCCTAAGCTGGTAAGCCAGCACTTTGCCTCCTTTGTTGCCCCCTTCCCAGAACGTGTGTCTGAGTC
Organism: Neoceratodus forsteri; assembly: GCA_016271365.2. NCBI lineage: Eukaryota > Metazoa > Chordata > Ceratodontiformes > Ceratodontidae > Neoceratodus > Neoceratodus forsteri. The sequence continues at coordinate 279,451,482 of CM028136.1, read as the reverse complement.
TCAGTATGGCCACCTCTGCCTTTCTGTTAAGCAGCTGGTTGATTTCAAAATGAACGCCTAGTATTTCTCTTCCCATAGGGCAGTTGGGAGAGCCTTGTAAGTAATCTCTGCCTGCACTAACTTGAGTTCCAGGTCAGCCAGCCTCTTCTCTCTCTCTCTCTCTATCTCTCTTCTTGGAGACTGCAAAACCCATGATGCTGTCCCTCATGGTCACCTTAAAGGCCTCCCAGGTGTTCCCTGGTGAGGTGTCAGCCACTGAGTTGTTCTCCAGGAATAGGGAGGCTTCATTTCTGGCCCAGGGGATGAAATCCGAGTCTCTCATGAGTAGATGGTCAAGTCTTCAGGTGCGGGATGTGGGGAAGGGAGGACCCCATGAAACTAACAGCTGAACTGGCATGTGGTCCGATATAACTCTGGGCAGAAACTCCACATCCGTCGTGTTTTGGAGGAGGGACTGGGATGGCAACCAGAAATCGAGCCTACTGTAGGAGGTGTTTGGTTCGGAGTGGAACGTGTAGTCCCTATCCTGTGGGTAAAAGGTTCTCCAAACATCTGTCAGCCCCAAGTCTGAGATCAACTGTTGCAGTGCCCTGCCACTCCAAACATGTACCTCTTTACCCATGTCATTCCTGTCTAGTCGGGGGATCAGGATCAGATTAAAGTTTCCTCCTAGTAGAATTGGTCAGTCTGGTGGTAGAAAAGAGACCAGATTTTGGGCCAGGGTATGAAAAAACTCGGATCGTCCTGGTTCGGGGTGTAAACATTACATAGACATATTGGTCCTGAGGGTGTATTGTATTTTGCCAGCACCCACCTCCCATCTGTGTCTCCCATCGTGTTGGTCAGGGTCCATTGTAGTTCTTTGTGTAGTAAGACAACCACCCATGCACACTGGCGTGTACCTCCTGTCCCACCCAGTCTTTTACCAAAAGGGCATGATCGCCCTTGGTCAGCTTGGTCTCCTGGAGAAATGCCACCTGTGTCCTGAGGCACTTTAGATGAGAGAGGACCTTTTTCCTCTTAATTGGAGAGTTCAACCCCCGAACATTTCAAGTGTGGAACACAATTTCAGACATGCTGTGCAAAAGAGGCACCTGGGTTTCCCTGCACCCTTAAGTACCGCACTCAGGAGCACAAAAGGCCTTCCCTCTTTTCCTGTCTACTGGTTCTAGTTGTACCCTCTAGGGAGACGGTCCTTGGATTATTGTAACTGGAAGATGCTGTGGGTAGTAGGTCAAGGGTAGTGTTTACCCTCTCTGTTAAGTTATGTCCAAGCTCTGTCGTCTTATGATGTAGCTCTGTATATGAGTACTGGTAGCTATACGAACCTGTGGCAGCCTATACTATAGTACTAATTTACTTCATTAACATACTTAACACACAAACTTCTACATGGGTCACAGCCTAGGCTAAGCTGGCTGTGACAGCAGTCAAAGGCAAGCCTGGTCTACCCTGGGGTGGGTTAGTAATTAGGTATGAACAGTGTACTACCGATCTTCTACTAATGCAAACATCTACTATAACAACAGTACAGTATTCTATTGCATATCAACAGATAAGCAAAAAGTTAATCACTATATGAGCAGCAGCTGACCAGAGCAAATCTGGTCATTTTGTAACCTCCAGCTATTGGCAGAGCCGTAAGACAATTGAGGAGGTGAACCACTCCCTGGCATCCCTCCATATAGGGTGCAGGTGTGATCGTTCAGGACCACCCTTGGTGGCCAGTGTCAGGGTGCGTGGGGGGGTATTAGGGACCTGTGAGGGGGTTCTGTGTGAGCCCTTGTCCTTGAGTAGTACTGTATATGCCAGTTGCCCCAGTAGAGGTCCCATAGAGCTCTGTTGGGGGGAGGGCTGGTGGGCTTACCCAGATGAGGGGCCTCTTATGCTAGCCACTGTTACCACCATGTCTTTGTTTGCAACTGAGGTCTGCCTGTCACCATACCCTCACCCTCCTTCTTCCTCCCCCCCCCAGCTCCCCAAGGTGAGGAAGCCCAGATACATGCACAATACAGGATACCACCATAGGCCCTGGAGGACAGGCTATCTCCTAGTTTGGCTCTAATGCTTGGGGGTGGGGGTCCCTCCTTATTGTGTGCGTCTGCCCTTGTTTTGTATAGGTATGTTAGTAGGAGAGAGAAGCGGGGGGGATGTCTCACAGCTTCCCTGTGATGTGGCTACCCTGTGATGTGGTTATCCCTTGAGACCCCAGAGGTTCTCTCCCCTCAATGTACATCCCCTCCTGGCCCACCCAAGCCCATGTTGCACTGTCCTTTTCTGGAGGGCCAACTCCCTCACCCTCCTTTGTTGGCTCTCACAGCCTCCAGCCTCCCAGTTGCTAAGGGTATAGGGGAGGTGATGCTGGCCATACTTCTGGTTACTAGTCCACTGGTTAGGAGGGTTGGGGAAGACAAAGGGGAGTCAAGTATCCGGCACTAGTATACCCCAGAAGAGGGGTGTCCAACCATGAGGGAGAGGGGGGCCTGTATGTTGTTCCTTCACAGTTTGCAAAGCCTTCACAATCAGGGATCAACTTATAACTATGCCAGTCATAGGCCTGTCTAACCCTTACCACTCTCCCCCCCACCCACCACCCAGACTCATTAAAACAATTCAAATGGTACTGTACAAAACCCCTCCAGTTACGTAGGCAGAGGGGGGACAGGAACAGATGCTGTCCTGCTCATCATCCAAAAGGACTTAGAACAACCTGGGGGGGACTCCCTCCAATATCTAGGAACTGCTTACAGGGCACAGGGCTCCACTTCTCCTATGTACTCACTCATTGCCTCCCCCCTTTAGTCTCCTCTGCCACACTGTCCATGGGTGTTGCACTTATCTGACTGCTCCCTAGGCCGGGAACACATCCATAGATGTCTTCTGCCTTCCTCCTCCTCCTTTGGATCCATCATCAGGGCACAATCTCACTGTCTGGGGTCTCGGTGCATCAGCAGCGGTCTCATGTCATAGGAGTGACATGGCAAAGTCCACTGTGGCCGCCCAAGAATGACTCTGCTGCTCAGCCCCGGCCTTATAACTCCCAGCCAGGTGGATGTCCATTTCAGTACTTCCAGAGGCCACTGGTGGGGGGAGACGATTGCTGGGGGGAGAACTGGTTCATCATGAAATAAGGGCTAGTGAGTGCTATTTCTAGCCAGTCTTCCTTGTGGCTTCCTCAGTGATGTAAATCCTCCTCTCCAGTGAGGCCTGCTGCAGTCTTTTTTATTTGTTAGGCCTTTGGTCACGCTCGGGTGGGGGTGTCGAGTATCTGGGCCAGTCGGTGTCTGGGTGCTGCTCTCTGCTGAGGGGTGATCATCTGTCATCTCCACCAGTTTTGTGACCTTGCCCCCCACCCCTGAGTTGACTCCTCCAGGGATTGTTCATAGTGGGCCAAGTAGCATTCAGTGAATGCAACTGCATCCTCCGGGGTTGTAAATTGAAGGGAGGAACCACTGAGGATAATCCTCAGGATGGTGGGGTAGCAGAGGACAAAAAGGATCTGGAGGGAGTGCAGTTTCCTCCGGACTTCAGTGTAGGCCTTCCTTCTCACAGTGAGCTTGTGAGAATAGTCTTGGAATATCATGACCTTATGTCCATGCCAATCCAGGGCTCCTAATTCCCTTGCCCTGGACTGGATTGCCTCCTTCTCAGCAAAATTTAGGAGGTGGGCTAAGATGGGCCTTTGATTTTTGCCTGCTGGGGGTCTGGCCTGCAGAGAGTGGTGCACCCACTCAATGGTGATACGGGTGGAGCTAGGAAGCTGTAGGATCTCTGAAAGGGTTTTTTGTAGCAACTGTAGTGCCTTCCTCTCTTCACAGCCCTCTGGGAAGCTCAGGAACTGCAAGTTATCATGGTGGCTTCTGTTCTCCATGTCCTCAACCTTGTCCTGAAGGGCTCAGATTTGGTGCGCTTGCTCCCGGTGGGTCATGCAGTGTCCAAGGAGAGTGTCCTCATGTCCAGCCACATACATTTCTGTTTGTCCCACCCTCACATCAAGCTGCTGTATTGTGGCTGGTGTATTATTGGCGACTATTGTCAGGTCAGCTCAAAATCAATTCAAACATTTTTCTGATGGAAGGCTCTGGGCCCTCCTTGCCATGGTGAGCCATGCGGTCACTGGATGCCAGCTGAGATGGGAGCTTGGGTGCACTGTGCAGGTAAGAGCCCCTTCAGAATTTCACCATATATTGTGCAGATGTTCACCTTACCTCTGGTGCAGTTTTTAGGTTAGAACCTGTCGGTTACACGGATTACAAACTGGTGCTTAGCTCTGTTGCTGCTGTAGCTGCTAATTAAGCTGCCATCTTGTTTAATGGCTAGACCATTCCCCCTTTGACATGCCCTTTTAGGCCCAAATAATTAGTTCTACAACACTGGGTACCCATGATGTTATACTAGCTAGCCAGAGGCATTGCCTGGGGGTGGCTGGCATTGCAGCTGTTGTTGGGGCCCTTGATGGAAAGAAAAAGGCAGTTAGCATGCACACTATGGTTTTGATTATTTGTAATCCTGGCCAGGTTGATCCAGTCTCTTGTAACCCAGAAAATTACAGAAGCAATTAGATGGTACAACAGATAATTAAATGATTTGTTGCAGGGAGCTACCCTGGAGTTACTCACACTATCAGTTGGCTGTGATGAGTCTGGCGATATGGAGACCTCATGTACTTCACCAAAAAGCAAGGGGAAGCAGGGCTGACATGACACACCTCCACTTCACAGCCTTTCCCTTTAGGCGGCTGCAACCTGCAAGTTGTCTCTGCACAGGGGCTGGGTCTCCAAAGCCGTTTCTCACCGAAGAAGTCAGTCTGGGCTGAGTTGGCAAAGGCCCAGGCTGATAAACACTTTGGCAAAGTTCAATTTGTTTTGCAGGTGAAGCCTTCAGCTGGCATAACAATCTGGTCACTGGCAAATCAGGCCGCAATCCATGATAAACATTTAGCACATTTAACAGGAACAACATTAACTTCTCTAACTCTCAATTTGGTATTCAGGCCAGTTGCTATTGTAGTTGATTCACTAAGCAAATTTGTTGAACATCAGTTCAGTCACTTACAACTTCTGGGCCGATCGCTTCACAGGAGTTTCTTCTCTATCCAAATCTCAAACTGTACCCTCAAATACTTTGGAGCTGTCTGCCACAAGTGAAATTCACAATTTGGATTATTCTGATTACTGAAATCTGGCAGTCCAATGCAGGAGAACAGTAGCAGGGAGGCAAGTCAGGCCATTTCTGACCGATTCTCCTAGTCTCCTTACTAGGAGCAGCTTCTCGAAAGCTCGAGCTGCTCACTCTTCAAGCTCTTACTCCAACTGACCTACTGTCTCTAACAGTTCTGGGGATTCCACTTGGTTTCCAGAGTTCTAGTTGGCTGGGGGAGCTGTCAGTCACAGTTTGGATGCCCCCTTCAGTTCAGTTTAGGTGCCAACCCAAAAAACTACAAAAACTACAGATTTTCATTCTCATGAGGCATTTAAGCTAAGGGCTCTTAAAGGCCCCCAGTGTTTCATTGGTCCAAATGCTGGAAGTCCCAGGCCTAACATGGTGGCTTCCATTCAGATAAACAACTTGACTGCCTGGGGATTCATATTGTGCACCCACAAGATCTTGCACAGAACAGTACTGCATTTGATACTGAGAGGCAGCATGACTCCAAACAACAGGAAGAGACTCCTCTAATTGATCTGGACTCATTAATTGAGACAAATATCTATGCCCCATTAGTCCATTTGGGTACGACATGATGTAAGTTGTCTCAACCCAGATATTCCATAACGAGGACAGGAATACAGAGCTTAAAATTCCTCTCTTGGAACATAGATGGATTACATTTAAAACTAGCTGGTCTGGAAGTGGTAAAGTTTTTAGACCAATCTGATGTAATATCATTACAAGAGACTTGGTGTCAGGATCAGAGGGCACTGAGAGTTATAGGTTATACTAGTTGTACTATTCCAGCAATTAAGGATAAAATATATGGTAGGTCTAAAGGGAGTATAACTACATATATTAAAACTAATCTTAAGTTACAAATACAAGATCATACTACTGGGAAGGATAATGTTCTGATGTTGCTAGTTTCTGATGGCATAAAAAAATAGCTATATGCAATGTATATTTTCCACCAAAAAAACAAAATTTGGGATCAAATGATGGCTGTTATGTTCAATTGAAACTGGCCTTGGATAGGCTGTTGGAAGAAGAAGGTAATATTCCAATATTTATAGCTGGAGACTTTAATGCTAAGATAACTTCAAAAATGACTGAGCTGGAGTTCTCTAGTTTTGCCTCCTGTATTATGATGATTAATGAAGCACTTAGAGTTGAAAGGGATTTCATGGAGGTAAGATCTATCAACAAAGGGAAACAACTATTGGAATGTTTGGCCAAGAGAAATGTTCTGATTTTAAATGGAAGGACAAGTGGTGACATACCTGGGAAAATGACCTTTCTAGGGCCCACTGGCTCCTCAACGTTAGATCTTATTCGGGCCAACTTGAAAGCCATAGGGATGGTCATTAACCTACAGGTCTGCACATGACATGAATCAACACATTTACCAATAATATTGGACTTTGTAGATTATTATGGACACCAACTGAATGAAATACACATTGAAGATGAGTTGGTTATCATTAACGAAGAATGGATAACATGGAACTCATCATATTACACTGAATTTAGGGAGCTCCTAAACTCTGGGGAAATTTATGAAACATACAAACAAATCCTAGATAGAGATCAAAATGAAAATATTGCTCCATGTACAAGTTGGAATCATTTGCACAAGCTTTAATGGAATTACTGTAGAAATAACAAAATAATAAATTATTTACCTAGGTATAAAAAATCATGATTTAATGAGAAGTGCAGATGTGCATAGAAACAGTTTGGGAAAGTCCTAAGAAAACATAAAAAGAATTGGAACAAAACAAAACAAGATCATATAATATTAAGAAAAGAAAGAGAAAAGTATAAGAAAGTACTGGAGGATAAACATATAAAATATGCAAATTTACTCTGGGAAAAAATGAGATGGGGTCATAAAGAAAGAAAGTAAGACATTTTGGAAACTGGTAGCACAATTAGGTTTAAATAAATTTCAGAATAAAGTGGAATCTTCTATTACTCCTCAGAAATAGACAACTTACTTTTTGGAGCTCTAGTACTCATCGGAGGAGGAGGAGGAGGAACTTAACTATCCAACCCAATTTGGGAACAGGACCATGTACCCAAGACCTATTAGAATAATGATAGAAGAGATCTCAGCAGCAATCTCTGCCATAAAATTTAATAAGGCTTCAGGGCCAGACAAAATATTAGGAAACCTATATAAATCATTCCCTGAGTGGTGGACCCCACTATTATATTTACTGTTTAATGACTTTGTCCAGAGACTGGAATTTCCCCTCTTGCTGGGCAGGTAGCGTTATCTTTCCAATATATAAAAAAGAAGATCCAAATGATCCTAAAATGTATTGCCCTATTAGTTTAATAGATGTTTCTCAAAAGATAATCTTAGTTAGACTACTAGAATGGCTTGAGGAAAACTCAATTCTCGACGAAGCACAGAATGGGTTCAGATGGGGAAAATCTAGAGTACAACATTGTTACATATTACAACATATTATATGGAAATATACTAAAATACGTAGTGGCAGGTTATACTGCTGCTTCATTGATTTTTCAGCCTCTTTTGATAGCATAAGCAGAAAGATTCTTTGGACAACTTTAGAGCAGCTTAATTTAGATAATATCTTATTGGATATTTTGATAAGATTGCATGAAAATACCTGGGTTAAAGTACAGTATAACCAGTATGGTCATGTCACTGAGGCTCTTACTACCAATGTGAGAGTTAGACAAGGCTGTATATTAGCTCCGACACTTTTTAATATATATATTAACAGTATATTACACAAACTATCCAAACCAGAATATGAATTTCATGCTTCCAAGATTTTTGAGAGTAGAATCCATAGTTTAGCTTATGCGGATGATTTAGTCCTATTTTCGACGTCTGAACTGGGTCTCAGAAGAAAATTGGTCTTCTTTGAGGCTCTATGTAGGGAAAGAAAAATTGAAAATAAATCATAAAAAAAAATAGTGTTATCTTTGGTAATAAAATGAGGACATTGCCTAGGATTAAGCTAGATGGGGAAATGATAGGCCTACTCAATCATTATGACTATTTGGGACTAAGATTCAATTATAATCTAAAATGGACAAGCCATGAGGTAATGGTCCACAGTAAGATGTCCTCAGTAATTAATGCACTTAAAATCTTTAATGCTAAGTTGACAAAGTCATCAATTAAGGGAATTCTTAAAGTTATTAATGCTAATATTAGAACAAGTATAATTTACTCACCAGAAATCTGGGGCTTTTCAAATATAAAACCTATGGAAACTATTCTCAACAAATTATACAAATATATTTTAATGTTACCTCAGGGAACACCAACTTGTTTATTAAAATTGGAAATGGGCCAACAGTCACTTCCTTCTTTGGTAAAAGAAAGACAACTTATGTTGAAAACTTTCCTACTTCCAGAAAACCGCTATCCTAGAATGTGTTTAGAAGAAGCAATTAGGATGGCTACTCTTGGATTTGTGCATCCCTTTATTCAGCTGGTTTAAAATACCCTGCTGCCTTCAGGCTTGGGGCGTCTTCTTCATACCATATATATTAGACCTTGGGAGGAAGTTAAGAGTGAAATTAAGATTAGATTTAGAGACTTGGATGATAATATGACATTCTCACAGCTATCAATGTTAAAATTACATGAGCGGTATAAGAAATTTAAAACTAAGCAAGGCTTGTAAACCTATTTAATAAATTTAACATGCCCTAAACTGAGAAGAATGTTCACCAGGTTTTGAATGGAGATGTATAATGCTCAATTCATTTCTTTTCGGCAAAACAGGCAGAATATTACATCTCCATGTTGTAAATGTGGGCTTAAGACAAATGATGACTTGAAACATGTTGTACTTCTTTGTCCTCTTTATGAAAGACAAAGAAAAAAGTGGTTGGATGGGTTGCTAGGAAGTGTCAGTCTCCCTCCTGAAGAGATTGTTGAGCTTCTCTTCACAACCCATGATAAAGGAACCCAGATAATATTAGCTAATTTTCTAATGACTACTCATTTATAAAATAAGATTTGATCCAAAGAAGCTTAAATGCTTCAAAAAGTATTATGCACCTTGACTGAGAAGCTTATCAGTTGTAATCTGAGCATTTTGTATTATTGTATAACAATGGAAGATGAAATTGTATAGTGAAATGTATGGTCAAATGTTTGTGCATAATATTTAAGACTTTATTGTATTTATTGTATTTATTGTAATAGCCATGCTGATCAATAAAAATTTTACTTACTTAGGTTAGAACAAACTCTCCAATTCAAATATACCAGCAAGTTAGAAGTAAATATTTACAGTACTGGTTAAAGCACCCTCTGCTCTTTTATTGACAGCAGAGTGGAGCAAATTAAAACAGTGTCTGGCTGGTCATGAGCTTTGATGCACTAGGACCTGGCCCAGACCATTTACTGTACACATACTGGCTACAGTCTTAAAGCGACAGGCGCAGAGGCACAGCTTGGTACTCTTACATAAAACAATAGGATCAAACGAATAATCATGGATTTACTACCTCTGTAGGATGTCTGTCTGGCAGTGGGCATTGATCGAGCCATGGGAGACACCTGAGATAAGCTCCCAAATTGGGGGGCTACACAAAATTGACTTGTTATAAGCCACATTAAATGGACACAAATATCACATGGTATCACTAAGAGAAACCTGGTGGAACAAAAATAACAGTTGGGGATGGGACTTGGAAGGTTATGTACTATATAAAGAGACTAGGAAGGAAAGGAGAAGAGGTGTTGTAGCAAAGTATGCCAGGGGAAGTATCCCAAGTAAACAAATAGATCATGCAAATAGTAGAAACAGAAGGTATGCCATTGTGAGGGTGCCATGATTAGGGTGCTGTAATGTGGGAGCTGCAACAAGGTCTTCAGTGTCAGGGGCGTTCTGGATTTTAGAGTATCCTGCACTCACATTGTGCTGGGTGACCCACAATTTGTTTGCCCTTCATGGCATACCCAACCTGGAGGACATTATATATTGTTTGGGGGGGTGAGGGGGACAAAGTCCCCTGCAAAATGTAAATGTTTGACTAGATGGTCTATGAGTGCTGTACCTGTGTGGTGGCACAATGTTCCCCTGTGATTGTGGCAGGTGACATTGTGCTTGCATCCTCAAGTACCTTGCCCACATTGCAGGCACACTGGTATGGTTGAACCGAGACAGAAGGATCTACATATAGAAAACATCTGAATTAAAAAAATGAAAAGTCTAACTCTAATATTAGAGGTACCTGCTACAGACCACCAGACAGTAGCCATAACAAAGAAATGTGATGGAAAAAAGAATGTTATTATACTCAGTTACTTTAATATCAGAAACATTACTTAGGAATAATTGACATCAACATATAGCATTGGCTCCAGTTTTATTGAACTAATAAATAAGAATGACCTTGAACTAGTACTAGCCCCAACAAGAGGGATTAAAATATTAGACCTGATGCTAACTAACACTAGTGATAAAACAAAAAAAAAAAACACAGTCATGGAACCACTGGGAACAAGTGACCACAGCATGATGGAGGTCAAATTTACTAAGAAGACAGAATACTGAATAAGGTTATGACTTTTAACTACGGGGAGGTCAAATTTGCAGAAATGCTTAGTGATATGAAAAAATGTGATTAGAAGAAGGAAACCATAAATGGAACCAGAAATCTATGGAGACAGTACAGCACAGTGGTTAAGGCCATGAGCTGCAAACCGGAAGACCTAGGTTTGAATCCCACAGTCTCCACTTGCATAATGGTGCAGGGTATGCACCAGAAGTCATACAAAGAGAGACTAAAGGAGCTTAATATGTATACCCTCAAGGAAAGGAGGGAGATGGGGAACATGAAAGAAACTTTTAAATACCTCAAGGGAATCAACAAAGTCCAAGAGGGTAGCATCTTTCAGAAAAAGGGATGTGCAAGAACAAGGGTGCACACTTTGAAGACAGAGGGAGAATGGCTCAGGGGCAATGTGAGGAAGTATTTTTTCATGGAGAGGATGGTGGACACATGGAATAGCCTTCCTGAGGAAGTCATGGAGTCAAAAACAGTGGGGAAATTCAAGAATGCATGGGACAGACATAAGGCAATTCTGGTGGGTTGTAGGAAGAAGTAGACTGTTGATTAACTAGGATCTGCAGCTTATCCAATAGTTAGGAAAATGGCCCGACTGGGCAGGCCAAGCAGTTCTTATCTGCCATCAAAGTCTATGTTTCTATGTTAAATGACAAATTACATATTATCAAGGAAAAGTTACTAAGCCTCCAGAAGAGATGGGTCCCTAACAGAAATAAATACAACAGGGGTATAAAACCTAAATGGATGACCAAAAGAATTAGTAGACTGATTATTAAGAAAAAAGGTCATAAAGGCATTCCAACAGGATGTGAACAAGGGTAATACAATAACATATAATAATGATCTCAGGAAATGCAAAAATGGCATTCAGAAAAGCAAAGAACATATGAAATAAAACTTGTGAAAGTCATAAGAAAAATCCAAAAGAATTCTGAGATATATCAGTTTCTTAAAGGGGAGAGGGACTGATGTTTGCCCTCTGGTAGTGAATGAAGTCACTATTGACAAACTGGCTGACGTGGCAGAAACCTTTAATAGATATTTTAGCTCAGTTTTCAATAAGGATATTGAAGGGGGGATGGACAACTTTAACAACAGACAACATCACAAATGGTCTTGAGAAACAACTGTTTAAGGAAGAGCACGTACTTAGCAAACTCAAGAAACTAGTTATATTAAAAATCCCCAGAGGCAGATAACACTAACCCCCAACTCTTCAAAACCTCACTGTAGTCTTAGCAAAACCAATATGTGATCTATTCACCATGTTGCCTACTTGCAAAATTCACCACGATTGGAAACAGGCAAAAAGTACTCCAATCTTTAAAGAGGGTACCAAACTGACTACAGACCTATAAATCTCACATCCGTAAGTGAGTAAGATTATGGGAGCAATTCTGAAAGATTATTTTACTAATGCAGCCAGTCAGAAACATATAAGTGACACCACACAGCATGGTTTTACTTAAAACCATTTATGTCTAACCAACCTAATTTCATTCTATGAAGCATCCAGCGATATGCTTGACCACAACAGACCCAATGACATCAAATATTTAGACTGCAGCAAAACATTCAAAACGTAGTGCAATACAAATTAATCCATAAATCAAACACTATGGGATTCGACTCTAGGACAATAAAATGGGAACAAAAATGGCTTATAGCTAGACATTAGAGTGTGAAAATCAAAGGATCCCTCTCTAGAGGTACTTAGGTTGGTAGTGGGCTACATTAGGGATCCATTTTGGAGCCAGTTTTATTCACGCAATACCTAAGAGACATGCAAGTGGGATTGTCTAGTTATTTAACTAAGTTTGCTGATGAAACTAAATTAGGTTATTGCAGGGATTGCTAGAGATTCCCAGGGTTCGCTTAAAAATTTCAGGGGCAAGATCTTTTAGTTTTATGGCCCCGACCCTGTGGAATTCTCTACCTCGTCAGGTATGAAATTGCCTGACTGTCCAGAGCTTTAAAGGAGCTTTGAAAACCTACCTTTTTAACAAAGCTTTTAATGACGGTTAATTATTTAATCTTAATCTTGTTTTAAATCTTTTTAAATATTTATTGTTTTATGTCATTTGTAAAGGCACCTTGGTTTAAGAAAGGTGCCCTAAATAAATAAAGATTGATTGATTGATTGGTAGGTGGTCCGGCATTGTTCTCAGAAGATATAGACAAGATGCAAGCTGTCCTGGACATATGGAGCAAGTTAGCTGTGAACTGGGTCATGAATTTCAGCACTGTTGAAAGTGCTGTACTTGTACCCTTAGGCCAGAAAAACAACTACAGAACCTACAATCTAGGGGACACTATTCTGAAGGTTGTAAATGAGGAAAAAGATCTGGGCATCATAATTCAGCCTAACTTCGAATTTACTAACAATGGTGCTTATGCATGAATGTGCAGAAACTATGTGAAAATCAGTAGTATCTGTGGCATGCAGCTATGCGGCGTGCAAGGCACAAGCACCATGCACTAATGGCACCATGGGATGTGTGCACTCGGGAGCCGTGTCAACAAGGAACATGTAACATGATGCGCACCCCAGGGGGCGGGACTTGGTTATGTGGGACCGCCCCTTGACCCTGCCATATATGGGCATGGCACATGCCCAGTGTAGTAACATGAATGTAAATGCAATGCAGCATAAACCAATGCACAGAATGGCAGAATCGGAAGGAGGTGCAGAGGGCAGTCCTCCAACACAAGGATGGGAAGAACGGGCAGCCACCCATGGCAGCCGCTCTGCAGCTGTGTCCGCACATGTGGCGGTACACGTCCCAGAACCCCAAACTTTACTGGCTGCCAGGTCACAGTGATGATCATTGATATACAGCAGCACTACAGCTGGCTATATGGGGCACAGGCACTGTCCACCCGAGGTGAAGGCCTGACTGTGGCTGGATATCCAGGCCAGTATCAATGCCACTGGGCTGGAGGCCCAAACCCTGACCACTGTGAAGCACAAGTGGCATGATCTGCATGCAGCTGTCAAGAAAAAGGTGGCCACAGCTGCACAAGCACTCCGGGGCAGACGGGGTGGGCCACCACTGGAGAAGATGGTGTCTGAGACCCTAACAGAAACCCAGTGGTCCCCACCCTCGGCAGATCCTGAGCGGGTCCAGGTTGCACAATGGTGCATACAGGCCACCCCATTGGTGGTTGTGGCACAGCACACAGTCCCCATTGCCAGCACTGTCCCAGGGGAACCCAACACCCAGGTGGCTCACAGTCATGATGGAGGCATACAGGCAGACATGGCCTGTGATGTCAGCAATCAGAACATGGACAGTGGTGATATTTTGGACTGGGCAACCACAGACGTACCACAGGCCACCAGGTGGGTATGTGGTGAGCCATGGACCCATGCACACACCAGGCAAACTGGCACATGAACATCTGCACAACTATAGGCAAAGCCGGATGGGCACCCAACAGAATAGCGCTGCCATGCCAGACAGTCAGGCACACAGCAGTGGCTTGCCACTATGCAGGCCAGGGGCTGCACCCCAAACCAAGGGGACACGTCACTCATGACCATGACCAATGTACTGTACGCCCCCCCACCAGTATGGTACACATGACACTGTACTGTTGCATGCAAAACACCCTCATTACTGCACCAGGCACCCCGTACACCTATGTCTCCCTGCATCTGTACAGTACACTACACACAGTGATGTTGCACACTCCAAACCACATAACTGTACCATGCAACAAGCACACCTGGGAACCTCCCCTCTCTCTGCACGGTACACTACACACTGTGATGTTGCACACTCCAAACCTCATAACTATACCATGCACCAAGCACACCAGCGGCCCCCCCATGCAAACAGTCATGCAGCACATGTCGCCGAGTGAACAGCAGACTCCCCCCACACACATGCACCTGGATATGCCAGGGCAACATGCAGACTTGTCCAGGTAATACCGTCATGCGTGTCTCCATCCACCCCCCCGACACGGGTACACTCAGTAAGTGGTGACATAATTGTGCACCCGCATCACACAGCGTCCGCAATACACACTACCTTCCACTGTGTACCATGGCCACGACTGGGCATGATGACATGGCATGCAATGAATGGGGGCACATACTGATGCACACATAGCACTGCACACTGTGGCTGTGCTGGTGGTCCTCACTACCATTGGAATGTCTCCTTAACCAGTGCCTGCCATGCCACATGGCCACCCACTGTCCAGAGCTCACTATGCGGCTCCTCCATAGCCTCATCATCCCAATGATGGTGGTATCTGTGGCAGAAGCACATTGCCACACTTTGTAACATTATGTAGCATGGTACACAAGGTGAACACCCTGAATGCCCTGGCAGGGGCCTGCATAATATTCCCCATGGTATGGTCCAGGCACCAAAAACACATCTTCAGGAGCCCGATGGTCTGCTCCATGATGCCCCGTGTCTTCCTGTGAGCACTGTTGTATGCCTCCTCTGCAAGAGTGTTCAGGGCCAGGTATGGTGTCATCAGGTACAGTTGCAGAGGGTATCCACTGTCCCCTGCAAGGTGGGAGAACATGGGGTAAGTACCATGCCATGCCACTAGCATTACATCTGATCAATGCATGCAGCATTACCATACAGAACAGACAGCCATCCAGATGTCTTGCACACAGCATTACACTGATTCCAGTATATAGGCATCATATGAGGAGCCAAGAAACATTGCACACACATTGGTGAAGATACCATTCGTATCACACACCACCTGGCAATTGATGCTGTGGAACCCCTTCCTGTTACAGTATGCCTCCTCATGTACTGATGGTGTCAGCATAGCTGTGTGTGTGCCATCAACAGCTCTGATCACATTTGGCATACCATGCACATCATAGAATGCCTGTTTGGTGGCACATATGTCATCCATCACTGTGGGGAACTGAATGTACTCATCCATGTGTGCGAGCAGGGCATCGGTCACCTGTGCCACTGCTAAGGACACGGAAGACTTGTATAAGCCCACCATGTCACCTGTCACATGCTGGAACAATCTGCCTGCATAATATGCAAGGGTGCACATCACCTTCATCTCCACCGTCATCACCCTTGATCACTGTGTCCATGGTGCAATGGCATCTGGACCATGTCACACAGCTGTGTGACAGTGACATATGGGAAATGGAATCTTTCTATGCAGTGTGTCTCTCCAGGTGGCAGTGTCAATCCATGGTCAGAACACCTGGGGCCGGGGACATGCCCTCTCCTCTTCCTCTGCCTATTCACCTCGTCCACTATCAGATGTGCCTCCATCAGTGCTCCAGGACACAGCTTCTGCATCGATTATCACTTCTTGTCAGCTAATGCATCTACCCCAGCATCCCCTTATATGTAGCCTCTGACACCTGTCTGCATCTTTAAGTAGGTGTATCTGTGGCCATGTGTGCCATGTCCCCACCGGTGCAGGTGACATGTGCACCCAGTGTCACCATTACTGTTGAGTACTTTGTGTTGTGGCACAGTGTAGTGCTATGGCAGCAAGAACAGTGGACTGTTTTAACATGCTTCCACAGAGGCTATGGTGGGTGTCCGAAGACAACTTTATGGACAACTGTGGAGCAGGAGTCCTTCAGCGTGTGTCTGGATATGACAGGATTTGTGTTGTCCAGTGGGGTGGGGCTATGGGACACTGTGGGGAGTGGCAGCTGTCCATGGTGCTAACCTGCTCTCATTCTTGACCCCACAGGATCAACATGGGAAGTTGATGTGCCTGGAGTTCCTCTGGCTAGAGCAGCCTGGTACAGCCATGTAATTCATCAGCACCCCTCCTCATCACAGGAGATACTGGCAACTGACCTACCCCACATATTTCAGTCTGCAACTGCATGGGCCTGAGCTGCAGTATGAGGACCAGGATGATGTCTTATGGCAGGTGTATGTGCCCTCAGTGGTAAGTGCATGGCCACCGGGCAGGGGCTCTGTGCCTTTGGTCTGGTATACTTGCATGGCACACATCACTGCTGTGGACTAATGTTGTCTCCATTTGCCTTACAGTGTTACAAGGGACCAGTCCTGAGGATGATGCTGCGGTATGTGGTGGTCCTGTATAATGGCCAGGATGAAGAAACAGATGACAGCAGAAGCTCCATGGGGTAGTCAACTGACATGCCATATGTGTGGCTGTGTGCCTCACCGCTGTGCTGTGTGGACATGGGGGAAGGTGGTGGTCCTGTGCAGGGAGTGTGGTGTGTGTCACCACTTTCACATTACTGTGCCATGTGTATGTTCCCATGCTGAGGCTTTGTTTCAATTTCTGTCATGTTTTATGTGTTCTATTAACTTGTTGTTAAATAAATCTTTGTACAAATGTCCTGTGTGGTTACTGTGTCATGGGTTTCAGGTGCTATATGGGTTGAGGGGTGAGGGTGAGGGGGACTGGGCTCACTGTCACTCTCATGATGGCTGGCAGGGTGCACCCCCATGTGGGGGCATGCTGGTGTGGTTGTGTCTGTGTCCTCCATGTGTGACATGTGTGGCAGTCGCACATTGCACGCATGTGTGGGGCAACACTGATGGATCGGCCACATTACATAGAAACATAGAAGTTGACGGCAGATAAGGACCGCAAGGCCCATCCAGTCTGCCCATTTCTTTTTCTACCTTATAAATGTGCCATCGGCCTTTGCTCTGTCAGTGACCTATCTATTCATAGTCATTTGTATTGCTCCTTATGCCTATCCCATGCCTGTTTGAAGCCCTCGCACTGTATTCATAGCCACTCACTTGTGGTAAGCCATTCCATGCATCTACCACCCTTTCTGTGAAAAAGAATTTCTCACATTCCCCTTAACTGCCTCCCTCTAATCTCATGCTGTGTCCTCTTGTCCTGCTATTTTTCTTATATTTAAACATGTTAGACTCTTTCACCTTGTTTATGCCTTAAGGTGTTTAAATGTCTCGATCATATCACGCTCTCCTCCTTTGCTCAAGGGTATACATATTGAGCTCCATTAATCTGTCCTCATATGTCTTCTGATGCAGTCCCTGCACCATTTTAGTTGCCCTTCTCTGACTGCCTCAATTTGGTTAATGTCCTTGTGAAGGTGTGGCTCCAATACTGCACGCAGTACTCCAGATGGGGCCTAACCAATATGTCTTGTACAGAGGATTATTACCTCCTCTACGACTTGTGATACCCTACTAATACACCCTAACACCCCCTAGCCTTACCTACTGCTTTAGAGGTCTGCTTGATGATTTAGGTCATCAGTGATGATGATGCCCAAGTCTCTTTCTTCCTTTGTGACTGCTAGCAACCCTCCCAGCCTACAAGTGGCTTGGGTTTCTCTTCCCTATGTGCATGATTTTGCACTTCTTTGCATTAAATCCTAGTTGCCACTCTTCTGACCATTCTGCTAGTTTATCCAGATCTCTTCTCATTCTGCCCACCCCATCTGGATCATCTACTCTGTTGCAGATCTTGGTGTCATCTGCAAACAGACAAGCCTTAACCTCTAGTCCATCATGTAGGTCACTAATGAAGATGTTGAATAGACTGGCCCCAGGACTGATCCCTGAGGTACCCCACTTGTGACTTGCATCTCTTCTGACTGTATACCATTTACCACCACTTCTGTTTTCTGCCAGTCAACCAGTTTGCCACCCAGTTGACCAACTTCTGACCCACCCTGAGCCTACCTAGCTTATTTATCAATCTTCTATGTGGAACAGTGTCAAAAGCTTTGCTGAAGTCAAGGTAGGCGACATCAACTGCTCCCCCTTGGTCCACCACTCTGGTTACCCAGTCAAAGAAATCTATGAGATTAGTTTGACAGGACCTTCCTTTGTAAACCCATGCTGTCTTGGATCCTGTGCCCCTATGGATTCCAGGTGTTGCACTATCCTTTCCTTAAGGAGTGCCTCCATAATCTTGCCCACTACTGAGGTAAGACTGACCGGTCTGTAGTTGCCCGCCTCCTCCCTGCTACCACTCTTGTGGAGTGGGATCACATGAGCCCTTCTCCAGTCTTCTGGACCTCTCCTGTGCTCAGAGACTCACTAAACAATTCTGCTAATGGCTCTGCTAGTTCCTCCTTTAGCTCCTTAAGTACCCTGGGATGTATTCCATCAGGTCCCATTGCCTTATCCACCCTGAGCTTAGCAAGCTCTTGTAGGACCCTTTCTTTGTGAAGGAGTAGTGCTCACCTCCTCCCCTGTGTCCATGATGTTGAGCTGTGGGCCCTGCCCTACCTTCTTCAGTAAATACTGAGCAAAGTATCTATTTAGGATAGATGCCTTTACAGGGTCCTCCTCCACATGCTCCCTTTTCTCCATTAGCTTAGCAATACTCCTCTGGACTTTCTCCTTTCACTAACGTATCTATAGAAAGTCTTGTCACCTTCTTTTACTGTTCGTGCTAGTGTTTCCTCAGTTTGGGACTTTTCCTGCCTTACTGCCTTACCTGCTTCCCTTAGGGCAGTTTGGTATGCCTCTATCTTCATCCCGCTGTGTTCCTTATATTTTCTGAAGGCCAGCCTTTGGCTCTGACCTTTTCTGCTACTGTATTTGAGAACCAAAGTGGTTTCTTCTTCTTTGCACTTCCTTTTCTGTCTAACACACAATGGGATGTTGCTTCAAGTATTGTATCCTTAATGCTTGCCCACTTTGCCTGTACCTCCTCACCTGTGTTTCTTTTGCCAGGGCTAGCTTAACTCTGTTGGCCATCTTATCAAAGTCAGCTCCTCTGAAGTCCCATTTTTGCTTTGGAATGGGATGATTTAGATGTAGTAGCCAAATTGAACCATACCATGTGATGGTCACTGGCCCCAGGTGACCTTCTACCTGGAGATCTGTGATCCTCTTTGTTAGTCAGTACTAGATCTAGGATAGCCCTGTCTCTTGTGGGTTGCTGTACCAGTTGTTTGAGGCCCTCCCTGCAGGAATCCACTATGAGTCTAGTTCTGGCAGATGTTCCTGCTGGTATTGACCAATCTGTATCTGGCATGTTGAAGTCTCCCATTATCAGAACCTCCCTTTAGCTGTCATGTTTTGTATATCTTCTAACAGTAATGTGTCTATGTCCTCCCTCTGGTCTGGGGCCTGTAGACAACCCCAGTTCTTATGGCTGTCCCATTTCCTGTTTCCAGGGTGACCCACAGTTCTTCTGGCTCCTTATGTGTATTCTGAATTTCTGTAGCTTTGATATTTTCATTAACATACAGGGCCACCCCTCCCCTTTTGCACCCTGTCTCTTCTGAACAATACATAGCCAGGTACTGAAGTCTCCTAAGTGTGGTTACTGGTAAACCACGTCTCACTAATTGCTACTATGTCCAGTTTAGCCTCTGACATTATTGCCTGCAGGTCTGGGATCTTATTTCCCAGGCTGTGAGCATTTGTACATGATTTTCCATTGGCCAGATTTTGGTGTGTTAGTTGTTGGGTGAAGTTTGGCATTACCCTGTGCATCGATGGGGAGACAAACCTTTTTCTTACCTGGTGATGCAAATGAACGCAAACACGCTTGAATTCCTGTTTGACCACTAGCTGAGGGGAGGGGTGTTCTTCTCCATTCGACGATGGGGTGCTGCACCCTCTCCCATTTGCTAGTTTAAATATTCTGCAAAGACGCCAAACTTCGCCCAATGCACTGACTTCTTTAGTCAGATGCAGTCCATCAAATTTAAAGAACTTCGCTCCCCAGAACTGTTGCCAGTTCCCTACAAATCTGTGTCCTTTTTCCTGGCACCAGTCCTTGAGCCATGTGTTTAGCTCCCCTATCTCCCTTCTTCTGACCTTTCCGTCCATCTGCTCCTTCTCCCAGACTGGCAGGATCTCAGAGAAGGAGATGCCGGACGAAATAGATGATAGTTTGTCACCCAGCCTAGTCAGGTGTTCCTTGGTCTCCACAACTGACCGGCTTGGTGAGACTATTAGTCCCTGTGTACTTGGACATCAATGTTTTCTCCTGCTTTGTGAACAATTTTAGCAATGCGGTCAGTGTCTTCCATGCTGATGTACTTGGAGACATCTGACCATCACCCCTGGCTGGAGATGGTATCAACTCCCCAAATCACGGAGTCTCCTATGATCAGAAGTTTTTGGATTTCTTTGTGCTTGTTTAGTTTTGGTTCCTGATTTGGGTGAGTATTGTTGTGCTAGCTCCTGTGCTGCAGTGTCCTGCTCTGCAGTGTCTTCTGCCTCTTTATTTGATTTCAGAGATAGAGGCAGATACCTGTTTGTAGTGTTTATATGGTTTTGGAGGTAATGTGTTGAGAGCAGAGAGTGATGGGGCACCTGATTTGCTCCTCCTAACCACCTGCCAACCTCCTGGACCAACTACCTCTGCGGTCGAGGTTTTTCTGTTGATGCTGGGAAATGGCGGGTGGTTCTTATAATGTATTTCCTCTTCAATATGAAATTTGAGGCGTGCAATCTCTGCCCATGCTGCCTGGAGCTGAGACCCAAGATCTCCAAAGGCTCAGCATGTAGGACAGTGTCCCAAATCCTGTAAGACTGTCCTTCTGAAAATTGTTCCACAGTACCTGCAGTTAATGAATCCATTCCAAATAAGTTGCTGGGTTTGTAACCTAGTCAGAGTAATTAGAAGGAAAAAAATGTAAGTAATGGTTTAATTGTGCTTTGTTTAACTTGTTATAACAAGTTAAATTACTAGTGCCCTGTAAATGAGATCATTTTGTGGAGGCCCCACTGATCCGCCTCTTCCTGCTCTGCCACAGGAAATGTCACAACTGTGGTACCCTATAAAAGGAGTGTAGCGGGTGGTTGGGGATGGGTGGTGGCTGGGCCCTTCCCTGCCTAAAAAGAAGAACCACGGACGAAAGAACAAGGAGGTAAGAGCAGAAACAATCAGTCAAACAACAAATGCAGTAACCCTGAAAGCTTATCCTAATGTTAGATAAAACTGTAAAACCTGTAAAGCACCACCTGTAATAATTTCAGAGAAGATATACCCTGTAAGAAACACTTTGCTCCAGAGAAAATAAAGCAGTAACAGAAGATATACCTTGCAAAAGACAATTTGAATCAGAAGATTACAGCAGTAATCTGTTAGCACACACCTGTAGGCACACCTTGTAATAATGCAGAAGAAGGTATACCAGCAACAACAATTTGAATCAGAGAAAAATAAAGCAATGAAATGTTAGCAACAAACAGTAGCAATCCCTGTGAGTAAAACATAAAAACACCACCACACAGTAAATCTGCTTAGCCAAACTAAGTCTTAATCCTTCTCCCTTGCTCTGGTAAGTTTCTCTACTCTGCCTTTCAAGCAGTCTTAGAAGGAAAGAGCTCAGGTGAAGCTAGGTGCCTTGGCCAGCAAACCAAGTCTTCTACCTTGCATGTAGAGGCACACAGGGCCACCTGAACACCCATGGTATGGTGCATGGCATGTGGCATGTGGTGCAGAGACACTGTCCTCCACCTCAACCATACTCCCTGGCACTCCTGGCATGCACACCCCATCCCACATGGCCACACCAGTGTGGTCCATCACATGTGCAGGGCGGACCAGCCAGGTGTGTGTGGTGGTCGTGCATGGGGTTTGTCCTGCTGCCCATACAGTTTGCAGGCATCCACTGGTGTTTCTAGGCTGCTGGCTCTGATCTGCATACAGTTATGGCAGCCCTCTCCCTCATGTAACTGTACACCCAGGTCACCATGTGGCTGCCTGTCACACATGCTTTTGTGCATATGCACAGGTTCCTCTTGTGCTCCACACTACATGGCCATGTCCCCGTGGATGTGCATCATGTAGCAGCTGCAGACCTGTTTGCGAGTGTCCTCCACAGGGCCCTATGTACCCATCATGCATGTCCCTGTCTCAGGGCATGCATGTTGGATGCTCGTAGATGCCTAAATGCCCGGGCTATGCAAATCTGCACACCCCATGGTAGCATCATGCATAGAGCCCAATAAGAATACAAGACCAAAGACTTTAAGAATTCTTGGTTGTATTAAAAGGAACTTTACAGGTAAGTCTAAAAACATTATTATTTCTTTCTATCAAACACTAGTGAGACCACATCCTGGACTATTGTTCCAAGTTCTGGTCACCATACCCATGGGGTGAGACTAACAACCTGGAAAAGGTCAAGAGAAGATTTACCAAATCAATTCATGAGCTAAGGATTTGAGCTGCAATACAAGATGGAGAACAAGGGGCCTACATACCCTAGTAAGGAGGTGAACCAGTGGAAACCTGATTTTATTGTATAAACTCCTGAAGGATGACCTACTGTGTGCAGAACTGAGTTTTGAATACAAAAATAGGGAATACTACACTAGAGGACAGAGGCAACAACTTATAGGTGGGCTATGCAGAACAAACAAGAGATGAAACTTTTAAACACAGAGGGTGATTAAGCTTTGGAACAACTTATTACATGAGATAGTGCTCCAAGCATTGACAGTTTCACAATTCAGATGGATTTGCATATGGATAAGGCAAAAAATTTAGCAATGACCACCCAGTGTCAGTGGCTCTGTAGGTAGCACACTCGCCTCTGAGGTTGGGAGATCAGAGGGCTGTGGGTTCAGTTCCCACATCTGGCACTTGGGTTAATATCCCAGTACTGACACTGTAGTGCAGCATGAGAGGGGTGCTGCACTTCTGAGGTGCCGTCTTTCAGATGAGACATTAAACCAAGGTTCCATCTGCCTGGATTAGTGGTAGTTCAGGTGGATGTTAAAGATCCTATGGCACTTATCAAAAAGAGTAGGGAAAAATGTTATTAAAGAAAGCCGAACAGTGTATTACACAAAGGAAAGAAATCACAAATGAAAATACCTTAAACAATAATCAGTAAAATAATAACTATCAAAGTATTACAAAATTCATCTGATTTTGTCTTTCAAAAAAGGTACCTCTCTCCACCTATGCACCTAAACTGTAGAAAGCATATACTTTTGTTCATACAGACACTGTTTATAAATTTCAGTTTCAATAATGATAACAACCTGTTCAGGATCATGAAATAATTGTTGAAGTACAAATTTACATCTAATTTGCCAAAATATAAATTTAAAAAAAAGCAAGAATTAGACGGACCATCCCTTTTTGTATACCAATGTCCCTCAAACTAAAACCCCCTACAATTTCAGCATATGTGAGATTTTTCTAATGAGGATTATTCCAAACCATAGCTATTCTATCCCACAATTGTCTAACAAATGGACACTCAATGAGAAAATGACACATTGATTCTTCTTGAGCGATACAACCTTCTCTTGGACACATTTGCTCTTCAATTTTTTTATGTTTGGCATTACCTTTAACAAACAGGTGACCATGGGCACATAACCAACTAATGTCCCAAATCCTGGATGGAATACCAGGATCTGTAAGAGTTTCTAAAATAAAACTCCAGTATTTGGACTCAACGTTCTTAAATTGGACCACTGATGGACTAATAGTACTATAAATTAATGTGTAATAGTCTTTAGGGGCAGGCAAAGAAAACCGTGGAAAGTGCATATTCCAGTGCTTTAATTTCCTTAATGCAGGCCGAAAAAAACAACAGGCCATCTTCACTTGTGCATTCAAAACTCCCTGTTCCTCCCATGTTATATAAAGCGGTTGAAGCCAAGATCTAGCAAAAATAGACCATATAGCCAGAGTTGGCTTTGATAAATTTATCAAGTTAGAATAAAAAAAATACTGTAAAAAAAACTATAGGATTATGCAAATTTAAACCTCCTTTGTCTACTGATAAATAGATAATCTCCCTTTTAATAGGATTTAGTCGACTTCCCCAATTGAAAAACTAAACTTAAAAGGGAAGCTTCTAATGTCCAAGGTAAGGGGAAAACAAAACTAAAAAATAAAAATATTGGAAGTAAAAAGGTTTTAATTATTATCACTTTTTCCTTTTTTGTCTGATTCCATGTTTTCCATACCGCAACTTTAGTTGCTGCAAAATCTATCTTCAGTTTCCAATTATAAATACTGTTATCCCCTCTCCCAAACCATATACTCAAATATTTAAATGGTGCAGTTGACACCTGAATCCCTTTCCAAGAAGTATGCAAAATATTATCATCTTGCAAAAGGTAGAAAATACTCTTTACTGTGTTAAGATGGGCCCCTGTTATGGTTGAATATTCAGTAATAAGGTCTAATGCTAGGATACCCAACTTATAATCAGCAACCATAACACATATGTCATCAGCATAGGCTGTCACCCTAGCTTCTATACCACCCCCTTTTGGTTAAATACCAGTAATACTGGAGTCCTGCTGCAGAAATCTCAGTAACAGATCTAAACACATTACATACAGCAATGGACTAAGTGGACAACCTTGCTGCACTCCCCGAGAAATATTTATGTAATTACCCAAATGACCATTAACTAAGGGAATAGCTGTGACAGTCTGATATAATAAAGAAATCCATCATACAAAAAGAGATGGAATACCATAGTGTGCTAATATAAGTGAAATAAACTTATGAGGTACGTGATCGAAAGCTGTTTCCTGATCTAAAGACATAATATAACCCTTTACTTGACCCACCTTACCTTGTTCAATAATTTCCCTAAGCAATAATAAATTGTATTTTATAGAACGCTCTGGAACAGTACAGGTTTGTGCTGTTGAAATAAGGACCGAAGCTGTATTTAATAAACGGTTATGTAGAGTTTTCATAAGTATTTTATAATCGGTGTTTAATAAACTCAAAGATCTCCAATTACCAAGAACAGTCCTATCACCCTTTTTGAATATTAGAATCTGAATAGCAATTAAAAAATGCATATCCACCTGTAAATCATCCAGGGCCCTGTTAAACACGTTCTCCAATATTTCTATTAGTATATCACTAAAAGCTGCATAGAATTCTGATGGGAGTCCGTCAATACCCAGAGCTGTAGATTTTTTAAGATGAGCAATAACTGTCCTAATTTTTGCCTTAGTAATAGGTTTAGTGAGCTCTTTTAAATGTATAGAAGATAAACTAGGAATTGAAATTTTATTCAAAAATTCGAATACTACCTTTTCATTAATAGGAAATGAGATATACATAGTGGATAAATATTGAGACACGATCCTCAGAATTGTTGGCCTATCTGATGTTAGAATACCATTGGTATCTAAAATAGATTAACACTTTTAAAGGAGTTGCCAAATCCTGTTTTTCCTGGGGAACAAATTCTGTGCTCGTTTAACAAAGCAGTAACTCTAGAATATTGTAAAGGACTCATTGCTGTTTTAAGATTTAGGGCCTGGGAAGTTAAACTAACATTCTGGGTATTAATAATGGAATATAACTTACTTAATTGCATTTTAAGTGTTAAATATTCCTTAAATTGGCACTGTCTAATTTTAGTAGAGTATGACTGAAACAAAGACTTCAAACCTGTTTTTGTTATTTCCCACCAAGTACTAATGTTTCCCGTCATACACGCCACTGACATTCTTGCCTTAAGGTACTCGACAACATGTGATCTGATCTGATTCTCCTGTAACACTGCTGTATTTAGTTTCCAATACCCACAGCCATATTGTAGCCCATTTTGGCCTCCTATGCTTATAGATAAAATGACGTGGTCAGAGGTTTTTATTGGGATAATGGCTGCTGTTATTATACTGACAGATTTTTTTGTAAATAGAAAATCAATCCGAGTGGACAATGCTCCCCTATAGTAAGTGTGACCACCCTCCTTATGAAAAATTCTAAATGAGTCTTGCAAATTACCTTGCTCAATAATTCCCTTTAAACAATTAGAATCACAATACATCTTTGTTGTTGCTGACCTTCCATCTTTTCAATCAATTACACAATTATAGTCCCCACCCCATAAAAGTTGTTTGGTAGTAATCAAATAAGGCCTAATTTTGTGATATAAACTGATCCTTTCTTTTTTTGAAAGGGGGCATACATATTTATTAATCTCCACTCTATCCCTTTAAACAAAAAATCTAATAATAATGCCCTACCCAGGCTTATTTCTACCAGTCTAGACACCCGGAATCCATCCCCTTTAAACAGTATACCTACTCCTTTACAGACCCCTGTCCCAAAGGAAAAATACGAAGGGCCCCAACACCATAATTGTTGTGCAGACCTGACCAAAGAGTTTGTATTTAACCTTGTGTCTTGTAATAAACATATATCACAACGGAGATCTTTTAACACAGTAAATGTAATCAGTCTTCTTTTAGCATTCCTAATACTATTGACATTGATGGTTGCAATATTCAACCAGGAAGAAAACTGAGAAAAAGACATGATAAAACCTAAATCAAGGTGGCTTTCTTAACCTAGAGCTTCGTCTCACTCTAGCATTTTTTCTTTTTCCCCCCTTCCGCAAGCATTATGTCTAATGAATCACCCTCAGATTCAGAGGAGTGCGGAGCTAGGTATGAAGCCTCTGAATCCCCACCTTGTTCTAAATCTACCGTAGTTTTAGCCAGAACAGTAAATGTATTGGATAATACAATCCCTTCTTCCCCTGGAGCACAGGCCTTGGCCACATTAGACTTGGGTCTTGTTTGCTTTATGCTCCTCTTCTTAGCAACACTTTTGACCATTCTGGGTGGGGGGGGCATTTCACTGATTAAAACTTCCCTCTCCAAAGTTTGTGGCGTGTTTATACTAGGGACATCAGAAACTACTGGCTAAATAAGGGCCGTGGAGTATTCAGAGGTTACCTCAATCCAATCTCCCACCTCTCCCAAGGGAGAAGAGGGAGCTGGAGGAGGGGTAGAGGGATGGTCTGGGGGTGGTCTAGCAGAAAAGCCCTTTCTTTTCATCATTTCTTTTTTTTGGCTTCCTTTTTTTTTTTTTGGAATTAAATATATTTTATCTGAGTTTCAGTCAAGTTAAATTTTACATACATTCTCAACGGTTTACAATGGTACATAAGAAGTTGTCTCCAGTTCAGTTTTTCATATCAATTCTCACAATTCGACAAATAATGAAGGGAAAGACTAAAGAAAAAAGAAAAGCAACACAAAACACATCTATACAACCCATCCAAAATCTCCCCTACTAACCCCCCCAGCCAAGTGCAATGTCTAATAATATTAACTGAATACTATCTCCATCCATCCGATATAGAAAAGGAAGAAGAAAAGGTATAAAGAAAAGGAGAGGGTAATAATTCTTAGGGCTTACATATTGCCAGTGCAGCATCGAGTGGGCCCCACAAGGCTAAATAAGCATTTCCCCTATGCCTCATATAAGCAATGTGTTTTTCTAATTGTAATGCCAGTAGCATTTCTCTATACCATTCTGTAACCGAGGGTGTTTGATCATCCTTCCAGTGTCATACAATTATCAGTTTAACGTTCGCTGCCACTAAAGCAATGTGGGCTCTTTGCCGTATTGGAGTTCCTGGGGGAAACAGGTATATTAAGCAGACTTCTGGGGTAAGCAGCAGCTACAAACCAAGGAGGGGATCTATCCCCTTCATCATAGCCTGCCAAAGGTGCCGGATTTTCGGACAGGTCCACAGCATATGGAACAATGTGCCCTCTTCCCCCTGACACCTTGTGCAGAGAGGTGAGGGGGTAAGCCAACATTTATATGACTTTACTGCTGTATAATATAAATTATGCATTATGTTAAACTGGACCATCCAGAGTCTATCCTGTTTAATAATTCCATAGCAATTTTGCCATATTCTCTTCCACACATCTATATCCTGTGTCAATTCTAGTTCTTACGCCCAATGGTAACATACACCCTTAGGTAAGTGTGGGTCTAATGTTTGCAGTTTTTTATACACCCCGGATACAGAGTGGGATTGGGTTGCTGCCTGAATTAACATCTGCACCTCTGGATCTTCTACTATTTGGCCTACTGTAAGTCCTGTAAAAGCAAGAATTGCTTGTCTAGTTTGAATGAACTTGAATTTGTGCGAGTCCGGTATCTTGTGACGAGATTGGAGGTGGGAGAATGAGACTAATTCCCCTTGCTGGAAAAAGTCTGCTAATCTGAACACTTTTAACGGGGCCCGAAAGGAAGACGGGATGGACCTTCCTCCTATTTTAAAATGAGGATTCCCTGTAATTGGCTGCGTGAGCGACCGATGCCAATTTAAGGAAAAGTGATGCTGCATTTGATGAATTGCTCTAAGTGACCATCCCATTGGGGTATTTCGGAGCTGTTTGGGAATATGGGAGGGCCCAATCAACATGAAGGCGGATAGTGAATATTGGTATCTGGCTACCAAGTATTTCTCTATCTCCACTCATAGAGGCACATATCTGTCTGCACCTGGAGAAGCATCAGCTTGTAGCCAGAATGTCATCTTACTCAGATGTTGAGCACAGTAATAAGTGAAGAAAGAAGGGGATGCTAACCCACCCTGTGCTTTGGGAGCTGTTAGCTTATGGTATGCTCTCCGGATTTGTTTTCCCTTCCATATGAATGTATTTAGCATTTTCTGCACTTTAAAGAACCAACTCTTAGGGAGATAACAACCTATCATTCCTAAGGGGTATAGAAGACAGGGCAAAATATTCATTTTTACCATAATAACTTTACCCCATAGGGAAAGGGGTAAGGACTCCCACCGATCCAGGTCAGCTTTCAGGGTTTGAAACAGGGAACGTAAGTTCTCTCTTACCAGATAGTTGATATCCCTCGTTATTTTGATACCCAAATACAGGAGCGGCCTTGACTCCCAGGACAGATTATAAGATGCTACCTGGGCCCGTTCAAGCCAGCTATTCAATGGTAGAATCTTAGTTTTTGAACAATTTAGCTTGTAATATGATACCTTCGAGAAAGCATTAATTTCCTTTAGCAAAGTAGGGATAGTTTGCTGTGGCTCCTCAATGTGCATGAGTATATTGTCCACATAGGCCGAAAGTGAGAATCTCTTCTCACCAACTAAAATACCTGCAATTCCTTGGGCGTTTAAGAGCCGCCGAATTAAAGGTTCTAAATAAAGGTTAAAAAGAAGCGGAAATAAAGGGCAACCCTGCCTAGTACCCAGCCTAAGGGGAAATGGTTTGGAGAGGATGCCGTTGCTCCAGACTCTGGCCGTGGGGAAGGTATACAATAAACGGATCCACCTAATATACTCGTCAGGAAGACCAAAACAGGATAAGGTTTCGAAAAGAAAGTCCCAGCAGACCCGATCGAAAGCCTTCTCGGCATCTAAGGAAATTAAGGCAGATGGATTGTTAGAGTTATTTGCAATTGAAATAAGATGTAACAGTTTCCACAAATGGTCTCCCGAGGACCTTCCTGTCATAAAACCAACCTGTTCGGGGCTGACAAGCTCACCCAGGGTAGGGGCTAATCTATTGGCAAGTATCTTTGCCAGTATTTTAAAGTCCGAATTTAACAAGAAAATAGGATGGTAATTCTCAGGATACATGGGGTCTTTCCCTGGTTTTGGAATGAGGGTAATCAATGCCTCTGAGAAGCTCTGCTCTGAAAAACCGTTATCATACCAGTAATTATAAACCTCCTGCAATATCGGTATTAGGACTTTATAACACCTCTTATATAAATTATTAGGCAGGCCATCAGGGCCTGGAGTCTTATCCGAGGGTAACTGGCTAATAGCTTGGTGTATTTCTTCTTGAGTAATATAACCTTCAAGTAACGACGCTTGTGTTGCTGATATTTTAGGGAGGTTAACTTCGTCCAGATACTGGGTGATTTCTACCCGGGGTGGGGATGTATTTGGCTCTTCCGAGTAAAGGGCCTGATAATAAATTCCCAATCCTTGGGCTATCTCTTTAGGATCCGTACATACTTGGCCGTTGCCAGGGAAATAAAGGCCTGAGATATATCTGACTGCTTCTGCTTGTCTCAT
This sequence comes from Neoceratodus forsteri, assembly GCA_016271365.2. Lineage (NCBI taxonomy): Eukaryota > Metazoa > Chordata > Ceratodontiformes > Ceratodontidae > Neoceratodus > Neoceratodus forsteri. The sequence goes on along the minus strand of CM028136.1, from coordinate 279,420,998 downwards.
TCTGTAGGCCAGCAATTTCCCGGCTCACTCGCCGGATTCCAAATATTGTATTTTGGTACACCGCAGGGCCAGTTTGGCCCTCTGTGCCTGGAAGTCTGCATACTCTGCTTGCAGTCTGCTTAGTTTAATTTTTTGGTCCTCCGTTAGTCGTGCGCATGGCACATTTTCCAATTCCCGAATGAAGCATAGCATTTCCCGAGACATGAGCTCGATATTTGGATGCCCTAATGGTAGCTAATCTGATACACTCACCACGAAGCGCACACTTAAGGGAGGCCCAGATCATATTCACTTTAGTAATTGTTCCTCTATTGACTTCCTGAAAAAAGGTAATAAAGTCAATTATACGCTTAAGGGTATCTGTGTACTGCAAGAGTTGAGTATTACGTTTCCATAAGGAGTCCTTTTTGACTCCAGGTTCTAACAGATAGGTAATCGCCACTGGGGAATGGTCTGAGATCACCCTAGCATGGATATCTACCGCCAGGACGCCCAGTAAAGCAAAGTCACTAATAAGGAAGTAGTCTATTCTGGAATAGGTACGGTGGGAAGGAGAAAAAAGGTATATTGCCGGTTGTTTGGGTTTAAAATTCTCCAGACATCCAATAATCCAGCCGAATCCATTAATTCTTTGAGGGATCTCTGAGTTAGAGTTAGATTTCCCTGTTTGTAGTCCGACCTATCTATATCGGGCTGTATAGTAATATTCCAATCTCCCCCTAGTAGTGTAAACTTTGTAGGTTCACTAACTATCAAATTTAAGAGATGTGTAAAAAAACCAGGCGATTCCCTATTGGGCCCATATACAGCTCCAATAAGCACTGGGTACGTTGCAAGGTAGCAGTGGATCAAGATGTAAAGCCCTTCTGGATACCAAACTTCCTTGTTCAGTCTGAAAGGCATAGCTTTTGCAATCAGAATGAGGACCCCTCCCTTAGATGTAGAAGCTCCAGCTCCAAACGCCTGCCTTACCCAACCTCTTTTCCATAAGTGTACATCCTCCCTTCTTGTGTGCGTCTCCTGTAAGCATGCTAGGGTTACCTTTAGATAACCTAGATGCCTGAGAATAATTTGTCTCTTACACCTATCACGGCCCCCCTTAACGTTCCATGTTACACAATTGTATGGCTTCCCCATAGCTTATTCAACAACTTGGAAGCAATTGTACCCATCTATGTGAGACCTATCTAGGTTGCTCTCTACCCTCGTCTTATACTGCGTATGCACTGAATTTGCACTTGACGATCCACCCTCCCAGTACTCAAAACAAATATTTAAATCCACCCCCATTACCCCAATCTACTGCTACAGAAACCCACAATACCCCAGTTCTATGTAACTGTTTCCTCACATACATGCTGTCAGGTGATGTTACTTCGCCAACCTGGCTGAAGCCATTGTTCCTTCCCCACCCCGCTCCCCCCACCCTTTCAAACATCTACAAGTTATCTAAGGTTACCTAAACAATAGTAAATGCTGAACTTTTAACAATCCATTATACAAATGCGCGTTGTTCGATAGTCTGACCCGCACCTCAATTAGTATCCCCCCACATTTTTGGTATGTTCGACTATGGATTCTTACAAAATAAAATATTAAATGAAAATTAGCCTAACTAGGCTATGGATTATTTATCCAGTAAAGTACCATATTCTTATAAAGGGCTGTGTTCATTATGGTCCATTCCAAGTCCTCCTACCTTTCTAGAAGGCACAAATCAAATTATGTCACTTGTCCATTGCTGGTGGATTTTAGGGTGTTTTTAGTATATTATCTACCCAACCACTAGTTCTATTGAATGGATAATGCAGCCCAAAATCGTAAAACAAGCTGTTAATAAAAAAAAAGGGTGGAGGGAAAGGGAAGGAGAGGGAAGAGGGAAGGAATACAGGATTCGAGGGAGAGATATTGTAATGTCCACATCTTGGCATCATGGGGCTCTTGAACATACTCATTCACTCCACATGAGGGTCTGTAGTGTTTAAGCCACATTCAATAAGCGGTATCTTTGTTCTTCATCCTCTCATTGCAAAGATGCGAGCGACGCTGCTATAGAAGGATACGCAGAAGACCATACTGTTTCCTGCCCTAGACTTCTTCCTCAGCTCATTATTCTAACTGACATCTCAGGATCCCATGAATACATGTTCAGGAGTGCAGAAAGGAAAAGAATGGAAGAAGGGGATATAATGCTGGCGTCCTCTCTAACGAGCCAGTCCAGCAACATTCGCGCATGTTGTTAGTAACTTGATTTAACTGTTCAGGGAGCACTAAACCATTGCACATTCAATACGGGGCAACATATCCGTTTTCTATGATGGCACTCAGCCACATGTAAAAAGCACTTAGGCTCATCTGAAGAGGTCTGGCAACAGTGATCTAAGCTCTTTCTTGGCTTGGTCAGGGTTTTCAAAAGAGTGCCACTGCTCATTGTGCTTAATCTGCAGAGTCGCCAGGTACTTTACCTGAAATGGTTTCCCCGCCGCTATTAGTTTCACTACTATTGGGTGCAGCTCCTGTCACTTAACTCGAACTGAGTGCGGGAGATCCTGGGTAATTCTGAGTAGCTTGCCTTCCCATCTGATTTCTTTAAGTTCCTTAATTTTCATTAAGATGTGTTGTTTGTCTAAGAAATTGATAACTTTAAATATGAGGGGTCGGGGGGGTGAGCCAGCAGCTGGTGGGGGACGCAGGGCACGATGCGCCCATTCCACTACATACATGGGGCTGTTAGGAGAAGGCCCTGCGGGGAGTCACGTGATGCGGAGCACGGGGTAGCAGCGTTCCCGGTGTGGTCCGTCTGCCTCCTCTCATTTTCGCTGTACCGTGGGCACATTTTAAAGACTTCAGTGCAGATTTCCTCTACTATCAGCCTCAGGACCCTGCCGAGTGCCATTTTGTGCCGCATGGAGGAGGAGATGCCAAAAATTCCCCCGAGGCACACACCTCCTGTCTCACCGGAAAAGGCCCTGAAAAAAGCAAGAGCCTCAGGTGCACAACAGCCGCAGGGCGTGACGAAGGAGGAGTCGGAGTATGAGATACTGACCCTAGCAAGATTCCTGGAGGAGTTCAGACCATTTCAACTGGAGATCAAGGAATTGGCTACAGATATAAAGCATTTGTACAGCACAATGGAGGATATTGCTAAGAGAGTATCTGACAACGAAGTTAGAATTAAATCTTTGGAAGGGCACATGGAAAGGGTGGATGATGGGACTGTTATTTGTCGGCAAAGGCTTGCCAAGTTGGAAATCAAAGTCGAGGACCTTGAAGGGAGGTCTCGCTGTAATAATGCTGTGATTTTGGGGCTACCTGAAAAAGAAGAAGGCCCTGATCCTGTGAAGTTTGTGCAGAAGTTTGTGGAGAAGATAGTGGGCCCTTCTCCTTATGGACCGACATTACATAATTGAGAGGGTCTGGCCTTAAGGCCAATGCCCCCGCCCTAATTCCTCCACCTCGGCCCTTAATTTTCCGTTTCCTTAACTATTTGGAGCGACAGCTTTTCCTCACTAAAGCAAGGGAGAATAAGGATCTTTACTGGGAAGGTGCCAAAATAAGGGTCACGCAAGACATCCCGGCGATGGTCAGACAGAGAAGAGCCACCTTCAATTCCCTGATTAATAGGCTGATTGCGGCTGGGGTGCATTTTAAAATGATTTACCCAGCCAAATTTCAAGTTATGATTAAGGGGGAGTGGATGCAATATGATACGGCGGAGGCCGCTCGAGTGGCACTAAGGGCTGCATTACCTAATCTATTTAAGGATCCATGAAAAGGGATGGAAGAATGCTGGCATGTGCTTACCTCACCATGGATTGTGGTTGGAAAAGGGACACTATGCAGTGGTGACATTTCTTGTGTTTTTAGGTTCTGGTTTATCACTACCTCAGAGGCTTAAAAGACTATGATGCTGGATGGTTTTGTGCCGGCTGATTCCTTGTTTTGTTTACTGGGCTTCTCAGATGGGCTGCGGCGGGGACTATATTTTGGATTACATTGTGGCCTATGCTTTCTGGACTATGGACAGCTTGGAACCTACTAAAAGAACGGAGAGGAAGGGGTTTTAGACCCACTCCCTCTTCTCTCATCTCCCACCCTTTTTTTTTTTTTTAATATAACATTACAGAGAGATGGTGGTACTGTGCATTGCAGAACATTTCTGTTCACTACTTTTACTATTTGGGGCTAAAAGCCTGATGATTGGTTATGTTGGGGGTGGGGGCTGGAGGGCTTATGTTGGCTGCAATTATGGCCTATACAAAATGTTGAGCTTGAAATTTTAGTGGACATTATCGTTGCTTTTATGTTTTACGGGTACAGGATTGCCTGGTGGCTCTGGGCTCTAGGGTCTTATATGAACCGGCTTTTCTGTGGGTGCCACGGAGAGAATGTCTGATGAGATAACATTGTGGAATGGGGATCTAGATAAATGGGAGGAGGCGGGGAGCGAGGGTGAGCAAAGCTATGGTGTGCGGTGATCACGGACCAATGGAGGTGGATAGGGGTGGTGTTGGGGCTTGGTGGAGATAATGGTATGTTTTGGCAGGGTGTAGGGTGGGTGGTGGCTGGGGTGGCTGTGGGGAGACAGGTCACTTCAGGATCTAATTATTTGACATCTGTCTTGACAAGTGGGCAGGGGAGGGGTGGGTGGTGCCGGGGTATTGGTGGAATAGAGGCTGTATGGCTTACTGGCTTTATCTGTATGGGGGGGAGGGGACACAAGTCTGTACTATAGGAGATGGGGTGTATCATTCTACTGTGCATAACTTACTTTATGTAATAGAGGTGTATGGCACTGTCCGGGGCCTTTAAGGTCACTACGTGGAATGTAAAAGGTGCACGCCAGAAATGTAAACAGTACAGTCTTTTGAAACACCTGGAGATTCTAAGGGCGAATATCGCATTTCTACAGGAGACATAATTTACTACATTCAGAATCCAATACTATGAGATGTAGACAGTTCGGGTCAGTTTTTGCCTCACAAGGTAACACTCAGAGTAAGGGAGTAATGATTTTGGTGGATAGAGCTGTACCTTTTGTTCCATTGCAAGTTGTTCAGGATGAGGATGGGAGAATTGTGTTGGTAAGGGGCAAACTCCAAAATGTGGAGGTTGTACTTGGGGCGATCTATGGCGAACACAGATTGAGGAATTTTTCGTTAAACTTTCTGGAATGTTAGCCCCCTTTGTGAGGGTACCCATGATACTAGGTGGAGATCTAAATTTAGTGTTAGATCCCCTTATGGATAAGGGTAGGGGTAAGAAGTCTAGGTTATCGCCCGCTCGTCGAGCCTTTTGTGAGGTGCTGGACCAATATGGCCTGGTAGATGTGTGGAGAGTGCTCCATCCCCAAGATAGACAGTTTACTTTTACCTCCACAGTGCATGGATCTCAATCTCATCTAGATTAAATTTTGGTCTCCAATGACCTCCTTACTGGGGTATTGGAGGCAGAAATTATGCCAGGTCCACCTTCTGACCATGCAGCGGTTGTTGTCTCCATCCTTATATCAGCTTTGCCTAAGAAGGGAGGTAGATGGAAAATCAACAATCAGCTGCTTCGTAACCCACGGGTCACCAAGTCCCTTTCAGATCAGATAACTGAATTTATAACCAATAATGCTGGGGCTGAGGTTAGGCCGGATATGGTTTGGGGGGCATTCAAAGCCTTTATCAGGGGAATTTTGATTGCACAAGTCCCATTGTAAGAAGGAGGTCGGGTTCTCACCAAACTTTTGGAGCTGATTAGATCTATAGAAGGCAAGGTAGAGGAATTGAGGGATGAGAAGGATGAGATGGAATTGGTGAGGGTGAAGGACCTTTATCTAAAGCTTTTGGGTGAGCAGGCGGAGCTGGCTTTAATTAAAACCATGGCAAGATATCAGGATCAAGGGGAAAAAGCCGGGTCCCTACTTGCTAGGAGGGTTAAACAAATAGAGTCATCACGCATTGTTTCAGGGATTCAGTCTGGGGTGGATGGGACGATCAAGACCTCTCCAGGGGAGATAGTATTTGAGTTTAGAAATTACTTTAAGTCTTTATATGACAAAATGGCTTCTCCCTTCTAGACAGGAGATTCTCACCTTTTTGATGGGCTTGATATTCCTCGACTATCAGAGTTTCAACAAGAGCTGTTGCTGAGGGAGGTTACTCAAAGTGAAATTGAAAGTGTGATAGAAAGTCTCCCTCTGGATAAAATGCCGGGTCCGGATGGACTGTCGGCTAATTTTTATAAGAAATTTGCTAAGCTGTTATCCCCTCTGCTCTTGAGTCTCTTCCAGTGTATTCTGTCTCAGCAGGCCCAAGATCAGTCCTTATTTGAGGCATTAATTGTACTGATCCCTAAGCAGGGCAAACCTCCAGAGCAACCCTCGAGTTATAGACCTATTTCGTTGTTAATTATGATATTAAAATACTGGCCAAGTTATTGGCAGAGAGATAAGCTTGGTCCTTCTGAATCTCATTGGTCCAGAACAAGTGGGTTTTATGAGGGTAGATCCTCTAGGACCATATTAGGACTCTGGCCCATGCTTTCGGTCTCCGAGGACAACCAGAGGCGCCCATGGCCTGCTGTCCCTGGATGCCGAGAAAGCCTTTGATAAGGTATATTGGGGAGTTTTTACTTATGGCGATGGAGAGGTTCGGATTCGAGCTGTTTAGGACTGGATTACTCCTTTATTCTTGCCCCACTCAGAAGATTGGTTGTAATGGAGCAGTTTCCAACCCTTCCCTCTATATGTGGGTACTAGGCAAGGATTCCTTTATCTCCTCTCCTCTTTAATCTATACTTGGAGCCTTTCATAAGAACAGTGGTAGCTAATCAAGCAATAGAAGGTATTAGCATTAAAGATTATACTATTAAGGTTACAGCATATGCGGATGACCTGTTGATTTATTTAACTAACCTGAGTACCTCTATATGAGCATTGCTGGAAGTTATTAAGCAGTTCGAAATTGGCTAATTATACACTAAATCTGGACAAATGGGGTGGTATTTCCCTCAATAATCTGGTTTCAGGCACAGGAGTGGCGGAACTTGGTCTGTTCTAGAAATCGAACTTTTTAGGTATCTGGGCCTCAACATAGCTAGGGGGATCTCAAGACTTTTCAACTGAATTTTGATTCGTTATTAAGGACTATTGCCTTGGATTTGGATAGATGGGTGAAACTCCCAATCTCCTTATGGGGGAGAGTGAATCTTGTCAAATTAACATATTTCCCAGATTGTTTTACCCCTGATATGTTGAATGTTGTGATACCATTTAAATGGTTTAGAAGGTACACAATATGATTGCTAATTTTGTATGGGGTCAGAAGAAATCGCGTATGGCTTACTCGAAATTGGTATTACCCAAGGAGCTGGGGGGACTTAGACTTCCTCATTTTGCCTTATATTTTTGGGTAGCCCAAGCCAGTAAATATATGAGATGGGTAAAGGGTTGTGATGGTTTGAATAACCATTCCTATATACCACTTTGGTTACGGATTGAATTAGCCTTGATAAAGGAAGCCGGCCTAAGGCCAAATGCCCTATTTTATATCAAACCTAAATGGTTGCCCCGGGGGTTGCTTAACTCCCCAATTGGTACAGCAGTGAGAAATCATACCCAACTTGCAGGCTTTTTGAGATATGATCATCTTAGAGATTGGGATCAACCCGTATGGGGAAACCCCCGTTTTGTTTTGGGAGGTAGGACACTGGATCACACATGGTTACCCTTACCCGAGGTATGTCTGGTGAGGGACCTGCTCTCGATGGAGGGTTTGGTTTTACCCTCGGATGTTATATTGGGTAAATTTGGGTTACCCAGCAGGGCTATTTTGGGACCTACCAGCTTAGGCATCTTTTGATTGCACAATTGGGCAAGGGTATAGTGCAGAAACCGGGCCTGGAATTTCTGGATGGCTTATCCCCTTAGTTGGGTTGAGACATGCGATTTCTAAAATTTATCAGGTATTGCTAGGTTGGGCCTACTCCTCTGACCCTGTTTAGGGACTGTATTGAATTCAGTTTTCCAATTCAGAACTCAATTGGAAAGAGCTGTGGGTGGAATGCCATAAATTCCTATTGCAGGACAGATTGAGGCTCATGCAATTTAAAATTCTTCACAATATTTTTTATTCCCCATGGAAACTGGAGAAAATTAGGTTGACAAGGGATTCGAGGTGTTTTAGATGTCAGGGGGAGGAGGGAGACTTGGTGCACATTTTCTGGAAATGCCCGAAGATAGCCCTGTTATGGGAGGATATCAAGAGGAGGGTCAACCCTCTGTTGGGTCTTGAAGACCTGTTCACGCCAGAGATATGCCTTTTGGGTGATGTCTCGAGCATTCCTGTTTTGAATAGGAGGTTTTACATGGCTTTGATTGCTGCCACGCTTAAGAGGGTGGTAATTAGACACTGGAAAGACTCGGTGGTCTTAGGATATAAGGAGTGGTTGGAGGAGTTGTTAGCCTGTTTGAGGACTGAGAGGATGTTGGCTATCCTTCAGAACAAACTCTCCAGGTTTGACAAAATCTGGGGCCCTTTTTTCACTTGTTACTCTATGTGTGAGAATTGATGCTGTCACGAATGGTGTCACCCTATCTCCTCAGACTTGTGCGGAGGGCGGGGTGGGGTTGGGGAGCGGCAGGGAGGGGGTGGGTGGACGGGGAGGGTTTCTTACAGGGCCATGGTCGTGGACTGGTATCCACTGTTTATAAGGCTGATTGTATGGCTGTATGTACCCTGTAACTTAAACTGAATAAAGTGTTAATGGCAAAAAAAAAAAAAAAAAAGGAGAAGGCCCCGCAATCTTTTCACACAACTTTTGGATGAATTGGACCGGCGCACTACCCTCCTCACCTTCTGGGATGCCGATGATGACCAAATTGTTTCTCTGGCTGCGTCCTTCTAAATCTTCTAATTTCTCCTCTAAGCGCCGCATTTTTCTGTTTGCTGCCGTTATCTCCTGCTCCATATTTTCATGCTTGCCTTCAAGGGAGGTAACCCAGACCTCAGAGTCCCCCACCCGGATAGTTAGGGCAGCCACCAAAGACTTAATTTGCTGTAAGTCAACTGACATTGCTTCAATCCCCTCCTGTATCGGCCTCATAATTTCCAGAAACTTGTCTTCCGACAAAGCTGGCTGCCCCGTCAAAGGTTTAACTGGAGTCGTGGTCTGCTGCTTTGCCCGCTTTTCGGCCTTGTCTTTTTCAGGGCTCGGTGGCGGGGAATGCCGCGGCGGAGCTCTTTTCATATAAACCTCCATTCCGATCCATTTTATACACCTGACAGGCAGGTCTTAGTACAGACAATCACTATTAAGTGAAACTGGTAGTCGAGATTACTTATCTTACTATTTTAAGTGATAAGAGTCGGGTGGAGGAGCGGAGCCGATGTGGAACACGTCTTACTTCCAGATCGCCATCACGTGACCAATCTTTTTTTGGCTTCCTGTAGTATAAGCTCTTGGTTAACACGGTCAGTACAATTGTGTGTAGCCCAGAGACAAGTTCTAAAAGCATGCCCTGTATCCTCACACAAATTACACTGAAGTTCTTCAGTACACTCGGAACTATGGTGACCAAAAGACAAACAAAGATTACATTTGATCCTGTCATAGGCAGAGCCCAAGTGAGTAAAAGAACCACACTTAAAGCAGGCCCGAGGTTGTCCTGGATAGAAGCAATGCCCCCTTTCACTACCAAAAAGTAAGCTATCAGGGAGATGTACAGGCCCTAAACTATTATTTCTGAGCCGATCCCGCAAGGTCCAACCCCCATTCCATATACATTCCTCATCAAATATAGGTTTAGGACTATCCAAGGCATCACATTTTTTCTCCAAACAAGAAACAACATCGTGAATAGATATAGATTCATTATGAAATAACACAGTAACCTGCCTAATGGAGGGCTTTGTTAAAGGAATAGCCTTGAAAGGCAACCATAACTCAGAGTATTTTAAAGTGTCATATTTGGACCAGAAACGGTCAAGACCTTGAGGGGGGAAGTAAAACTAACATCATAAATTACTGACCCTGACACATGAATCAGGGCATAAATTTCAGTCGAGAAAAAAACAAAAGACCCTTTCAAAAGAGTATGCCCCACATAAAGTCTGCCAGGTGCCAACTCTAGTCCACTCAAATATTCCAAACGGACCACATTACGTCTTTGCAAGGGGGGGGGGGCCTGAAAGGATCCTTTTCTCAAAGGACTCAAAGCCTTTTTTGTGCGCCCTGAAACTTAGCTCCAGTCACTGGTTGCTCAACTTCATTTATCTCCGAATCTCCCCAATTAGATAAATGTTTTGCAGTACTTTCAGACTCTGAGGCAGAAGAATCTACTTCCTGAATAGAACAGTCAGGTAATGTCTCTGCCACTCAAAAAGTAGAAAAGCAAACATTGGGCTGCGATTCAACATTTAAAATTACTCCTTCAGAATTCTGAACCATAGGAAGGGGAAGCGTTCCCGGAATTGGGCTGTGACTGGGATCGGGGACCCAGATGCTAGCCTCTCCCACATCCACCCCGTGAGCAGAAGCGCTTCAGCGAGAGTCAGGGATTTCCCACAAGGTAAAGCTGCTACAAAGTCACTCTTTCTCATCTTTCTTAAACCCAGGGGATTAGTGACCATAGGAGGAGAATGATTGACAAAAATAGGGTTAGAACTCACAGTTTACATTACTTCTGTGTTTGGAACTGAAGTCATTGTTGCTGTCACAGGCCGTGGATCTACTGTCAGACTCCCCGTTGCAGTGGATGAGTCAGACCGCAGGTATGCAGGTGAAATTAACACGTCATTAGCCTGAGGTCATTGCTTCTGAACCTCAGCTGTAGCTACCGTCATGTGCCTCAATTCTGCACACAATACTGTTGCTGCTGCTTGCAATTCACTCGGACTTTATAATTCCTCCTGAGACAATGGGGAAATCATAACTTTTTTTTCCATATTCCTCAAATTGCTATCCTGCTTGTCACCAAATCGCAATGATTTATTTTGTTGTAATAAATGTTCCAGCCCCACTTCATCCGTGGAAAAAAGCCTGTGAGCTACGTCCACTATTTCCTTCTGGTCAGGCTCCTTCATTTGTAAAACAATATCAATTTCCATCATAGCAGCTCTACAGACATGGTCTCCTGAGCTGGACCTGTGGGCTGGGAGACCTGATCACCCACAGGTACACCAGCAGAATGATCTTTTAACTCCTGTTTGTTTGTCACCTTTAACAGCTCCATTTGCAAGGCTTTCCTTTGCATTTTACATTTCTCCTCTGCGAATAAAAACTCTCTTGAGTTCTTCTTTCTTTTGCAACAGTTCTGAACCAGGTATTAAAGGGGACTGTACCTTAGCTGAGTTTGTAGCTTCTTCCACAGTTTGTGACCAATCCATGTCAGATTCTGGAAAGCAATCAGGAACATCATTTTCATTTTCCTTATCTGTAGCAAATTGCAAGTCCACATTGTCCACAAGAGATATTGGAACAGAAAGGGATTCCTTGTCTTCTGTCTCTCCTGTATGCAGTCCTCTTCCACCAGGATCCATGGGAGCCGCCATCTTGGTCCCACAGGAAAATGGCTCCCCCCACTCACAGGAAGCAAGAGTAGAGGAATTTCCCCGGTGTCCTGGCCAAATTTCCATCATTCACTAAAAATATCACTAACAGTTTTATCTGGTTCAAGGTCAGTTGGCATTCATCTGTATCCCCCTCCCCTGGGTCATGCCTGAAAATAGGCAGGATTTGTCTAGTGCACTTACCCGGTCAAAAAAAAAAAAAAAACTAAATAGTGGAGAGGGAGCAACTCGATGGGTCTTTTGGCTTTCATCTACCTGCCTCTTTTTACCGTAGTAACTGTAGTAACTTGAAATGCCTCTGAACAAAGCAAAGTAAGAAGTGAGAAATTTTCAAAAGGCAAGGGTTTTCCAAAGTTCTGTAGGAGCTTGTATGAATTGAAGAAACTAGGAAGCATTTAAAAGCAACCCAAAAGTACAGATAGTTTTGTGCTTTGTGATTTGAAGTAGGAATCCTCAAGTAGAATGATTTAACAGTTTATGACCAATATAGGAGTAATCCTTCGGTTCAAGGAAGCATTTTACTGGGACCAAGAGCAGAAGACAAATCTGCTCCAAGCAAACCCAAATTGACATCATATATTGACCCTGAAAAAGTTGTAGATAAGCTTAAAATATAAGGATCCTAAACATCTTCTGCTTTATAAGAATTAGTCAAATAAAAGGCCAGACTCTTTCCAGGTCTAATGGAAACAACAAGCCATATAAAAAACTGAAAGTGAAAAATAGTGAGATGGGTTTGTGTAACCTTCAGTTGGCATCTGCTGTCGCAGTAAGAGACTAAGCAGACATTAAACTGAACTGAATAGTTTTCTCTTTGGAAAAACAAAATTGTAGCTCCTTGTGGTTCTTTCTAAATTCAGCTACTTACAACTATTTACAGCTATACCTTTTTATTAGTCAACATCAGAACATGGAAAACACTTGGTCCAATTATGTCACACAAATGTACTACTGCAAGCAAGGGTTCTCACTTACCAACTTACTTTGTGCATCATGCATTCTAAGGCGAAGAAGTCATATATGGCCTGTTTGAAGATGTCCTCCATACTGTGTACTAAGTTAAAACACGCCCATCAAAAACAGTAAGCTGTGCCATGCAAAACTACCCTTAGCACCATCAAAATATATTGACTGTAGCTTAGAGCACTGTATGCAGGGGCCTCCCCCTCCCCTCACTTGTTTGTATGTGCACAATCCCTAACTTTGTGCTACCATGCAGCCAAATTTCCTTCACACAAACTGATGCTTCGGAAAAAGGCAACCACACACTAAGTTCAGTCTTGAGGTTCAAATACCAGTTTCCTGACTGCACTGTCATTTTACGTGCTGCTAAAGCTTTGAATGTCTGGCTCTAGGTATGATAAATACTATGCAGTTTTTAATAATAGCATGCTTTTATCAAAAAACTATGTCCTAATATATAACTCACCAGTAGTCCAGGAGAATACTCTACCATTACTTGCCCATTCACTGTTTCACCCCTTCTGCCTGATTATGATTAGGGCAAGCTAATTGTTTGGCCTAATTAGATGCATGTAATTGAACTTGGGGATCAGTCTCTCATGACAATGTCTAGCTTCAGTTCCTGAGGAGTTCTTTGGATGTATCATCATCCTTTAGGCAACAAGGGCATTACCTAGGGAACTAGTATAACCCAATTCTGTTGAATCATGGGAGTTCATGCATTTTATTTTGAGATCTTGTCTTACAGAAGTCTGTTAGGCCTGAGACTTCTTCCTAAAATACTGTGTGTTTCATTCTCAGTTGCTGTGTGACTTTTTAAGGATTGAACCCTGTGACTAGAAAGCCTATTTTCAAGCAAAGATCACTGTGTAAGAATTAAGACTTAATTCAGTTTAATCTTTTTTCTGTTTTTAATGGTATTGCATAAAATCTTTAGATTTTCTCTGGTGTGTACTGTATTTCCCCATTTGCTGCTTGTATATCTTGAACATTGTGTAGATATTCTGAGCTGGGTTTTCACCCATTATACCAATGCTAAAATTCTTCATTTGGGAATATGCCTGCATCCAAAATGTGGCAAAACATTTGAATGGCATTTCCGTATGTTTTGAGGCATTTATGGCAGTAATCACAGTTTTACAGTAAAACAATGATAGCTGTACCATATATTGATACATGCGTCATTGTAAAGCACCAGAAATGCCGCAAGTCACATCAGTTGTGCATATACGTTAAGCCACCCTTTAGGTAGTCTAACCTGTCTTATCATTGCAAATGTCAGGGATGTAGCATGATCATGCTGCAAGTCCCCAGTGCACGGCTGAAAATCCAGCCCCTTTTATGTAATCTATCTGTGACTGTGCAGTGATTTCAAATGGTGCAGGTAATTTATTAGCTTTCATTCAGTGTTTGGTCTCAGGGAGTGCATACTGAATTAAAGGGAGACTACTTCTAATACAGAATAATGTCAGGAATATCAAAAGTGAACTGAAGTTCCTTGGTTCATAGGCCTTGTACTGTGTGAGCAAGGGCATAAAGTAAAATGAGAAGGGGGCAGCCCAATGGTGAATTCACAATAAGCTGGTGAAGCTTGTTAAACCAGATTTCAGCCAGTAGCTCCCTGGCAGGGAGAAATGGGTACTAAGTCTGATTGGGACTTATATGCTATGTCCCTAGACATTTTTTCTGCTCCTGCTTCTCCCACAGTTCACATCTTCACCCCTGACTAGGGCACTTGGATTATGATCTCCACCATTTGCCACCCATCCTTGACTGGAGTCTCTCTAACAGAAAAATTGGCCCCCAGATTTACCAGGTGTCCAGCAGCTCAGCTGAGCAGCATCCCTTTGACATTAATTCCACTCTCACTCTGTGTTGTCTCTCACTATCCTTTGTGAGTTGCCTCTCCCTCCTATAATTTCTGTTGTCTTCACCTGATAGTCTCTACTCTGTCTTCCTTCTAGTCACACAAATTGAAAAAGCTAAGCAGATATTGTATTCCTAATTATAAGTTGTATTTAATACCTTTACTTCATGTTATATCCAGTCTGTATCTTGTTCTGACTGTTTTCTCTGATGTGGAGCATATGTAATGAGCTTGTTTTCACAGGTGTATTCCTAGATCACTAATAAATAAATAAATAAGCTCTGCACACAGTTTCTTCACTTTAGTCTGCTGTTGCAGAACTCTCTAGACCTGTAAACTGCTATCTCATTTCTGACCTTTGGAATGCATTGTGTGGTAACACTGGCATCTAGAAAGGAAATACGGGAACATACAAAACCTCCACAATGGCAGGGAGGTTACAAATAAGAACATGAGTGTGTGTCTGCTATGCATGTCTGTATTCGGGTACGTGTGTAAATGTGAGCATGAGTGTGCATTTATGTAGCAGGTACTGTATGCATGTATGTAAGTGTGCATATTTATATGGTGCCTGTGTGTATGTAAATGTGTTTGTAGGGGATACAGTATATGTAAAAATATATTAATTTATGTGAGTATGTGCAGTGGTGTAGAGCTTGTGTATTAGTGTCTGTGTGAGTATGCGTAGGGGATATGTGTGTGTGTGAACATGTGTCTGCTTGAGCATATATAATGGCAGGTGTGCAGATTTATGCTTATGTATGTCTGAATATTTGTGTAGGGGTGTTCCAGCAAATGGGGACTTTGTGAGAGAACTTACAGTGTCAGGGAGTGACCACCACTCATATGGCTCACATTGGATATGGGCAAGGAAGGAGTGGAATCTGGCACAAGAGTGCTGGACTTCAGGAGGGCCGACTTTGAGAGGATGGGGGAAGTGGTAAAAGGGTACCTGGTCAGAATTCAATCTAGTATGGACTCTAACCAGAGGTGGGAGCTCATAAAGCTGGGGATAGTGGAGGCAACCAAAACCTGCTGCAAGGCCCAGAGCAAGAAGGCTAGGGCTAAGAAACTGAGCTGATTGAGCCAGGAGGTCATGAAAAAGGTAAGGAGGAAAACAGCTGCCTTTAGGAAGTACAAGAAAACAGGGAGGGGGGAGAACAGGGAGGAGTACTTGACGGAATCGAAGGAGGTGACAAAGGCAGAAGGGAGCCAAAGCATCTATGGAACTCAGGCTGGCACAAGGCATTAAGAAGGGAGAAGGACTCTTTAAGTACATCAGGGAGAAAAGGAGCTGTAAGGACCACATAGTAAGGATTAGGAAGGAGGGGGTTGGGTGGAAGCAGGGGATAAGGCAGAAGCACTAAATGAGTACTTCTGCTCAGTATTTACTAAGAGAAGAGGGGTGACACCAAGGTGGGAGAAAGGGCAGAAATAGGGGGAAGGGGTGACAGATGGGAAATCATGGAGGGCAGTGTTCGAGAGGGTTTGAAGGCACTGAGGGGTGGACAAGGCGCAAGGCCCAGATGGCATCCACCCAGGGTACTGAAGGAGCTGGCAGAGGTCCTTGCAGGACCTTAGCAGACCTATTTAATGCCTCACTACATTCAGGTGTGTACCTCAGGACTGGAGGATGGCTCATGTGGTGCCCCTCCAAGAGTAGCCCCAAGGATGAACCGAGAACTACAGACCAGTGAGCCTCACATCCATCGGTGGGTAAGCTAATGGAGACTATCCTGAAGGAGGGGCTGGTGGCCATCCTAGAGACCAAAGGACTACAGGACAGCAGACAGCATGGCTTCATACATGGCAGATCCTGCCAAACCAACCTGGTGGAGTTCTATGACTGGGTAACTAGGCAACTGGACAGGGGCCATGCAGTGGATGTCCTGTATCTGGACTTCAGTAAGGCATTCAACTCGGTGCCGCATGGAAGGCTGGGAAGGAAGTTAGTAGGCACAGGGGTGGGTGCAAAGCTGGTGAGATGGGTGGGAAACTGGCTTCAGGGAAGGCAACAGAGGGTGGTGGTGGGTGGGAGCCTCACACCCAAGGGCAGTGATGCGGTGTTCCACAGAGGCTCGTGTTGGGACCAGTGTTGTTTGGGATATTCATTGCAGACATATCATGGGACATCAAGAGCAAGATCAGTCTGTTTGCTGTTGATACCAAGGTAGGCGGTGTTGGATGACCTAGGGGATGGCAGGGGTTGCAGGATGATCTGGCAAAGCTTGAAACCTGGTCAGACACCTGGCAACTGGGGTTTAATACCAAAAAGTGCAAGGTGCTGGATTTTGGGATGAAGAACCCAAGAAGGAGTTACCAGCTGGGGGGAGTGCAGCTAGCCCAGACAGAGGAGGAGAAGGATCTGGGTGTGCTCATTACAGGGTCAATGAACAACTCGGCACAATGTAGGAAGGCAGCTGCAAAGGCCAACAAAATGCTGGGTTGTATTGCAGGGGTATATCCTCGAGGAGGGAGGAGGTGATTCTGCCACTGTATAGGTCATCATGTTATACCACACCTGGAGTACTGCGTGCAGTACTGGTGCCCGTATCTGAAGAGGGACATTAAGTTACTGGAGGGGGTGCAGCTCAGGGTGACAAAGATGATCAAGGGGCTGGGGGACTTATCATACGAGAGGAGGTTGAAGGAGTTGAACATGTACTCACTGGAGGAGCGGAGGGACAGGGGTGACATGATTGAAACCTTTAAATACATGAAAGGAATAAACAAGACGGGTACAGAGGGGCTGTTCAAAGTAAGGAAGGGGAGGGCCACCAGGGGCCATGATATGAGACTGGAGGGAGGAAGGTTCAGGATGGAGATGAGGAGACACTTTTTTACAGAGAGGGTGGTGGCTGGGTGGAATGCGTTACCTGCAGAAGTGGTATCCAGTAGAACAGTGGACTGCTTCAAAAGGGGATGGGACAGGACAAGGGGGAGGGTTAATGAAGGGGAATGGTGGAAGGGAGGGGCAGCTGCAGAATAAGGGGTGCTAGCTGCACATTCGAGCAGACTTGATAGACCTCTAGGCCTTTATCTGCTGGCAAATTTCGTATGTTAGTATGTTCGTATCTCATCTCATTGTCTGGCAGGGTGCCATCTCCCATGGATGGGTTAATATATGCACTGCATAGTGTACAGAAGGAATACAAATGCTGAAATAAATGCGTCGTTATTGCTTGAAGTGAATTTTAAGGTAAACTGTCACCTGTTCTCACCTCTTTCTTGTAAATAAGTCTGTTTCTATCTTGAGCAGTAAGGTATAGGGTACTGTATATGTGATGCCCCCACTCAGGGTATTTAAAATAGTGAGACAAAGCTGAGTGTTCTGAATTCCCCATGAGATCTCTCTAACATTGATTGGTCATACTTAAAATTGATACCTAACATAAACTGTGCCCTAGATTTTTTGCGTTAGTGAATGCACTAAAATTGCAAATGCACTGGTCCCTAATGTAAAAAGAAGAGTGAGTGGGACAGACTCTTGATGGTAAATGTTGATCACTTCAGGCTAATGAAAGAGAGCGATAGGGTATGGCCTAGATATAAAAATAGTAAATTACCACAGGACCTAAACTCCTATAGTTGTAAAACAAATCAGTGTAAAACAAAACTAAATCTAGCAAAGTCTAATTTTTATGCTACGTGGGTGGAGTTCCGCAGACATTATGCCATCATAAGATGTTTAGTAGCACTGTGGAAGCACATGACCGGACCACTGTCTGATGTGCTTCCACAGTGCTTAGGCACATTTCCAGTAGTGTAGTTTATGTAGCCCTTTCCCTCCATGGGTTGCATAAATACACCTCCTTCCCTGGTGCTCTACTTTTCCTTCCACAAGTGCAGAAGTGATGGCCGCTATGCACAAGATGGCGGCATTACTCAAACTGTCCATGTGTGAGTATAATGCATGGACAGTTCCATAATTGTTTGCCATATTGTGAATGGCAAACTGCATCACCATGCCTACTGCCATACTTCAATGGCACGCCTAAATGCATACTGGTGCTGCTCCTACTGCTACACTCGATCAGGTGGCACATTTCTACTGTCGTACCCCACTGGCATTCCTAAGGACATACCAGAGCTGCTCCTACTGCCACACTCTACCCGGTGGCACACTCCTACTGCCATACTCCGTTAGCAGTCCTAAGGGTGTACCAGCACTGCTCCTACTGCTACACTTTGTCTGGGGGCACTCCTAAAAGCATACTCTGGTAAGCGCTCCTAAAAGCTCTGCGCAGCAGTATCAGCTCTGATCAGAATTTGTTTTAGGAGTGAGCAACCCAAGAACTTGTCTAATTCCAAAAAAAGTTTTGGCGCTCCATAAAATCCTCACTAAATCCATCACCTGGAATAAACTTCAGTATGAAAAAGGGGGCAAGGTACTAACTTGCCCATTGACAATTGCTAATGAGTTTAATATGTTATTAACAAGTTTAGAGGGCTACTGAGCTGGACTAAGAGGACACCTGTCTGCCTCTCCCAGTGAGATAAATTTAAATAGAGCCTATTTTTATTTAAAAACTGCAAGCAGACTGGAAGTCTTTAAGTGGACAAAAAAGTTAAAGCCAGACAAATCTTGGGGTTGTGATGTCCTAGCCCCAAGATTATTGATTGTGCCAGCAGCCAAAATAACACCCAGTAAGTTTCATTTTCAATTTGTCCTTTTCTTTGGGACAAGTACCTGATATATGGAACCATTCTTAAGTTATCCCTGTACACAAATCGGGATCTTTTTCTGATTTTGGCAACTACAGGCCAATTACCAGTTCTCTCAGCCTGTGTAAAATTCAGGAGAAATCAGTTCATCATCAGCTAACTGAGTACACAGAAAAATATGGTCTTATCTCAAAAAAAGGAACATGTGTTCAAGATGGGGTATGGAACAGAGACTGCCTTGGTTAGGTTCATAGACACAGTACACAGAGCTATGGAAGATGGAAATCTCACCAGTGTTGTGTTCATGTACCTAACCAAGTCATTCAGTCTCATTGACCACTCCCTCCTTATAAATTGATTAGAACAACTAGGATTAGGGAGGCCTATGTTTGCCTGGCTCTTGGACTATCTGAATGAAAGGTTACTAATGCATCAAATTTCGAGGTTGTACATCTAGTAGCAAGTAGGTTCAGCATGGGTACCACAAGAATCCATATTGGACCTGATGCTTTTTTCTTTGCTTATTGACCCTATAACCAGTCTTATCTCTGATTCAGAGCTTCTGCTATACTCAGATGAAATGGTGGTATTTTGCTACAAGGACATGAACTCTGCTCTCTCTTAATCTCTCTCTCTCTCTCTCGCTCTCTCTCTGTCAAGCGTACATACCCACCCATCTGCACTCCGACCAGCATCTGTCTTGTAGACCACTGCTGCAGACCTTCACCCATGTTCGCCCCTCATCGTGTCCTTGCACCCTCACTTGACCCTTTGCAAAGGTGGTGCACCCTGGACTCTTGGACCTCTCTGGGCCCAGTCACCAGTCCCCCTAGATCAAGCCAAGGCTGACTGCTCAAATCCCAGGTGAAGTGAGGTTCTGTTGTATCAAACTTCACTCTACTCCTTTTCCTGTATCAGGAAGGAATGTGTTTTTCAAATTGCTTAAACTAGATTTAGCGTGCCTCTTCAGAATGATAGTTACTCCAGAAATTCACAAACTATACCCCTTTTATTAAAATGCACAACCAGTCTGTAAATTGTGGTAAATAAGAATTACTTTAGTTATCCAATATATTTATACATTTGACAAAATGGAACAAAAGAGCTTACAGGAGAAAACATTGAAAATACATGAATTTGGAAAACTACAGGAGTGACTGTCTGCACAATTTGAGTTTAAATAAATGTAAAACAAAGACCATACTGTTTGCGATGGCACCAAGGCTAAAAAGCCATGCTGGGAACATAAAGGTACTTGCCTGGGATGCTACCCCTCTTCATAGTGTTTCCACTTTATTTGGCAATATCTTGTGGTAACGTTTGATCCAACCTATGTTTTAGCCCTCATTTGAATCAGTGTACCACCAAGATACATTCCAGAATTGGTTCCCTCTACAGAATTTGGAATTATCTAATTAAAGACACTTGCTACCAACTTTAAATTATGGTTGTACAGTTCTGGACCTGGCCCCAACATGTACAATATCAAGGAAATCAGTGTTGTAGCAAAAGTCGACAAATGTGCTTTAATGGAATCTAATCAGGTGCATCATTTTGATGTTTTGAGTTAATTAGGTTGGCTTCTTGATCATATGAACTTTAAAGTTCTTTCTTATTTTGTTTATAAAATTCAGCAATCTGGAATTCCAGACTGTTCAGCTGATGAGTTTATTGATTACAGCCCCAACTCTGACTTACATTCCTCAAACTCTCTGTTATTGAAAGTCCCATTGGTGCACACTGTGGCTCGACAACAAACTTTAGCATATAGTGCTGCATCTATATGGAACAAAGTTCCTAATAACCTCAGACGTTTGCTCTCCCCAAGTCCTTTTCAGCCACCGTGTTCCAGTATTTTAAAGAGTTTAGTATTTACACTTGTTTCAAATGAGTTACTGTTTTGTAATATATGGATAGACCAAATAATGCTATTGAAAAGAATGCAAAAAAAGTTTCCTGTAATACAACAGTTTGAATCCCGTAATACCATCATTGAAATCTCATGATACTATCATTCAGAGCTTGTAATACTATCGTTCTGAGCTCTGAATTATAGTATTATGAGACAGCTACAGGAGCGCAATCTGCTGAATCCCTCGTGTTGAGTGCAAGTCGGCTTTTACTATAAATGCCATGTATAGTAAAAGCTGACTTGCTGGTAACGAGAAATCTGTGAAACTGGCTCTGTCTAAAGAAATTGCCACTATAAAACGAAGAACACAGTTCATAAAAAATCAAAAAAATTGGAACACAATAAAAAAAATATTTGATTTATGACTGCTACATAACTTCCTTACAACAAACAGAATTGGAGTAAAGACTGAAACCTGAACCAAAACAGTTACAAGTTTAAAAGTTAATTTTCCTGATTATTAAAGTTCCTATTCCTGTTGCCCAGAATCAGTGGCACAATACTTCTAAAAGCCCAGAATCATTGGCTCAAGACATTTAATAAGATCTGCACCACAGTTTGAAACAGCATCCATGATTTCTAGCACCTTCAATAGCAGTAAGTGGTTGAAAGTCCTCGGATCCATATATTACAAAAAAATAAAAGATAGGGGACTGTGATTACTTGGCTAAAATACCGTCTTGAGGTTCTGGGAACCTGTTGGAACCTCTTGAGCTTCACTGTTGAGATTCATATGTCCCCAGAACTTCTTGATGGTATTATAGCCTCGTAATACACATTACCCTATTATTCTATTTGTAAATAGAGTACATTGTCTGACATGAGATACTTCGTATAGTCACATTTTTTTGTGGTAATGTATTTGTATTGGGTTTGTTCCCTTTCTATGACCTCCGGTCATACCTGAAAAAGGAATGTAAATTGCAGTGTGCTAACTGAATATCAGAATAAAGCAAACAAAATTAAATAAAGTGGGGTCATCTCCCAATAGCCCACATCCTGAAGTTGCCATATTAAAGCAAGTGTAAAGATATGACAGAGTGTCATAGTACTTCTATGAGACTACACACCAAACATACTGTATAAATGCACCCAGAGTCCTGAGGAGGAATTCAGAATGTTTCTTACATAGATGAAGCAGCACAGACAGTACTGAATTATACAATTACACAGACCCATTGGTTAGATAATAGAATGTACTGAATTATACAATTACACAGACCCATTGGTTAGATAATAGAATGGGTAGAGTTTAACAGTTGTGACAGTGGCCCCATTGATTGGCTCCAGAGTGGGGCAGCTTGCCTTAATATGGCAGTGTTACCAATTGCTGGATGCAGAGTAGGGTAATTTATAGAAAAATAGAAACAGAATTTTTCAGCAGAAAATGATTGCTTGGCCCTCTCAGTCTGCCCAGATGTTCCGTGCCTAATTTGTCTTTGCAAACCCTAACTAGCCTCCTGCGACCCTCCCAACCTATTTACTAATATTCCCCTATGTCTGTCCCAGGCATGCTTGAAGCTTAATAAGTTGTATTTGTTTGTTTTTCACTGTAACTTCCTTTTCTCCTTTTCAGTATATGTTACTGTATAGTGGACTGTCTCTGAATCTCCTTTATACTGAGTAATAGGGCAGATTTTATGCAAGTTTCTTAGTTTGTCTTACTGCATGAATTGAGTTTAAGTTATTTGCATATATATTTCTTAACAGTCTGCCATATTGTATGACGTGAGTTTCCCAAGTTCTCTGTATATATGTTCCTCTTTTATTTCTTTTTGTATGTAAAACTACTGTATTTCTTTCTTGAACAGTTTTCCACCATTGTCATCAGTAATAGATTCATTTGGTTTTGCATTATTAGATAGTGATAAGTATTATTGATTTACTAACATTTTCTGCATATATCTTTAAATGGTTGAAATAAATTGTTGGAATCTCCTGATGTTTACTGGACCCTGACAAAGACCTGGATAGAGTTAAAGAGCTGGGGCTGAGGGCTCTAGTTGCTTGTACTTATACCTTTGCCTCAATAAATACCTTTTGTAACTTTACTTCAGTTTGGATATTGTTTTTCCTTGGGTCTGTGAGTGCAGAGCTCCTTCTTCGCTTTAAGTAATGTGAGCTGGCTGCCCTGCTCTGCACACACCCTTTTTCCAGTGCGTGATTTTTTTTTTTGCTCTATTAATGTTTGAAGCCCCCATTGTTTTTGCCTCCACCACATCTGCTGGCAGTCTTTTCCAGGTGTCTACCACCCTTACAGTGAAATAATACTTCCTTACATCCTTCTTAATTCCACCCCTCCAGCTTTATCGCATGCTCCCTGGTCCTGGTGCTCATTCTCATTTGAAAGATACTCCTCTCCTGCATCCTGTTCACCCTGTAAGGTACTTGTAGGTCTCTATCATGTCCCCTCGTGCTGTCCTCTTCTCCAGGGTATACATAGTGAGATACTCAGTCTCTCCTCATAGGGCTTCTGTGTAACCCCTGCACCATTTCATTTTCCTCTTCTGGGCTGCTCTGCCATGTTTATTTCCTTTCTCAGGTGTGGTCTCCAAAACTGGACACAATACTCGAGATGGTGTCTTACCAGTGAGCAACACAGTGGCAACATCACCTCTCTCCCCCCCACTGGAGATACCCCATCCTATGCACCACACCATCTCACTAGTCCCACCCACTGCTTTGTCACATTGCCCTGCCATTTTGAGGTAATCAGTTATGATAACCACAAGTTCTCGTTCCTGTTTAGTGACTATTGGTAGCTCCCTGCCCAACCTATACTCCGCTGCTGGTTCCTATGCCCCAGGTTAATTTTTGTTTCATTTTTTGGTATTGAACCCCA
This sequence comes from Neoceratodus forsteri, assembly GCA_016271365.2. Classification (NCBI taxonomy): domain Eukaryota; kingdom Metazoa; phylum Chordata; order Ceratodontiformes; family Ceratodontidae; genus Neoceratodus; species Neoceratodus forsteri. The sequence goes on along the minus strand of CM028136.1, from coordinate 279,397,191 downwards.
GCTGCCATGCTCTTGATGACTCTTTAATGTTCCCAAGATCCCTGAGTATTTTCTATACCACCCCTTCAGTGTCCACCCTATTATAAAATTTAGAATAATTTGCAAAAAGGCATATCTTCCCCTGTAGTTTTTCTGTAGTGTCACTTATGAAGACATTAAAGAGTACTAGTCCCAGTACTGAGCCCTGCAGCTCCCCACTGTTCACTCATTCAGCATATACTGGACAGTAGGCATTCTTTGTCATTGTATTATAGTACATGGCTAGCTTTTGTTCTGTACAAAATGTCATCCTACTCAGAATCTTTGTTGTGCACATTCCAAATAGTTGGCTCTGCACATTTCAAAGGTTATATATAGAATAAAGTATGGGGTGGTGTGTGTAACAACAGTTTACACACACCCGAGGGGTTAGATGATCATAAAACCTGAGAGCGAAGCTCGAAGGGTTTATGTCAGCATTTAACCTCAAGAGTGTGTGTAAACTTTGAGTTTACACACCACCCCATCTTTTATTTTATATAATTGATGGCTATGATTTTTTTTGCCACAGCAATTAAATAAAATAAAATATCCCTGTGCAGCTGTGCCGCAATCCCGACTCGGTTCACTGTCAGAAGTGGCTGCTGAAGACACATCATTTTTTTTCTTAAACAGTAGCCTACTTTTAGCCCTGATTTCTTGTATTTATTTTTTGGACTTACCACCCAGACAGAGTTTACTGTGTGATCTTCAACAGTAAGCCACAGTCTCGGACTACCAGGAAGAGCAGAGCAGCACCAGGCACATGTGCAGTGGTAGGGAAACCCAGCACGTGTTTGCCGTTATAAACGCTCTTTTATAAAGGCAAATTATGCCATGGGTTTCCAATGGAAAAAAAAATCATAGCCATTAATTATAAACTTTTAAGTAACTAATATATCCCATGCCCAGCTGTTTACTAATGACCCAGTGCCCTAGGTTTAACCTTTTAAGCTAGTTAAAGTCTATAGATTTTACTTCAATCATAGAACAGAATAAAGACATGGCAATTTTGTTTGTTTGTGTGATTTTACTGTGGGAGATGCTTCTGGACACCAGCGCACCCCCCACCCCAAAAAAATATAAATATATGCTATATAAAAATAAAATATTATCGACCTCACACAACTCAGGTAACAGCCTTGTTGTGCATTGTTCCCATTAATTATTCTCTATGTTGACTGAGTACAAGAGTGGGATACTACAAGTTATGTTGATGTGGCAGTAGTACTACTGGGTGGGTACAAGGGGAGAGTAGCATGTTAGTGTAGCAATAAAACAATTGTCTACATGCCTGAGTGAAGTAGTTACATTGGTATGGCTGTGGTACTATTGACTTGGTTTCAGAGTAACTAGGTTATGTTGGTTTAGCACTGTTATCCCTGGCTGTGTACAACTGTGGGGTTGGTTTTGTTGGTGAGGCAGGTGTATAGTTCTCTTAGTGGCAGATTGGGATAGTTAATGGTGAAAAGTGGTCAGGTTCTGTTATTGTGGTGGTAGCCTTATTGTCTGGGTCCTAGAGTATGGTAGCTTTAGTTGATTTTTTAGATGTTCTACTGACTGGGTTCCAGGGTGGGATTACTTGTATTAATGTGACAGGGATATCAATAACTGGGTTCTAGGGTGGGATACTGTTCAGTGATGTAACACAGGATAAATCTGACTGGGTTTTATTTGGGCTAGATTGCACTTATTTGAAATGGATACCACTGACTGGGTTCCAGGGTGGAGTTACTTGCATTAATGTGACAGGGATATCAATAACTGGGTTATATGATGGGATGCTGTTCGGTGATGTAACATGGGGAAATTCTGACTGGATTCTATTTTGGGTAGCTTGCAATCATTTGAAAGGGATACCACTGACTGCTTTCCAGGGTTGGGTTTCTTGCACTGATGGGACATGGATATCAATTACAGGTTTGTAGGGTGGGATACTGTTCAGTGATGTAACATGGGTCAATTTTGACTGGGTATTATTTGGGGTTGATTGCACTTACCTGAAAAGGATATCACTGACTGGTTTCCAGGGTGGGGTTACTTGCATTGATATGAGAGGGATATCAATAACTGGGTTCTATGGTGGGATATTGTTGAATGATGTAACATGGGGTAATTCTGACTGAGTTCTATTTTGGGTAACTTGCACATATTTGAAAGGGATACCACTGACTGGGTTCCAATCTGGGGTTACTTGCATTGATGTGACAGGGATATCAATAATTGGGTTCTATGTTAGGATGCTGTTCGATGATGTAACATGTGGTAATTCTCACTGGGTTCTATTTTGGGTAGCTTGCACTTATTTGAAAGGGATACCACTGACTGGTTTCCAGGGTGGGGTTACTTGCATTGATGTGGCAGGGATATTAATAACTGGTTTTCAGAGTTGGATACTGTTCAGTGATGTAACATGAGGTAATTCTGACTAGGATTTATTTGGGGTAGCTTGCACTTACTTGAAAGGGATACCACTGAGCGGGTTCCAGGGTGGGATTACTTGCATTGATATGACATGGATATCAATAACTGGGTTCTAGGGTGGGATGCTGTTCAGTGATGTAACATGGGGTAAATCTGACTGGGTTCTATTTGGGCTAGCTTGCACTTATTTGAAAGGAATACCACTGACTGGATTCTGGGGTGGGTTTCTTGTATTGATGTGACAGGGATATCAATAACTGGTTTGTAGGGTGGGATACTGTTCAGTGATGTAACACGGGGTAATTCTAACTGGGTTTTATTTGGGGGTAGCTTGCACTTACTTGAAAGGGATTCCACTGACTGGGTTCCCGGGTGGGATTACTTGCATTGACGTGACAGGGATATCAATAACTGGGTTCTAGGGTGGGATGCTGTTCAGTGATGTAACATGGGATAAATCTGACTGGGTTATATTTTGGGTGGCTTGCTCTTATTTGAAAGGGATACCACTGTTGGTTTCCAGGGTGGGATTACTTGCATTGATGTGACAGGGATAACAATAACTGGGTTCTAGGGTGGGGGTACTGTTCAGTGATGTAACACAGGGTAATTCTGACTGGGTTTTATTTTGGATAGCTTGCACTTATTTGAAAGGGATACTACTGACTGGGTTCCAGGGTGGGGATACTTGCACCGATGGGACAGGGATATCAATAACTGGGTTCCATGGAGGGATATTATTCAGTGATGTAACATGGGATAAATCTGACTGGGTTCTATTTGGGCTAGCTTGCACTTACTTGAAAGGGATACCACTGACTGGGTTCTAGGGTGGGATTACTTGCATTGATGTCACAGGGATATCAATAACTGGGTTCTAGGTGGGATGCTGTTCAGTGATGTAACATGGGGTAAATTTGACTGGGTTTTATTTTGGGTAGCTTGCACTTATTTGAAAGGGATACTACTGACTGGGTTCCAGGGTGGGGGTACTTGCATCGATGTGACAGGGATATCAATAACTGGGTTCTAGGGTGGGATACTGTCCAGTGATGTAACATGGGGCAATTCTGACTGGGTTTTATTTGGGCTAGATTACACTTATTTGAAATGGATACCACTGACTGGGTTCCAGGGTGGAGTTACTTGCATTAATGTGACAGGGATTTCAATAACTGGGTTCTATGATGGGATGCTGTTCGGTGATGTAACATGGGGAAATTCTGACCGGGTTCTATTTTGGGTAGCTTGCACATATTTGAAAGGGATACCACTGACTGTTTTCCAGGGTTGGGTTTCTTGCACTGATGTGACAGGGATATCAATAACTGGTTTGTAGGGTGGGATATTGTTCAGTGATGTAACTTGGGGCAATTCTGACTGGGTATTATTTGGGGTTGATTGCACTTACCTGAAAAGGATATCACTGACTGATTTCAAGGGTAGGGTTACTTGCATTGATATGAGAGGGATATCAATAACTGGGTTCTATGGTGGGATATTGTTGAGTGATATAACATGGGGTATTTCTGACAGTTCTATCTTGGGTAGCTTGCACTTATTTGAAAGGGATATCACTGACTGGTTTCCAGGGTGGGGTTACTTGCATTGATGTGGCAGGGATATCAATAACTGGGTTCTAGGGTAGGATACTGTTCAGTGATGTAACAAGGGGTAATTCTGATTGGGTTCTATGTTGGCTACCTTGCAGTTATTTGAAAGGGATACCACTGACTGGGCTCCAGTCTGGGGTTACTTGAATTGATGTGACAGGGATATCAATAACTGGGTTCTATGATGGGATGCTGTTTGGTGATGTAACATGGGGAAATTCTGACTGGGCTCTATTTTGGGTAGCTTGCAATTATTTGAAAGGGATACCACTGACCGTTTTCCAGGGTTGGGTTTCTTGCATTGATGTGACAGGGATATCAATAACTGGTCTGAAGGGTGGGATACTGTTCAGTAATGTAACATGGGGTAATTCTGACTGGGTATTATTTGGGGTTGCTGGCACTTACTTGAAAAGGATATCACTGACTGGTTTCCAGGGTGGGGTTACTAGCATTGATATGAAAGGGATATCAATAACTGGGTTCTATGTTGGGATACTGTTCAGTGATGTAACATGGGGTAATTCTGACTTGGTTCTATATGGGCTAGCTTGCACTTATTTGAAAGGGATACCACTGACTGGGTTCCAGGGTGGGGTTTCTTGCATTGATGTGACAGGGATATCAATAACTGAGTTCTAGGGTAGGATGCTGTTCAGTGATGTAACATGGGGTAATTCTGACTGGGTTCTATTTTGGGTAGCTTGCACATATTTGAAAGGGATACCACTGATTAGTTTCCAGGGTGGGGTTACTTGCATTGATGTGACAGGGATATCAATAACTGGGGTCTAGGGTGGGACACTGTTCAGTGATGTAACAAGGGGTAATTCTGATTGGGTTCTATATTGGCTACCTTGCACTTATTTGAAAGGGATGCCACTGACTGGGTTCCAGTCTGGGGTTACTTGCATTGATGTGACAGGGATATCAATAATTGGATTCTATGTTAGGATGCTGTTTGGTGATGTAACATGGGGTAATTCTCACTGGGTTCTATTCTGGGTAGTTTGCACTTATTTGAGAGGGATACCACTGACTGGTTTCCAGGGTGGGGTTACTAGCATTGATGTGGCAGGGATATTAATAACTGGTTGTTAGAGTGGGATACTGTTCAGTGATGTAACATGAGGTAATTCTGACTGGGTTTTATTTGGGGTAGCTTGCACTTATTTGAAAGGGATACCACTGATCGGGTTCCAGGGTGAGATTACTTGCATTGATGTGACAGGGATATCAATAGCTGGGTTCTAGGGTGGGATGCTGTTCAGTGACGTAACATGGGGTAAATCTGATCAGGTTCTATTTGGGCTAGCTTGCACTTATTTGAAAGGGATACCACTGACTGGGTTCTGGGGTGGGTTTCTTGCATTGATGTGACAGGGATATCAATAACTGGTTTGTAGGGTGGGATACTGTTCAGTGATGTAACATGGGGTAATTCTGACTGGGTTTTATTTGGGGGTAGCTTGCACTTATTTGAAAGGGATACCACTGTTGGTTTCCAGGGTGGGGTTACTTGCATTGATGTGACAGGGATATCAATAACTGGGTTCTAGGTGGGGTACTGTTCAGTGATGTAACATGGGGTGATTCTGACTGGGTTTTATTTTGGATATCTTGCACATATTTGAAAGGGATACTACTGACTGGGTTCCAGGGTGGGTATACTTGCACTGATGTGACAGGGATATCAATAACTGGGTTCCATGGTGTGATATTGTTCAGTGATGTAACATGGGACAAATCTGACTGGGTTCTATTTAGGCTAGCTTGCAATTATTTGAAAGGGATACCACTGACTGGGTTCCAGGGTGGAGTTACTAGCATTGATGTGACAGGGATATCAATAACTGGGTTCTATGATGGGATGCTGTTTGGTGATGTAACATGGGGAAATTCTGACTGGGCTCTATTTTGGGTAGCTTGCAATTATTTGAAAGGGATACCACTGACCGTTTTCCAGGGTTGGGTTTCTTGCATTGATGTGACAGGGATATCAATAACTGGTCTGTAGGGTGGGATACTGTTCAGTAATGTAACATGGGGTAATTCTGACTGGGTATTATTTGGGGTTGCTGGCACTTACTTGAAAAGGATATCACTGACTGGTTTCCAGTGTGGGGTTACTAGCATTGATATGAAAGGCATATCAATAACTGGGTTCTATGTTGGGATACTGTTCAGTGATGTAACATGGGGTAATTCTGACTGGGTTCTATATGGGCTAGCTTGCACTTATTTGAAAGGGATACCACTGACTGGGTTCCAGGGTGGGGTTACTTGCATTGATGTGACAGGGATATCAATAACTGGGTTCTAGGGTAGGATGCTGTTCAGTGATGTAACATGGGGTAATTCTGACTGGGTTCTATTTTGGGTAGCTTGCACTTATTTGAAAGGGATATCACTGACTGGTTTCCAGGGTGGGGTTACTTGCACTGATGTGACAGGGATATCAATAACTGTTTTTTAGGGTGGGATACTGTTCAGTGATGTAACATGGGGTAATTCTGACTGGGTTTTATTTGGGGTAGCTTGCACTTACTTGAAAGGGATACCACTGACTGGGTTCTAGGGTGGGATTACTTGCATTGATGTGACTGGAAAATCAATAACTAGGTTCTAGGGTGGGATGCTGTTCAGTGATGTAACATGGGGTAAATCTGATTGGGTTCTATTTGGGCTATCTTGCACTTATTTGAAATGGATACCACTGACTGGGTTCCAGGGTGGGGTTGCTTGCATTGATGTGACATTGATATCAATAATTGGGTTCTATGTTGGGATGCTGTTTGTTGATGTAATATGGGGTAATTCTGACTGGGTTCTATTTTGGGTAACTTACACTTATTTGAAAGGGATACCACTGACTGACTTCCAGGGTGGGGTTACTTGCCATGATGTGACAGGGATATCAATAACTGTTTTTTAGGGTGGGAGACTGTTCAGTGATGTAACATGGGACAATTCTGACTGGGTTTTATTTGGGGTAGCTTGCACTTACTTGAAAGGGTTACCACTGACTGGATTCCAGGGTGGGATTACTTGCATTGATGTGACAGGGATATCAATAACTGGGTTCTAGGGTGGGATACTGTTCAGTGATGTAACATGGGGTAATTCTGACTGGGTGTGGTAGAATGCATTGGTCTGACAATCTAGTGGTTCTTGGCAAACGCCACTGTTGTTGCCTATAACAGAATGAGAAATACTAGAAAAACTGAACAAGTGTTGAAAAGGAGAGGTGGCAGCAGCAGGTCCCTCAACTGGTGCTGAGCTGCTGTGTCATTGTGTTTTGTGCTGGTTTCACTTGGCACCGATCTGCTGCTCTCCACCCCAAGGCTACCAAGGTTTTATTACATGTCAGAGAGCTGCATCAGCCAGCTATTCTTCTTGCAGTATACAAGATGGCTTTTTATCAACTTTCAAGATGAACTGCAGGATTTTATAGGATCTGAGTAAAAGGCCCTGTCCCACCGGAGATGGTGGGTTCAGTAAAACTACATTTCTTTCTGTCTCTTTCTTGCTCTCTCATTGTGCTAGCTGCCATAGGTGCCTGGCTATTTACAACCAATTTCATAGCTTTCCACTGGATTATATGAAGGGTTCTCTGATTTACAACCATTTTTGTGTCTGCAATAAAACAGCTGCGAGTTGTGGAAGGTGCAATGTGCTGGAATGATATATCTTCCTGACTCCTGTGCTGTGCAAAGGTTCAGTAGCTCATGGTGAGGGGGGGGGGTGGAATGTGGTTACTCCCTCCCTGGAGGGCGGTCTTGTTGTTTATTTGCAGAACTGAGCAGCCTTGTAAATGGAGGCAGCATTCTTGCAGGTTCTCTAAAAACATCACACAGACATGAAAACACATACACACACTGGCCCCTCCACACACTTGTGCTTGTACAGATGCACACACAAAACCCCCCTCTGTTTTACATTACTCACTGTAATTTTGATTCAGAGGCATTACAAGCAGTAGCTTTTCAAAACAATCTTCTCCGAGTAACAAATGTGGGAGTAGGGTGAGGTGCTGGCTAGTCCGTTATTAAGAAAACTGCCTCGAACCATGATGAAGAAGAATGCCATTTTCAATTCAATTCAGCTCAATTTACTGTGTTTATGTTACCAGGATAAGAGCCCTCAAGATCTCAGTTTTCATGTTCAGCCAGGGTCCTAGTAGGACAACAGCTAGCTGTTATAACATAAAATGTAACATCCCCACACAGCATATAAAATGCTTATAAAACACAATAACACACATAAAATTTGAAACCCTTTAGTCAAGCAGCGTATGGTATATTTTGTGGAAAACTGAATATAATAATTTGCATAAATAATGCCTTCATAACAACATGACAATATAGTGTTCTTGTCACATAACAGGCTGGCAGATCTGTTCTTTATTCAAAGCCCTGAACCCCAATGCCACTGTATGAGCAGGAGCTTGCAGACACCATTCATTAAACTCAGCCATCCCCTTGCCTGGGTATGGAGTTACACAGAGTGGGAGGGTACAGTTGAAAGGAGGGCCAAGTTAATCCAGACACGGGACTTCCAGTTGGATGCCAGCATTGGGTGGCCACTAGATTAGAGCCTGGTTTTGTGGGATACAATAGCTCACAAGACTTGTGTATCCCATAGAAGAATGTGGTTTTGTTTGCTTAAATAAATTTAAGAGGGGCACTCTAGTATGGTAGAGTAATAGAAAAGGGGTTGTTGGAGAAACCAAGCACCTCCATAATCCTCCTAGGTGCCGCAGGAGTGTGTGGATTAGTTACTGCCAGGTCCTGCTCGGTATAACCTAGGCACTCCTGGGTGTCCGGAGTCAGTCTTAACTGACTTTAGGCCTGTTGTGTATGTCAGTCCCAGACCTGTCTTGCCTCCTGCCTGACTGTCTGTGTACTACTGCAGTGCTGCCTACATGGTTTTTGTATATTCCTTGCCCAGTTCTGTCTGGAAAACAGCACAGGGATTGGCTACAGTTCCAATGAAGATTTAAAGGACATTCTTCAACACATGATACTTTTATCTAGACTTTTAATTATGCAATCACTCCCTTCATGTCCATGGAAACATCAAGAGGAGGGGAATGATGCAGAATTCCCCCATATACTTCAAATATTTCAAAGGGATTTGATCAGTTTTGTGATATTGTACAGCTGTCTGAATGGTTGTACTGTACCTTTTGATAGACTTAATCCATTTACTCTTTCAGAGTCATATTGTAAATGTTCATAAACAATGCAATGTGTGGAAGGGGGGCAACAATAGAATAACTGGATACTATCATTTTTATAAGACTGCTGGCATAGAGATTTGGAAAATTAAATGGCTTAAGCTGCACATCTTACTGCACTGAGAGACTGGGGTTTAACTCTTAGCATGGTGGCTCAACAAGGTATGCAGAACTCATTACCTCTGGGAAACACCTCTAGGTGGCAGCCAAATCATCCCCTTTGTCCTCACAGCTAAAGACTTCCTTTTTGCCCTGGACACTTCTCCAGTCATCAGCATTATTTCTCTGTATTACTTGTGAACCAAATTGATTAGAATTGACTGCATAGCACTGTTAGAAAGGTAATTTTGTGCTGAACAACTTTGCTGCTGATACTTTGTGTGTATCACGTATACTTTAGGAGTTATTCACATTTGTTTATGGTATGGTGAGTATGGCTGACTTTTTCCCTCAAGCCTCACCTAAGCACCTTGAATAAAATGGAAAAAAATACATGTTTCATATTAGAAAAATTGCTTTTTAGTGCAAAATTGCTTTTGTACCTACATCTAATATATGGATGCTTAATTTGGTGTTGAATGTTACATATTTTCCTACCAAAAATGGCTTATGTTGCCTTTTTTATTGTAAGAAACACTTTTTTTGCAATTTTGACTAGCATAAAAAAATAATTGCTTATAATTAATTGTATAGCACCATTGGAAAGGTAATTTTGTGCTGAACAGCTTTGCCACTTGTACTTTGTGTGTAGCACTTACAGTTCATGAGGTATTCTCATTTGTTTACGGCCCACTTACTAACGCTTGATTTTGCTTAGAAAAGCCCAAAATGCTGTGTTAAGAGTACACAGGACATAGGTGGTGGAACTGTCAAAGAGCTCCTGTAAAGTGAATGAGATAGTGAGAGGCTATAGTTCAAGACCCAGTACTGAGGCTCAACAACCTACAGTAGGCAGTTAGTTTTCACAGTTTTGTACAGTGGGAGTCTGCAGTATGACTCCCATCATATTTTGTCAGTAATCTAGGTGGTTGGTGTCACAATCCAGTGCACTAAAAGAGCGTGTTAGGGTATGACACCAGCCACCTCATGGCATCCCCTACTATAGTAAGAGAGCATGTGAGGGTGTGACACTAGCCACTTTGTGGCATACCCTACTACAGTGAGACAGCATGTTAGGGTATGACATCAGCCACTTCATGGCATTCCCTAATAGAATGAGAGAGCATGTTAGGGTATGAAACTAGCCACCTCATGGCATCCCTGTCACAGTGAGAGGGCATGTTGAGGTATGACACCAGCCACCTTGTGGCATAGCCTACTACAGTGATAGAGCATGTTAGGGGGTATGACACCAGCCACCTTGTGGCATAGCCTACTACAGTGATAGTGCATGTTAGGGTATGACACCAGCCATTTCATGGCATCCCCTAATGCAGGAAGAGAGCATGTAATGGTGGGACACAAGCCACCTTGTGGTATACCCTATTACAGAGATAGAGCATGTTAATGTATGACACCAGCCACTTCATGGCATCCCTACCACAGTGAGACAGCATGTTAAAGTATGACACCAGCCACCTTGTGGCATAGCCTACTACAGGAAGAAAGCATGTGAGGGTGGGACACTAGCCACCTTGTGGCACAATGTACAACAGTGATAGATCATGTTAGGGTATCACACCAGCCACTTTATAGCATTCCCTACCACGTTGATAGAGCCTGTTATGGTATGACACCAGCCACCTTGTGATATACCCTATCACAGTGATACAGCATGTTAGGGTATGACACCAGCCGCCTCATGGCATCCCTACTACAGTGACAGAGCATGTTAGGGTATGACAGCAGCCACCTTGTGGTATCCCTATTACAGTGATAGAGCATGTTAGATTATGATACCAGACACCTTGTGGCATCCCTACTACATTGATAGAGAATGTTAGGGTATGTCACCAGCCACCTCATGACATTCCTACTACAGTGATACAGCATGTTAGGGTATGACACCAGTTACCTTGTGGCATAGACTAATACAGTGATAGACCATGTTAGGATATGACACCAGCCACCTTGTGGCATCCCTACTACATTGATAGAGAATGTTAGGGTATGACACCAGCCACCTTGTGGCATCCCTACCACAGTGATAGAACATGTTAGGGTATGACACCAGCCACCTTGTAGCATAGCCTACTATAGTGATAGAACATTTTAAGGTATGACAACAGCCACCTTGTGGCATCCCTACTACAGTGATAGAGCCTGTTAGGGTATGATACCAGCCACTTCATGGCATCCCTACGGCAGTGACAGAGGCCATATTTGGGTATGACACCAGACACCTCATGGCATACCCTACTACAGTGATAGAGCATGTTAGGGTATGACACCAGCCACCTTCTGGCATCTCTACCACAATGAAAGAGCATGTTAGGGTATGATACCAGCCACCTCAAGGCATCCCTAACACAGTGAAAGAGCATGTTAGAGTATGATAACAGTCACTTCATGGCATCCCTACCACAGTGAGAGAGCATGTTAGGGTATGACACCGGCCACCTTGTGGCATCCCTACTACAGTGACTGAACATGTTAGGGTATGACACCGACCACCTTGTGGCATAGCCTACTACAGTGATAAAGCATGTTAAAGTATGACAATAGCCACCTTGTGGCATCCCTACTACAGTGATAGCACATGTTAGGGTGTGACACCAGCCACCTTGTGGCATCCCTACCACAGTGATAGAGCCTGTTAGGGTATGATACTAGCCACTTCATGGCATCCCTATGACAGTGACAGAGACCATATTTGGGTATGACACCAGACACCTCATGGCATACCCTTCTACAGTGATAGAGCATGTTAGGGTATGACACCAGACACCTTCTGTCATCCCTACCACAATGAGAGAGCATGTTAGGGTATGATACCAGCCACCTCAAGGCATCCTGATCACAGTTAGAGTTCATGTTAGGGTATGATACCAGCCACTTCATGGCATCCCTACCATAGTAAGAGAGGGTATTAGGGTATAATAGCAGACACTTCATTGCATTCCCTACTACAGTGAGAGAGCATGTTAGGGTATGACTCCAGCCACCTTGTAACATAGCCTACTACAGTGATACAGCATGTTAAGGTATGACACTAGCCACCTTCTGGCATCTCTACTACAGTGATAGAGCATGTTAAGGTATGACAGCAGCCACCTCATGGTATACCAGCCACCTCATGGCATACCTTGCTAAAGTGATACAACATGTTAGGGTATGATACCAGCCATCTCATGGCATCCCTACCAAAGTGAGAGAGCATGTTAGGGTACGATACCAGATACCTCATGGCATCCCTGCCATAGTGAGAGAACATTTTAAGGCATGTTTACATGGTGAATGTGCTGCAACTTCTGCTGTGCTACCATCTTGCTCTGACCACAGGGAATAAACTGATGTTTTGTATAGATGGCCCCTCTCAGTGCAGATTCAAGCTGTGCTGGATAGGGGCCATAAGTCCACATGAGAGGTAGTGGAGTATCCTGGGAGGCAGATGGGATTATCAAGCTACATCAGAGCAAGAAGTGCAGCCTGGCCACATGGCTGCTTACACCACCTGCTCCAACCAGCATCCCCAGGACTGCAGCAGTACCCTCAATGGCACAGTGAGTGTAGTGACTAACCACAGTTAGGTAAGTCTCTGCACAGTTGCTTTTCCAGAAGAAATGGAAAAGGAATCATTTTAACAGAGCATTCCACAGAGCAGCTTAAATATGCAGCTACTTGCTGTTGGCCATCTTGCCCCTCACTGCACCACGGGGTCACTTTTTCAAAGGAGAATGCCAACTGCAATCTCACATGATTAATATTGCTCCACTATCCCTTTCACTGTATGACCTTGGGCAAGTCATTTAACCTGTCAGTGCTTCAAATCACCCAGCTGCAGAAGTGGGTTGAAACAGAACCCCACTGGAATAAGATGTTGCATCTCAGTTGAACTATCCTGGATAAATGAACTGTAAAACAAAATAAAATAGAGGGGCAGCAAGTAAACATAATATTGGGCATAATCAAAAGCAGTTATTGTGAAATATAAAGTGTAAGGCAGGTATGGCACCACAGTGTTTACAGTACTAACATTTCAGCAATCCAGGGGGCAATTTGGGGTAACCATGTACTGGGCCTTTTTTTTAAACATCGCTGCCTTCCATCCTAAGAGTTTTCTGCTACCTAATATTCAGCGTGCGCTGTTATATTGATTATGTATATTTTATTTGAATGCATTATATTGACTTAACACATAAAGCTTTATTTTTAGTTGGCTCTCTATTACAATAATTATCCATCTATCAGTTGATAATCTCTTAGGTAATCGGTACTAATTTCTGTTTTTCAGATACACATATTTTTGAAAGGGGTTTTACTTTTGCCGGTTTTTAGAAAGGACTGCAGCAGGTTATCTGCACTTAAACTTATGCAGTATTAATAGCTTTTCAATAGCGATTGTATTATCCATGTAGAGAGTAGCCCTAAATAAGCTCTGTAGTAGCACCTTCTTTAATGTATGTACTTTATTGCTGGGCACTTACACTTTGTATGTGTTTATGTAAGGTGCACTTTATATGTCACTGTAACTGCTTTTGATTGCATCCTATATCATATTTAGTTGCAGCCCCTTTAATGGAGCAGTATAAATCACGTGAGATTACAGTTTGCCTTCACCCTTGAAAAAGCTCCCTGTATATAGGTGCAAAAGGGCAGGCTTTTGTTGGGAGGTAATCTTGGGGCACTTAAGATGAACAAGTGCCATGCTACTGGGTATTTATTTAAGTCTTCTTTTCTACAGATTTTTTTAAACCCAGGATAGCCCGCTGAGATGCAATATCTCATTTTTAGTGAGATTCTGCTCTTACCCATTATTACAGCTGGTAGACTAAAGCACTGTGAGTATAAATGACTTGCTCAGGGTCACGCAGGGTGTAGATGGATGGGTGGGATTTGGACCTGGTTCTTCCAGTTCCTAAACCTGTGCTCTAGCCACTAGACCATGCTGACTGTCCATACTATACATGATGCTATATATAGTAATATACAACACTATGTAAGGAATAAGACATGACAGGGTGTTAGCTGGTCTGGGATAGACACACTCTCAGGGTGCATACTAGGGCATGAGGCTGCAGGCAAGTGCCTTTATTCCAGACCACCCAACACTCTGGAGTGTTTTATTGTGCTTATAACATGACATTTGCAATCAAATTAAGAAAACATTCAAAAGTATTAGAATACAAGAAAATTATAAAAAAAAATTGATTGAATAAATGAAAAGCAGTTTCTCCACACTTGAACTGCCACTATGGGGTATTATTCTCAAATCACATGGCTTAAAATAGTTTGCTTTCTGTAGTGTTGTTTTATGCTACTTACTTTCCCTCTTCTAGAAATTAGAGTACTTGTCTGGTTTTTTTTGGGGGGGGGGTCTGTGGGCTACTTTTTGGGGTTAGGTTTTATGTCTACACTGCTAAGAGAGTAAGTGGGTGAGGGAGAATGTGCAAGGATGCGTTGTAATTCAGTGGTAAGCAGTGAATGAGTGACATGGAATGAGTGAGTAAACCAGTCACTACATAAGTACAGAAGGTAAGTACTTGTTTATTAGTGGAAAAATGTACAGAATCAGCACTGACTAAACAAGACATTGGCAGAGAGGGATCAAGCAGTGGGTCAGGAGTGGGGGAGGTTATGAGTGAGCAGTCAGTTACAACAAAAAGTGCTGCTAGTGTTAAGAGAAAATTCTGCAAGGTGGCCCTGTGATTCCTTTGAGGTGCTGCATCCCGATTGCTAATCAGTGGTAAACAACGAATGAGTGGTATGGACTGAGTGAGTAAACAGGTCACTACATATGTACAGAAGGTAAGTACTTGTTTATTAGTGGAAACGTATAGAATCAGCACTGATTAAACAAGATATTGGCAGAGAGGGATCAAGTAGTGGGTCAGGAGTGGGGAGGTTATGAGTGAGCAGTCGGTTACAACAAAAATGGCTGCTAGTGTTAAGAGAAAATTCTGCAAGGTGGCACTGTGATTCCTCTGAGGTGCTGCATCCTGATTGCCAGAATGTGTTTCTACCCAGTGGTCATGCTGTCCCAATCCAATAGGTATGAACAGGTTTTAGCCAGTCAGGATGCAAGAGTGTGCCTACCTATTTTAAAAACAGTGTGAATACTTTTTTTAACTGCAGCTCTGAAAGCATCATGTCCCAACAAGTGAGGCAGGTGCATGCAAATTTACACAAGTGGCAGAGAAGGAGTGAGTAGTAGTGATTAGTAAGTAGTTAGAGTTTCCATGATGTCTGGCAAACTGGCCTGACCATTTCTGAACATGTAACTACTAAGTACCACTGCCAACACTACTCTTCCTTGAGCTTTTCTCTGATGGCAATGTCTGCACTTCTCCGGAATGGTGTACTTGATGTCCCGTCCTTCTCTGAACCAAGCTCGCCTCAGTCCAACATTGCCAGATATTCCCTTTGCTTTTCTCTGCTGAAATTGGTTGGCCTTTTCTGGCCTTACAATGTCTGCCTGTAGCATCTGTGCAAATGTTTGTCTTCAGTACTGAACTTGTCTGCCAACATGAAATAGCTGGGACAAGGTGATGCATTAGGGGTAGTGATTGTCAAAAGGAGGAATTTTTGGTAGCAATAGCTTACTTAGAAAATATCCATTTTTACTTTTTTAACCCTTTTTTGAATGTTAAGCTTCTTATTTTGTTTTAGTAGTAGTTGTAGTAGCAGTAGTAGTATTAGAAGGTCTATTTTCTACTCAAGTGAAGTGAAGTTTATTGTTTGACTTAAAAAGTAATTACAATTTAAAATACACTAATAATTCATCACAAAGTAGCAAACCTATAAAAATCAATATATCTTTCAATTATTTACTTTACTATATCAATTGGTGTTCACCTGTATACATTCTTTATTTTTTGCAGTACGCTTCCACTACCCAGAGTGCTGCACAATAAACATATACATACATAAATAACTAAATACAACAGAAGACAAGCAGCAAAGTAACAGCAATAACAATATAGATAAATAACATGCACTGACACGAGCAAACAGTCTGGAGTAGCAGCACCAGTTTTAATCAGCGGATTGAAATGGGTCAGGGGTATCCTTTAGAAGCAGCTGCCCTAGGCCCAGGAAAGTTTGCTAGTTTATTGGGAAAATTTGCATCCCCCCCAGAGGTCACCTGTTGAAGTTCATACAAAATCAAACGGGAAAAAAAAACAAGTGGGCAAACAAGTTATATTCAATTAACACAATAAAAATTCATAAACATGAAAAATGGGCAACACAAAATAGTAGCAGCAGAGTCCAATATCTCCAAATTAACTTATCTCTTCCCTGGTCTCTGGCAAACAGGCAGGGTTAATGACTGGTCCCCAAAGTATATAATGATGTTTTTCACACAGATCTCATCCAAAGGCATGGTGGTTCAGATTTAAATATCAATCCATACTTCTACTGTTCCACATAGCTTGGGCCCAGCAGATCACTTCAGACAAAGGCTTCTGTAGAGAAGCTGCGCTACTGTACCATAATTGACCAACAAACCTCATACCAGAGAGAGATCTGCTGCTGAGGTGCTGCTGCTCCCAAAATGACACCACAACTATACCAGAGAACTGCATCTGTGGAACTCTGCTCTCAGATCAATGAAACTACAGTCATCTGCAACCACCTTTCTGTGTCCCAGGAGGGCATCCAGGCTAAGATGCTCAACAAGCAACCTGACAAATGCCAAGACACCTTCACCAGGCATGAAGTCCCTAAAAAAAAAAAAGTCTAGCAGGTATATTGCCCCAAAATGGGACCCAACCACTACACACAAAGATACAAGACCTTGGACACTGAAAAAACTTGAATAAATACATTGGGTACAATGAAGATACCGAGAGATAGCGAACAAACAAAAAAGAGTGGGAGCATAAGCAAGAATTGCTGTCAATACATACAGAGTGGAAGCAGCAGCAACAGACACATTCATTCAGATGGGAGCCACAGCTCTCACCAACCAACTCTGTCACCATTTTACGAATGATGAAAAGGGTTCAGATTTAAATATCAGTCCATATTTATATTATCAGTCCATAGTTCTATTGTTCCACACAGCTTGGCCCCAAATTATGAAAAGGGTCCAAGTAGAAGGTATGAGTGTTCAAATAAGGATCCTCAATGTTGTACAGCCTACTCTGTGCCTTTCATAGACAGTGTAAGGTGAATACTGTAGTGGACCCTTACTTACTGCTGAATGCCCAAGTCTGCAGTTGTTCAGGTTTTCCATTTACATCTATGGTCATCCCTGCTCTGTCCCTGATCTTTGTCCTTGATTACTCCATCCATGGCTCTTCCATGATTCATGGACAACATTGCCATAGTTCATGAACATACACAACTGCCTAGGTACTTGAGCTTTGCACGTTTCAGGGAGCTCTCAGCCTTCTGGGACATCAATTTGGAATACTGAGCTTGCAAATTGTGTAGCTTAACCCAGTCCCCCTCTGTGGATTGGCAGCTAAGGGTATGTTCTAGGGTCCAAATTGAGCTAAGTAAATTTTGTATTTACCTTTTGGATTGGCAAAACTTTGTAGCTGCTAGATGAAGGCATTCTCCTCTTAAGGCGCATTTCATAGCCACCCAAACGATGTCTATTCTTGGCACAGATCCTTTGTTGACTTCCAAAAAATGGGAGACAAAGTCTTTGACATGTGAAATGAATCCGATTTTTGGAGTAGCTGGTTATTCAAATGCCACAAGGTGTCTCTCCTGATTCCAGGACCCAATATATAGGTTATGGAGATGGGCGAGTGATCAGATATGACCCTTGCTTGTATGGCCGAAGCTACTATACCTGGTAAAGCAAAGCAACTAACTAAAATATAATCAATTCTAGAACAGGACTTATGGGGGAAGGAAAAGAAGGTATACTGGCATTCATCAGGATTCAACACCCTCCAAACATCTATAAAGTCTACTCCCTGCATGAGGTCTTTCAGGGCTCTTTGAGCCAGAGACAAACCACATCTTCTAGAGTCTGACCTGTCTAGGTTTGTTTGTGGAGTGATGTTCCAGTCCCCTCCTAAAATAGCTAGCTTCGATGAGTTAGTGACTGTAAGTCCTACAAGTTATGTGAAGAATTGGGGGGAGTCTGTGTTCGGACCATAGAGCACGCCCAGGAGAACATATTGAGACTCCAGTATCCCAGGAAGCAGAATGTAGTGACTGTTGGGATCTCAGACTTTCTGCTCCAGTTTAAAGAGGACTCTCTTAGCAATCAAAATGGCTTCTCCCTCTCAGCTTGTAGATATGCCTGATCCGAAGGCCTGCCTAATCCAGCTCCTGCACAAAAGGGAAACATCTTCTCTATGAAGATGTGTCTCTTGTAGACAGACAATCCCTGCTGTTAAGTGCAGAAGGTGTCAGAGTATTACTTGTCACTTGCATCTATCCTGAGATCTCTCACATTCCAACTCACTATAATGTAAGGACCACTCATGATAGCTAGCACAAAGGGAATAGGCATTTATCAATGCCGAATGTTGTCTCACTGGCATTAGCTTTGGTAGTGCCGGAGGTAGAGATGCATAATAGGAATGGCAGTGAAGTACTGAAGTGATGCCAACCCCACCCTCACCCTGTAGAGAGTGACAGGCATTGGGGTGCACCTTTGGATCGTCAGCTATAACGCTCATGCCATTGTACATCACCCTACCCTGTAGACACTGACAGGTGCTGTGGTGCGCTTTGGGGTCTTTGGGCATTATACTTACCCCATTCCATAAGGAAATATGCTGACATGGGTGCAGTATGGGAGAATGGGGTGAATTCTGTGGCCGAACAGTGCAAGGCACACCACGATGCCTGTCAGTGGCTGCAGGGTGGGGGTGGGGTTGCAGTGGCACAAGAATTACATCCGGTGATCCCAAGTCACAGCCCTGGCACCTGTCAGTCTGTACTGGGCAGAAACCCTAACACCTTATGGGTGCAGTGATATTTTCACTTCAGATTTTCAACATGGACTGTTTGTGAGGCCACCTCATGAGAAGCGGCACAATCAGTTTGTAAGCTGAAAGGTGGTTTTGCACAGCAGTTATGCCATTTAGCGACACTGGGACAAAAACACATTTTGGGCAGGATGTGGAGAATGGCAACTGTATTGTTCATGAGGAATCATAAAAAATGACAACGTTGAAAATCTGGAGCGAAAATATGAAAAATTGGTGAAGTCATTAGCATGCATAGAAACTGTGCAACACTCAGCTGTAACCCAATTATTTGTGGGAGCTTGTTAGCCACATTTTTAACATAGGCATTTTGGGACCTCCCCTCATGAACAGTGATGCTGTGATTTTGTTAATCAGTCCCAAAAGTTGATTTCCCACTGTGACCATGCCATTGTGGGCCACAGGTGTGGAAACACATTTTGGGCAGGATGTGAAAAATGACAGCTGTACTGTTGATAAGGAGGTATGAAAAAATGCCAGTGTTGAAAATATGGCATGAAAATATTGCAAATTTGTGAAGTTACCCGGGTGCGTGGAAACTGCTCAATGCATGCTTGCAACACAGTCATTTTATGGACTTCCGGCAGCAAATTTTCAACACAGGCATGTTAGGACCTCTGCTCATGAATAGTGTCACCGTCATTTCCTCACACTGTCCCAAAAATCGATTTGCACAGCTATTGTGCACTTCTGCACTGGACATGAGAAAATACATTTTGGCCAGAATATGTAAAATGACAGCTGTGCTGTTCATAAGGAGGTGTGAAAAAATGCCAATTTTGAAAATCTGGAGTGAACATATTACAAATTCATGAAGTTACGAGCGTGCATGCAAACTGCACAACGCACACTTGGAAAACACTCATTTTATGGACTTTCATCACCAAATTTTATTTTTATTTATTTTTATTTATTTATTTATTTTTATTTTATTTATTTATTTATTTATTTTTATTTTAGTCTTTGGTAACCTGGTAACGCCCACTAGGCACAAGTGCCTGTTTTCAGGGGTGAGCAGGGAGCACTGGGCAGTTAAGTGACTTGCTCAGAGTCACACAGTATGCAAGTGGAAGTTGTGAGAATCAAACTTGGGTCTGGTCTGCATGATGTATCAAGCTCGTTCCTCTAACCTCTGGGCTATACTGCCCAACACAGACATTTTAGGACCTCTGCTAATGAACAGTGTCACTGTCATTTTCATAATGTGTCTTGAACACAGATTTCCCACAGCGACCACGCTATTCTGCGCCAGAACTGCAAAAATACATTTCGGCCAGGATGTGAAACATGACAGCTGTACTGTTTATAAGGAGGTGCAGAACAATGGCAATGTTGAAAATCTGGAGCGAAAATATTACAAATTCGTGAACTTACGAGCGTGCATGCAAACTGCACAACTCACGCTCATAACACAGGCATTTTATGGAGTATCATCACCAAACTTTCAACATAGGCATTTTAGGACCTCTGCTCATGAACAGTGTCACTGTCATTTTCATAATGTGTCCCAAACACGGATTTCCCACAGCGACTGTGCTATTCTGCACCAGAAGTGTGAAAACACATTTCAGCCAGGATGTGAAAAATGACAGTTCACAAGGAGGTGTGTAAAAATGCCAATGTTAAAAATCTGGCATGAAAATATTGCAAATTTGCGAATTACGAGCGTCGTAGCAACTGAGCAACGCATGCTTGTAAAACAGTAATTTAGGATTTTTCCTGGAATTTAACATAAACTTTGAGGCCCACCTCATGAACACTGGCACTGTCATTTCATTAATCGGTCCCAAAAGGTGATTGTGCGCAGTGACCTTGAAATCACCTTTCGGGGCCGAATAACGCCATGACAGTGACAGAATTCATGAGGAGGGGTCCCAAAAACCCCATGTTGAAAATTTGGTGCCAAAATTCCAAAAAATGCCTGAGATATGCATCAAAGTAGGAAAAACCCTATTCGTTCCATTATACAGATTACCGGCATTTCCTCAGTTTGTGGTTGGCTTTGAAGAGTGCAGACATGTTCCTGGTCCACCAAAGATCATTGCGTAGGACTCCGGAGGTAAGTATGGGGTGAGGGGGGTGTGGGGAAGCAAGGTGCACAGTAGGTGGGTGTGGGTTGCAGGGAGGGGCAGGGAGACTGCTGAGGGACAGTTTTTGTTTTACAGGGTTTTTTAAAAAAAAAAGACATTGCGGGACGGTTTTCATGTTTCAGATGGGATTTGGCATGCTGGGGTGGGCTCCCAGCATGCCACCTCAGTGTTTGTAGGGGGGATGCTTTAGCCGACGGGGGATTGGGCACCCCGTTGGCTACCATAACAAATGGGGGGCAGGATGCATGATTCCGAGGGGGATTGGGCTCCCCCCTCAGCAATCAACAAAAGGGGGGGACACATTATGCCAACAGGGAGTGGTCTCCCCCATCGGCATTGTGACAGGCAGCAGCAGCGGCAGTCACTGCCGCCATGTTGTCTGCACCAAGGGAGGCTTGTAATGGTCATGCTGCATGAGAGCTTCACTCTCATTGCAGCGGACCTTTACTTTGTTGTGATGGCCACATTAGGCATGCAGAAGGTCAGTACCTCCTGCTGCCTGATTGGGGAATGAGGGACACACCTTCTGATGCATGCCCTGCATTCTCCCAACAGTGACTGCACCTCCAAATCTGCTACTATCACAATATGTTGGCTGTGCAAGTGCAAGCCAACATAAAAATGGAGGTCTGCTGTCAGGCTGCTGAATACACTCTTGTAAAGTACCTCTGGGCCATCCCAGAAGTTTGGAACTGCTACACTCCAACCCAAATCCAAAAATTTGCACACATGTTTATATCAATTTGGCAACAGATGAAATCAAAGTCACGCCCCAGCCGGGCCTTGAGGTGCATACCCTAAATGCCAGGTAGTCATCATAAAAAAAATGAGTAGCAATCCTTGAAATCAAAGTCCTCGTTCAGCTGCAATGCTCATACAAAGGAAAACACAAGTCTGAAGGACCGGTAACTTAGGTGAAGATTCCATATCTCAAAATAAAGAAAAAGAGGAGAAAGCAAAACACATTTGTAAATGCCAGTCACTTGCTGTGTCCACAGTGTCCCTGCAAATGCGTACTATGTGCATTCTCACTGTAACCCCTTGGAAGCACAGCAGCTGTAAGGATATATGTAGATGTTTACTGCTGTGAAATTTATTCAGTCCTCCAGTATAAGAAGTGCTACAGTTCAGCAAACAACAAGTGGGGAAAACAATATTAGGAAGTAGAACTAATTACCAGCCCTTCTACATTATAGGCCCCAACAAGCCCATTTCTGCACCATTAAGCATTTGTTCACACAACCCCCAACATAAAACCTAGAGTACTGTACCATAGTCACTCAGTAAGTCCTGGTTATCGGGGTTTCTGCTCGGCTTTCAGGATCAATAACATATGCATCTTGCCTTCACAAGTATAGGCAATCATATGATTAAAGTCTCTCCCCAATTACATTTAGATCAGATTAAACACACTTTCCTTACTCATGGTATACGAGATCATAACAGCTATTTCCAGTCCGCCAGCATAGCCTCACTTAAATAAATCTGGAAACAAAGTTTTAAGCTCTTGTACAGCTTACTCCTGGGATTCAGGTGACAGCCACTGGTCTCCATGCCTGACTTGAAGCACTGATGGGTAGTTCATCCTGAATGGCTTCCCAGTGGCAATCAATTTTGACATTGTAGGGTATAGCTGCTGCCGCTTCACACGGACGGATTACGGGAGATCTTGCGTTATGAAAATTTGATGTCCCTCCCATTGAACCTCCTGCAGTTCTTTTACTTTGGCTAATATATGCTGTTTCTCTAAGAAATGGAGAAATTTGAAGATTAGGGACCTGGGTGGAGAGCCAGGTGGAGGTGGGAGGCAATGGGCCCTATGCACCCTTTCTATTATGTAGGTAGTGCCATTCGGGGAAGGGCCAGCAATTTTCTTGCAGAGCTTCTGCAGGAAGAGTATGGGGCATTACCTTCTTCTCTTTCAGGTATGCCAATGATCAAGAGGTTATTCCTCCTACTTATCTCTTCTAAGTCCTCCAGTTTTTCTTTAAGCTTCGTAATTCTCCGACCAACATTCGTAGTGTCTTGCTCTGCTTTATTCTGTTTCTTTTCAAGAGAAACCAACCTGGCTTCTGAATCACCTCTGGTGGTTAGCAATTCAACAGATGATTTAATCTGATGCAGATCTGTTGATATATTGGAGACTGAATCTTGCATGGGCTGCATTATTTTGAGAAATCTGTCCTCCGAGAGAGCAGTTTGTATGGTTCGAGTTTTGGGAGAGCCTGTGGCCTGTTGCTTAGGTCACTTCAAGGCCCTTCTCCTTCTCTGACATTGGAGGACGGGAGTGCTTTGGAAGCGCCTTCTTCATGTAAACCTCCATTTTTTCTCGCCTGACGGAACCGGGTAAGCTTTCTGTACTGATTTATGCTTTGCTGAGCTGATCTTATATTCGTTTTTCTGAGTTAGCAGTGAGTATTAGCGGGAGAGGTGCAGAGCTGCGGGAGCTTGCTGCCGATCTTCGGACCACCATCATGTGACCTGCCAGTTTTCATTAATTTATTTGAAGTAGCTAGAGAAGGACTCAAGACCAGACTGGTGTTTACCAGGTGGTATGTAGATTGTCATAAGAACAAGGAATTTGTGTTCCCTCCTTAGCAGGAGTTTAACAGCCAGCCACTCACATTCCCTAGTCAAATAACTCATTTCAAGATTTGAGGTCCAGTCTTAATAGATAAGAATACCACCTTTGCACTTGCCCGTCCAGTCTTTTCTAAAGTGTTAAAAGCTTGGCAAGGTGATGACAGCATCAGAGATTTTAGGGGTGAGCCTGGTTTCTATCAGTGATATTACACCCAATTGCACCAATGCAACTCAGGCTTCCAACTGATCAAATTTTGGGAGGTGGCTTCTAGTGTTGAGGGAGACAATGTTTAGTTTCCCGTGATGAC
Source organism: Neoceratodus forsteri (assembly GCA_016271365.2). Classification (NCBI taxonomy): domain Eukaryota; kingdom Metazoa; phylum Chordata; order Ceratodontiformes; family Ceratodontidae; genus Neoceratodus; species Neoceratodus forsteri. Next base: position 279,372,858 of record CM028136.1, on the reverse strand, counting down.
TGGGTGCTGGACCAAGGTTGCCCATGGGGCCAGAGTTTGACTGGATGTTGCCTGACAGTAGAAGTAAGATTAGTGTAAGTGTTCTTAGGTCCCTAAAGTGATGTTTGAGTTTCTGTGATTTCTTCCTGAAAGAGTGAAGCTTATGGGAGACACTGGAGAGATACTGTACGTGTTGTGAGAGTAGCAGTAGCACTCCCTTGGAGTGCTAGACTATGCAGCTCACTGTAGTGAGACTATAATTGAGGGCCTTGGGAGCTGATATGTCAAGCAGGGACCCCTGGTGTCCAGGGGCACATCCAGTTATCTGGGGAATCAGTAACCACCTATTCAACTACTTTATCACTCTTGCAGGGCCTCTCAATGGGTAGTTGGCTCAGGAGTATCAGTACTGCAAATATCATTTTTGCAGCAGTACTACACCCCGTGGGTGACAGCTCAAGCTTAGCAAAGGAGTAGAGTAGCAAGCTCATATAACGCACAATATGGGATGATGCTCTTTAACAGAGAGAGATAAATGTTTTACTTTCAGTGTTGCACATAGATGCTACCACAGCCCGATATAAGGGAACATGTAGGGCACATACACCGCACCCAAGCAAAGTGTTTAGTAATGGTTGCTAGCAGCTAGTAGCAGGGTTAGCACCAGGACTAGGGCCCAATTTAGTAGCTAGGAGCCCAGAAGAAATCCAGGGGTACAGCTATCTATACACCCTACCCAGTTAGGGTATTTAATGGTATTTGCTCTCAGCAGGGTAAACACCAGGACAAGAGCTTAGTTTAGTAGCAAGGGGCCCAGGACTTGAATGGATTGGATCTGGAGAACTTTAAGTTACCAGTGAGATGACTCCACTAGACCATACTCTAGACAAAGGGTATATTCTAACTGGATGAGAAAGTAGGCAGCATTACTCTAGGCTAGAATACAACAAGCAGCATAATTCTGATCTAGATAATGATAACAAGCAGCATACATGTAGTTATGGAGCACTCTATACTAGGCTGACATAGATTGTACTCAGAATTTGAAAATAACCCATCAGTAAAGCATCTGAAATACACCTAACTAGCTAATAAAGTAAACAGATTCAGGGTAGGCAAGTAATCATACTGTGTCAGGGTTAAGAAAATGTACCGTAAACTGTATAATAAAACAGATAAACTGCAGCAGATTGGAGATGAGTGTGCTTTGAGCAAAGCAATGATAATAAGATATTGCTACAGTGATCATATATCAAAATAAAAAACATAAAATAATTCACCAAATTTTCGCAGTCCTGTTATTTTTAGCAACATACTATATTGGCATGTATAGATATGTAGTGACACAGGAGAACGGTATCATTAGGATCTGTACATACAGATCGGACTCCAAGCTTTCCTTTAACAAAGCGTTCTACAGTTAACAGTTCAAATGTTACTGCTTTCAAAATCTAATTTTAAGAAATATAAACTATAATAAAAGACTACTTTTGGAACTGGTCAGAAGATACTAGTGGTTGTCTTGTCTAAGAATAAACACATTCTTTTCTAGTTTCAGGTAGCAGCCATGATTGTCCAAGATTTGAAATTGCTTTTTCGTGTCCATGCTTTAATAATGGTTTTCATTGGTTGGGTTTTATTTATGGTATTAATCAAATTTATTATCTTTGTGTCCGGTTTGAAATGATATCATGTATGGTATCCTGCTTAAATATAAACACTGTTTTTATCACATTAGTAGTGTCATCATTTAAACTAGTTATGATATACATTCTATAGTAAAACTGTGTAAAATATTTCTGGTCCCAGTTTGGCCTCATTTTAATATGATTCCAATTAAGCCCTTTACAGGGGTCCAGATCATTATCAGTGGTAAGGTTTCAGCCTCAGGTATGAAGAGTAAATGAAAATCTATGACTCTTTAGTTCTAGTTAGCCTCTTTTTATGTTTGCTTGCGCGCATGCGCAAGAAACATATTGCATCAGCTTGCTTATAGTAGCGAGTTGTGGAGGTGCGGCATTGTTGTAGCCAGTGCCAGCAGTCCATTGTGGGGCTGGTCTCTGTGGCACCAATAGAGGAACCGGCTGTCCATGACTGCAGTGGTGTAGTGTGCCACTAACTTGAAAGAAACTGACCACTGCAATCAGGGAGCACCCTGACATTAACAATCAGCTATTCTTGCTGCTGGGGTGGTTCCTGATTGCAGCAGTGAATTACATCGTGCCTTGTCTGGTGTCCCCTTTCAATAAACTTGGTGGTGACTTCACCGTCTGCCTCTCACAGTCCCCACAGAAGCTGACGGACAGCTGCTACCTCTCGCAATCCCCATGAAAGCCAATGGGGGTGCCCAATCCCCCTGTTGGCATGCCCCTTCCCCAGTTCATTTGCTGATGGGGTAGCCTAATCCCTGTCGACATAATGTCCCTACATTTGTTTTTAATTTCACTTGGCTGCAGCTATTGCCATCCTCCTCTTGCAGTCCCCATAAAAGCTGACGGAGGTGCCCAATCCCCCTGTCAGCATGCCCTCCTAAATTCATTTGCCAACAGGGGAGCCCAATCCCCATTGGCATAATGCCCCCATTGTTGTGTGAGGGGTACCGAGTCCCATGGCTCATACCCAACACTCTGTATGTGCCAACGGGAGTGCCCAATCCCCGTCGGCTACAGCCGCCCCTGAGAAACATTCAGGTGACATGCTGGGAGCCCACCCCAGTGTACCAAACCACTTGTAAATAAAGAAAACCTTCCCGCATTGTTGTTGTATTTTTTAACCTGTAAAATAAAAAAAAGTCCCTTGTTGAGTCCGGTGCCCCTTCCCCCAGCCAGCACCCACCTTCTGCACACCCCACCTTCCCACACACACCCTCACCCCATACTTACCTCCGTAGACCTGTGTGATGATCTTCGGTGGACCGGGAACACGTCTGTACTCTTCAAAGCTGACCGCGAATTGAAGAAATGTCGGTAAGCTGTATAATGGCATAAATGTTTTTTTTTCAACTTATGTGGCTATCTCAGTCATTTTCATGAATTTTGGCACCAAATTTTCAACATAGGATTCTGGGAACCCCATGTCATGAATTCAGTGACTGTCATCTGGTTATTTTGTCCCAAAAGGTGATTTGATGGTCACTGCGTGGACTCACCTTTCGGGACCGATTAATGAAATGACAGTGTCACTGTTCATGAAGTGGGCTCCCAAAAAGTCTATGTTGCAAATTTGGTGAAAAAATTCAAAAAAATGACTGTTATGAGCATGCATTGTGCAGTTTCGATGCACACTTGTAACTTTGAGAATTTGTAATATTTTCACTCCAGATTTTCAACATTGACATTTTTTCACACCTCCTTATGAACAGTACAGCTGTCATTTTTCACATCCTGACCAAAATGTGTTTTCGCACTTCCAGCACAGAATAGCACAGTCACTGTTGGAAATCAGTGTTTGGGACAGATGAAGAAGATCAGTGAAACTGTTCATGAGCAGAGGTCCTAAAATGCCTATGTTAAAAATTTGGTGACAAATTTCCATGAAATGACTATGTTACAAGTATGCACTGTGAAGTTTCCACGCACACTCGTAACTTTTGAGAATTTGTAATATTTTCACTCAGAATTGTCAACATTGTCAATTTTGCACACCTCCTTATGAACAGTACAGCTGTCATTTTCTACATCCTGCCCAATCTGTGTTTTCGCACATCTGGCGCAGAATGACAAGGTCGCTGTGGGAAATCAATGTTCGGGACAGATTAACAAAATCTCAGTGCTACTGTTCATGAGCAGAGGTCCCAAATGTTTTCATAAGGTGAGGGTCACAAAAAGGCCATGTTGAAAATTTGTAGTGCAAATACCAACAAACGCCTCGGGCATTAGAGTTTCTAACCATAACGTCCCAGCCTGTACAGACTGACAGGCATCAGGGGTGTGCCTTTTGATTTCCAACTGTAATGCTCATGCCATTCCACCCCCACCCCCCATCCTGAAGCCAGTGACAGGCATCGAGGTGTGCCTTGGACTCTTTGACCCCAGAGTTCACCCCATTCTCCTATACTGCACCCATTTCAGCATATGTCCTTATGAAATAGGGTGACTATAAAGCCAAACACCCCAAAGCATACCTCAACACTTGCTGGTGTCTGCAGGACAGCATAAGGTGAAATGCCGTGAGTGTTATGGGTGACAACCCAAAGGCACACCCCAATGCCTGTCCATCTCTGCAGGGGGGAGGTGGGGTTGGCGTGAGTTAAATACTTCACTGCCATTCCTATTCTGCATCTGTTTAACTCCTGCACGTCCAATGCTAATATCAGCAAGCAAACATTAGGCATTGACAAATACTTGTTTAGTTTATGCCGTCTGTTATTTCAGATAATCATAATCCATTGCACCCGTGTCTTAGGGATGGTAAAACAATTTCACCTCATCTGCCTTTACAAGCCCCCCAAGAAATTATATCTCTCAAGTGTCTGCCCTGTCCAGCATCATCTCCCTCAAAGTCGAACAAAATGAGTTAATTGCTATGGGTGACTTCAATTTGGAGTGGCTGGGCTCTTAAAATAAGTCTTATGTTACCCTTTTAAGCAAACTTTATCTTACCCAGCTCATCTTGGACTGAGCTAACCTTTCACACAGTGGTGGGAGGTCCACACCTCTGGACTGGCTGCTCTTGAACAAATTTAACCATATCCAGCTTTCAGGGGTGCTACTAGATGCCTTGAGGGATCATTCTCCTACCTTTTGCATTTGGAAAGTTAAAGCTTCCAAAGATCCACCCAGGATCCTCACGTTGCATGACCAGTCCTGCCTTGACTCGCCTTCCCTTCTCTATGAATTGTCCCTCATCAACTAGTATCCTATTCTCTCCTCCACTGAGGTCAACTCTGCCGTCAGTCTCCTCCAATCTCTGTTGACCCAAGTTCAGGGTAGACTTGTTCCTCTCACTAAGAGGCAGATTAAGTGGATTGCAAAGGAACCTCAAGATCCTTCTTAGGCACAGGAAAAACTGTAACAAGGTAATAGTCTGTTCCCATGAAGGCCACAAACATACTACAAAATGCATAGGAACAAGAGACCATTCACCAAAAGATGATTTTAGGCATAAAATATTTGTCCAAATACCCCTTCCTCAGGGTGGAAGGTGTATCTAAATGTAAATCAAAGGTTTTCATATAAATTCTCACATACGATGTATACACTGACATTTCACAAACACCCAAACGTGCTCAGAAAACAAACAAAAAGAAAAACAGATGTACACCTAATGGCCACTTGGCTTACTTACACCTGTGTATAAATCAAATTATATAAAAATTGTATTAAAAAAAGAGTAACATAGAAACATAGACTTTGACGGCAGATAAGGACTGCTTGGCCCACCTAGTCTGCCCATTTTCCCACCTTTTGGATATGCTGCATATCCTAGTCAACCAGCAGCCTACTTTCTCCTACTCCCCACTAGAATTTCCTTATGTCTGTCCCATGCATTCTTGAATTCCCCCACTGTTTTTGACCCCACTATCTCCTCTAGAAGGCTGTTCCATGCATCCACCAACCTCTCTGTGAAAAAATACTTCCTCACGTTGCCCCTGAGCCATCCTCCTGCTTTCTTCAAATTGTGCCCCCTTGTTTTTGCACATTTCTTTTTCTGAAATATGCTACCCTCTTGGACTTTGTCGATTCCCTTGAGGTAATTGAATGTTTCTATCATGTCCCCCGTCTCCCTCCTTTCCTGTAGGGTATACATATTAAGCTCCTTTAGTCTCTTTTCACATGGCTTCTGGTGCAGACCCTACACCATTTTAGTTGCCCTCCTCTGGACTGCCTCCATCCTGTCTATGTCCTTGCAGAGATGTGGTCTCCAGAACTGCATGCAGTACTCCAGATGGGGTCTCACCAATTGCCAGTACATAGGGATAACAACTTCCTGTTTTCTACTGGTGATGCCTCTCCTTATGCTTCCCAGTATCCCCCCAGCCATCCTTACTGCCTTCTCACATTGCTTGCTTACCTTTAGGTCATCTGATATGACTACACCCAGGTCCCGTTCCATTTTTGTTGTTGTTAGTACCCCCCCCCATTGTGTACTCTTCTTCTGGGTTTTTGTATCCCAGGTGCATTACTTTGCACTTCTTTGCACTGAATCTAAGCTGCCATACTTTTGACCATTTCTCCAACCTTGCCAAGTCCCTTCTCATCCTTTCCATCCCCCTTGTGTATCAACCCTGTTGCAGATCTTTGTGTCATCTGTAAAGAGGCATACTGTTCCTTCTAGCTCCTCCACAATGTCACCTAAAAAGACATTAAAGAAGATCGGTCCCAGTACTGAGCTCTTCGATACCCTGCTAGTAACCCCCTTTTCCTTGAAGTGGAATCTGTTTACTATTACACTCTGTGTCCTGTTGTCCAGCCAATTTTTTACCCAGGCCACCACCCTGGGACCCACTCCCGGGCTGGCTAACTTGTTTATTGATCTTTTGTGTGGGACTGTGTCAAATGCCTTGCTAAAGTCTAGGTAGGCCACATCCACAGCCCCTCCCTGGTCTACTACTTTGGTCATCCAGTCAAAGAAATCTATTAGATTCATCTGACATGACCTTCCCGCTGTGAATCCATGCTGCCTTGGGTCCTGTGCCCTGCTGACCTATAGGTACTCAACATCTCTTTCTTTCAGAAGTGATTCCATAATTTTCCCTATCATTGAGGTCAAACTAACAGGTCTGTCATTTCCTGCCTCTGCCTTGCTCCCTCTTTTGTGAAGGGGAATAACATCTGCCTTCCTCCAGTCCTCAGGTATTACGCCATTCTCCCATGATTTGTTAAAAAGGGTAGTCAGTGGTATCACTAGTTCTCCCCTTAGTTCTTTTATAATTCTGGGGTGAATCCCATCAGGCCCTACTGTTTTGTCCACCTTGAATTTTTGAAGTTCTTTCAGGACACTTTCTTCTGTGAAAGGACTAGTTTCGACCCCCTTATCCAGAGTGCTTCTATTGTTTGGTTTAGGTACCTCCCCCTCCTCTTCTTTTGTGAATACTAAGCAAAAGTATTCATTCAGTATCACTGCCTTTTCACTGTCACTCTCTGACCACCTCCCCTCCCCTGTATTAAGCCTCACTATCCCTCCCTTGGTCTTTCTTCATTCCCTAATGTACCTATAAAAGGTTTTATCCCCCTTTTTAACCGAGTTGGCTATCTTTTCCTCTGTTTGGGCCTTTATTATTCTAGCTGCCTTCCCTGCTTCCTTCTACTTTAACTGCTACAGTTCCCTGTCCTGCTCCTTCTGTGATTCCTTATACTTCCTGAATGCTATCTTTTTCTCCCTAACTTTCCACGCCATCTCTTTTGAGAACCATAGTATTTTTTCCTTTCGTTTTGTTTATTTGTTTCACATAAAGGCTTATTGCCTCTGTGAAGGCAGTTTTGATTTTCCCCATTGTTCATCCACCCCTCCTTCCTGCCCATTTGCTAGTGCATTCCTTATGCACTCTCACACTTTGCCAAAGTCAGCCCTCCTAAAGTCCAGTAAATTATATTTCTCACAGTATCCTTCATATTGCATTCAGAAATGTGTTTAGGGCAAAATATTTGCTCACTTTACTGTTGCTCCTGATTGTTCAGTTCTGTCACCATGTGAAAATAAATCAAAAGAACTATAACCAGCCCGGCCCAGTGGTGCTGAAGATTGAAGCGCTGGATGTCGCACCTCGCACCATGCCAGCGACCTGGGTTCAGGAGCAAGTCCAGGTCATCGAGAGTCGGCAGGGGAGGAGAAGGATTGAGCATCCATAGGGCTGCTCTCCTTCTCCGGGGAGGAGGGAGGGTTGCCATCGGTGTTATGCTGGCCCCTAGCAGTGGCTGGGGGTGAGCATTGGAACACTGGCAAGACTAGAGTGGATGTGCTGGGGCTGATGTCTGGTCGGAGTACATGTTGAAGTGCATGCGCTCAGGATCTTAGGCGTCATTGCAAGCCACAGACATCAGGGGGTAAGAAAAGTGGAAAATAGGGCACCAGTCACGGCGGCATGATAGCCATCTCCACAAGGGGAAGCTTGTTCGGCGATGAGGGTATGCAGCGATACTGGATCCTGACTAAGGAGAGTAGAGCTAGGGGAGGAGCTCCCCTCCACCCCACTGTAGGGGGCAAGCCGTGGGTATAGCAGTGGGACCTAAATAGGAGCTGAGGAGAATCCCTGGAGATGGCGGCCTGAAACCCAAGGAGGATGCCTGACGCATTGAGGTAGGCAGACTGGTGGCCCAAGGGGCCAAAAAGTAATAGCAAAAAAAAAAAAAAAGAACTATAACCACGCAATCTTATTTTATTTTTTCAAACCATATTTTACATAAATGACATTAATAATCCTTGCTTAGTGCCTGTTTACCAAATTCTCTTTTTTTCACTTATATTTGCACTGCATCAGCTGGGAATGAAACACATAAACACTAAAATGCCTCTTGTACTCTCACAAGTCAAATTTTGCCTTGTCTCTATGCATAACAGCAACCATATTGAGCATCCTGTTTTTAATCTTAATGATAGTGAAACTGCTCTCACCTTTACATTTTGTGTTTCTGTTTTGGCTACTTGTAGTCCAGCTTGAGAGAGCACTGAGCTAGCCTACCTGGTCTGCTTTAATGGTTACCATTGGGGGTCGTGCTTAGACACAGTGATGTCTGATGTGATGTCACACACATACACGTATAGTGATGAGGGCAGACCCTCACCATGCCCCGACCTGGAAACTACAGTCCAGTTCTCAATGGCAGAAAGCCTAGAGTGAGGAATCCTGTCTGTTATTTAGTTAAAATCTATAGATGCTTCATCTTGCATTTTTGTTCTTATTTCACATTATCACTTCTATTTTACATAAAAAGGGAAGCATGGCCCCCCCTCTCTCAAAGCGATATGAACATATGTTTCAAACATCCATCTCAATTTTCCACTATAATAATTAACAATAACGAACAATGGGGTGTGTCGTGCAAGGATAACATCACGCCTTGGGTTTCTGGGCCCAAGGCCACAGGCTGAGTGCATCCAACACAGACAAGTGATGTTATCCCAGCATGACACACATATTGGAGTGCATTATTGCTATTATACAAAGGCTGTGTTGTAAAAAAAAAAAAAAAAAGAAAGAAAAAATACAGTTTTAAATGCATTTTCAGCCTTTGTTTGGTAGGCAGGTCTACAAATATAAAAAAAATAGTCCTTTGTTACTGCTATTGGCCAGTAGGTAGCATAGTCTTTAGGTCCCTGTTTCCTTCTGCCATTCTTTAAACCTCCCCATTTTCTCTCCTTTGGTGTTCCCCTTGGTAACAAGACACATTTGGATTATTAGCAGGGTTTGAACAGGCTGCGGAGAAACAATTGCAAGGATTGCATGGCTTTCAGTTTCAGATGTTCGGGTGGACTGGCATGCAGCAGGAGTGTGCGGTTCCCACTTTCTGCATGCTGAGGTGGGACAGATTCACTGAGGCATGTTGTGCTGGGCTGCTGAGCAGGGATAGCAGGAGGGACAGTGAATAAAAAAAGAGTGGCAGAAACTTAAAGCACAGCTGGTGATCATTAACTGTACTGTAATGTACTTTTTTAAATCACAGGTAGTCACACGTTGTATTTGCTAACAGCGGAGAGAAAAAAAGAAAGGACAGCAGTTATTTGTGAGGCATAAAAATGAACAGTGAAGCTGGTTTGCAATTTCTCTCACCTGTGAGGAAGAAAATAAAATTAAAAACTACTCTTAGCAGACTTGTTGTGCAAGGCGAGTGAGCTCAGGCAAATGCTGAATACAGTGTGAAACTAGTCATAGCGGAGGTATAAAAAAATTTGCAGTGGCTGTCTGGTGACAGGTGGTTTTCCTTTGCTTGAAGTTTTAAATCCAGAGTGTAGGCAGGCATTTTTACTTATTTGGTGTATTTCATTGAACACTAAGAAGGGGGACTTGGAAGGGAGGTGCTGTCATTTTCATTAAGGGCTCGCCCAAGCAATGTGTTTGCAAATCAAGGAGCACAGTGATTTCTTTTCATTTCCTGAAGGTCCTGTTGGTGTTGAATCTTCACACAGTGATGTTAGACTGAGATAACATCACTGGTGAAGGTGGGCACTGACCAGTCAGAGCCTAGACATTTTTCTTGCCATTGTATAATTCTTCTCATCTAGACCTTCAAAGTCTAACCTTAGTGCTGCTATTTCCAAACAAATTGTACAGCACCTGTTAAATAATAAAAAGGATTCTTCTTATATACCTTTTAATGTAATGTCTCTGTTTGTACACAACTACTGTAGATAAAATGGTAGCCAGCCTTTGAGACAGGGCCCCAGAGCTATTTACATTTACAGACAAAACAAAGGGTTGGATTCAGCGAACAATCATGGCTGACCTGGATGTGCTCAAATCCTGCAACGCAGTGTCCATTTCGGTCTTACTGCAGAAAGTACTAGACCTGTATGAGAAAAGCTGGGTGGACGTGATCTGCATCTGTAGTGACTCAGCGAACTACATGAAAAAGTTCTGTGAGGATCTCAGAAGAGCACAGCTTGATTTCAAGGCTGTTCTCATCCACGATTCATGCCATCTTCTTGACAGAGTACTAAAGGTTGTACTAACATCATCGGTGTCCATCTATGATTTCTAGACTTGCTGTTTGTCTTGTCTTGTTGTGCTTGTCTTATTTGAAAATCAATAAAGCATATTAAATAAAAAAGGTACTGGATTTTATTATGCATTCAGGGGCCTTATTTAAATATGCTAGAGAACTAAAAAGAAAATATTATACTCTTTGTTCACTGCTGGGCATTAAGCAGAGAATCATTCCCAGTGTAACACATAGCAGGTGGCATTCTGTCCTGGAGGCCGTTGAAACTCTGCTTTCAATGTGGTGACCCTTTACTGTTTTTTTATTGAGCAAAGATACTTCAGGTAAAAAATGTGAGGAACTGAAAAAGCACATTGATACTGAAGTTAAAAAGAACACTGTGTACTGGGTACTGAAATTTTTAAGTGAAAATATGACAGCTTTGGTTGAAACCAGGAAGAGACTTGAATCTGAAAAAAACTTGTTCACCGAGATGTAAAGATTGTTGGTGTGGACACAACGCCGACTATGGGGTTTGAAGTGAATGAAACTTCACTGTGGTACTTTGCACAAGTGATTGACCCCTTCCACAGAAATGAATTCTCTTCTAGCTTTGAACACTACCAGTTAATTTTTAACACTTTCAAAAAGTCTGACACAGACTTACTATGTGCACAATTTGAGGATTATCTGGCTGAACCTATACCTACAAATCCAGAAGCAGAAGCTAGACAGCACTGGAGGTGAAAACTTCAGCAGTGGCCAGAATTGAGTGACTGTGTTTTGTGCATCCTGGCACTGCCTGTGTCTAGCGCTAACATGGAAAGATCTTTCTCTGAGATAAGAGCCTTTATTGCCAGAAAAGAAAGGGCAAGAATGTCAAAGCAAGCCCTTAACATGCATTGCATGATTTACTATAATGAATCTGCATTGTAATTATCTACTTATATGAATGCAGTGGCAGATCTGTTTAATGTTTTTAATGGTCCATTTATGGCACAAGGTACATATTTAAGGTATATTTATTGGATTTTACTGCTATGAATAAACACTGATAAATCATGAAATTTGGTGTATGAGTTTTTTATCACACTGAAAATAACCATTTTAATGTCTGCACCAAATGCTTGACACAAAGGTCCAAAATAAACATAGTTTTTGTTAAAAAATAAACACTGAAAACCGGGAACCCTATGTATACAAATAGAGCTTGAGCGAGGCCATGGCCCATCTCTCAGGATGGAAGAAAAGATAGAAATGAGGCACCTGAAAGTGAAAAGAGAAATCTGGTTAGATTACATGTAGCTAATCAACCTCTTCTTTTAACCCAGATCTTTTGTCAGTGGACTTAAATAAGTCAATGTAGAAAGCGTCTCTTGTTAATGGTTTATGTTCAAGATCCCCACCTCTCTGTGGTAATGTTACCATTTCTATACCATAGAGTGTCCCGCTGCTCTAAAGTGCTGTGTTACTGGTGAATTTAGTTTCTCATTTCTTACATTGCTTTTGTGTTTCCCAATCCTTTTCTTTAGTTCTCCACCTGTTTTTCCTATATATATATATATATGTATGTGTATATATATATATATATATATATATACACACATATATATATATAAAAGATTGCATGGACATTTAATATGGTATATCACTCCTACAGTTTGACAATTAATAAATTCCTTAATCTCAGTTTTTGAGTCAGTGGCATTTTGTAAATTTCCTTTAACCGTACGTGTTAGAGCAATGGACAAACACACCTCCCGCATGAGTAGTTCCACGAGATGTTCAAACCAGAGAGAAAATTAGCACTCAAATCTCTTGGGATGGGGTGGTCATTATGAACCACTCTATCATTCACATTTCTCACTTTCTTTGCCACCACAACCACCAAAGGTTCAAATCAAATCAAATTAAACTTTATTTATAAAAAGTGCCTTTCTAAAACCAAGGCGCTTGTACAATACTATAAATAAACAAAATATCAAAATAAAAATTCCAACAAATTAAAACCAATACCAACAGTATTATAAATCAGAATAAGCTATACTAAATAAATACATTTTAAGAGCAACTGTAAAACTTTGGATGGTCAGGCAATCTCGCACCCGACGAGGTAGAGAATTACACAGGGTCGGGGCCATAATACTAAAAAATCTGACCCCAGATGTCTTCAAACAGACCCTGGGAATCTCTAGCAATCCCTTGTCAGTGGATCAGAGAGAGCGGGAGGGACAGTAGGGGTGAAGGAGATCTTGTAGGTAGCTAGGTTGCTGGCCGTGTAGGGTCTTATGGGTCAGCAAACTGACCTTGAAGGTGATTCACCACTGTACTGGCAGACAGTGCAGTCCACGGTGCACAAGCATTATATGACTAGTCCTAGAGGTACTAGTCAAAAGTCTGGCTGCTGTATTCTGCACCAGCTGCAGACAGCAGATATCAACTCCTGGTAGCCCTAGGTAAAGGGCATTGCAGTAGTCAAGAAGGGAGGTAATGAAGGCATGGACCAGAGTTAGAAGATCATTGGAAGGAACCAGGTGCTTCATCCAGATGATTTTCCTTAGATGGTAAAAAGAGGTTTTGACAACTGCCGACACCTGAGATTTAAGGGTCAGGCAGTCATCAAAAATAATGCCCAGGTTCCGCACCCGGTCTGAGGCAGTTAGCTGAACACTCCCAAGCCATAGTCCCGAAGGTAATCCTGTCAACAAACCCGCCTCCCGACGACCTGGGTCCACAACCAACACCTCAGTTTTTTCTGGGTTTAACCACAGCCAACTCACACTCATCCAATGCAGGATCTAAGCGAGACAGTTGTTAAAGATCAAAACAGCATCTTCCTGACCAGGCACAAAGGACATGTACAGCTGAGTATCATCTGCATAGCCCTGTACACGGCAAACAACATGGGTGTGAAGATGGAGCCCTGTGGTACCCCACAGGATAGGGGGAGTGGTGCCAAGGAAAAAAATCCCAGACACCACCCTCTGAGTCCTACCCTCAAGGAAAGATCAAAACCATCCAAGAACAATCCCAGACAGTCCACAAATGAAATGCAGGCACTCCAACAGCACACCATGGTCCACCATGTCAAATGCTGCAGAGAGATCTAGAAGGACCAAGATGGAATGGGTCTTTCGATCTCTCGCTATTAGAAGGTCATTTAGCACCCGGACAAGAGCTGTCTTGGTGCTATGTCTCTTCCAAAATCCAGACTGGAGAGAATCATAGACATTGTGGCTGGTCTAATAATCATCCAGCTGCAACGCAACCGCCTTCTCAATAACCTTACCCACAAGGGGTATGTTAGAAACAGATCTGTAGTTTGCCAGACAGTTTGGGTGTAAGGAGGACTTTTTAAGGAAGGACCAAATGATGGCCTCCTTCAGGGGATCCAGAAAAATCCCCCTGTCCAAAGACAACCAGACTATCTTGGCAAGGACTGGGCTGATTATATCCACACATCCTACTAAGAGGCATGTAGGGCCAGGGTCCAAACTACAGTTGGTTGGTCTCAAAGACTGGATGATCATCACAATGTTATTTATTGTAGGCAGGCCAAAGTCAGACCACACAAACTGGGTCTACGACATCTTCCAACCACCACAACTCCAATTAGAGAGGGTTGAACGGACTCCAGACCTGATTGTGGCAACCTTATCTGAGAAGAATCAAGCAAACTCCTCGCACTGCTCTTGTGAAAAAGCACTTCCAGGCTGGAGACAGATTGAATTGCACAATCTTTCCACGGTCTGGAAGAGCTGAGCTGGTCGATTCTGCACCACAGCAACTTCCCTGGACAGGAATTCTGCCTTCTTATGGGTAATTGCTGACTGATAGACCCCATAATGGTCCATCAATCTAAGTCTGTCACACACCAGGCCTGATTTCTGCCTAAACCTCTGTAATCTTCATCCCACCCTCCTCAGCTCCCTCAAGGTTTCTTCAAACCAGGTAGACCTGGGGTGAAGAGTGAGGGGACGAACACAAACAGGAGCAATAGTATCCAAGGTCACTACTACCACCTTATTATAGGCAAGTACCAGGTCCACAGGATCCATGCATTCACTCAGTAAACCCGATAGGTCTAGCACTGCCATCAGGCCATCAGGTGAAACACGTCTCAAAGGATGGTACTGGACCATCTCCATAGGGGCCGACTTACTGGGAGTGCCACGAAACTGAACCCAATGGAGTGATGGTCTGACCACCCGACTGGTTCCACTACCAAGTCGGATATCTCCATCCCCAGGAGAAACACCAAGTTCAATGAATGACCACCAATATGGTTGAGGAGGAAATAACCTGTGTGAAGCCCAGTGAACACATTAACTGGAAGAAGTCTTGACCAAACTGTGAGAGTTCATCGTTGACCCAGGCATTGAAATCCCCCAGGATCAGCCATCTGGGGGATCCCAATGTCAGGTCGACAATGAAGTCTGCGTAGATGAGAAGAATCCTGCATCCCACACTGTCACCCATTATACATTCAAAGGAGTTGGTGGACCTCACTGGTACCTCCACCAGGTTCAGTTCCGATCTAAAACAGATGGCAACTCCCCTCCCTATGATCCATCCATGGGTGGTGTATCACTGAGTAGCTGGCTGGAATTGCTGAAGCCAAAATTGGACCAGCATTCTCATCCAGCCAGGTCTCAGTGATACAAGCCAAGTCTGATGGCCCAACAAGATCTGCTATTATAGCGGTGTTGTTCTTAATAGACCTGGCATTGCATAACACCGCCTGAGTGGGATGAATAACGAGGAAGACTGTGTTACCTGCCCGGTACAAGCAGAGCCCTTGGGTATGGGAACCGGACTGAGAGGACCCCTTTCATGGACCCATTCCACCACAGGATGTCTCCTTGTCCCCATTATCCCAATCCTCCCACTCCTTTCCATTTCCTCTCCTGGCCCGGTCCCCATCCTCCTCCTCCTCCTCCTCCTTGCAATCCCCAGAGCCCGGCACCATCTATAAACCTCTGGGAGTAATGGAGGACAAAAAAAAGGATGGAGACTCCTAAGCCTGGAGAAGGAATAATGCCTGACCATGTCTACACCTTTCCAGCACATCTTAGCCACACTCTGCAGACACCCAAAATGAGCAATCACACACAATCAGTGCTCAACACCTACACACAACTAGTCAATCAACCTCAGACTTATACACCACACACCTACAAATACTCAAACTAATAGGTAATGCCAAAATCATAGGTATGTATAAGATAAAACCAAAACTAACAACTAGTGATATGAAATAAGGGTAATATAGAATAAAGAGTAGCCACAATACTCTCCAAGCAAAGATGATTGCAATCTCTGGGAGCTCTTACTTCACCAGAGAAAAGAAATACTGATTTCCCAACCTATCTTCCATCTAGGTCAGGGAATATAGTAAGCAGATTATTATAAAATGTGAAAGTCAAAATAGGGCACTCTCACTGCCCACCAAGTTCAGGGAATAAGTAAGAAAGAAAGAGTCAAACTGTTTATCTAAAGCAGTCTCTATTGGGAATCTCAGAAAATCGTCCAGCTTCAGGCAAGCAGGCCTCCTTGTTGGGGCTCTTGGGAAATCCTCCGGCTTCAAGAAAACAGGCCTGCCACTATCTCACGCCGCCCAACCATTCCCCCAAGGAGGAACCTCCAGGAATAAGGGCCGCAACTAGGTCCTAAAGCAGGACAGGCTCTCCAGTCCATCCTGCAAAAAAAAAACAAAGAAAGCCGGGCACCACAATGTACGTCCTGTGACAACACTGAACCCAGCCTCCCGTGCAGCTGACAACCCCAGCGAATTCCATCCCCGATTTCAGGCGAGGCCCATTCGGCAAGCACAGGGCCCAAATAACATAAGCCCACAATCTCTCAGTCTGTGAGAAAACCACAGTAATAGTTTGATACAAAATCCAGAGCAACAATTCATCATGATACCATGAAAACCTCGTAGCTTAACTCCAATAGTCTGCAACACCAGCTACGACAAGGCACCTGCTCCACTCCTGTACTCCAGTGGCAACATCCACTATTCCACCGAATCTCCTACACTCCCAGTCAGGAGCTCCACTCCAGCAGATAGATCAACTCCAGTCCTCCCTTAAATCCAAACCTGGCCCAAGGACAAATCGCCGGTAGTAAATAGGAAAATTTCCTTTCAACAGATAAAATAGATAGAACCCGACTGCAAATATCAGCCGTTCAGGACACAAAAAACGAAACCTTATGTGGCTAATTAAAATATAATTGAAATAAACAGAGAACCCGAAAAATGGTCCTAACACTACAAAACTCACTGCTTCAACCCTACTACCTGTAAGAGCACAATAACAGAAAAGCAAATGAAACAAAATAAATAAAAATAAACAAATGAAATCCCTGATGCTGCAGAGCTTACAGAGCTGCTAAAAGCTGTTGAAGGCTAGCCCAGCATGGCCGCCATCTTCCGTTTCAGACGCCTAATCCTCCTTATTCCTAAAACATATTTTGCCCTTCCCTGGTTGATTATAAACCCCCCTCACTGTTTCTGTACAATATATTTCATATTTCCAAAATTGTCTAAGTTGGGAGTGGAATGAATAATTCTCTTGCTAATGCCCTTCTGTTGCCAATTGTCTAGAACATCAGACCACTTCTATTAGTGTAACACTCAAGTTACACTACTTGCTCACTTACAGCATGGTTTGTGCCACGTCAGCCTGTCAGTTATTTTTCATTAGTTTATTTGAGTTGGAGTGCTTGGTCCCCCCACACCCATGTGTTAAAAAACAAGGGGGATGTGGTGGCAGAGCCCCCAACTCAAATAAACTGACAAAACCATAATCAACAGCAAACAAGCAGTGAAAGTAGGGTAGCACAACTATAGTATAGTGCAGCAAGCACACAACAAAATAACATTGTATTCTTTGAAGCTTTGTGCTAAGCAAATAGTGGTGGTCCGATGTTCTACACAATCATCCATCTATCTCTTCCTGTTGCATTAGGAGTTCATCTATGTCAATCCGTTCTCCTCTTGAAAAAGCCAGTACTTTGTTAAAACTATTTTCACTAATCTCACATCTTCCTGGATCACCATCTATTCTCTCCCTTCACCTTTCCTGTTTGCTCCTGCCTCTGTGGGGGTCTGTGCTACCATCCTCGCCCCCTCCTTACAAAAGCTCTTTATGGTCCATATTGCCCCCTTCTTTGAGATTCACTATCAGAGGTGTTAACAGAGGTGTCAGAGTCTGTATTGTAACTGGTTCCGGTAATATAATTCCTACTATCCTTAACCCAGGTACAGTATATACTCTGCCATCTCTATAGTCTACCAAATCTCTCTTAAACTTCCTGATTTTTACTGCTCTGATATCCTCCTCATATTCCTTCAAACTTTTAGTATTTTGTGTAGAAAAGCCTAGTAGTCCTGCTCACTGATCTTCTGTTTTAATGGCACCTCAGTGTCTCTAATTTCAGTCTCTGTTGTTTTAAGTGCAGATGTTATTGCTTCTACAGATGGAAACATAAAATCATTTGACACCTTGTTTCTAACCCCGTCTCAATGCTTTTCAAAGTCTAACTTAATAAAGTCCAACTTTGGTTCCAGATATAGTCTTAGTCCCTTGGGGATTCTCTTTTGTTTTCAATACTGTGTTAGGGTTAAGGCATGCCACTCCAATCGGATCTGTCTCTGTCTCTGTTCTATTAGTCAAGCTTTTAGCACTCGTTGATCCTGTAAAAGTTCTGTTTGTAGTGAATGGCCCCAATATTCAGAGTTGCGCCTGGTAATGGTGCACGTGGTGGCGCAGCACAACTGTGTTGCGCTGGTGAAACCCAGGGATGTATTCAAAAGAGATGAGCAATGGCGCATCTCCTCTGAATATATCAGGCAATGCGCACTGTGCAAATACGATGCTCTGGTGCATCCCCCTCAAGCCAGGGCTGAATACCAGGAATGGGAACTGCACCAGCACAACAGAGTTACGCTGTGCGCAAATTCCTGATATTCAGCCAGTAGTAAGCAAATGGGGCCATAATGTATGCAAGGCACAAATGGGGTTG
This sequence comes from Neoceratodus forsteri, assembly GCA_016271365.2. NCBI lineage: Eukaryota > Metazoa > Chordata > Ceratodontiformes > Ceratodontidae > Neoceratodus > Neoceratodus forsteri. Next base: position 279,354,271 of record CM028136.1, on the reverse strand, counting down.
TTTGCATATCATTATGGTCCAATTTGCATGAGTTGTGCAGGGCAGGCCAGCAAAATGTGCATGGATCCCTGCACAACATGTGGTGCTGCCAAAGGGGGTCTAGTGTCACCCCCTCCCTCCCCGTAGCCCCAATCACAGTAAAATACATATTTGCATCCTCCCTGGTATTCTAGTGGCACCACCTCCCTCCTATAGCCCCAATTTCAGTAACATAAATATGTACATCCTCCCCTGGTAGTCTAGTGGTAACCCCCTCCCTCCTGCAGCCCCAATCTCGGTAACATAAATATGTACATCCTCCCTGGTAGTCTAGCAGCACCCCCTCCCTCCCAGTGCTCTGATCCCCATGACATAAATATAAAAATCCCCCCCGGTAGCCTAGTCGTCCCCCACCCCTCCCGTAGCTGCGATGCACGTAAAATAATACTTATTCTTTCCTGGTAGTCTAGTGATAACCCCACTCCTCACCTCTCATATTCCTGATCACCCATATGAGCACTGACAATATGTCCCTGGTGGTCCAGTGGCACCCCACACCCACACAGGATGCCTTGCCCACCCAGCTCCCCCCGATCATTGGTGATTAGCAGCAGTACCACCCACATACCACCGTGACTGCCCGCCGAATGACAGCTTACAGTATCAGCTGTAAGCCCACTGGTCCACACTGTGGACCAATGGGTTTGCAGTGTATAGTGTAATAGTTATTCACAAATATGTGAATGAAGTCATTCATTCACATATTTGTGAATGACTATTACAGTATGCTCTGGAAGCCCATCGGACCAATGGGCTTACAGCTGATACTGTAAGCTGTCATTTGTCAGGCAGCGACAGTGGTATGCTGGTGGGTTTGATGCTGCCCGCCGATGATGGGGGAAGCTGGGTGGGCAGGGGGTCCTGTGTGGAAGGGGGTGTGGGGGAGTGCCACTGGACCACCAGGGAAATATTGTCAGTGCTTCTACAGGTGATCGGGGATATGGGCAGGGTGGGGGTTACCACTAGACTACCAGGGAAGAATAAATATTATTTTATGGACATCACAGCTAAGGGACAGGTGGGGGGACCACTCGACTACCAGGGGGATTTAAATATCTATGTCACGGGATCAGAGCATCAGGTGGGAGGGGAGTGCCACTAGACTACCAGGGAAGATTTATATCTTTATATTACCACAATTGGGGCTATGGGAGGGAAGGGAGTGCCATTAGACTACCAGGGAGGATGTAAATATTTATTTTACCATGATCAAGGCTACAGAGAGGGTGGGGGTCCACTAGACCACCAGGGAAGATGTGGGTACAACTGCACAGTGTACTGGGTGGGCAGGTGGCCACCCACAGCTGGCAGCTGCTGTATTGTGCCTTGCAGTGCAGCAGTTCACCTGTGGTTGGCCTCCATTTGAGCCATTTTTTGCAGGCTCAACTTGGAGCCCCAGTATAAGGCGCATCCCAGGGTTGTGCAGGCATCTGTGCCACATATCCCAGGCTGAATATCGGGATGTGCCGCATGTGCATGGGAACACCCCCTGGAGATGCACTGTATACATTATCTTTGTGCCCCGGACCATCAGGGCTTGCGCTGCACAATTCCCTCCTTTTAATATTGCCCCAGAGCTCATTTCTGTGGTTGCGCTGGTGCAACTCAGTTGTGCCAGGCGCAACCCTTTTGAATATCTGGCCCAGTGTCTGTAAAATTCTTTGCTTTTCCATTTCAGAGAGCAGGATGGGCACAGATTTGTGGATTGTGAATTTATCTAATGCAAAAAACCTTTTCCATAATAAAAACCACAGTTTAAAGTCTTAGTGCACCAGTGCTCATACCCCAGGATGAGAAGGCCTAGAATTTCTCACAATGTTCTTGACTCCAAGCACTTGGGTTCCACAAATGGGTGTGTTTATCCCTGCATATCTGCCTGTATAGTGCACCATATTCCTCCTGGTATCTAGTGGCACCCTCACCCCCTTCCTGATCCCCTGTTACATATATATCGCCTTATCACTGGTGGCTAGTGCACCTCTAATACAGTATGCCCACTCACTGTTAGCCGATATGGTGGCCAGGTGTGGAGATGAGAGGAGAGCTGTGCCAGTTGCCATATTGGGGTCAACAAACATTCACAGCTTGCTGGTAAAGGGTGCTTGGATGGTTGGTGGTCTGAGTGTGGGCAGGGCTGGTTGGGGGGAAGCTGGTCTGTTCATATTCACTAGTCTGTTTGTTGACTGGTATTGGGGGTTGGGTTGGGGGTAACACTGGATGCCCAGGATATGATATGTAACATGGAAAAGGAGATTAGGAGGTGTCACTACCCACCAGGGATACTTCATGATATAAGGAAGAGGAGATGGGGGTGAGGGGTGCCACTGGACACCAGGGATGTGGTGAACTATATGGGAGAGGAGATTTGGGGGTGGGGATGCCACTGGACACCAAGGATGGGGTGCAATATTCAGGATGGGTGCTCAGAGGGTGGGGGTGCCACTAGACACCAGAGTAACATTGATACTAACCGGGACAGGTGCTCAGAGGGTGAGAGGTGCCACTAGATACCAGGGTAACATTAATACTAACCAGGATGGGTGATCAGAAGGTGGGGGGGTGCCACTAAACACCAGGAAAGAGGTGATACTATCCAGGATGAGTGCATCAAGGGTGGGGGGAGTACTACTGGACACATGGGAAGATTTAGTAGAACTGGCATGGGTGTTCAGGGCTGGGAGGTGCCACTAGACTCTAGGCCTCAGCATCAAATCTATAGGATGACTAATGGGAGGTGCCACCAGACACCAGGGAGCTGTCTGACAGTCACAGGGTGGGTAAGCAGGGGCATGCGGCTGTAGTACAGCTGTCCTGTCATTGGTGGGGTGTGTGCATGGGTTTAGTGCCCAGTTAAGTAAATGTTTTCAGAGGAGGTAAATAGCACTGCTTTGGGTGCTATTTATTGCTGATGTAAACCTTTAAAATTGCTGCTGTGCCTGCATGCAGGAGGGGACCCCTCATTTGCATGGGCACAGTGTTATGTCAGTGCCTGGACATTACTGGGTTTAGCCCACACTACAGGGTCCCCTGAATATAGACTCTATTCTGAAACTGTCCACAAACCCAGTTAGCGTTGGCAAAAACCTGTTAGTGCTGGTGCTAACTTTTGAATAGCTGTCCCAGGTTGGGAAGAGACAATAGGAGATGATGAATCCTCAATGAACAGCTCTCCTTTTCTCATGCATATTACCTCAGTAATAAATAATGGGGATAAGAAATACAGAGTTAAGGAGAACTCTAAGCTGCTTTGTTTCCAAATATTATGTTTTAGTTGTTCTCAAGGCATCAGTGACTGTTTAAGAGGTTTATTTTATGGTGGTTTAAATAGCAATTAAGTAAGTCTATCAGTTATGAATGAGGAGAGACTCCATTAGAAAAAGGAACAACAGCAGTAATGGTTAAGTAAATGAAAGCTATTTTAAAAGCATGTGTGAATAATATGTATTCATTACAAAATACTAAGGTTTTTGGAAAAATTGAAATTAACTGAGCAGTGCAGACAATTGTTTTATAATGCATGTAAATTCTGACATTACCAGCTATGGATCACCGTGGATGATCAATGTCAGCTTGAACAATTCTGAAACTATATTGGCCATTTGTGTTAGTTGTCTGTCCCTTGACCATTCTTATTGATCATTGTAGCCCACCTAGGCAAACAATGCAACATTGCCCTCTAGGAACCTGTTTCTCCTGGACCTGGCACAAGACAAACAGTTCAGATACAGTCAATAAGTGGGACTGGAAAAGGAAAGCAGCTACGTATGAAGCATGTATGAATACTAAGAAATGGAATTCATATGGGAGAGAATCCAGATATTGGCTGGACAGCAACAGAGACACCATTCAGTGAACAATGTCTTGGAGCTGATCATCCATTATCAGCTCAGTCAAAAAAGTCTCTGTGTTTTAACGTTTACAAATAAAATGAATAATACCACAGTTTGACCTCTGTGGTAGGGAAAATGATGATACACTTCTGAAGGAAAGAACTGAGTACATAGAGGCCAGTGGGGCACAGGACCCAAGGCAGCATGGATTCACAGCAGGAAGGTCATGTCAGATGAATCTAATAGATTTCTTTGACTGGGTGACCAAAGTAGTAGACCAGGGAGGGGCTGTGGACATGACCTACCTAGACTTTAGCAAGGCATTTGACACAGTCCCACACAAAAGACGAATAAACAAATTAGCCAGCCTGGGAGTGTGTCCCAGGGTGGTAGCCTGGGTAAAACATTGGCTGGACAACAGGACACAGAAGGTAATAGTAAACAGAGTCCACTCTGAAGAAAAGGGGGGTTACTAGTGGGGTACCACAGGATTCAGTACTGGGTCCAGTCCTTTTTAATGTCTTTATAGGTGGCATTGCAGAGAGACTGGAAGGAAAAGTATGTCTCTTTGCAGATGACACAAAGATCTGCAACAGGGTTGATACACAAGGCGAGGGTGGTGGTGGAAAGGATGAGAAGGGACTTGGAAAGGTTGGAGGAATGGTTAGAAGTATGGCAGCTTGGATTCAATGCAAAGAAGTGCAAAATAATGCACATGGGAAACAAAAGCCCAGGGGAAGAGTACACAATAGGGGGGGAGGTAGTAAGAACAACAAAAATGGAAAGGGACCCGGGGTTAATCATATCAGATGACCTTAAGGTTAGCAAGCAATGTGAGAAGGCAATAGAGAGGGCTGGGGGGATACTGGGAAGTATAGGGATAGGCATCACCAGCAGAAAACAGGAAGTTGTTATCCCTCTGTATAAACAGTTAGTGAGACCTCATCTGGAGTACTGCATCCAGTTCTGGAGACCCCATCTCCGCAAGGACATAGACAGGATGGAGGCAGTCCAGAGGAGGGCAACTAAAATGGTGCAGGGTCTGTAAGAGAAGCCATACAAGGAGAGACTAAAGGAGCTTAATATATATACCCTTGAGGAGGGAGAGGGGGGGACATGATTGAAACTTTTAAGTACCTCAATGGAATCAATAAAGTCCAAGAGGGTAGCATCTTTCAGAAAAAGAGATGTGCAAGAACAAGGGGACACAATTTGAAGATAGAGGGGGGTTGGCTTAGGGCAATGTGAGGAAGTATTTTTTCACAGAGAGGGTGGTGGACGCATGGAACCACCTTCCTGAGGAGGTTGTGGGGTCTAAAACTGTGGGAGAATTCAAGAATGCATGGGACAGACACAAGGCAATTCTTGTGGGGGGGGTAGGAAGAAATAGGCTATTGGTTAACTAGGATCTGCAGCTTATCCAGTAGGTAAGGAAATGGGCAAATGGACCTTATTTGTCATTGAAGTCTATGTTTCTGTGTTCTATGTTTCTAATAAGTACTCTCAGGTGGGCAAAGCTGTAGGCTTCACAAGTATTTTCTGGTGATTTGGTATTAATTTACTTCATGAATTATCATATCCACATTTGCCATCTTTACAAATGTCCCACATTCTTCTAAAATTCATGGGAACAGCTGCATGAATTTCTTGTTCTTAATTTACATGCAACTGATTTGGATTGATGTATACACTACTGGTTATATTAGTTGGGTTAGTGGATCACACTGGCTGTATCACCTGCCAATTTAAACATCTGGGGCCCGACACGGAGACAGAGCAGTGAAATGTTGTGAGGGGTATCACAGATACTGAGAGAATATGGGAGGATATGGTACTAGATATAGAGAAGGGTACTTTTACAGTAGGACCATGAAGAAACCGAGTACTTTTCCCCCCCAAGGCATTTTTCCATAGCCATTGTGCCTATACCTGATGTTCAACAAAATGCTCATTAATATTGATTGCTGTATGTTAAAGCCTGGGTAGCAGCACTGTGTCACAGAAGGGACATTAGAGTGCTACCATACTTTGAGCCTGCAGTTTGTGTATGCCCTACATTAAAATGGAGAAGTCAGCACTAAGAGTCCTACACCCAAGTGTGCGGCTGGTCCCAATTTGTGCTTTGTGTGCAGAACATTTTTTTTTACTTACTGTTTTTTGCAGTATGGTAGACTGAAGCTAACTGATTCTGCTGGCTTCCATGCTGACATTTTCTGTAACTATAAATCCTAGAATCCCCTGCAGCTGACATCAGAGCAGGGTTGCAACAGTGGGAGATTTAATAGCCTATAGTTCAGTTTCTACAAGCTCTGATCAGATATTTCTTCATGGGCTAAGTAAAGTCCTCTGTGATTGTACATAGCCCAGGGAGGACAGTGGGACCAGCAAACAAAAGATCAGAGCTTACAAAACCTCTAACATGTACTGCAGGTTAGTGATTCTCCCATTGCTGCAGCCCTGCTCTGATGTAAACTGTAGAGGATTCTTGGATTTGAAGTTACAGAAAATGTCAGCCTGGAAGTCTACAGAATTAGTCTGATACAATCTACCATACTGCAGTAAACAGTTAGTTAAAACAAATGTTTTTGTACACAAAATGTGAACTGGAACCAGCCCCACACTAGGGTATGGGGCTTTTAGTGCTTACTGTTCCATTTTAAATAAATGCATTTTTTTTACAGAGAGGATATTTTAAGGTTTACCTCTCATGTTGCTGCTCGCAACCTCCTTTTTTCCTACCATGACAACTTTTGCAGTTGTTAACAAATATTCATAAAATGGGGTCTAGCAATTCTTGCCTCTTAACTGGCAGAAACCTGGTCACATGGGGGTGGAAAACTTTACTTGAGCAATAATATGTGACAGGATATGTGTTATCATGGAATAGCAACACACCATAGGTGTGATTCCCACAACCTCCATTTGTATGCTTTGTGGCTCTGAGCAAGTCATTCAACCTCTTGCTGTGCCCTTGGGTCACCCCTGAAAACAAGCACTGTATCTAGTGAGCCTATCCAGGTTACCAAAAAATAACCCCCCAAAAAAGTCCCTGAGTGATTTAAACAGGGTAGACCTGCATTTCCCATAATCTCCCAGTCTATGGAAGTACAGTGGTCAGGGCAAGGTCACCACCATATTAATAGCAGTGAAGTGCTGACTGTGTAATTCTCAGTGATGCGGGTCAGATAGGCTCTGAGCACAGGTTGCATGCATTAATAACAAATCATAAACTGATAAATTAACATGCTCCCTCATTTGGGACATTTTAATCAAACTGCCATTCTTCATAACCACTGACAGCAGTAACATGACCTAATTTGCTTTGCCTGGGAAATATAAACTTCTGTACATCCAAGGGTTAACATAAAGAGATAGTGTCCACATTTTACGTGACACTGCTGTTTTGAAAGCAGCATGGATGAAGAATTTAAGCAGGAAGGGTAGCTGAATTCATTCTGAGGGAACAACTGTCAGTTTAGTTGAGCCAGAGGACAAGGAGTGTGGCAAAGAGAGTAGTGTAATTGCTGAAATTATTCCAGTGAGGGGTGCATGGGAGGGATGATGTAACTGAAGGGTCAGAGACCCTGTCTGAATGTGGTTAATAAAGGTTGGGAATAGTGCTGTTAATAAAGGGATAAGTAACAGTGCAGGTTAGGGGCTATTTTACTAAAAGCATAGAACATTGTACCATGGTACAGTGAGAGAGTGATGGAAAGGATGCAGTACATCTTGTCTGCTCCTCCTGCTGCATGGCAGTGACTAGCCTTATTTGTCTAGACATGTCCTAACTGGCTTCATAAAAGTCCCCATTACACCATTTCATGCCGTATGAAAAATATTGGTGGCTTGAAAAACATAAAGCTCATACATCCATGAGTTTCCATACGTTGAAGTGAAAATGTAGAGGATAACATGATCATAATTTAGTGACTGACACACCGGTATTTCGCGATGCTTCCTTTTTTCTGTGGTTGCAAGCTGTGGTTAAAGGAGAACTACTGGTATTTATAAAGCAGCCACTACTGCATAAATAAGGGCATCAGCATCCCAATCCTCCATGCAGGCACAGTCTTCATTCTGGGTGTGTACATACTGGGGCCCTTGTAAAAACCTGTAATCCTACTATAACATGCAGGCATTTCCTTCCATGATTGTGCCTGACCCCCCCCCCCAGAGATCAGGCTTCATTAGAGTGCTAATGATGTGATATGATAATGTGCCACTGCCTTTTTCTGTATTGTGCACTAAATATGAAAATTTAATAATCTGCATAGCTCCTATTCACTGCTCTATTTTCAAATGCTAGGCATAAATGCCATGTGTGTGATGTGTCATAATATGACATGGCATTTAGGCATAGCATTTGAAAATAGAGCAGGGCATATGAAATACAAAGATTATTAAACTTTCATGCAGTATAGCACATGATACAGGATGGGGAATTGCTGTGTCATCATATCACATCATTAGCACTCTAATGCAGTCCGATCTCAGGGGTGCGGGCAAAGGCATGGAAGATAATCCCTGCCTGCCATAACAGGACTGCAGGACTTTATGAGTACACTGGCATGTACAGTACATGACTGAATGAAGATTGTTCCTTCTAGGGTGATCAGTGGACATGAAGCCCCAAACTATGCAATGGTGGCTGATTTATGAGCATCAATAGTTCTCCATTAAATAGAAGCTAACACCTTTTGAGAAAAGTCAGGACAAGAAGTCATGGAACTCACCAAACACATTAGGCAAGCTGAAGTCCCACACAGATCCTTTGCCTTTTAAGAACTCCATTTATTCAGAATACAGCAAGTAAGAGAGAGAGAGAGACAGACAGACAAAGCTCTAACACTTCACCTACTCACAGGCTTTTTCGTGCTGTTTGGTGAATGCCATGACTTCTTGTCCTGACTGTGCTTCATGTCACTGAACACCCCATACTGCCCTAGTGCAGCTCTGCTGTTGCTGATTACTTTTGGAGAATACTAATGGTGTTAGAATATACATGTCCAATGCCCACAAACCGGGTTCGGAGATGAGCTCAGATTGCGGGGTCTGGCTAGGGGAGGTGGATTGAGTGTCCCAGGGGATGCTGTCCTCCTCCAAGGAGGGACAGTTGCTATACCCACTGGTATACTGCCACCTAGGTGACCACGGATGATAGTGAAGCCAGGGATGCCAAAGGGAGGGGAGGAATTCAGACGAGATCCGGGAGTGGTTGAGCATGCCATTGTATGTATATACTCCCTTGAACCTCCTTGCTTGCTGAAGCCCTCAGGGGAGTACAGAACAAAGAAAATGGCCCCATAACTAAGCCTGATGATGACCCTTGGTGCCCAGCAAAGACCTGACCCTGAGACCCACAGCTGCCAGCCTGATGAAGACTAGCATATAGGGGAGAGGTGGGTACTCTCTCCCTCCTCATCTGGGAGGTAAACCAAAGCAGAATGGAGGATGGGCCTCTGTGGGGGCAAAGGAGATCGGCAGAGCGTCGGGACACCTTAGGGGGCTCTGAAGGATAGGCTGGCTGTGGCGATGAAAAGAGGCATAAACAGAAAGTTAGAATATATTTGCCCATGAACATAACCATTCTAACAGAAAAATTTCTGCTTCAAACCCTGCCACTGACAACATTTAGGATCGGGTACCATATGAGATCTGTATCTGCGTAAGTGTATTTAAGTAGAGTTCTGCATAATTCAGAATTAATGCATTCTGTGTTAACAGTATAAGTGTGTGTGTGTGTGTGTGTGTGTGTGCTCATGCATGTGTATGTGTGTGCATGTATGGGGACAAACGAGATCTGTCTACTGGAGGAGCACTGCAGAATATTGAAATGTTATGCTCCATGCTACACAACGTGCACTTCCATGGTCTTTAAGGTACTTCACCAATGGCATCGGACCTCAATATGCACCTGGGCATATAAGTATCTAGCAATACACTATGCTCTGTCAGGTATTATTGTTACATAGTGTTATGTAGTTGTAGTTATAGTTATCAAGCATCCTTCCAGGAATGAAACATCCAGCCAAAATGAGATCAAAATATGGTATCATATGTTTAGTAACTAGTTAAATTCAGGGTCTCAATTGATCATGCATGATTATTGAATATGTTTGATTATATACATGCTGATAGTGTTTGTGCTGATTGAGTGTCACTTTGCATATCTTCAGAATGCTTTTCTAATTGCCAAAAATGCTTGTACATTGTGAGGTCATCACTACCAAGAAAAAAGACAAATTAAATGGAAGAAGTTTTTCACCACTGGTCTAGAGAGCAGCGTTATTTTATAAATGCTCTAGATCTAGACTGACAGCATCATCAAAGACAAAATTGGAAGAAAGAATGATGGCTGAATTCTGGGATGCTGCAGCCTGTGCAACATCCGATATCGTGAATACGTTTTTAAAAGGGATGCAAAGTATTATGAGACAGACTACATTACATCACATTTGACTCGGGAAAATATGTAATTGTTATTAATCAACAGAAGAGGTGTTAATGTATCACATGATTATAAATAACTATTGTCTAGTGATGTCATTAATAGCAGTAGTAGTCATAAAGTAGTAGTAGTAGTAAATCATTTTTATTCATAAAGAATAAGGGAACATTCAATTGAGCATAACTCATTTACAATGAAGTCCCAAGAATCAAAAGACGAACAACATCAAACATCAGTTTCAAAGACATAACAATCAACACAATTACACTACAGTATAAAAATATATAATCTATACAGCAAAGAGCATTAAATAAAATATTTGGATGGTTAATAATTATCACATTGTCTACAGTTAAATTAGTTACTAGCCCAACTCAGATACCATTTATACAAGTCAGAAAAATATTTCTGATTCTCATCCCTTAAACATACAGGCATTTTGTCTCAGAGAGTCATCCCTCTAAAGGGGACCACTGTTTTACCAATATTCAGATTACATTTTGGGATTAAATAATGCAACCCCTGGGCAGACCTAAGATTATCCCTTACACTTCTGGGAGGAAACAATTGAGAAATATAAATTGGAACTTCTTTTTTCCATTTGGAACATGAATTTAAGAAGATGAAGGTTTTTGCACTCAAAGGGTTGCACCCAATCCAAACTGATAAACAAAAAACATCTATGGGTCCTATAAGGGACCTCCAAGACAAATCGAGCCATTCTATGAAACACCATGTCTACCCTATCCAATAAATAACCAGAGGCTCCTCGATAAAGGAGATCCCCATAATCTAAATTAGGCATTAATAAAGAGTTCACAACTTTTAAGCGAAAATCCCTGGACATATATATCTTAAACCTGTATAGTGTTCCTAGTTTTTTATTTAAACCCATTATCATATTATTTATGTGAAGGGACCAAGATAAATTACAGTCGAAACAAGACCCAGATATTTATAGTGATCCCGTTCTGATAAGATGGTACTATCCAGCGTAGTTACAGTCAGGCCTAATTTCTGCTCTTTAGTCTGCTTATTCCTGAAAACAACAACCTGCATCTTCTTAGAATTCAAAACCAAAAAGTGCTTCTCAAAATAATCCTGGACCTGATCGAATAGCAACCATCAAAAAATATACTTGTAGGCCTACTCAATGGAACAGTGGTAGCGCTACCACTCATTGCACTTTTGACCCAGGCTTAGATATGTGCCTGGTTCGTCGGCCTGTCAGCACAGTGGTTGGATTGCCGCATGCGACGCCAACGACCCGGGTTCGGGAACAGACCAGGGTCGCTGGAGGGCCGGCCGGGGGAGAAGGATAGAGCATCCCAAGGACTGCTCTCCTTCTCCGGGGGCAGGGTGGGGAAGTGCCCAGAGCATCGATGACCCTTAGTGGAGGCTAGAAGTCACACAGCCACTGGCACTAGCACGTACAGGAGGCAGGGCAGACACCAGGCGTCATTGCACGACCCCACCTCCCCCAGAAAACGGAAAAACAAGACAGCTGTCAGCCGCCTTCAATGAAGCCCACCACGGCTTCAATTAGCTCCTCAGGCCAGCCCTCTGACCTATCCTGAAGACTGTGGCATGCAGGAGAGCCCCGCCGTGGGGGGTAAGCCATGGGGTATCGGAGGGCCTGAGGCTGATTTGAGGAGTGGAAGCTCGTGGCCCGTGACCAGGCCAAAAGTACCAGAAGGCAGGCAGCTTGGGTGGAAAATAATAAATGAAAAAAAAAAGATATGTACCTGGTTTGTCGGGGGGGGGGGCAGGGATAGAAAAGGATCAAGCATCCCAAAGGATGCTCTTCTCCTCTGGGGAGGGACGATGGCTGGTCCCAGCAGTATACTGACACCTGGGTGACCACAGGTGGCAGTGCACATGGGACAGCAAAGAAGTGGGGATGGTACACCCAATGGCATCACACTCTGTGCGCATGCATGCATGAGCTTGTGATGCCACTAAGTCAGAGTTCCATGTAACAGGGGAAAAACACACTGGTAGTGCATTATGAATGACCATAGCAGGCCCTGCACCAATGGCAGTATGTTCAGCAGGGTGATAATGGGTCCTTTCTGCTGCCAGAGTTGGATAGTGCCTGCCAGCCCCTGCCATGGGGGAAAAGCATGTCTGAGATAGAAAGTATGTTCCTGAGAAGCAGGGTGATGGGGTGGAGGGGTCGTGTCATGTCCTAGGTTGCTATTTTGAAATGTTAATATTGTATCCATCTGAGAGGAGTATTTGTGGGCATAAGTCACAAGCAAAGCTATTTGCATATACATGCAAAATACAGTTTTGACCATTCATGTCATAGGCTGAAAATGTAGAAAACAGATGACATTAATAACAAGCATTTGACAATGCCGAATGTTTGCTTGCTGGCATTGGCATTGGTAGTGTAGGAGTTAGAGAGATACATAATAGGAATGACAATGAAGTATTGAACTGAAGCCAACCCCATCACCACCCTGCAGAGACTGACAGGCACTAGGGTGTGCCTTTGGGTCATCAGGCATAGCGGCCATGCCATTTCTCCACACCGTACCCTGCAGACACCGACAAGTGTCACAGTGTGCCTTGGAGTCTTTGGGCCTTATGCTCACCCCATTCCATAAGAAATACGGTGAGATGGGTGCAGTGTAGGAGAATGGGGTGAACTTTGAAGCCAAATAGTCCAAGGCACACCTAGATGTCTGTCACTGGCTGAAGGGTGTGGATGTGGGTGAAATGGCAGGAGTATTACAGGCAACAATCCCAAGTCGCACCCCTCATGCCTGTCAGTCTCTACTGGGTGGGGTGTTATGGTTGGAAACCCTAACATCCCAGGTGTTTGTTGGTATTTTCACTCCAAATTTTAAATATGGGTTTTTTGTGACCCCCACCTCATGAACAGTGGCAATATCAGTTCATTAGCAGAAAGATGATTTTGCACAGCAACTACACCATTTGGCACCACTGTTGCGAAAACACATTTCAAACAGGATGTGAAAAATGACATCTGTACTGATCTTGGGGAGGTGTAAAACATGGCAATGTTGAAAATCTGGAGTGAAAATATAAAAAAACTGGTGAAGTCACAAACGTGCATAGAAACTGCACAATGCACACCCGTAATGTAATTAGTTTGAGGATTTTTTACAGCAGATTGTCAACACAGGCATTTTGGCACATCTGCTCATGAATTGTGTCACTGTGATTTTCTTAATCTGTCCTGAACACTGATTTCCCACAGCACCCACGCATTTCTGCACCAGAAGTCCGAAAACACATTTCGGCCATGGTGTGAAAAATGACAGCTGTACTGTTCATAAGGAGGTGTTGAAAAATGCCAGTGTTGACAATCTGGACTGAAAATATTACAAATTTGTGAACTTACGAGGGTGTGTGGAAACTGTGCAATGCACGCTCATAATACAGTCACTTTATGGACTTTTGTCACCAAATTTTCAACATAGCTATTGTAAGACCTCTGCTCATGAACAGTGTCATTGTGATTTTCTTAATCTGTCTTGAACAATGATTTCGCACACCAACTGCACCATTGTGCGCTACATGTGCAGAAACACATTTTGGGCAAGATGTGAAAAATGACAGCTGTACTGCTCATAAGGAGGTGAGGTAAACTGGCAATGTTGAAAATCTAGAGTGAAAATATTAAAAATTCATGAACTTACAAGCGTGCGTAGGAACTGCACAATGTACGCTCATAAAGCAGTCATTTTTGGGAATTGTTTCACCAAATTTTCAACATAGGGTTTTTGGGGGCCTACCTCATGAACCATGACACTGTTATTTCATAAATCAGTCCCAGAAGGTGATTTCATGCAGTGACTGTGAAATCACCTTGTGAGACCGAATAACAAAATGGCAGTGCTAGAATTCATGAGGTTGGGTCCCAAGAACCCCATGTTGAAAATCTGGTGAAAAAATTCCCAAAAATACATGAGATATGCATCAAAGTTGAAAAAAACCTATTTATCCCATTATACAGCTTACCGGCATTTCCTCAGGTTGCGGTCGGCTTTGAAGAGTGCAGACATGTTCCCGGTCCACCGAAGATTGTCACACCAGACTCCGGAGGTAAGTATGGGGTGAGGTGGGGGTGTGGGGAGGCAGGGTGCACAGAGGGTGGGTGTGGGTGGAGGGGGCAAGACAATCAATGAGGGACCATTTTTTTTTTAGGTCTTTTTTTTTCTTTTAGGAAGATGACGCAGGACTTTTGCCACACTGGGGTGGGCTTCCAGTGTGGCAGATGGAACTTTGGTTTTGCAGGAGCAGTGGAGCCGATGGGGGATTGGGCATCCCGTCAGACATACAGAGGTTTGCCACGCTGGGTTGGGCTTCCAGCATGGCACCTGGAAGTCTGTTTTGTGGGGCAGCAGATGGACATTTGCCATGCTGGGGTGGGTTTTCAGTGTGGCACCTGGAAGTCTGTTTGGAGGGGCCAGGAGATGGACATTTGCCATGCTGGGGTGGGCTCCCAGCATGGCACCTGGAAGTGTGTTGGGGGCGCACTGAGCCGACAGTGGATTCAGCACCCTCGTCGGCCATACGGGAGAGTGCATGAGCATGCTGGGGTGGGCTCCCAGCATGCAGCTATGTGTTCATGGGGGGGAACTGTCTATGACAGACAGTTTAGATGCAGTGCTGATGTAGGCAATTTGCATACTGATGACGACAGTATGCAAATTGTCTGTGGTGTTTTCCTTTCAACTGTACATCACTGCATCTGAACGGCTGTCATAGACAGCTCAGACATTCATTGGCACAGTGCAGCTGTGCCTGCAAAAGGGAGCAGGGCATTGGAAGAGGTGGAGGCACACCTATGAATTCTCGTATGGTGGCACTAAGTTTCTTGCACATCCGTGCAAGCAAACATAAAAATGGGGAATGCAAGGAGGATGGCTCAGGTTGGGATAGGAGGCTGCAAGGAAACTATTTTTTTAATTAATGATGACAGATGCTTGGTTCAGACTGTTTTGATTTCCATGCAGAACAGTGTTCCACCATACTATATATATTAGGAAAAAAGCAATGATGTTGGGGAGGTGTCAGCGACCAGATGGTGTAAGTGTTGCAGAATACACAGGTATCACTTATGCAGACTGGGTATGAGGAACAATGAGGAACAACGATATATTCATGAGGATAAATTCTGCATTTCTGTGCTTCTAATGTTGGCTTTTTTTGTTGTTAATCAGGGCAGTCAGATGTGAAGCTGGACCATCCACTTACCAAATGATATCACAATATGGAGTTTACCAAAATAGACCAGTGGTTATTGCGACTACCAGAGGAGCAAATTACCATACACTCAACAGTATTTGTCTAATGGTAACACTCAGTACATGATGAAGAATCAAACCATGGAAGATAATGACAATGTGGTTGATTACATACTCCAGAGACCATGGTCCAGATATTCAAAACTTTGCGCCGGGCAAAAACTGTTTGCGCATTTTTAGTGCGGGATTAGCACGGGTCTGCTATATTCAAAAGGCCAAATAATGTGGGCAAACTGCATTAGCGCCGGGCAAAATTATAATGTATGCAAGGGGCAAACTGACATGAATACAGGCGCAATGCTATATTCAGCGTCTAGCGCCGCGCTAAGTGGTTTTGCATGACTTAGCGCGACACTTATCATGGTGCACATTACTGCCCAGGAAAAGCTTGTCTTAATCCTGGGCAATCAGCTTTGCGCAACACTATGGCTTTGCGCGGTGTTTGCGCAGGTTTAGCGCGGGTTTTGCGCGACCCTAACAAATAAATATGACACATAGATAAAGCCAAACATAGAGGAAGCATGCTGCTAACTGATGGCATCACAATGATGCCATCATCTGCCACCAGTCCCAGCCATGCCAGGCGGTAAGCGGTGACCCTGCCACCAGTGGACAGCATGACAGTGTGGCCATACAGCACACACCTGAGGACCACTCTTCAGTGGACACCAACAGATGCCAGCACACACATGCAGCACTGTGGGCATGGAGGATGTTGAGGGGAGCATGTATGGGTGGCGAGGCTGTGCTACAGACCAGGTGTGGCCACAAGGTTGGAACACATCATGCAGTGCACATGGACCAGTACTGGGAATACCCCAACACCAGTGTGCCTTTCGGATAATATATGGCCCCGCCCGGCTACATACCGCACAGCTGTACAACTGCCATAGCACACAAACTCAGAAATGTACATGTCACTGTGAGCATCTCATGCCACAGGTGCAGCATTTGTGGGTCACACAACAGCGTAACAGTAATGTTCACTGTCAGTAAACACCTGCAGGTTGGGCCTCTCACTGTGTATAGTGCAGTCATCATCACTGCCATACACACCATAGGCATTGCTGTGCCTACACACTACTGGCCCCCTTGCTACTGTAGTTTCTGCTGTGCACTGTTGCATGACCTACAATGTGACAGTTGCATGCAGCACCACCACCATCTGTGCCTATGCTGTGTTGTCCCAGTACAGCTGCAGGCAGCAGCGCATGTGGAAGTAGTGTTCAGAACTGTATAATATTCCCCAAGCTGTTTGCGCAGCGCTAACACGTTTGCGTGGGTTTAGCGCAGGGCTAAACAGTTTGTCCGGTGCAAACTGCATGCAAATCAGGGCATAATGAGATGCTAATCTGGATGTTTGCCCACAGACTACCTAAGTAGACTCATTTGCGTGTCACTTTTGAATATGGCAAAGTTTAGCGCAGGGCAAATGTGTTTGCACCGGGCTAACGGTTTACCCTGCGTTAAACATGCGCAAACGTGTTAGCTCTGCGCTAACAGTTCGAGGAATATTTTACAGTTTTGCACACTGTACTTTCACATATGCTGCTGCCTGCAGCTGTACTGGGTCCATGCATTTGCTGGCACACACATTGGCCACATAGTTCATCTCTACCTACCTTCACATCGCTGTGCACTATGTTGCTGTTGTGGTTTGCACTTCCTGGTTTCCATATTCAGAGCTGTCTTATTCCAGGGCTAAGTTTGCCCTGCACCCCCAGCCCAGTTTGCTCAGCCTCATTCCCATGCTATATTCAGAAGCTGTTTGCCCCAGGCTATTCCTTTTGAATATGCTTGTTTTGTTCTCCGGGCTAAGTTTGCCTGCTGGGCAGTGCTAATTTAGCCTCGGGGCAAAGTTTTGAATATCTGGTCCCAAGTTTCCTGTAAACCTATAATATGAAAATTATTTAAAAACTCCATCCATTCAGGATCTGAAAGCTTTAGGGTTAGGCCTGCTATATTCCATAAGAGTATGTGAACATTTATAGATAGCAGAACTGAATTTCTAATGATATTGTGCTGGTCTGTAGCCAATGTAGTAGGTCATTTCTGGAGGAAATTACTTATGTAATTGTTGTTCAAAACAGTATGGTTTACAGCACTTTCATGATCTAAACTTATCAAAGTACCTATGAGGCACCCTGGGCAGATATGAGTACTTGAAGTATACCTCTCATTAAAAATATGGCCTACGTCAATCAGATGTAAACCAAATTGATCAAGTCTTTCACATCGACTAAGAATCTTCTTTGTGAGGGATTAATCACTAACCCAAATGTTAATTTATGAGTCTCCTGTCTTCCCATTCAGTCTTTGAGTTTTCACTATCCCATTAGGACCAGAATCAATTTCCCAAAATTTTGTAAGAAGTACAAGCACTGACTGCTGTAGGGATAAATCATTTTCTGAGGGTGAAGGCTCTAGGCCGAGTAGCCCTGGTATTATATTTAGGGGCTCTCCTCTTTCTCAATTAATCTTCCCAGAAGACCTCCAAGGTTTCACATCAAAGGAACCAATAAAATCAGGAAAACAATTCCTGTCATACACCACTGAGTTTGGGCAATTCTCTTTCATCACAGCATCCATTATGGACTGCTATGACACCAAAGTAACAATGTTCAGATCATGTTCTGACAATTTCTTCATTGAAGACCACATGGCTTTGGCAACCTCTAATGTATTAATAATAGCATAAACTGGTGACTCTAGTGAATTTGTATATTTTCAGGCAGAGTTAGCATGGTTTAAAACACAGGAAAAGTGCTGGTGTAGACAAGGCCTAAGTTGCTGTTGAAGTTAAGATGATGATGGTGGCATTATGCCAGAAAAAAAATATCTCCTGCTCTCCATGCCAAGCATGCTTCTCATATTCCATCTGGTGGTGGCATATGGCATTATGTCTGAAAGACAAATTTCACCTGCTTGCCATGTCTGCTCTGTGTGAGTTATTGAGGTGTTGCTGGGGTGTTAATGAAGCATCATATCTTGAGAGGGTTTAATCAAGTCAATTAAGGGCTTTTAAAACATTTCTTAAAAGTGACACCTTTCCTGTCCAAATACCGAATAATGAATACCGAGTACCTGGGCCCAAATACCGAATAATGAATACTGAGTACCTGGGCCCAAATACCCAGTAATGAATACCGAGTACCTGGGCCCAAATACCGAATAATGAATACCGAGTACCTGGGCCCAAATACCGAGTAATGAATACCGAGTCAACAAATCGAATAATGAATACCGAGTACCTGGGCCCAAATATCGAATAATGAATACCGAGTACCTGGGCCCAAATACCGAGTAATGAATACCAAGCCTGGGCCCAAATACCGAATAATGAATACCGAGTACCTGGGCCCAAATACCGAATAATGAATACTGAGTACCTGGGCCCAAATACTGAATAATGAATACCAAGTACCTGGGCCCAAATACCGAGTAATGAATACCAAGCCTGGGCCTAAATACCGAATAATGAATACAGTACCTGGGCCCAAATACGAGTAATGAATACCAAGCCTGGGCCCAAATACCGAATAATGAATACCGAGTACCTGGGCCCAAATACAGAATAATGAATACCGAGTACCTGGGCCCAAATACCGAGTAATGAATACCAAGCCTGGGCCCAAATACCAAATAATGAATACCGAGTACCTGGGCCCAAATACCGAGTAATGAATATCGAGTACCTGGGCCCAAATACCGAATAATGAATACCGAGAACCTGGGCCCAAATACCGAATAATGAATACCGAGTTCCTGGGCCCAAATACCGAATAATGAATATCGAGTACCTGGGCCCAAATACTAAATACTCAGCTGACTAGTCAGAAATGTATTCGCACAGCCCAACAACATACTACCGGGCACAACTGTATATATCTGATTATTGGTTAATTTTATTAATATTCACAGCCACATTCCCAGAAGAAGAGACCAATACAGTGATCTCATAACATTGGTTCTGTCTGAAAATAAAAGCCACATTTGAAGAATAAAAAGCATTGAAAACAGTGGCAATTTTTAGTCCAGTCATTCATCCTTTTTGCATATAATTCCAGGACACTGGATCATGTCCATGGAAGGCGTTTTGAAAGGACTATGGGAGGTTTGGGGAATTTCAGTTTTTCTGCATCAGCAGCACAAAATATATGCAGTATCCTTATTATAATCATGTTATACTGACATTTGTAATACAGTGCTTACAATTTTTTCAAGTTTATAACTAAATAATACTCTTATCATGGGTGTTTGGAATATTCATTGTGAATACCCCAGAAGAGTTCATGATGCAAATGTTTTACGTAATTCTAAACCGTACACAAAGGTGAATTTAGTTCAAAAGGTAATAGAATTTTTGATTAAACATAATGCATAAGTTTAAGATAACTGATATATGGGGGACTGCCTTAGAAACTGCCTCTTATGTGAGGAATTGCCATTGATTGGTATAAGCACAGAGGGAAAAAGGAAGCATTTGTCAATGCCGAATGTTTCCTTGCATGGTGCATGTGGCAGGAGTGTATTGTAGTAGTTTAATCACAACTTAAGGATGTCCTACAAGTACTGCCATTACCGTCATCCAGGACTGTAATCTTATGAAAGAAAAAAATAAAATGTAAAGATATCCACCTGCACCCCACCATCTGAGTTATCTCACAGGTGTGGACAAGAGATGGGAAAGTAAATAAGGCCCAATATGTGTCCAAGGTGGCCATCCTGGGAAGGCTTATAAATGCTACAGCAGGGTCCCCCCCATAATGTCTGAGCCCTCTACGTCTTCCACCCTTCGGAACACCTTTTTTTCTGTCAAAGTAGGATCAAGTGCAGAGGGCTAGCATATGTTCCCCTGTTGGTGTCATGCAGAGGGGGCACTTCATGTCTTTTGCCAGTCCTTCACATAAGCAGACTGGATCACAGCTGTTCTTCAGGTTAAAGGTCCAAAACTTCAGTTTAACACTGTAGACACTAAATTCAATTATGTTCTTTTAAAGAGGGGCTTCTGTCTGGTTGCCCAGAGGGTCACAGGTTCAGCATTTGAATAAGCTGGTGGACAACTCTGGCTGATACGCCTTGGCCAAGGTGCTGGTACCGGGTAGAGGAGTCCTTCTGATTGGCTCCATATACACCCCAAATGTGGAGAACCCTAGTTTCTTTCAGAGACTGGCTTTAGACATGGCTAGCTGGGTGGGTTCATGGATCCTGGGGGGGAGACTATAACTGCGTCCTTGATATGGTGCTTGATCGGTCAAGGCGGACCCCTGTGCCTCAATCCCAAAATGCAAAATCCCTGGCAGCATTACAGATTGAGTTGGACCTTGTTTATGCTTGGAGACATCTCCATCCCACAGCAAGGGAGTATAGTTTTTACTCCCAAGCTCACAATTCCTATGCACTCATCGATAGACTACATATCTACAGCACCCTGGTGGTGGATGTGGGCTAGGCTGGATATCTGCCCATACTAGTTTTGGACCACGCACTGCACTACCTTTCGATTCATGACATGGGATCCCCAGCCACCACCAGAGCATGGAAGTTAGATCCCCTACTTTTGAAAAATCAGGATGATATTTCTCATATGGGTAACTGCTTGCAGGAATTTTTGGTATTTAATTGTTTGGGTGAGACCTCTCACTCCACTCGCTAGGAGGTCCTGAAGGCCTATATTAGGGGGCAGACTATTTCCTTCTTCACTCATGCTAGGAGGAATGATAGCAAAAGATTAGAGCTGCTAAGAAAGAAAATTGCTGCTTATGAGAGAGTGCATATGTTAAACCCTACAGCTGCACTATATAATATAGTCCAGAAGTTAAAATGGAGGTTTAACTCTTTGTCTAGTGCACAGATAGAGAGGACTATTCTTTTGTCCAACTCAGGAGCCTATTCTGACAGGGATAGAACAGAGAAATACTTAGCTTGGCAGCCGAAATGGAAGGAAGCAGCTAAAACAATTGCACAGGTACAGGATGAAGGGGGAGAGATGGTGAGTGGGTACAAGCTGATAGAAGATACATTTGTGGTGTTCTACAAGTCCCTTTATACCTCCAAATGTGACCCCTTCTGAGCTGAGCTTGATACTTTTTTAAGGGACTCCCTCCTGCCGTGATCAATGGGGAAGAAGCTATGAGACTAGATGCTCCTTTGACTAAACAGGAACTTCGGATGGCTATGACGTCACTAAAAAGTGGCAGGGCCCCAAGACCTGATGGCCTCCCGATTGACTTTTTTAAAGCCTTTGAGAACTATCTATTGGACCCCTTATTTGAGGCTGTGACAGAGGGGTTGGTGAAAGGTGAGCTGCCCCCCTCCACACGATCTGCTACTATCACAATACTGCCTAAACCAGGTAAAGACCTGAACAAATGCACCTCCTATAGACCAATTTCCCTTCTTACCATGGATTATAAAATTGTAGCAAAGGCCTTAGCTTCCTGATTTGAAACAGTGCTACCTAAAATTATTCACCCCCACCAATCTGGCTTTGTTAAGGGTCGCATGAGGAAGCACAATATCTGATGGATGCTTAATATCATACTCCGGTGGGCTCGCACCAAAAGATCTCATGGTGCAGCGGTGGTGGCCTTGGATGCAGAGAAGACATTTGACCATGTGGAGTGGGGCTATTTGTTCTACACCCTGGGTAGATTGGGGTGGGTCCTTCCTTCTGCTCCTGGGTCCAAGCTTTAAACTAGGGCCATAAGGAGCAGGGCTTAGAGAATGATGAATTATCTAAAGCCTTTCAGCTAAGTAGGGTACTGCCAGGGCTGCCCCTCCCACAAGTATGTACTGCCTTTAGAATCATTAGAGGCCGTTTTAAGGGCACACAAGGAATTAGAGTTTTTTGGGGCAGGGAACATGAAATAGCAATGTATGCGGACGATCAATCACTTTACCTGCAGCACCCATCTGAGGATCTGCCTGAGGTCCAAAAGTTAATGTTAGCATTTGGTGCCATTTCAGGGCACAAGGTCAACCAGTCGAAAAGTGAGCTGATGCCAGTGTGCCTTTTGGAACATGCCCAGCTCATAGCCCATCTGGGTGGCCTTCAAATGGTGCATCATTTAAGATAATTAGGAGTGCAGATTTCTACATCGGGGGTGACCTGTACAGACTGAACTTAAAACCCCAGCTTGCTAGTATTGCTGATGACTGTGAGAGGTGGGTAACTCTGCCAATCTCCCTATTAGGGAGAGTGAGGGTTATCAAAATGACTATATTACTCAGGCTTCTGTATTGTTATCAGGCCCTCCCTATTCAATTACCTCAAATACATTTCAAGCAATTAGATGCACTTACACATAAATTTCCCTGGTGGGGGTGGCATGCCAAGATTCCAAGAGCTGTGTTGCAGAGGTTGCCAGAGAAGGATGGAGCTGGTTTACTGAATTTTTGTATTTATTTTTGAGTGGCCCAGCTGGCTTTTCTCCCCACCCCCCGGGGGCTTGGGGTTGGACTGCCCTTGGATAGGCCTTGAGGAATATATGTTGCAGGGCACCTTTGGTCATGATCTCCATGTTGGATGTCTACAGAATATGGAGGAAATACATTTAAGTAACCCCTTTACTGCAACTACCCTTCGAGCTTGGAATTGGGCACATACACATATAGGGCATGGGAGGGGCAATTCGCTAAATCTTAGTTTGCTTCACTTCATGCAGTCCAGTGGGAGTTGTACTATAATGATGATTCAGCGGCTGTGGGCCTGGAGAAAGAAAGGTCTTCTTACGATTAATCAAATATTTGAAGGGGGTCATTGAAGAGTTTTACACAGATCCGTACAGAATAGAAGATCCCAGTGGGAGACTTCTTTCTTTATCTGACAATTTGTCAAAGGTGTGGGAACATTCTCTCAGCTGTGAACAGATGGGTTGAGCATTCACCCATTGAACAACAACTGTTCCGGCCTCAACCTGGGGGTAAGCCTATGTCCATTTATTACTGCATGCTCCACAGTGCTCAAGTCCCTGAGTGAACACCACATCTGACAGGATGGAGTGATGATCTCCTGTTACCCTTGAGTCACAAGACTTGGTCTCTGGCCTGTGCACACTATCAATAATGTTCACACAGTAACAAACTGTGGCAAATACAGTTGTACTTTTTGCACTGGAAGGGGACAGGATCAGTTGTGTTCCAGGACAGTAGCTGCTGCTTGTTGTTTTCACAGGGTTCTTGTGGATTTTACTTGGTAGAAGGTTAGTTCTTTTCTTTCTTACTTCTAAGGGGCTAGCAGGGTATTGTTTTGGGGGCTGCTGGAAGTTTGAAGACTGATTTGGTGGCTGTAAGTGGGCTCATTTTGTGGATGTTTCACTGTGTAACAGGCTGCGCTGGTAGAGGCCTATTTCTTCTGATTTAAAACCTATTTGGTGGGATTTGCTTGGGCCTGGTTCTTTGGCTGCTGGGCTTGGAGGGGAGACACAGGGCTGATACACTCTCTCTCGAGTCAGGTGTCTGCCCAATACCCACCCTCCCCAGAAGTCTGCTAATTTATAGGGGAACACCTGCCCTGCAATTGGAGGAAAAGGCTGCAGGTGCAGCTCATGGAGTTCTTGCCACTGGGGTTGGATTTAAAGGCTGGGAGAGGAGCTTAGGGAGTTGTTCATTTCTCTTATAAGTTTAATGTGTTGTACTGCACCCCTAGTAACAGGGTTACTGGTGTACAGTGAGACTGTCTGTAAGATTAGTGGGTGACCTGATTAGGCAGTAGGGTGTATCTTGGACTAGAGGGAACCTGGTGGCTCACCAAGGAAACCTATTTGGAAGGGGATGGAACCACACGTCATTAGGGCCGGCATCTTTGGGAGGGTGGTGGGGTGCACAGGGTGTGGAGCAGCCATGATACTGGACTGGGCTTGGAAGTTCGGTGGTTGCCCAATGTGCACAGCTGGCACAGCTTAGGGAGGAGGTTCTGGGGATTAGGAGAAAGCTGGGGAAGGGGTGGTATGGTTGGCGAGGGGCTGGGAATCTCCCAGGGGTTGCACCAAGCACTGGGGGTGGGGCATAGGGAAAGGAGTGCAGGAGAATACTCAGGGGTCACATGGGACCCCTGGCAGAGGGTCCAAAAGGACACTACCAAGGAAGCAGGCAGGTAACTGGGACCCTCACAAAGGAGGACGGAGGGACAACATTCTCAGGGAAGTAGGCAGATGGCCAGGGCTGAACAGAAGGAAGCAAGGCGGAGATGGATCAGACCTTACACTCAATAACCGCCTCAATTCTCTTCTTCTGCTCGAGGATGAGGAGGGTGATGTAGCATGACAGGGGTGGTTAGAGACGGAAGGGAGGGGGCAGGAGGCAGGGGCCAGATAGCAGGAAGAACAGGGGGACCTGGAATGCAGGAAAATGGGGAGCAGTGAATCAGAGCAGGAGGGGCAGGGGAAGAGGGGAGAGCGCAAGGAGAAGGACCAGTTGGGAGGAAAGGTAAGGAGAAGGACCAGAAGTACAAGGAGGATTCAGTAAAGGGAGCTGAGGGTTTGGGCCAGGGGAGCACGACGAGCAAGGAGGAACTAAATGGAGACAGGAAGGAAGGGAGGGCAGGCCAGGCTAGTTTAGCAGATGGAGGTGAAGGACCAGTCACGAGCAGTGAGGGGAATTAGCAAGGTGAGAGGATACTCAGGAGGAGGAGGCATAAGATTGGAGGAGGGGGTGGCCTGGGTAAATAAGGAGGGGGTGGCATGTGGCACCCAGACAGGGGGAGGAACAAGGAGCCGGCTGGGTGGTGGGGCCGGTAGAAAGGATGAGGGACATGGAAGGGGGGGAAATGAAGGAAAAGGAGCAGTCACAGTGCTCCTGTTGGGGGATTCTATGATCAGGGGTATCAAATGGGATAGGGAGGGAGAAGCCTGGCCAGTTAGAACAAGATGCTTCCCTGGACTAACGGTGCACAGGGCTAAGCACGAGGTATATCAGCTGGCAAAAGATTGTGGGGTTCCCCAGACATACTGGTCCACCTGGGTACAAATGACATTGAGGGAAATAGCGAGCTAGAGATACAGGCAAGATTCAGGGAGCTCGCCAGGGTCTGTCATGACATAGGATGCACAGTTTCCTTCTCAGAAATCCTGCCAGTGCCAAGGGCTAGTGGGGAACACAAAAGGAAGATTAGGAGATAAACCAGTGGCTCAGGGAGTGGTGTGAGGCCAGAGGTATGGGTTGATGGGGGATTGGGGAGACCTGGGAGGATAAGGAGCTGTATGCTAGAGATAGACTCCATCTCAATTTGGAGGGATCCTTAAGTTGAAAATAGAGGGGTTCATTGGTGAAAAGTGGGGTTTAAACTTGTGAAGGGGCGGGATGGGAGAAAAGGCTGTCAAGGGGTGCCGATAAAGGAGGGACTCTGTCCCACCCCTGGGGACTAGGAGAGGATTGCAGGAAAGGCCGACTGGCAAAGTGCAGACCAGGGAAAACAGAATCCCCATGGGAACACGAGCAGGGGAAATGGAACTATAGGGAAAGGGTGGAAGGTAGTCCTGCTAAATGCCAGGAGCTTGGGCAATAAAATGCCTGAGCTCCAGGCGATGCTAACTGAGGGAGCAGTGGATGTGGCAGCGGTCACTGAGACTTGGGCCACTGCAGGACATGACTGGGACCTGAACCTGGAGAGTTACACTATGTTCAGGAAGGACAGGGGGGAGGGAAGGGGAGGAGGGGTAGCAATGATAGTCAAAAACTGCATTGGCATAGGGGGAGTAGAGGAGGCGGAGGGAACCGTGGAGGCGATTTGGGTCACCTTGATAACAAGGGGGGGCAAGAGAGTAAAAATAGGAGTGGTGTATAGACCCCCTGCCCTGGCGGAGGAGCTGGAGGACAGTCTGGTGGGAGATGTTGGAGACACTGCAGACTGGGCAGAGGAGCGGTGGTGGTGTTGGGGACTTAAACATGCCAGGAACAGACTGGAGACTATGACATCCTCTGTGACCGGGAAAAGAGGTTGTTGGATGTCTTTCAAGGCGTTCCTAACTCAGCAGGTGAGGAACCGACCAGGGCCTTGGTACTGGATGTGGTCCTGGCGGTCAGTGACAGATTGGGGCCTGGGTAAGGGACCCATTGGCAGGGAGTGACCATGCCACGGTCTGGTTCTGCCTGGACCTAGGAGGGGTAGAAGGCTGCACAAAGACGGAAGTAACCGATTTCAGAGGGGCGGATTTTAAGGAAATAGGAAGGATCCTTAAGGAGCATTTGGATGGGATTGGGTCAGACATGGATGCTGATAGTAGGTGGGAAATCAGCAGGAAAGGGGTGCAGGATGCTACCAGTACCTGTGCAAGAGTAAGACGAAAATGCGTTAGGGCCCAAAAACCCTGCTGGTGGACCAGGGAGGTCCAGGAGGTAGTGCAGGGAAAGAAGGCAGCCTATAGGCAACTCAAGTGCTCAAGGAGTGAAAGGACTGGCGGGAGCGAGCTGATGGCTAGAAGGCCACTAGGGTGGTGAGGGCGTAAGGCAAGGAAGGAGCAGAACCTGGCCAGGGAAATTAGGAGAGGGAACAAGGGGTTCTTTAGATACATTGGGGAAAAACGAAGGGTGAAGGGGCAGATTAGCAGGATTAAATCAGGGGAGAGATGGGCACAAGACCCGGGGGAGCAGGCTGAGGTACTAAATGAGTACTTCACCTCAGTTTTCACCAAGGAAAATGGGGGTGCTGCATCATACATGGGAGGAGACAGAGATACTGAGGAGGGGGGGACCCTTACCGATCGGCGGGTCTGGGGAGAGGGGGAGGCATCACTGGCAGGTGGGGGAAGGGTTAAGCAGGGAGAAGAGGTACCGGAAGTGGAAATCACAGCAGAGAAGTGAGGGAAGCCCTCAGCTCCCTTAAGACAGAGAAAGCACCAGGGCTGGATAAATTACTTCCCAGAGTGCTGAAGGAACTTGCGGATGTCCTGGCGAAACCCCTGGCAGAGCTTTTCACCATCTCTCTGAGGACAGGGTGGGTGCCCCAAGACTGGAAGGTGGCGCATATAGTGCTTATCCACAAGGGGGGATCAAGGGAGGTGGCAGGGAACTACAGGCCTGTCAGCCTGACATCGGTGGTGGGCAAGGTGATGGAGGGCATTGTCAAGGAGAGGCTAGGGGGGGACCTGGATAAGTCAGGGTGCCTGGACAATAGACAGCATGGATTCATCCCGGGGAAATCATGTCAGACAAACCTGGTGGAGTTCTATGACTGGATGACTAGTGCCTTGGACCTGGGTAGGCCAGTGGACGTCCTCTTTCTGGACTTCAGCAAGGCATTTAACTCTGTTCCTCACGTGGGCCTGTTGGATAAGCTGGGAGAAATGGGGTTGGGGAACCAGATGATCAGATGGATAGGCAATTGGCTCCAGGACTGGATCCAGAGGGTCGTAGTTGGCGGGATAGTCTCATCCCCAAGGAGGGTCATTAGTGGGGTCCCACAGGGATCAGTCCTTGGGCCCCTTCTGTTCAACGCCTATGTCTCTGACATAAGGACAGGAATCAGGAGTGAGATGAGTCTCTTTGCGGATGACTCGAAACTGGGTGCGCGGTGGATGGGGAGGAGGAGGTGGCCCTACAGGGGGACCTGGAGGCTCTGGAAAGATGGTCTAGAAAGTGGAGTGAGGTTCAATGCAGGAAATGCAAGGTACTCCACCTTGGGGGCCAGAAACCCAGGCCAAGTGTACACCCTGGGGGAATGCTACAAGTCTCGATGGCTGAGAGGACCTGGGGTGGTGGTGGATGTCAAGACGAACAACTCTGAGACTTGTAGGAGGCAGCAGCCAAGGCCAACAGGATGCTGGGATGCATCGCTAGGGGATCACCTCCAGAAGGAGGAAGTACTCCTCTGTATAACTGCTAGTGAGGCTGCACCTTGAGTACTCGTGCAGTTTTGGAGGCCACACTTAAGAGGGACATTAACCTCCTGGAGAGGGTCCAGAGGAGCAACCAAAATGATTTGGGGCTTGGGGGACAGGACCTATGAGGAGAGGCTCGAAGAGCTAAATATGTACACATTGGAAGAGAGAAGGGACCAGGGGGACATGATAGAGGTCTTCAGGTACAAGAAGAGGGTAAATAGGGGAGGAACAGTCAGAGTGCTTCGAAGGAAGGAGGAAGGGGCCACTAGAGGGCATGGGTGGAAGCTGGATGGGGGAAGATTCAGGGGAGAAAGGAGGAGGTGCTACTTCACTGAGAGGGTGGTGGAGCCATGGAATGCACTGCCTAGGGGGCTGGTGGAGGCAGAGACAGTGGAGGGGTTCAAGAGGGGTGGGACAGGTACAGGGAAGGGTTCTGGAAGCAAAATCCAATGCAGCAAGAATATCCGGAACTGGGAAGGGAGAAGCCAGAGAAGGCGAGGGGGACAGCAAGGTCAGCACCCAGGGTGGGGGCTGACCAAACGAGCAGACACGAAAGACCGTTAGGCCTATTCTGCTGGCATTTTAGTATGTTAGTATGTTATATGACTCCCTTGCACCTACATGCAATAGATACTACTAAATCACATCAATGCCCTAAATGTTTGGCTGACAGGGCAGATTTTCTCCACCTGGCACTGGTGTGCCCTAGAGTAGCTCCATTTTGGCATGCAATGCATAACATTATGTCCAAAGTTTTGGGATACAGCCCATCTAAATCCTCTGTGGAGTTGTTGCTTGGGGCAGACCCGCATCACCCTGGTCATAAGATGGCGCATCCCCCTTTGGTCCATTGCACTTATCAATGCATGGAGAACCATAGCATAGCTTTGGATGTCATCAGTCCCCCCCCCCATCTGCAGGTGGGTGCAAAATGTTAAATCTTGCATGATTCTTGAATGAGTACAAATGTGCGCCCAAGGTAAGAAAACCCAATTTTGGGAAGTGGGGAATCCATGGTTGTCAGCTGTTGAAGCCGATATTATTCCAAACTGAGTTGTGCTGATCTTATGCATTGGGGGGCAGTCTTGTTCATGGGAGGGAGTATAGTTTACATTGCCTTTTATCTGTGACTGTATTTTATTGCATCTATTCAATTTTTTTTTATAGAAGTATGTCACACAGGTGGACAAATTAGCATCAACTCTGTCTGTACCATCTATGCTGTATGTAATCTCTACTTTTGCATTCTGCATGTACTGTAAGCTTATCCACATATTTAATAAAAATATTTTTCAAAAAAAAAAAAAAAACAGTGTTGGCACTAGACAACCAATGGAGAGATGTTTAATCTAAGTAGTATGGTGTGAATGCCTGAAGTGCTGTTCTAGTGCTTCAGTATTTCCCATGTACTAAAGTCATGCTAAAGGTTGGACAATTGCAAAACTGTTTTTATTTATTTCACTTATGAGGAACTGGCAAATGCCAGGCAGCCTTGCAACTTTTATGCTGGGGGCAGATTATCGACTTTCTTCAGACCTCCTACTATATCTGGATCACTGCAGTATCCTGCCTTGAATGCCTGTGTTAGTTCTTTCATGCTGTCCTTAGTAACTATTTTGAGAGGTCATACTTCATATCTACTGTTTCTGGTTACTTTTTGGGTGCCTTGGTAATTTCTCTGACCCTGGAGGCACTCAAGAAAGGTATCCGTAGAAACTTGCTGTTGGTGGTAGTAATATGTATCGGTATTGTATAGTGGACTGGAACTGTTATTATTTTATTTTTGCTTTGAGTTAGTAAGTTTTCAGCAGCTCTTGTCCCTGAAAATTGAAGTAGGTGTTAGGCAGAGAGTCTCTTGGGTACCAGGATGGGGGCATGGCACAACAGCAGGTTTATATATTACTACCGAGAATATCACTCGACTCCAGCTGCTGCTTTGGGGCTGCTTGTTGTTAGGCAGAGGTGGATCCCATGCTGGCAAGCTTTATGCAAATGAAAGTACTGAAGTGCTCCCACATTGGAGTGCTTCAGTCCTCTCAAGTACACAACATTTATGGCCATTAAACTTCGACCACCATCATACTCTGCATGCATGGTCACTGGTCTGTCAGGGACGAGCCCAGTGTAGATTGCTCTGTATTGTGCCAGTCCATGACACACCTCTGAAATGCCGTTCTCTGAAACAAAATGTTTCTTGTGCATGTGCAAGGAAATATAATAAGGAATGGCATAATTAGGGCAACCAGCCTCTGCATGAAGGAAGTGAGTAAAAGCAGAATAATAAAATAAATTGTTACAGTTCTATATGTATAGGAAGGGGTATCTCTAGCAGTAGTAAGAAGGTAGTGTAGCCACTGTATCACTAGATATGAGGCTTGTCCCAAGTGCATTCAACCACTCTAGATGTCCATACATCAGCAAGCCCAGACAACTCAAAGGGAGATATCCAATTATAAAATACATGCTAAACTGAGTTACAAAGCATAATTATTTACAGGACAATCAGGTGATGTTGTCAGTCAGTTATAATACTATGAATTCATTACCTACATTGTTAGACTATATAATAATAAGTGAATAACACTGCTTATAGAATCATACAGTAATCTGTACATTTTATTTACACTACTACCAATTATTTATTATAACCTTTACAGGAATCAAAGGTCATAAAAGGATGTAACATAAATTGTGTTATACACTATTATTGGTGATCCTGCGTACCCTCTGCTAGACTGACTACTTAAAGGATAAATTAATAGCCCAAGATTAACTCCCTATCAAGAATCCTTTAACATTTATTGTAGTTCAGTGAAAATAGCTGTGGAAATTGCTTTTGGAAGGCTTAAGGTAGGATGGAAAGTCTTACAGAAGAGGAATGATTTTGAGTACAGTTTTACACCATATGCTGTAGCCTGCATAATTATTGTGACATTGAGAAGGATCAAGTTCACAGCCGATGGGGGGAAAGTCAGAGGTTTAGAACAAAGATAACTTCTATCTACCAATAATCCACCAGTAGACAGTACTGACACAGGAATGCAGCTCAGGGAGGTGCTCATAGTACACATGGCAAATAACTACCCAATACATGCCCTCTAACAGATACATTTTATGTTAATTGCACACATGTGCAAGAAACATGTTGTAGCAGCTTTCTCCACAAGCAGGTTGTGGAGGCGCGGCACTGCTGTGGCCAATGCCCCCACAGCCTGCAAAGGCTTGGCCCACTTCCCCCAATGCCGTGGCATGCTGCTGCTGACACTAGTTCAGCCAGTGTGCCACAACCTTCTAAAAAAAGTAGCCGCTGCTATCAGGGGCTGCCTCATCATTGCAGCGTCAGCCATCCGCTGCAATGAGGGAGTGACCCGTCATTGCAGGGTGGAATGTAGAAACCCTGATATTGTTTGTGAACATGGCAGCGGCTTGCCACCATGTTCACAAACAATATAACCCCCTCACCATGTTTAATTGCCAACAGGGATCCCAATCCCCATCGGCTTCAGAGGCCCAATGTTGATTGTGCCAACTGGGGAGCCCACTCCCCATCAGCATTATGTCAACCCCCCCCCTGCTGTTATTGTCTGCCGACGGGGTGCCCAATCCCCTGTCGGCATAATGGGAAAACACCCCTTTATGTGTGCCAACGGGGTGCCTAATCCCCTGTCGGCGACTGCTGCTCCTCCCCAGTGAAAGAGTCCTAGAGTCCGTGGCATGCTGGGAGCTCCACTCCTTAGCATGCCACATGCCCTGTAAAACACAATACGGTCCTGCAAACTCTTTTTTTCCTTAACCTGTAAAAAGGAAACTGCACCTCGGCGGTCTCCCTGGCCCCCACCCGCAACCAGCACCCACCCTCTGCGCACCCTGCCTTCCCACCCCCCCTTCACCTCATACTTACCACTGGAGTCCAGCGTGATGATCTTCGGTGGACCGGGAACACATCTGCACTCTTCAAAGACGGCTGCGCACTGAGGAAATGCCAGTAAGCTGTATAATGGAATAAATGGGGGTTTTCCAACTTTAATGCATATCTCGGGCATTGTTTGAAATTTTGGCACCACATTTTCAACATGGGTTTTTTGGGACCCCTCCTCATGAATTCTGGAACTGTCATGGTGTTAATCGGCCCCAAAAGGTGATTTCGCCGTCACTGCACGGAATCCCCTTTCAGGGCTGATTAATGAAACGAAGTGCTAGTTTTCATGAGGTGGGCTCTTAAAAAGCCTATGTTGCAAATTTAGTGGAAAAAATCAAAAAAATGACTGTTTTACAAGCGTGCATTGCACAGTTGCTACACATGCTCATAACTTCGTGAATGTGCAATATTTTCATGCCAGATTTTCAACATTGCCATTTTTTCACACCACCTTGTGAACCATATAGCTGTCATTGTTCATATCCTGGCAGAAATGTGTTTTTGCACTTCCAGCGCAGAATAGCGCAGTTGCTGTGCGAAATCAGTGTTCGGGACAGATTGAGAACAGTGACACTGTTCCTGAATAGAGGTCCTAAAATGCCCGTGTTGAAAATTTGGAAACGATATTCCATAAAACGACAGTGTTACGAGTGTGCGATGCACAGTTTGCACGCACACTGGTAACTTCGCAAATTTATAATATTTTCACTCCAGATTTTCAACATTGCCATTTTCCCACACCTACTTATGAACAGTACAGCTGTCATTTTTTCCATCCTGGTCGAAATGAGTTTTCACATTTCCAGAGCAGAATAGAGTGGTCGCAGTGGGAAATCACTGTCCGGGACAGATTAAGAAAATGACAGTGATATTGTTTATGAATTTAGGTCTTAAAATGCCTATGTTGAAAATTTGGTGATGATAGCCCATCAAATGACTGTGTTACAAGTGTGCATTGCGTACTTTCCATGCACCTATGTGACTTCGCAGATTTGTAATAGTATCACACCAGATTTTCAACAGTGCCATGTTTTCACACCTCCTTATGAGCAGTACAGCTGTCATTTTTCACATCCTGTCTGAAATGTGTTTTCACAGTTGCGGTGCAGAATAACGGGGTAGCTGTGGGAAATCAGTGTTCGGGACAGATTAAGAAAATGACAGTGGCACTGTTCATAAGCAGAGGTCCTAAAATCCCGATGTTGAAAATCTGGTGTAGAAACTCCAAAACATGACTGTGTTACAAGCGTGTGTTGAACTGTTTCCAAGCACCCATGTAACTTCGCAAATTTGTAATATTTTCACACCGCATTTTAACAATGGCATTTTTTCACGTCTCCTTATGAATAGTACAGCTGCCATTTTTCACATCCTGGCTAAAATATGTTTTTGCACTCCTGCCAGAGAATAGCATGGTTGCTGTGAGAAAATCAGTATGTGGGACAGATTAAGAACAAACGAGTGTGGGGCGGTGGGGTGACCGAACTTAACCGAGCTCTGTTGGGACTGCTGTGGATTTGTTTGTGGGCAGGAAAAGGTCCCAACGCAAGTGCCTAGTACAAAAGGGACAGTCTGCAACACTGGGAGAAACAGAACGAGAGAGCGAGTGGGGGAGGGGGAGTGAGCGAACTCACCAGAGTGCTGTCAGAACTGCCGCTGATTTCTTTGTGGGCAGAAAAAGGCATCAATGCAGGCAGGGGCCCAGTACAAAAGGCCAGCTTGCAGTGGTGGTAGAAACAGTATGAGCGAGTGAGACAGGGGGACTGAGTGAGCTCAACAGAGCTCTATCAGGACTGCTGTGGATTTCTTTGTTGGCAAGAAAAGACGGCAACGCAGGCAGGAGCCCAGTACAAAAGGCCAGCCTGCAGTACCGGCAGAAACGGAACGAGTGAGTGAGAGAGGGGGGAGTCAGCAGGTTCAACAGACCTGTGTCGGGACTGCTGCAGATTTCTAAGTGGGCAGAAAAAGCCACCAATAGAGGTAGGAACCCAGTAGAAAAGGGCAGCCTGCAGCGCCAGGAGAAACAGAATGAGCAAGTGAGAGAGGAGGAGTGAACCACCTCAGCGGAG
Organism: Neoceratodus forsteri; assembly: GCA_016271365.2. Taxonomy (NCBI): domain Eukaryota; kingdom Metazoa; phylum Chordata; order Ceratodontiformes; family Ceratodontidae; genus Neoceratodus; species Neoceratodus forsteri. Next base: position 279,319,863 of record CM028136.1, on the reverse strand, counting down.
CTCTGTCGTGACAGCTGCAAATTTCTTAGCGGGCAGAACAAGGTGCCAATGCAGGCAGGAGCCCAGTACAAAACAGCAGCCTGCAGCACCGGGAAAAACAGACTGAGTGAGTGACAGAAGCACAGTGAGCGAGCTCAACAGACCAACTCAATCAACATTCAGCATTGACAAATGCTTATTATAACTCAGCCAGTGTTGATGCAATATGCTGACTGCAATATGTAAGACTAAATCAACGTTCAAGTTTATTAAATTTACAAAAAAGGATTATATTCATTATATGGTAATACTCTTTTTTATTCATTTCTTGTTAAACATAGAAGAGGTAAAACCTGCATACACAAATACAGCATATTTTGTGGCAAATATGACTTAATAGTATACAAAGAAATCATTACTTTTAATAAATATACTCTAAAAGTAAAGTTATAATTTTGGGGATTTTAAAGGTATGACTAATAACTAAGCTATCAAAATGCATCTGAGTTCTACAATCATATAATTAATAATACTTTTGGGCCCAGATATTCAAAACTTTGCATCGGGCAAAAACTGTTTGCGCAGGTTTAGCGCAGGATTAGCGTGGGTCTGCTATATTCAAAAGGCCAAATAACGTGGGCAAACTGCATTAGCGCTGGGCAAAATTATAATGTATGCAAGGGGCAAACTGACATGAATACAGGCGCAATGCTATATTCAGCGACTAGAGCTGCGCTAAGTGGTTTTGCACGACCTAGCGTGACACTTAGCGCGGTGCACATTACCGCCCAGGAAAAGCTTGTCTTAATCCTGGGCAATCAGCTTTGCACGACACTATGGCTTTGCGTGGTGTTTGCGCGGGTTTAGCGCGACCCTAACAACATACTGCTAACTGATGGCATCACAATGATGCCATCATCTGCCACCAGTCCCAGCCATGCCAGGCAGTAAGTGGTGACCCTGCCACCAGTGGACAGCATGACAATGTGGCCATACAGCACACACCTGCGGACCACTCTTCTGTGGACACCAACAGATGCCAGCACACACATGCAGCACTGTGGGCATGGAGGATGTAGAGGGGAGCATGTATGGGTGGTGAGGCTGTGCTACAGACCAGGTGTGGCCACAAGGTTGGGACACATCATGCAGTGCACATGGACCAGTACTGGGAATACCCCAACACCAGTGTGTCTTTCGGATAATATATGCCCTCCCCGGCCACATAACGCACAGCTGTACAACTGCCATAGCACACAAAGCCAGAAATGTACATGTCACTGTGAGCATCCTATGCCGCAGGTGCAGCATCTGTGGGTCACACAACAGCGTAACAGTAATGTCCACTGTCAGTAAACACCTGCAGGTTGGGCCTCTCACTGTGTATAGTGCAGTCATCATCACTGCCATACACACCATAGGCATTGCTGTGCCCACACACTACTGGCCCCCTTGCTACTGCAGTGTCTACTGTGCACTGTAGCATGACCTACAGTGTGACAGTTGCATGCAGCACCACCACGATCTGTGCCTATGCTGTGTTGTCCCAGTACAGCTGCAGGCAGCAGTGCATGTGGAAGTAGTGTTCAGAACTGTATAATATTCCCCAAGCTGTTTGCTCAGTGCTAACTCATTTGCTCGGGTTTAGCACAGGGCTAAATAGTTAGCCCGATGCAAACTGCATGCAAATCGGGGCATAATGAGATGCTAATCTGGATGTTTGCCCACAGACTACCAAAGTAGACTCATTTGCATGTCACTTTTGAATATGGCAAAGTTTAGCACCGGGCAAATGTGTTTGCAGATACTTGGCTTAGCCCTGCGTAAACCTGCGCCAAGCGTGTTAGCTCTCGCTAACAGTTTCGGGGCAATATTTTACAGTTTTGCACACTGTACTTTCACATATGCTGCTGCCTGCAGCTGTACTGGGTCCACGCATTTGCTGGCACACACATTGGCCACATAGTTCATCTCTTCCTACCTTCATGTCGCTGTGCACTGTGTTGCTGTTGTGGTTTGCACTTCCTGGTTTCCTTATTCAGAGCTGTCTTATTCCAGGGCTAAGTTTGCCCTGCACCCCCAGCCAAGTTTGCCCGCCCTCATTCCCATGCTATATTCAGAAGCTGTTTGCCCCAGGCTATTCCTTTTGAATATGGCTTGTTTTGTGCTCTGGGCTAAGTTTGCCTGACGGGAAGTGCTAATTTAGCTCTGGGGCAAAGATTTGAATATCTGGCCCTTGGTCTGTTAATGCTAAATGGTTTCCAGGGTATTCATTCTCTAGCCTTAAAGATGATTAAGAAGGAGAGACCAGTGTGTGTGTGTGTGTGGGGGGGGCTTTGTTTATAAAACTCTCACCTAAATTAAGAGGGTAGTCTAATACAACAAAATGCTAATTTTCAGTTAACAAACATTGTACTCGAGGATGTAGATATTCTGAAACTGAATATATACATACAGTACCAACTATAAATTCTTAGTATTTTATGATCAATATTTGGGATTCCATGGAGGAGTACATACTTCTAGCTCTTGAAAATCATCCTGGTGCAAAACTTGATGCATGTACTGCCGATTTCAATGATATTAAAAATATTTCACTACCCTTTGAAACATAGATACATAGACTTTGATGCCAGATAAGGACCGCTTGGCACACCCTGTCTGCCCATTTCCCTACCTATTGGATAACCTTCAGATCCTAGTTAATCAATAGCCTACTTCCTCCTAGCCCCCACCAGAATTGCCTTATGTCTGTACCATGCTTTCTTGAATTTCCCCACTGTTTTCGATCCTACAACCTCCTCAGGAAGGCTGTTCCATGTGTCTATCACCCTCTCCATTGAAAAATACTTCCTCACATTGCCCTTGAACCATGCCCCCTCTATCTTCAAATTGTGCCCCTTATTTGTCCACATCACTTTTTCTGAAAGATGCTATCCTCTTGGACTTTGTTGATTCCCCTGAGGTACTTGAAAGTTTCTATCATGTTCCCCCTTCCTCCTTTCCTCGAGAGTATACAAATTAAGCTCCTTTAGCCTCTCTTCGTATGTCTTCTGGTGCAGACCCTGCACCATTTTAGTTGCCCTCCTCTACACTGCCTCCATCCTGTCTATGTCCTTGCAGAGATGGGGTCTCCAGAAATGCATGCAGTACTCCAAATGGGGTCTGACTAACTGTCTGTACAGAGGGACAACAACTTCCTGTTTTTTACTGGTGATGCCTCATCCTATACGGTACCCTTACAGGATACTGAAGCTGAGGGTCCCGACATGTAAGAGTCTGGCATCGATATCCTGTAATTAGGGAAGCCCAACATTTCAGCCCGACAGCAAAATGTCATTTCGCTGGGCAAAATTGTGTTTTGCTCAGTGAAATACTGGGTTACGCCCATGAAACATAGTCCCCGCCCCCATCGGCACCACTGCCCCCCCAAACAATCTTCTAGCTGCCTTGCTGGGAGCCCACACCAGCATGGCAAAAGTCCTGCATTGTCTTTCAAAAAACAAAACAAAACATCACCTGTAAAAACAAGGTCCCTCGCTGACTGTCTTGCCCTCCCCAACCCACACCCACCCTCTGGGTGCCCCACCTCCCCACACCCCCACCTCAACCCATACCTCCAGAGGCCAGTGCGACGATCTTCAGTGGACCAGGAACACGTCTGCACTCTTCAAAGCCAACCACGAACTGAAGAAATGCCGGAAAGCTGTATAATGGCATAAATGTTTTTTTTCAACTTTGGTGCATATCTTGGGCATTTTTGGGAATTTTTTCACCAAATTTTCAGCATGGGCTTCTTGGGACCACACCTCATGAACTCAGTCACTGTCATTTTGTTATTTGGTGCCGAAAGGTGATTTCATGGTCACTGTGAGGAACCACTTTTTGGGAATGATTTATGAAATGACAGTGTCACAGTTCATGAGGTAGGCCACCAAAAACCCTATGTTGAAAATTTGATGAAAAAATTCTCAAAAATTATTGTTTTACGAGTGTGCATTGCGCAGTTCCTACACACGCTTGTAACTTTGAGAATTTGTAATATTTTCACTCCAGATTTTCAACACTGCCATTTTACCACACCTCCTTATGAACAGTATAGCTATCATTTTTCACATCTTGCTCAAAATGTGTTTTCACACATGTAGCGCACATTGGCGCTGTCAGTTTGCGAAATCAATGTTCAGGACACATTAAGAAAATCACTTTGACACTGTTCATGAGCAGAGGTGTTAAAATGGCTATGTTGAAAATTTGGTGACAAAATTCCATAAAATGACTGTGTTACATGCGTGCATTGCGCAATTTCCACGCACCTTTGTAGGTTCACGAATTTGTAATATTTTCAGACCAGATTTTCAACATTGACATTTTTCCACACCTCCTTATGAACAGTACAGCTGTCATTTTTCACACCCTGGCCAAAATGTGTTTTTGTACTTTCAGCGCGGAATAGCGCGGTCGCTGTGGGAAATTAGTGTTCGGGTTTGATTAAGAAAATTACAGTGACACTGTTCATGAGCGAAGGTCCCAAAATGCCTGTGTTGAAAATCTGCTGTAAAAATTCCTCCAACTAATTACATTATGGGTCTACATTGCGCAGTTTCTACGCATGCTCACGACTTCACCAGTTTTTTTTATATTTTCACTCCAGATTTTCAACAATGCCATTTTTTACACCTCCTCATGAACAGTACACCTGTCACTTTTCACATCCTGTTCAAAATGTGTTTTTGCAACTGTGGCACCAAATGGTGCAGTCGCTGTGCAAAATCACCTTTTGCCTAACAAACTGATAGTGTCACTGTTCATGAGGTGCGGTCACAAAAAGCTTCAGTCAGTGTGTTAGCAGGCACGGCCCCTGTCCGTCAATGCATGCTGGAGCTGTCTATGACAAGCTCCAAAATGCAGTGGCGTACAGTTGAAAGGGGAGCTACGCTTCAGTGAGCAGTGATAAGATATCGCCTACTCATGCGCAGCTCCCCCTACACACACACACAAACACACACACACAGAAATGCACGCATACTGTGCTGTCCCCCCCGGCACACACGCATAGCCGGCGGGGTGCCCAATCCCCCGTCGGCTTGTGCTGCGCTCCCCAAAGCCTTCCACATGCCACACTGGGTGCCCACCCCAGCGTGGCAACTCATAGAATAGCAGACGGGGGTGCCCAATCCCCCATCGGCTCCACTGTCCTCACCCCCCCAGTACTGGGTGCCACACTGGGAGCCCACCCCAGCGTGGCAACTGATCATATGGCTGACAGGGGTGCCCAATCCCCTGTCAGCTCCATGGCCCCCCCAGCCATCCTTGTGCCATGCTGGAGCCCACCCAGCGTGGCAAATGTCCCATGTCATCTTTTTTTTTTTACCTGCAACATAAAAGCGTCCCACGGGCGCTTCTCCCAGCCCCCTCCCACAACCCACACCCACCCACTGCGCACCCTACCTCCCACCCCCTCACCCCATACTTACCTCCGGAGCTCAAGGCGATGATCTTCGCTGGACTCGGGAACATGTCTGCACTCTTCAAAGCCGACCGCTAATTGAGAAAATGCCAGTAAGCTGTATAATGGGCTAGATAGGTTTTTTTCAACTTTGTTGTTATTCAGGTATTTTTGATTTTGAGAACTTTCAACTATGGGGTTTTGGGACCCTTTCTCATGAATGATGTCACTGTCACGGTGTTATTCGGGCCCGGAGGGTGATTTCGCATTCACTGTGCGAAATCACCTTTCGGGCCCAAATAATGCCATGACAGTGACATCATCCATGAGAAGGGTTCCCAAAAACCCCATGTTGAAAATTTGGCGCAAAAATTCCAAAAAATGACTGTCTTACGAGCGTGCATTGCGCAGTTCCTATGCAGGATCGTAAGTTTGTGAATTTTCAATATTTTCACTCCAGATTTTCAACATTGCCATTTTACCACACCTTCTTATGAGCAGTACAGCTGTCATTTTTCACATCTCACCCAAAATGTGTTTCCACCCATGTCGCGCACAATGGCGCAGTCGGTGTGCGAAATCAATGTACGGGAAAAATTAAGAAAATCACAGTGACACTGTTCATGAGCAAAGGTCTTAAAATGGCTATGTTGAAAATTTTGTGAAAAAGTCCAAAAAATGACTGTTTTACGAGCGTGCGTTGTACAGTTCCTACACACGCTTGTAAGTTCACGAATTTTCAATATTTTCACTCTAGATTTTCAACATTGCCATTTTACCACACCTTCTTATGAGTAGTACAGCTGTCATTTTTCACATCTCACCCAAAACATGTTTCAGCCCATGTAGCGCACTATGGCGCAGTCGATGTGTAAAAACAATGTATGGGACACATTAAGAAAATCACAGTGACACTGTTCATGAGCAGAGGTCTTAAAATGGCTATGTTGAAAATTTGGTGAAAAAATTCCTAAAAATGACTGTTTTACGAGCATGCGTTGCGCAGTTCCTATGCATGCTCGTAAGTTTGCGAATTTAATATTTTCACTCCAGATTTTCAACATTGCCATTTTTTTGCACTTCCTTATGAACAGTACAGCTGCCATTTTTAGTATGTTGCCCAAGATGTGTTTTTACGCATGTAGCACACAATGGTGCTGTTGGTGTGCGAAAGCAATGTTTAGCACAGATTAAGAAAATCACAGTTACACTGTTCATGAGCAGAGGTCTTAAAATGGCTATGTTGAAAATTTGGTGACAAAGGTCCATAAAATGACTGTGAGCATTACGCAGTTTCCACGCACCCTCGTAAGTTCATGACTTTGTAATATTTTCAGTCCAGATTTTCACCAGTGGCATTTTTCCACACTTCCTTATGAACAGTACAGCTGTCATTTTTCACAACATGGCTGAAGTGTGTTTTCACACTTTCAGCGCAGAGATGCGTGGTCGCTGTGGGAAATCATTGTTCGGCACAGATAAAGAAAATCACAGTGACACTGTTCATGATTGGAGGCACCAAAATGCCTGAGTTGACAATCTACTGAAAAAATCCCCAACCTAATTATATTACGGGTGTGCATTGCACAGTTTCTATGTACGCTCGTGACTTCACCATTTTTTTTAATATTTTTACTGCAGATTTGCAACATTGACATTTTTTACACCTCCCCATGAACAGTACAGCTGTCATTTTTTACATCCTGTTCGGAATGTTTTTGCACCTGTGGTGCTAAATGCCGTAGTCGCTGTGCATAAGCAGCCTTTGGCTAACAAACTGATATTCCCCCTGTTCATGAGGTGGGGTCACAAAAAAAACATGTTGAAAATTTGGAGTGAAAATACCAATGAATGCCTGAGATATTAGGGTTTCCAACCATAACGCCCAACCCTGTAGGGAATGACAGGCATCAGGGGTGTGACTTGGGATTCTTGCCTGTAATGCTCATACCATTCCACACCCTGCAGCCAGTGAGAGGCATCGAGGTATGTCTTGGACTCTTCGGCCCCAAAGTTCACCCATTCTCCCATATCGCACCCATCTCACCATATATTTCCAATGAAATGGGTGCGATAAGGCCAAAGACCCTATGGAACACCGTGACACTTGTCAGTGTCTGCAGGGTGGGTGTGGTGAAATGGCATGGCCGTTATGCCTGATGACCCAAACGCACACCCCAATGCCTGTCACTCTCTGCAGAGTGGTGGTGGGGTTGGCTTCAGTTCAATACTTCACTGCCATTCCTATTACGCAGCTCTGTAACTTCTACACTACCACTGCCAATGCCAGCAAGCAAACATTCGGCATTGACAAATGCTTGTTTTACACACTTCACTCCTCCCCACTAGTCCCCTGCATTAATCACTTTTGTTTCTTCTATTTAATGCATTTACTTTGCTAAAGTTAATACATTTTAAGCTGGGTCAGTAGATTTGCATGTCAGGTAAAATTGGTTCAAGTAAGAGGCAGATACTGCTTAATTTTTTTTTTTTTTTTTTAGTTGTTTAACCAGATATAGCACACTAAGCTGAAAGCTTTTTTACAGGAGCGACCTGGGAGCACAAGGAGGTTAAGTGACTTGCTCAGGGCCACACAGTATGCAGGTGGAAGCTGTGGGATTCAAACCCAGGTGTGGTCTGCTGGATGTCACCAGATTTGCAGCTCAGAGCCTTAGACCACTGTGCTATACTGCCTTCTGATTTCCACCTGAGAGGTAAGGATCATGTTCTCAGTTAAAAGTACCTCAAATTCAAGTACTGTATCTCTAGGACAAGCAAACCCCTGATCAGATGCAGTCATTTTCCAGTCTTGACTAACAGGAATCTGAACCCTCGAAAATGTAGCAGATCCAGGAGCAGTGACATCATAACATCCTTTTCTGCTTATCACCAAGCACTAAGGAAAAAAATCTGAGAAGTGCTACTCAAATATTAATGTCAGGTCCATTCTAGCAAGTAGGCAAGGTGAGAGGAGTGAGGGTAAGCCACAAATACAATGAAAGGGTTCCCTTGATATCACCAGCACCTCTGCTGTTGGGGGGATAATTATACCAGGAGTAAAATGTGTTAAATAGTAGAAACAAAACTTAACTGGTCAATTCTAGCATGTAGGCAAGGTGAGAGGAGTGAGGGTAAGCCACAAATACGATGGAAGGGTTCCCTTAATGTCACCAGCACCTCTGCTGTTGGGGGAGATAATTATACCAGGAGTGTAATGCATTAAATAGTAGAAACAAAACTTATTAATGTGGGAGACTAGTGGGGTTGGGGGGACTGAGGTGAGTAAAAAAAATGGTAGAATCAATTAAACGTTTTTTCCCTTAATGTTGCCAGCACCTCTGCTGCTGGGGGAGATAATTATACTGGGAGTGAATTGATGGAAGTGGAAATGTGAAAGAGCGAGTTGACGCGGGAGCTAACTGATGGGAGTGAAATGTCCGGGAGTGAATTCAAGGGAGTGAATTGTCATGCTCCCATATGACTGTTAACCCAGCACTGAAGGCAGCTGAGACTTAAAGTAACCCCATTCTGCTTTATGGATTGGAGCTGTGGGGATACTCTTTGCTGTCATCTTCTGAAATGCCATTTTCTCTATTTTATTGTGATATTCTTAGAAGAAGTAAGTCATGCCCCAAACAGCTGGTCAGGGCTGAACTTAGTAATGTTCCCCTGAGGTATTTCGCTAAATAGAGAATGGTGTGTTACTGATTACATATTTTGAACAGCTCCAGTAATCCATGGCTTAAACTATGTTTAGAAGAAAAAAAAAACTTGGGCACAATTGCAGAAAGGATCAGTACGGCTGTATAACTTACAGAAAACCTTAAAACAAATGAATATGTGATACCTTTGGCAAGATTCACTTAAGGGAATAACAATGTCCTGTCCTGATAAATCTAATGAAAACCAGACTTATGGAAATTGCATTTGATTCAGATAGAACAAATCTTGGAAATTTGAAAACTGCATGTTGGTTTCTCCAATTTAAATATGTTCATGGGTGTGAATTATACTTAACATTTCCCTTTGACGCCAAAGACTGCAGGATTCTCACTTTGTGTACAGTAGATCTGATGATTCCTTTGAAAAAGCTGGACATTGAGTATAAACAAGGTAACAAAGTAGATACTAAATGTTTCTGTAATAGTGGTTTTGAGGAAGACACATTTCACATAATTTTCAAAGGCCCTCTTTATTCCAAATGGAAAATAAAATATTTGGGTGTTTTTATAAATCCATACAAGTCTGTCTTACAAGATTGTTTGGACATATTATTGAATCCCACTAATATAAAAGATGCCAAAATATTGATTAATTTCATGAAAGCTGCTCTAAGGCACAGGTCTAAAATTGCTATTTATTTATTTTTATTTTTATGTTTTGTAATGCTGTGCAGTTTTATTATTCTATGTAGTTATAGGTTTATGTTTGTAATGTTTGTATCAGAATTGTAATGACTTCTAGCTAAACAAAATAAATAACGAATACTGAATACTGTTAAAATGGTTTAAAAGTATTATGTCCTGATTGTAGCACGGCCCATGTTTAAAACCTCTTTTTAAAACTACTAAAAATTCCCACAGGATACATTACAACTTTAACAAGTTGTAACTCAATCAGTCTTTGGAGTTAAGGGACAATCTATACATCAAACAGAAGGTATCAGTAAGTGCTACAAAACTCAGTCCCTAAGAAATACCAACTGAAAACAGACATATAAAAACCATAAAAATTAAAAAAAGAAAATTCTCATAGAATAACATGGCAACTTTAACAAGCCATATTTCTGTCAATCTTTGGAGTTAAGGGACAATCTATATATCACACAAAATCTCTCAATGAGTACTGCAAGACTAACACAGTGGTTACAGTATAAGTGGGTAGAGTATCAATGGAGGCACTTGTCACAGCAGGGGTGGTGATGGTGGTAGTGGTCTTAGTGATGGGGGCAGCAAAACTGGTACTGGCAGCTCTGGCTACTGTAATTGTGGTACAGGTCTTGGTAGTGAATGCACTGGCGAGGGCTGTAACAGTTATGGTCGGAGTTGCGGGAAGACTCCTGATAGTGGCTACTGCTTTGTCAATAGGTGACCTACTGAGCTGTGATGCCCTCCTACTAATCTCATTGAAGGATTGTGCAGCAAATGGGTGGCTGGTAGTACTGGTGGTGACAGTGGTAGCAGTGTTGCAACTAAAGCTACTTCCCCACTCCCACTGCTACCAGAGCCTAAAGGCTTGCTAAGTGATACAAATATTTTGCCCTGCCGAATACGTCCAGATGACCCTCTCTCACTCTCTCCATCATTGCTTGGTACAGGCGGTGCAGAGGACTTGCTGGGGCTGGACCAAGTTATTTTACAGAGTTGCTTGTTATCAGACATTATAAATGTCACTAGTGGTTGCTGTGAGAACTGAATTATGGTAACACAGCAAAATATATTCTATTAGTACAGTGCCTGTGTGATGATTGTAATGCTGTGAAACAGCAATACCACCTCAGACAAAAAAACAAAACACAATTCAATTCACCATATACCACAAAAAGCAATAAATAAAAAAGCACTACTTCGGGACTATTAGGGACAGTCAACCAACAAGTTTCCCAGTACTAGCACATGGAACTAAGCCCAGCACCAGAGCTGTAAGACAAGCGCAAGATACACAACAATTCACGTATTCACACCTGACATACTGAAAAACTGCAGCAGTTTAAAAGAAAAACTAAGTATATACAGCTGTGCACACATAGGATGCAGCTTCAAAAAAAATATTGCACACACACACACAGGCTACAATATGTGCAGTGAGCTGCAGGAGGTGGGAGTCAGCTGCACTCTTCTCAGTCAGGGAATAGAGCCCAGAGTAAATTGATGAACAGAAAAGTTCAGTGAGTCAAGCCTGTCCCACCAAAAGAAACTGCAGCCGTTAAACACAAAACAATGCGTTCACACAGCTGTGCACACACAGAATGTAACTTCACAACAATGCATGCATGCGTGCATAGTGAAAAATCTGTGCGCATGTTGAGATGGGTGGGGGGCAGTCGATACCCTCTTCAGTCCTGCAAGCAACCGAGCATGGAACCAGACAACAGAAAAAATATACACAAAAATCAAAAACTTGCTTCACAAGAAATCCCATGAGATTTGTTTATAAGTGAAAGTAGTGGGGGTGGGGAAGTCAGCAAACAAACCTCCCTGTTACTGAGCCCAGAAACAGGTACCCAATAAATGAACATAGAAAAGCCAAGCCTGACTTTTTTGACAAAAAAAAGCTCTGTGCAAAAATAAATGTGCTTCAACAACAAATAAATAACACTTAGAACTGGGTGAAAGTTGTGATTCCTGCCTTACCAGAACTTCCATGAAATTTCCCAGGTTTCACAGAAGTTTCCAAACCTCTACCTGTGGTGGAGCGGAAATCATTTCAGTGTGTTGAGCAAATTTTCATCCTGTTCCACTCAGATACTGTGTAGTAAAAAATGTCCAGTGTTCCCAAGACCTGAAGCCCTGCCCAAAATAGAAATATATTCCCTGGTGGATAGTGGTCCCTACCCCCCACCTGAGCACCCACCCTATATGTAACAACAATTTCCTGGTGGATAGTGGCCCCTCCCCCAGCCAATCCCCCACCTGACATGGACATCATGCCCTGCTGTCCAGTGTAACCTCCCCATCCCAATCCCCCATATAGTCAAAATAAACATTTCTCCCTGGTGGTCTAATGAAGACCCCTTCTTATCCTTGATCTTCAGTCCATGCATTCAGATATTCCCTGTTGGTTTAGTGTACCCCCTACTCCCTATCCCGGCAGGTAGTGCCCCACCACCCTGCTTCCCCAATCCCAAACCCTAGCAGGTGACCGGCACAGCCCTCCTCTCTCCACCATGGCCAGCTGTCCACTGAGCTGTCAATAAATGAGCATGTACTTGTACAAGCATGTGCTCATTCAGTGACAGCTCAGTGGACGGCTGGCCACGGTGGGGAGAGGAGGGCTGTGCTGGTTGCCTGGTCAGGTTTGGATGGGGAGGTTACACTGGATACCAAGGCATGATGTCCACCTTGGGTGGATGATTGGGTTGGGGGGAGGAACCGCTAGCCACCAGGGAATTTTTGTTACATATGGGGTTGGTGATCAGTTGGGGGAGGGACTGCTAGCCACCAAGGATTTTTTTTACATATGGGTGGGTAATCAGGTGGGGAGGACTTCTAGCCACAGAATTTTCCCATATGGGGAGGTGATGGGGTGGAGGGAGGGCCACTGGCTGCCAGGAAATTTTTTTCCATTTCCGGTGGTGGTGGGGGGGCAAGATAAAGGTCTCAGAAAGTACTGCAGAGCTATCTCTTATAGACAACTGTCTCCTGTCCTCTACCAACTCACAGTGATGAGATCATATGGCATGCATGGCTGTGAGCACCAGAAACAGCCTCCGATTGGCCAACGAAGCTCTGTGAGACTTTGAAATCTCACCCACCGAATTGTGCTTCTCGGATAACAGCTGAATAGTGGACTATTTAGGAGATCAATTTGAATATTCAGGAAACCAACTATTCATGGTATTCAGGAAATAATATTTGGTCCATGCACAGCCCTGATGTGTTGTTTAATTGCTGCGTGATCAAGCAGTGGTGCATCAATTTGGTGCAATTTTCCTGCAGATTTTATGTGTATCACCTCTGCAGCAGTGACCATGTTTATTTATTTTCATGTCATTATATTTAGATGTAATTTCTGATTACTACCACTGTGTGCCATTTTTAACTGTCACATATACTGATGTGCCAACTCTGCTATGATCTACCAGCTTTCCCCTACCTGGTACTATTAATTTAAGTATACTGTGCTGCATTATTAAAAGGCAAAATGCCAATGTTAGAAGCCATTTAATAGATCAAGGGAAGTGTGGTTCTCGATGGGTTGACTGTTGCATGCTTTGAATAGAAAGCTGTCTCTGCAAACTACCAAGCTGCATTCTGCTTTACCAGCACCATACACAGTATATGCAGCACACAAAAACCATGTTACCCTTTTCTTAAGAACTTGGGAATTTGTGGGACTTCAGCGAACACATTGGGGAACATATGAACTGAGTTTCATATTTCTGCCACAAGACATTCAAAAGTTATAACTACTTCTGTGTGTTGCTTATGAAGCAAATACATTGGTCACCAAGATACATTTTAGCTGTCCTTTGCTTCACAGACAACTCATATAAATTACTCTTGAAACCACTGTATGGTTTGTTTAGAAACTTGGGCTTAGATGCCACTGTAGAGGACACCTTGGGGGAATAGACACACCAAATTTCATGTTTATACCACAATAAATTCAAATGTTGTGCCTGCTTCTATATAATGCTAGTGAAGTGAAATCATGCCCTTTCTGTCAAACATTTAAGGTGGAAATCAAAGTGCTGAGCTGCCCTCTTCTTCACTGGCAGCAAACAGAAACTACCCGTGAAAAACAATTTACCCTGTTTTAGAAACCTGGGCATTTGGAGGAGTTCTGGAGATACCTTGGGGAACATGAATATGGATTTCATGTGTGTGCCACAAGAAATTCAAAAGTTATAACTTCTGGGTGTTGCTTGTGAAGCAAATGCATGGTCCCCCCCCCCACCCCGAGACATTTTAGCTGCATTCTGCTTCACAAACAACACACAAAAACTACCCTCAAAATCTACTTTACCCTTTGTTTAGAAACCTTGGCTTAGACAGCACAGAAGGGAATGCCTTTGTCTATACCACAAGAAATTCAAAAGTCATGCCTGCTTGAGTATGATTTTGGTAAAATGAAAGTATGCCCTGCCATCAGACATTCAAGGTGGATGTCAAACTGTAGAGTTGTCCTCTGCTTTACAGACAACACACAGAAATTACCCTTGAAAATCACTTTACATTTTTGTAGAAACCTGGGCTTTTGGGGGCTTTCAGGGACACCTTGGAGAACATGTATACTGAATTTCATGTTTGTGCCACAAGAAGTTCAAAAGTTATAACTTCTTCTGAGTGTTGCTTAGACAATTCAGCTGCCCTTTGCTTTACAGGCAACAGACAGGAATTACCCTTGAAAATTACTTTGCCCATTTTTTTTTTTAGAAATCTGAACATTTGAAGGAACTCAAGGGACACCTTGGGGAAAATGTAATTGGAATTCCATGTTTGTGCCAGAAGGAATTCAAGTCATAACTTCTTCTGCGTGTCACTTGTGAAGCAAGTGCATTGGCCACCAGGAGACATTTTACAGTAGCTGCCCTTTGCTTCACAAACAACACATAGAAATTATCTTCAGAACCCATTTTAACCTTTTTTTAAGAAACATGGGCATCTGGGAGACTTAAGGGGACACTGTGGGAAACATGGACACTGAATTTTATGTTTGTGTCACCAGAAATTCTGAAGTTATAACTTCTTCTGTGTGTTGCTTGTGAAGCAAATGCATTGTCCCCCAGGACACATTTTGTCAGCCCTCTACTTCACAGACAACACACAGAAATTATCCTCAAAAACTACTGTACTCTTTTTTTTAGAACTATGGGCATTTGGGGAACTTCCGGAGACACTTTGGGGAACATGTATATTGAATTTCATGTTTGCACCACAAAAAATTCAAAAGTTATAATTTCTTTTGTTTGTCGCTTGTGAAGCAAATGCATGGTCCCCCATGAGTCATTTTAGCTAACCTCCGCTTCACAGACAACACACAGAAATTACATGCAAAAAACACTATAACCTTTTCTAAGAAACCTGAGTATTTGGGGGACTTCAGGGGACACCTTAGGGAGCACGTATACCAAATTTCATGTTTGTGCCACAAGAAAGTAAAAAGTTGTAACTTCTTTTGTGTTTTGCTTATGAAGCAAATGCATAAGGAGAAAATATCAGGATAGACATTGATTCTCTCAAGACAATGATCCTAAACAGATTGTATCAGCAGCAGCTATTGCTGTTGCTGGAATTACTTGGGTCAGGACACCACTAGCGTAAGTACTGTACTGAAAGGAAGCATCAGAAAAAATACTTTTTTTATATTTGTAATATTTTTTTGTTTTGTTTATTCTTTGTTAACCAGATAAGGCCAACTAGCCACAAGTGCCTATTTTCATGGGCGACCTGGGAGCACTAGGAAGGTCAAGTGACTTGCTTAGAGTCACAAAGTAGGCACATGGAGGTTGTGGGACTCAGACCAAGGTCTGCTGGATGTACCAAGCTCATTTACAGCTCATTACTCTAACCTCAAGGCTACAGGTTTATATTTGTCACACCAGGTCTCCAGATATGAATCCTATTGAGATGGTATGCTATGCCATGAAAACATTTATCGGGAGAAAGAGAAAACCATGGACAAAGTAAGAACTCATTGATGCCATCAAGCAATTTTGGAACCTGTTAAAAAGAAGACACTGCAAATGAGACATTGCACACTTGCAAGAAGCATTGCATAATGTGGTTGCCAAGCTAGGACCTGCAACAGGAATGTGAATTTATTTGTTTATTTTTATTTATTTATTAATATTTCAGAGATACACATTTGAGCTGGGGCTTATTTACAAAGGTTCCTCATCATACATTACAGAGCAGTATTTGGATAAGACACAAGCAATACAATGATTTGGACAAGCTTGTCAACAAAATGACCTTCATTCAATGTAGAAAAATGTAAACAGCTGCTACAAGGTAGCATTTTCAGGGTAGTCAGGAACATAGGAGAGAATGGGGAGGGGATAAAGGAGCAGATGTAGGGGGGATGAGGGGGAGAGGACGAGGGAGGGATGGGTGAGTTGGATGATGTGGTCCCATATGGGAGTTCAGTGTTTTGAGGAATAGCGATAGGGTATTAGTGCATGTGTAACTTGTAGTACTTTTTGTGGCTTTACTCTATTCTGACCCTTGAGTAGCAGGTATGTAGGAAGGAATTTGTAGGGAATGGAAGGCCCATGAACAAGGGTAAGAAGAGCACCGGAGAAGGAGGAAGAGGGGATGGAGGTGGACAAAAAGCACTCCCTAAGCAAGGGAGGCATGTGAATGATGGGAATTAAATAGAGTATGTGGGAAGGGCTATTTCCCACATTATATCTCAGGCTTAAGCCCTCCCATTTAATGTTTGGGGAACAGAGATAGGGTATTAGTGCTTGTGTAACTTATAGTATGTTTTGTGGCTTTACTCTGCTCCCACCCTTGAGTAGTAGGTATGTAGGTAGGAATTTCTAGGGACTAGAAGGCCCAAAAAGATATCTCCAACTCATGGAGAGTATGATCGCTGGCACTCAGGATAGGAAAGCCCACAGGTGGAGGAAACCTCTGAGGACCCATGGCCATTGGTCTACCCATCATCTGGTCATACTACAAGGAGAAGAACCTAGATTCTAGTAACAGTAACTAATTTATGGAAGGTGAGCTTCTTGGAGAGATGATGGTCCATCCTCGATCCATGGATGATGCTGTTGTTTGGAGGATGATCCTGAGGTTGAAGAAGTAGGTCTTTTCTGAAAGAACAGTAGAATCTTGATTGTGAAGCAGATCCAGTTGAAGAAGAGAGAATGAAGTCCAGATTTCCAAGGTAGTGATGGGTGATTGTCCAAAGGGATTACAGGGACATGATGAGTAGGGGTTGCATGATTTGATTTATAAACTACCAGAAGTTAACAGTGGGAAATGGAATGATTTGTGAATTTATATGTGAAAGATCCAACTTGTGGGAGGTTTGACATTCACGATAAAGTCTGGAGGTAAGGAATTCAGTGGTGAGAGATAGTTGCAAAACAAGCATCCATGAAGTGGAAGAAGGAGTCAAGCAGAGTCTTTGAGAGACTGATAGGAGAAAGTGATAAAGTGAATGATTTGTAGACAAATACAAGAAGATTGGCATTTGCAGTCCAGATGATAATTGAGTATATATAGAGAATGAGTGGACGCTCAGTACAAGGAATTGGATAGCTTATTTGGGCAATGATGTCACAACTATTCTTGTACATGTTCTGCTAATCCTCTGGCTGAAGCAAATATGAGTACTTCTGTGTGTAATTGTCCATGAGATGCACTGAGGTGGCTATGGCTGGATAGGTTTACAGGTAATCCGATGCCTGAATATTTGAGGGAAGCTTGGAAGCAGACATATGGAAGAGTCTATAGACTGGTTGGTAGTGAGGTTGAGTAGTGTGGAATGCCAGAGGAGCCTGGTGCTATGGTCGAGTGAGACCTATTGAAAGGCAACACTTGGATAGTGAATTCTCCATAACGGTTGTGGTTTCTGGATTGAGAATCAGAGAAGCCTGTTCTCAGTGAAAGCCTTCACTGGAGGGAGTAATGGAGCTAATTCATGAAGGATAGACTAGAAGGACCACTGGATGGGCAGCTAACTTGACTGCTGGTAATAAAATGAATAAATGCAGATGATTGTATGAGATCTGGTGATGTCTAGGAGCTAGAACACAGTGGTTTGGATAGCAGTTAGTAAAGCGGCTAGGTGGGAAGATCGAACAATGGAAGTTCTGGGAAGGCAGCTGAGAATGTCAGAGTTGAGTAACATGTCAACAGCATCAATGTTGGTAGGACAGCCTGCAGAAGGTAAAACATATGATGTCCGTAGTGGTATGAGGTGTATTGAGATTCAAGGTATCCGTAGCAATGATAATGGTTATGGAGTCGGAGCATAAAAGAAGAATTTAAGTCCTTTCCATGTATGAGGCTAGCCTGTGAGACATGGTAAGCAGGGAAGCCACAGAGATGGAATAGACAGGATTCAGAGAGAGTATCCAATAGAGATGGATGAGTTCTTTCTATTGTCCAGTTGAATGGGATTCCAGGCATGATAGAGTGGAGCTGATTGGGTGGTATAGAAAACTCTATGATGATGTAAGAGTCTATGAGGCATGTTATCCAAGGGATGTTTGCTAGAAATAGTTTTCCTTAAGTGTAATGAACAAGTGATCCATCGAGTAGCAGATGAGAGCTGTTAGAATGGGCAGAGTAGAAGTATGAGATGGATAAACGGGATGAGTAGTGACCGACTGGCTGGAGATAAAGTAATATGCCCAAAGAGCCACAGCAAAGAAGACACTGCCCCAAGCCTGCAAGGCAGAGCTGAAAAGGAAGCTATCCAAATTGGAAGGAAAGCCCAGAGCAAATCCTAACAGACTGAAGGAATGATCCAGGGAAGGAGATGGCCTAGGTGAAGATGGATGACATACAGTCCAGGAAGGGACAGTACCAGGTCAGCTCCTCTGTGAATGGCAGTGGAATGTGTGAAAGCTGTAGCAAGTCACTAGAGGAGGATCCATGAAAGGTCAAGGAGCGAAGCCAAGTACCAAGAGTAACTGAGCTGAGATTTGAGTCCCACATCTGATGAAGGCATTGAACAATGAGTGGAAAGGACAGAAGGTGCTGGAGTGAAGAAGGATGAGGTTCCCACATCTGAAGGAGAAAAATAAAATCATACAGCAGCTGGAAGGGGTGACCTGCAGCAAGGAAGCCCATGAGGCAGTCATACTGAATTGAGATAGTTACTGAACCAGCTGGCAAGATCAAAATCATGAGAGAAAGGAGGCCAAGGGGGTCAAGTACGATTGTCCATGGAACTGCAGGATGGTGAGTGGTGAGGAAGGATGCAAGTCATTCAGAGCAGAGGGGTCCTGTGTCAGGAGGGAAGTGGTAATCGGGTATGATAGAAAATGTATAAGGAGGGACCTGCAGGAGCAGACGCAGGCTCCTAGCTGAGGTAACTGAGGTGAGAAAACTGGGACATGACACTCCAGATAATGGCTGAGGGTGAAGACACATTTGATAAAAGGCTCAGGTCCAGGAGGGAGCAGCAAGGTTTGATCTGGTAGAGAGCAAATAAGATTGAAACAGCTGATTGTAGAAATGAGCTTCCAGGCTTGATAATTGAGTAGAGATAACTAGTATCTGATACCACTTGGCAGAGATAGGAAGAAAGAGGCAAATGAGTTAATGAGGTCCCATTTCAGACAGGAAGTGGCAACCAGGCATGAGACAGAGGATGTATTGAACCAGCGGATCCTTAAACAGGTTACCACACCCGGTAGTTGGTGAGATGACCTACAGATGATGTCATCAGGCAGAACTGAGAGGTAGAAGGCAGTTGGAGAGTAAAGGTCCTGTTCCTGAAGGGAAGCAGCAACCTATATCAGGTAGAGGATGCAGAAAGTGGAAACAGTCAATGCAAGCTCAGACTCCCGACTAGGGAAGTTAGTGCAATAAGATCTGAGGTGAGGCCACAGGCAAGGAAGAATGGAGAATGCGAGCAGGACAAGGTTCAGTTCCAGAAGGGTAGCAGCATCTGATAGAAGGTTGAGAATGGGCACGTGTCAAGCAGTGGAAGGTAAACTCAGGCATCCATCTGTGACAGTTGAGGTGAGATGATCTTGACATGATGCAGCTAGAAAGGTGGGATGATGAGAGTACATGGTTGAAGAAGTTCTGTTCTGAGAGGGAAGCAGCAATCCACATCAGGTATAGGATGCAGAAGGTGGCAGCAGTCTAATACAGATTCAGGCTCCCAGCCATGGAAGTCAGTGGGATAGGACTGTGAATTGAAGGCGAAGACTAGGTAGAATGGAGAAGGCAAGTCAGACAAAGACATGTTCCTGAAGGGAAGTAGCATCCAGGTATCAGGCTGAGAATGAGTAAGTTGAAGCAGTGGAATGGAGACACAAACACCTATCGGTGACAGGCTGAGACATGATGATCATGACTTGAGGCAGCTAGGTATAGGTAGGACAATGAGGGCACATGGGGTGAAGAAGCTCCATTCCTGAAGAGAAGCAGTAACTGGTATGAGGTGGAGAAGACATGGTATGGCTCAGTAGATTGTAGACAGGGCTCCCATTCCAGGTAGTCGGGGCAAGCTAACCTTCACTTGATGCTGCCCAGCAGAGTTAGGGATGGAGGATGTCAGGATGATAAGTGGAAGGAGGTAATAATTGTTATGGAATCCCATTCTCACTAGACAGGGGACACTTACCTTCGCTCAGCAACTCAGAAGGTCTGAGTTAGGGATGGAGTCCTGAGTACTGCTGGTATGGGCTGACAGAAAGCACAGAGTGCAGCTGACAGGAGAGAGTAGATGAGGAAACTGCAATGTAGATAGGCATGAATGAATGTCACATGGATATGGTAGGACGCATGAAGGAAAGATGGAAGGAGGGCACACAAACAGGAATGATAAGTAGAACGGAGGGGCTTTGCAGCAAAAGCAATGGGGTGCAGCAGAGGATATTGCATGAATGGACACACTCACCAGGCAGGAGTATCAATGTGAGGGTAGGTGATCGAGATCGTGGTAGCAGGGGCATATAAGTGGGAGGAACCCCATGGATGGTATACTGGGAGTTGTACCCCCCATAATATCCTGAAGAACAGAGCTGGAGCATCAGGAAGTCCAATGGGCTGCCTTCCAGTAGCATTTGGATCTGTGAGAAGGAAGGAGAGCTAATGTAGACACAGAAACAAAAGTTTAACACAGGTGCAGATAATGACCGAGTAAGGAGGTGCTGATGGTACTGGAGAGCAATAGATAGTAGATAGTTCTGATGTACCACTTTCAGCAATGAAAGACACAGGATGCCCAGAGCTGCAGTCAGGTGTGACCTGGAAACTCAGTGAGATGAAGTGACATTCTGAGGTGGACAGAATATCCAAGTGGTATACAGGGGAGTCGAATCCAGGCCATTCGAAAATACAGGTTGCAGACAGTGCATGGAGCACAGAGCTGTAATTCCTCAGGACAGGACCTTAGTCAGACCTGACATAGCGACCAATGGACAGGTGGGAGTGAAACCAGCAAATGACAGGAAATCATGCCTGAGTAGTTTCGTACAGTAACCGAACTGAACCTTCTTTTTCTCACTGGGACTAGCAGTAGTATAAGGCAGTGGAGAAATGAACAGGGCAAGATGCAGGGGATAATATACAAGGAAACATAAATGTGGTTCCAGGTTAGCATAGCCAGTAGAGAAGCACAATAGCTAGGAGTGGTAGAGCTGGGGATTAGTAATGGGGTGTGGGAAGACACAGCCAGATAAGAGTACGCAGCATGGAGAGCATTTGTAAATGCTGCTAACAAACCAAAACTAATATCACTCACTGTGAACTAGTCTGGTTCCATGAAGCGGAGAGGAGCACCTGGTGAGAAGATCCATCTGCTCCACGGTAGTTTGGCATGCTGCAGGGCCATAGCAGGAGCAAGGGAACCGGAACTTATTGCGAGCAGAAACAGCAATTCTGCAAAGCAGAAATCCTTTTCAGTTGGAAAGTTCCTGTCCACTAAGTACATGAAGTAGAACAGTTAGTGTTCTGGGCCAGTTCAGTTATCAGTCAGTTACCGGGATGCAGGAGGAGGAAAAAGCATTGGTCTGCCATGAAGAAGTCGAGGAGGAGATAGGGACAGCTGGTTGGGGACAGACAGGAAGTGGGCATGTTTTGGGAGGGGTGCAGGAGGTAAGTTGAGGACACGCGGAAGTGCTGAGGTGAGATGGAAAGTGATGTAGGTGAAAAGCCCAAAAGAAATGCAAAGGAGGGAACCCAGGAGCCAGCGAGGGATGGGGATGAGAGAAAGAAGGAGAGGGCAGATGGAATTGAGCCGCTGATGAGGGGACACAAGAAAGGTAGGGAAGACACAAGGAGAAAAATGCAGACTTGGGAGGGAAAGGGGACACACAATGGAGAAAACAAATAGCAACAAATCAGGCAGCAGCAACAGGAGAGCACAGGAGACAGAAGGCAGAGCCACACAAGCCACACAGGGAGCTCAGGGGTCAAAAAAACACTCCCTAAGCAAGGGAGGTGTGTGAATGATGGGAATTAAATAGAGTATGTGGGAGGAGCTATTCCCCACATTGAACCTCGGGCTTTAGCCCTCCCATTACTTTAACATTAGGTATTTAAGTGCAGATGCAGGTTATTTTCGATGCAAAGTACTTTCTCAAGGCAGATTTAAAATGACCAGGGGTGGACAAGTCCATTATAGCAGCTGTGAGGTCATTAAGCCAAGCTGGCAATCTAACAGGGAAGGAGTGCTTAGCCAGGTTAGTCCTACAAAAAGATACTTATAGGGATTTCCTGAGGGCACTCCTAGTGGGCTTTTCATGATGAACTGGGCAGATAAGTGAGTTAAGAGAGTGGGAGTAGAGACCAAGGAGGATCTTTTTTGTAAGTAGGTTTGTTTGGTACTTGATACGCAGGTCAAGAGGTAGCCATCCTGTATTGATGTAGAGGTAGCAGGTGTGTGTCAATCTGTCAGCACCTAGGACTAGGTGACATGCTTTGTTAAGGGTGACCTTTACTCCGTGTAGAATTTAGTCTGTGGCTGCACCGTAGATCACAAGCCCGTAGTCTATCACAGGGAGGATTGATGAGATGACTGCTAGCTGTCTTGCCTCCTTGGTCATGTATAGTTTGTGTCCATAAAAGGAACCCAGTTTTTTATTTAACATTTTTACAGCTTGGTGGTGCTTGTGTGCAAGAGAGAGACTGTCATCTAGGTAGACATCTAGATATTTGAAGGTGATGACCTGTTCCAGGGCTTTGCCTTCCAGGTTAATGATAGCAAAGGGATGGAGCTTGTTCTTTTTTGGTGATGTGATCAGCATGGTTTCGGTTTTCATGTAAATTAGGAGTAACATATTACAGAAAAACCAATGCTCCAGGACAGAGAAACTACTCTGAAGGTTGAGCATTAATTCTTGTTGGCAGCTGCTTCAGGTGTAGATCACCACGTCATCTTCATAGAGGAGGACCTGTGAGTCTGGGCAAGCCAGGGGAAGGTCATTGATGAACTTACGGAAAAGTAGGGGTCCAAGGATTGAGCCCTGGGGTACCGCCACAGTAATGGAGCATGAGCTTGACACAGCCCCCTTTATTTTTACCCTCTGGGAGCATCCGTTCAGGTAGTCTTTGAACCAGATAATGGCGTCAATGGACAGTCCTAACCTGGAGAGTTTGTTATGGAGAAGGGAATAGATAACAAGGTCAAAGGCCTTTGTTAAGTCTATAAAGATGGAGTCCACCAGTTGACTATTATCAAGGACCTGATGCATGAAGTTGGTACACTCTAATAAAGCGGTGATGGTACTATGTGTTTTCCTGAAGCTGTGCTGTTGCTGGCATTGAATGTTACGCTGACTAAGGTAGGTTACCTGCTGCTCAGCGACAATCTGCTCAAGGGCTGTCGATAGTGGGGAGAGAATTGAAATGGGTCGATAGTTTGAGATAGCAGTTTTTGTTCCTCCTTAATGTACAGGGGTTACAAGTGCTGTTTTCCAGATGCTTGGGAACTGTGCAAACTGAAGTGAGTGGTTAAAGATCTTGGCTATTGTAAGGGCTAATACTTCAATCACAGAAGCTAGTAGTTTCATATCAATAGAGTCACTACCCATCCTTGTTTGGACTAGGATTCTTTTAACATATCTGAGGGTAGCGGATACTGAGACCATTTTAAAATAGAGTTTGGGCAGGATAAGGCGGTAGGAGCTTGGCTGGGCTTATCCATGGGGAAGGGGGGTGCAGGCTGTGGAGTCCAGATCAGCCAGGATATGGATCAAGTCAGTGAATGTTTCATTGAAGAGATGTGCTATTTCAATGAGATCTGTTATATCTGTATTATATTGTGTGATTACTGTAGAAGAGGATTTTTCTTCCTTCCCTAGGACTTCCTTTAGGGAGTTCCAGAGCCTTCTGCTATCCTCCCAGCTTTGCATCTGTTGTGTTTTATAATAGGTGCCCTCGGCTAGCCTTATTTCATTTGTGCACTTGTTCCTGGCAGCTCTGTAGTTCTGATAATCCTACAGGGTCCCTGTGGCTCTGGCCCTGCTCCAATTTGGTCCCTTTATCTCACTAGATCCTCCACCTGGGGTGTAAGCCATTCTGATGTGGTGCCTTGACTCATTTATATTCACAAGCCTAATTGTTCTCTCTCTTATCCCCCTGTCTTATCAACACTAGGCCCGTCCATCCCCTTATCCTTCCTTTCCCAACCTCGGATTGCAGCTCACTACCCCTGGGTTGTGACATCCCACCATGCCCCGTACTTTATAGCATTCAATCCCGGGGCTCACACACACTCCTTTTCTCCATCCACCTTCTCTACATCCTGTTTTACCAACTCCTGTCTGTGTACCGTGCCATCCTAGCCTTCTCCCTACCTCCCCTCCCTCCCCCACCTTCATTTCTACCTGGTGTATATTTTTTTCTCCGTTACTTCTCCTGCAACCTTAGATAACCTGCTTTATCTTCCTATTGACACTTCTATGTATGTAAATACCCTGTAATCTGCACAATATCTGTATAATTCTATGTATATATGAACTTCTTTTTCTTCCTGTCTGTAAACAGTATTATCTGTATTGCCTTGTAAATACCTGTGTTGACCTGTATATACAATTGTTCATACTCCACCCAGGTCCATCTTGCAAATGAGCTTCTGCTCAATGATGAACACCTGGTTAAATAAAGACTTGATTGATTGATTGATTGATTGATTGATTGATATGGTGCATACTTGTCTGTGACTGCCTTGAATTATTTAACAAAGAAGTACAGTGTGAATAACACACAGTACTGTACTGCAGTATACTGTATTAGTTGTTTGAACGCTGTTTTCCTGTGACAGCTTGTTTTGTAAGATGCAGGACCTACTATACTATGTAATTATGCTTGTGATGTTTTCATCCATATGGGAATGTTACAGTACTAAAAAGTAATGAACACTGTATTGCACTGTGAAATGTATTACACTGTGAAATATTTCAATAAAAGCAACCACTCCCCATGATAACACACAGTACACAGTAATTAGTAAAAAACTCACTAGAGATGCCACATTTCACTAAGTACTCCCAAGCGGAAGTGGGACACATCCAAGGCCATGTTTTCCCAGAGATTCCGGCTACTGGTGTTTTTTTTTTTATCTCCTGTGAGACTGGATGTTCTGAAATGATACTGTCAAAAATAAAAGTGATGACCCAGGAGCACTGGGGAGGTTAAGTGACTTGCTTAGAGTCACGCAGTATGCAAGTGGAAGTTATGGGAATCAAGCCCAGGTCTACTTCATGTACAGTACCAAGCTCATTCACAGCTCATTAGCCTAACCTCTAGACTATACTGCCAGTCCCAAAATGGGGGAAGGGAGAACACAGGGATGCCATGATTAGAGTCTTGAATACAGTGAAACCTCGATTATCTGGACCAATCGGGGAACATATACAATGTACAGGTTAGATTTCAGCAGGGTCAAAGAGGAATGCTGGTTTGGTACAGTGATGGTTTTTGACAGAAATCCATTTCATGAAAATTCGATAAGTAGGGGATGGGGGGGGATTGCTAGGTATAACTAGATTAAATAATATACATATACCCATATAATGTACGCCTATTCCCAAAAGCTATGTCAATATTATATATCCAATTCACAAGACTGGCAAAGACTGAAGATTAGAGCTATTAATATTAGCATCACTTCATGCAACACCTGACTATCTCCTTGCTATGAAAGGTATATCCCAGAAATGGCAGTCATAAGACACAATACATACAGTAGAACAGTTATTTGGAAACATGGCTGAAGCAAAACTGTCACTGACATCAAATCACTTTGTGGTGGGGTTCATGGGCCCACAGGGGTGGGTGTTCACTGTACCCATTCAGTGCGAGTGGGTGATGAATGGAACAAGACTGAGTACAGTACGATACAGTACATGCAATATATCGCTACTGTATTATGCAGGGAATGCACATCCTGAAACAGCCATGTTCAATGTTGTATCTTTACATGATGTTCAATGGATGACTGTGGTCCTGAGCGAGGTCACCAGAGAAGGGCGGGCAGTTGATGGTGAACAGCACAGGCCAGTGCTGCCAGATGGCACACCACTGATACCAGCACTGTCTCTCAAAGGCAACCACTATATAGACCCATACAACAGGCAGTGGCATGCTGTAGGCCACCAAGTGAGTAGCAACACTAATAATGCTTTATGAGTATAATTAAATTGTACTGTCTCTTCCAAGTAATAACTAACTAGAGCTGATAGGGCTGTGAAGAGCTACCAAATGACCTAAGTTATTTTCTTGTTAGTGCCATACAGTGCTGTTTAGTCACACTCACAGTGATCCCAAATCTAAATAACAATTTTCCTGTAACAAGCCCTCATTTTTCCTGTATTTTCCCTGTAAACGCAGCATTAGATCCCTGTATAAATCCCTGTAGATTTTTCCATAAGCCACTAGTTCCTTATTTATGACTTTGTTGTTTATTTACATTCACTATGTTGGTAGCCTTTTATCAGGGAAAGGGCTCTGATATGCTGTTAGGTATTAAATTTGTATGTCAAGATGGCCTTGGAATGATTTGGATTTATATGGAATCCATAAGGCATAATGGGGGAATTTATTTATTTGTTGAATTTTGTTGACCAGGTAAGTCCACTAGGACTAGAAGTCCCTTTTTCAGGGGTGATGGGGTTGGGGGTACAGATGGTAACCAACTGAAATTGTAACATGACATAAATCCTTACTTGAACCAGATTAAGCTGTTGGTGGTATTTTTAGTGAATGGTGGAAATTTGGCCAGGACACCATTGAAATTCCCCTACTCATCAGTAGGGGGACAGGCTGTCTGACTGCATGATGGCCACTGTGCCTGGAGCACCGGAGGGTGCAGATATGTTGCGGATGGGAGAGCAGGCCTCCTCTCCTGATCTGAGTTTGCCAGAGGCTGAAGAAGAAAATGTAATCACCATTCCTACTGTTTCTGAAGAGGATATCACAGATTTGTATATCTCTACTGAAGACTTGAGTTTGGAACCTGCATTAATTACAGAAAAAAAATTAACTGAAAGCCTGGATGTGATGCAGCAAGAAATTTTGCAACTAGTTCGGTTTGAGGAGGAACACCGTATATTGGAAAAACAATGTTTGACAGAGCAACTAGCTGGTTGACATTATGGAAAGGCTTCTGTCATCCTGAACCCTAGGCCTGTCAAAGACTCTGATGATGTAGCTGCTACTGACGATGCCCCAGCGGGGCCGGGTGAGTCCGAAAATGTTTACACTATTTCAGCGATACATAAGGCTGGCAGTAAAAACACCTCTTCTGGTATGTGCCTAGAGCCTAGTTTTTCTGTGAATACTTTATCTTTGCCCACAAATGATTCACTACTTCTCGATGGAAACTGTGAGTCTCACTCACACTCAAACTCATGGCTTCTCGTTAACTCAGCACAGTCCACCACAACAGCACAGACATCAGTAGTTAAACATGAAGTTTCCACTGAGACTTCATATCAGACTGGCAGTAATAGCACTATTCACAGTAGTACCTAGAGTCTGAATCACATAAAACCTCTCTTGCTATCAACTCTGTCCCTGCTTTACAAGGTGAGCAACACTTGCGTGGTGCTGTCTTGCAGGATACGACTCCTGCTATGCCTTCCTCAGTATTTACTCTTTCAAAAATGGCAGGTTTTGTTTTCAAGCACCCGAAATCTGTGAAAATGGAGTCTAATATTGTTTACCAAACTTGGCCCAACACTCAGGAGGGCACTACAAATTTTATATTTGGGCATAAACCATCAAATGGAGCTGTACAGCAAGAAATATCACAAAAAGGGATAGAACAAGAGGGAACGGAGATGGATAATAAGAATGCTAAAATCTCTCACCCTGATTCCACCCTTTTAAATAAACCTGCTATCTCCAAATCTGTTAAGGTTGATTCATCAGATACTCAGCACACAGATGCATGGGCACCTCAAACAACACTCTCGGGTGCAGGATGGACACGATCAACAGAGGGGATTTGGATTCCTGACCCCTCCTAGGACATATCGCTCTCTCAGGCTTCAGTAGAATGGAAGTCTAGGACCTCTTCTAGACCTTTACCAGACTTTCCTTTAAAAACTGACAATCAGACCACTGATTTGCCTCCTGTTCCTTCACCTATAATTGTTCCATCAAACATTAACATTTCTGATTCTTTTCCACCCTTGAAACCTAGGACTCATTCAGATACAGCGAATCCCCCTCCCTTGGACTCAGGAAAACCTCATGACTCTAAGCCCTTATTATCTAATCTTTTTTCAAAGTCTAGACAAGAAGCAGCTCCACATAGGAATGCAGTTAGCATAAGATATAAGGGAGGGTTGGAGGATAGGCTGGATAGATATTATGTGGGGAAAGTATTACTAAAAGATTCTTTACATTTTTCTCCGAGAGAGGTCTATGCATTCATTAATATCTCTGGTGAAGATAATTATGATGTAAGTTTTCAAACCTCTTATGCACTGGATCTGTTCTGGGAATGGTATGGGCAGGTTAAGAAGTCTCCAGCATGGACCCCCTTTGTTGTTATACCCATGACAAAGCCATTGATAAAATACGTAACAGTTATGTTTTGAAATGAATGGGTTCATGTTGAAGACATCACGTATTGGTTATCACAGAAATGTGAGGTACTAAGTGCACCAGAGGCTATTCTTGACAGTGAACTGTTCTGGACTGGGGGATGGAAATACAAAGTAAAGCTTCGACAGTGGGATGCTGGAATAGAACATATTCCAAATTCTCTCCTTTTGGGTAAAGATTGTGGGGTCTGCTTTTATGCAGGTCAGCCTCGGGCCTGCTATAGATGTGGATCCCATACTCATTTCTCCAGTACCTGTGAAAAACCTTGATGCAGCAATTGCAGAGAGGTAGGTCACAGCACCATGCAATGTGCAAACCATACTCATGACCTTTGTGAGAAATATAGGGTATGAGTCTTAATACCGCTCTTGGGCAGCAAACAAAACAAGCTGCATAAGCCCTGAGTTACTTATCCAGCAGGCACAAGATTCAGCTATACCTGTAGTGCCCAAACCCTGTTCTCTTGATTGTGCTCCTCCAGACCACCCCCAACCTCCCCCTCCCCTGTCCCCAAAGAACCTCCCTCCTCCCTCCTTTGATTCTTTCCACTCCTTCAATTACTAAAACTCTTCCTGCAGTTTCTATTGTAATTTCTGATGATTCAACATCACAGGACAGTACTCGTCAGGCCCCTATATGGCAGATCATTAACCCAGACATGCTCACTCCAGTTTTCTATGAAGACATAAACACCTCCCCAATGGACAGCTCTAACTTACCTAGTCCTGACCCTTGCCCCATAAGACATCTTCCAAGTTTTCCAAATCCATTCCCTCTGACCCTTCCACCTTGGTAGAAACTAAAAACTCTTATGCAGCTTTGTTTACCTCTTGGGGGGACTCTGAAATGGAGGTGGGAGATTCTGACTCGCAAAAATATCTCAATGATCAAGGTTCCCATATGGTTACAGGTGGGGATTATAAAGAGAAAAAAAGAAAAGAAGAAAAAAAAAACTTAATTGATTGTTCATCAGGAAATCGTTGAATGGTTAGTGGTTTGGTTTGTTCCCTAAATGTTCATAGCTTGCTGAATCATGACAAAAGAGGTGTGTTTCAATTTTTACATAATATGGCCATTGATGTTTGTTTAATCCAGGAAACCTGGATATATACTGAAGAATAGGTTTGACAATTTCAGCGAGAATGGGTCTGGGGTCCATCATATTGGTCTTTTGGCCTGGATTTTGCTGATGGGGTTGAGATTCTTTTTCATTCCTTTAATTTTACTCTATGCAGACTATTTGATTTAGTGCCTGAGAGGGCCTTGATTTTGGATGGCCTATGGAATAATATGGACTGCAGATTTATTTCTGTTTATGCTTCACAAATAAAGGCTGAAAAGGTAAATGTTAAATAAAGCAATACAACCCTCTTTGGTTACCCATTATAAAATGTTTCTGTGTGGGGATTTTAATTGTAACTTGACCATAGGAAACAAGAGGAAAAGGGAAAAAGGAAGAAAGGAAAAAAGTATACTGTGACTAATGCATTGACACAGATGGTTTCTACTGCCGATTTATTCAATTGTTATTTACCCCATACAAATGGTCCTAAATTTACTTATAGGCATAACAGTTTTACCTCTATAATAGACTACGTTTTTATTTCTTCAAACGTTCCTAAATGGTCTTTATCCATTATACCAGTTGCATTTTCAGATCATTTATTACTGCTTTTCTCATTACATCATTTTGTTCCTAGATCTACTTTGCTAGGTAGATGGAAGCTTAATGTCTCTGTTTTAAAAGACAAAATGGTCATCAAAGAAATGACAACCCTGCTTTAGGCAAGATTGTCAGTTGAATTTCTGTGCTCTAACAAAGGTGAATGGTGGATGGACACTAAAACCGATATCAGGAATTGGTTTTCCAAACATGGTAAAAGAAGAAGAAATGCAGAACTTTTGAACTATTTATCCCTCAGGCAGCAGTTGCACAGATTACTTCCTTTGTCGAATCATTTTAAATATGATTATTCCTCCCAGATCTTCACTGTAAAGGAAGCTATGAAAAATGCTGAAACTGCTAGAGCAAAATCTATTCAGTCACTTTTGATTAATAGTACTAAAACCTCCCACATAGGTGACCCCCTACGAGGCTGTAAACTCTGAAAAATAAAATTTCTCTAGATTTTTCAATTGCCCTGGATGGATGGAAGGCGACTTCCCTAGAGGATATACAAACAGTGGTTCAGCAGCATTTTGAATCTCTAAATCCGAACATTAATGTCTCATCTACTGATATTACAGATTGTGTACAGTCTGTTGTAATTCCAGACTTTCCAATAGATGTTCTAAAATTACAATCCCCTATTACCAAAGCAGAAATCACACAAGCCATTAATGCCTTAAGACTTCATACTGCTCCTAGCTTAGATGGTATCCCTCACACATTTTATAAAAAAAAAATTTCACAACTGGTAGAAGGCTTATTTATAACTTATACTTATTGGTTTAATAACACTATACATCCTTCTTTTTCTAAAGGGCTACTGATTTACCTCTATAAAAAAGGAAACCACTCTCAAATTAATAATTAGAGACCCATAGTTTTGCTGAACACAGATTATAAGGTGCCTGCACATATTTTAAATACTCGCCTAACGACTTATGCCTCTTTTGAAATTTCCCTGGTTCAATATTGTAGTCTGCCAGACAGAAATATTCAGCAAGCTTTATGTACCATGAGAGATGTAATTCATCATTGTAATGTTTCAGGGGTTCCGGGTTGTGTGGTATCAGTAGACCAGGAGAAGGCTTTTGACAGAGTCTTACATAATTACTTAGTTTTAGTGTTACAAACTTATAAGATACCATTACATTGTATAAATCAGTTGCTGTTGTTGTATCCTTTTCTTAACTGTCCGATGTTTGATTAAATGGGCTGTTAGTCATAGTTTTAAGGTACATTGCAGTGTTCAACAAGGGTGCCCATTGAGCCCTTTGTTGTACATTTTCTCCCTTGACCCATTACTTCATTCTATTGTATCACCCCCCAAATCGACAGGGCATATTGGGATTGGTATCCCACATGCCTTATACATGCAAGCCTATGTTGATGACATTTGTGCTTTTTTTTTTTAATCCAGAGCAGATAAATCTTTTTTTACATGCAATCGTACAATATCAGAAGGTTTCTAATGCCAAATTAAATATGGAGAAGATTAAAGGTCTGTTTGTTGGGCCTAGTATACACCATGATACCATATGGTATGGGCTTTCTATTTCCTCTACTCCTTTGGAAATATTGGGGATTATTTTTGGTTCACAAAGTCTACCTGACAAAAATTGGGAATTGGTTATTATCAAAGTGGAACAAAAAATAAACAGATGGAAACAGTGGACATTTTCCAAGCTGAAGCAGATTGCTATTTAAAAAAAATAATAATTCTATTACTCTTACAATATGAAGCATAGTTATACCCATTACCTATTAATTTAGAAACAAGAATTTATAGTTTGTGCTTCCAAATGTTGTGGGGCACAAAATTAAACCCCGTTAAAAGACACTACACCTATCTGGATATTAATATGGGAGGTCTCAACATGGTAGAAACCGTAGTGTTCCTCCATACATTATTTTTTAAACACTCCACTGGCACTTTGTTACACAGCACTGAGACTATTTCAAAGGCCTGGATGAGAAAATCCCTGCCCATGTATCTTCAATCATGGTTACAAATGACACCTAAAATATATCCCCGTCTTCAAATTCCCTCTTATTTTTTACCTGCGGCTCAGAAATTATATAAATGGGGTATCACAAAAGACTGCCTTACTACACATACCACTAAATCATTATACAGTATAAAAACATAACGTCTAGAAATTACCCTAGAGAACCCTGTTTTGAGAATTATCCTTCATTTGATAATCATTGCTTTTTCACCAATTAGTACTTTCAAGGATCCCACAGAAAATGTTGGAAACCCTCTGGCTCACAGTTTATGGGAGGCTAAATTTAAGGGGAAATGCAAAACATAAGAGCATAGTTGAACAAAACTGTCCCTACAAGGACTGTGTAGCACAGATGGAAAGTATGGAACATTTCTTGTTGCACTGCTCTTACGTTGCTGCTTTACAGGATTTTTTGGTGAATAAATGGCACCTGGATTGGCTTCGATTTTTAACTTATGATATTCTTGTAGTGGGAAAATATGGGTCAGGTTTAGCAAAATATCATCCTGACACTTTAATTTTTTTTCTGTTGCCTTAGATTTTATCAATGGCAAGCCCGATGTCAATAGGTATTACATCAAAAGAGGATGTCTTATTATTGTCTGAGTATACTAGTTTATAACGAGCTTAGGGCTATCTATAAATCAGATTGTTTATTGTATTCTTCACAACAGGTGCTGAATTGGTGGAAGGGTTTCACTTATTGTATTAAATACAAATAGAGTTTTTTATTATACAGTAATTTTACCTGAACTGTAATTAATTTGGTTTATGTAATTTTCTTTTTTTCCCTCTCTTATATTTTTTCTTTTTTTTCTCCTACAGCCATTATCTGTTTATTTTGTTTCCTTTTGACAAGATTGTTTAACTGTTTATTTTGATTGTTTCTTATGTGTTTCAATAAAAATCTCCCCTACTCTTTTTGAGAAATGCCATAGGATCTTTAAAATCCACCTGAACAGGCAGACAGAAAAGATGGCACCTCAGGAGTGCAGCACCCCCTCCCCCCATGCTGCACTACAGCATCAGTATTGGGATTTAAAGAGCTAGTGGAGCCAAACCAGGCAGACATGAAAATAATATAAATTTTAAGCAGTAGTAAGTTATAAAATTTTATTTCTGAAGTACCTTTCTTTTTCCTTTTGCCCATCAGAGAGTCTTCTATGTTATAATGTTGTGGTGAATGTGTGGAATATCTTTTAGCATAGCAGTTGACATATCTAGCTCTACTGCCCCACCACTACATTATCAGCATTGTGATTTCACTGACAGTGAAATTGCAGGTGAATGACCAGGCAGTCACTGAATTGCTGTTCCTAAGTAGCAGTGTTGTCACAGTCAGTGAGGTCTCAATGTTGGTGATGTAGTGGGGCAGTATAGCTAGCTATGTCAGCTGCCACACAGAGTGCTGTTCCACACATCAAACATATTGACATCAGGTAAACAATCTTCTAATTAAACAAAGGGAAAATAAAAAGTACCTCAAATATAAAAGGTGATGGTTGACTGCTTTTAAAATAAAATATTAGTTTTAGGCAGTACACTAGCTCTTTAACCCACATGCCTAGTGTGGGGATAGAACCCACAGCCTTCTGATCTTCTGATCTCAGAGGCCAGTGTGCATGCTATTTTTTGCATCTTTCATTTGTTAGTTTTTACACAAATTCTCTCAGACTTTTTTCTGACCACCTGATGGAATCTTGAATGAGTTACATAAATTTTATAATTTTCTTCAAGGCCCTGATCCTGCAACAAAATGCACACTCTGTACATCATATTGTAAAATGAGAAAAAAAAGCAGTCTTCTGTTACCAGTGCTTGCCTGTAACCTGTCCTGCTTAAGGAATTACAGCTAACAGACTGCAATTCCACTATCTGTAATCTGACACTGAGTCTTTCGCTTCACAAAAACCAAGACAAAATGATTTAACCCCTAGGTTGCTAAAAGAAATAGAACAAATCTGTTAGACTGAGCTGGACAGATGATAGAAACAGCAGTTTAGAAAGTTTTTTTGTTAATATCCTGAGAAGTTCTGAGGTACAACACAGTAGCATCCCCCTCCCTCCTTCAGATGCCTTTAACATAGAACAGCAAATAGCAAAAATCAGAGGGGGAGTGCACTACTTTGGAGCTGTGGAGTAATACATACAAATGTCTAAAAAGGAAGTTCCATGTAAAGCCGTTTTTAGAGCTACAGTCTGATCAATGACAGAAGGACTGTAGGCTTTACCCACAGCCCTAAAATGACATCTTCAACTTGTGTATTTTAGACTGACAATAATGGAAAGGAAGCATGGACCTTGAGAGCAACATTTTAGACAACTAGAGTCTAGTACAGTAGCATAATAATTAACCATCAAAGAAAATGACTCCTAAGTTCGGCATTTCTGCATGTGTTCACCTGGCATTTCAGAATTGTGTTCCCCAAGGTGTCCCACAGAGACAGTTGAAAGCACAAGTCTGTACTCCAAGTGAAAATGGTTTTTGGGGGGTTGGGTTCATGTGACATCTGACAAACTGCATTCAAGGTCCATAGACACACCAACTCAAAAAAAAGAATGAATTGCTAGGGCCACCTATGGGATGGAAAAGAGACAGCATATGGGTATTGGCAATGCCACAGCACAAAATGGGTATGACGTCACTGGCTACTGCAAAATACTGGAAAATCACATGCCATGTGAAACAGCAGAAAACAACATGACACTGGGCACAACAGTATATTATGTTTCATTGCACACTTTTTTATTTAATTTTTTTAAATAGCAAATTGTAAAAAATGGAGCAACCTGTCCCTTTAATTAGCACTGTTGGAGTGGTTCCTCCTATTAATCAAACATTTCTTTTTTTCAGTATTTCAGCTTCTATAAACAAATCAAAATGAACTCTTTAATATAATTTAATAATAGTATTTTCAATCTATTAAACAATTTCAAAAAAGCAAAACAGTTACTGCTGTCTCTCATTATTTGTGTTCAGATCCATTTTTATTATTTTAGTGCTTACGCTCCTGGTTTTACATTTGCTATTTGAAGTATGGAAAGGCATAATTAATTACTACTTTTCTTTTGTGCAGCTACAGATATTTTTAAACTATACACTTATATAACCTGTTTCCCATATACCTCTTAAAACTTCTCATCCAAATGGAATTCTCCCGTGTTTCAGAAACGCCTTTAATTTGTTTCTGCACTTCTATTTACAGTAGGTCATGTGGGCTGCTAAAGAAACAATAAACATGAATTTCATTTCATCTGTTTGACTGGTGTAAGCAATTAGCACAATGGCAGAAAAAAGGGAGGTACTACTAGTGGGGACTTCAGTCTGCCAGACACAGATTGGAGCCTCCTAGCCACAGCTTCAACTAGGAGCAGAGACATCCTCGACTCCCTGCAGGTGGCATGTCTCAGGCAGCTAGTCAGGAAGCCCACTCATGATGGGGCAATACTGCACCTGGTACTCACAAACAGGGACAGTATTGCAGATGTCAAGATGGGAGACCACCTGGGAACCAGTGATCACTGTACAGTGTGGTTCAACATCAGGATAGCAGCAGAAGCAAACCACACATGGATGAGGGTCCTGAACTTTAGGAGGGCAATTTAGACAAAAAATGAGTAAATGCCTCAGAGGTGACCTAGTGGGGGGGGTGACCTGGGTTGGGTGAAAGAACAGTGGGCTAAGTTAAGGGAAAGCATAGTAAAGACAATACGTCTCAGCAAAAGGAAGTAAGAAAACAAGAATAAAAGACACTGCTATGGTTCTCAGAGGATGTGACTAAAAAGGTAAAGGCTAGAAGGGTAGCATTCAGAAGGTATAAAGAGACACAGTGGAATAGAGAGTTATATCAGAAGAAGTAGAGGGAAGCAGGGAAAGTGGTGAGGATCATAAAGGCACAAACAGAGGGAAGAATAGCGCAAGGGGGTAATTAAAGAGGACAAGACCTTTTTAGGTAAGTGAAAAGAAAATATGGGGAGGGATTGTGAGGTTAAGAAGGGCAAGGGGGGAATGTTCAGAGGAGGACCAAGGGAAAAAAATGATAACCTAACCAAATACTTTTTTTAGTCATCACAGACAAAGGGGAAAGAAATAGGCCACATAAAAGCAGGACAAGCACTGATGGGTGGGGGGTAGGCACAAGTCCATTTAGAGAAGACAGAGTCCTGAAGGGACTCAAAAACCTGAAAGTGGACAAAGCTATGGGGCTAGATGGGGTACACTCAAGGGTTTTGAGGGAGCTCATGGAGGTACTACCTGCACCTCTAACAGCCCTAATTAACAACCAACAAGAAACAAGAGTGGTTCCAAAGGACTGGAGGAGGGCAGATGCAGTCCCACGTCATAAGAATGGTAGCAGGGCAACTATAAGCCAGTCAGTCTGACATCAGTGAATGGGAAGATAATGGAATTGCTGCTAAAGGAAAGAATGGTGGAGTATCTTGAATTCACTGGGTTACAGAATCTGAGGCAGCAGAGGTTCACGGGGGGGGGGCCATAATGTCAAACAAATTTGATAGATTCCTTTTGACGGGGTGACCAGGAAAATAGATCAGGGTGGGGCAGTGGACATGACCTACTTAGATTGTAGGAACATAGAAACATAGAAACATAGACTTTGATGGCAGATAAGGACCACTTGGCTCACCTAGTCTGCCCATTTTCCTACCTACTGGATATAAGTAAGGTATTCAACATTATACCACATAGGAGACTTAAAAGGAAACTGGGCAGCTTAGGGGTAGGTCCTAAAGTAGCAAACTGGATAAGAAATTGGTTAATGGATAATTGACACAGGGCGATGGTAAATGCAGTTCACTCTAGGGAAGGGAGAGTGACCACTGGGGTGCCTCAGAATTCAGTACTGGGACCTGTCCTCTAACATCTTTATACAGTAAGTGACATTGCAACGGAGCTGGAAGGGAAGGTATGTCTCTTTGCAGATATGCAACATTCCAGAGGGGGTGGAAAGAATGTACAGAGACCTGAGAAAATTGTGGCTTGGTTAAGG
Organism: Neoceratodus forsteri; assembly: GCA_016271365.2. NCBI lineage: Eukaryota > Metazoa > Chordata > Ceratodontiformes > Ceratodontidae > Neoceratodus > Neoceratodus forsteri. The sequence goes on along the minus strand of CM028136.1, from coordinate 279,282,334 downwards.
GCATAGCATCTGGGTTTCACTGAGAAAAAATGCAAAATCAAACACCTAGGGCACAGAGTAGAGGTGGAGTACAAAATGAGAGAAGAGGTATTGATGGTCACCAAACAGGAATGTCTAGTGTACTACAGTAGTATCTGATGACCTCAAGATGGCAAGACAGTGCAACAAGTCTATGAGTAGGGCCAGTGGGATGCTGGGGTGCATAGGGAGGGGTTTCATGAGCAGGAAGTGAGAGGTGCTGATGTCACTGTAGAGATCTCTGGTGAGACACCACCTGGAGTACTATGTCCAGTTCTGGAGACCACATCTTGGGAAGGGCATAGCCAGGATGGAGGCTGTTCAAAAAGAGAAGAGCAACTAAAATGGTGCTGGGGCTGCATTAGAGGTCCTAAGAGGAGAGAGACTGAAGGACCTCAAAATGTGCACCCTAGAAGAGAGAAGGGAGAGGAAGGACATGATAGAAACCTATAAATACCTCATGGGGTTAAATAAAGTACAGGAGAGAAGTATTTTTCAGAGGAAAAGATGCATAAAGACAAGGGTCATGCAGTGAAGCTGAAAGGCGGAAACTTATGAAAGACATGAGGAAGTATTACTTCACTTAAAGAGTGGTGGATGCCTGGAGCAGTATTCCAGTGGACATGGTGGTGATGAAAATGGCGGTGGGCTTCAAGCATGTATGGGATAGGTATAAGTGAATCTGAGTTGGGCAGCAGGGGGGGAGGGCAGCATGGAGCTGGAGAATAAGTAGAGTTTGCATTGACAGGCTAGGGTAGGCAGGGAAAATGGGCAGACTGGGTGGGCCAAGTGGCCCTTATTTGTTGTCAAATTCTATATTTCTGTGTTTCTATGTTTAGCAAACTATTGGATAAGCTCATATTAAAAGTACTCCTTACTTTGTGGAACTAACATGGAGTAACTACTTCAGAATGTTTTCTTCCCCCTACAAATACAAAGTCACTTAATTAATATGTTGTACCTGTTGCAGCTGATCTTTTCTAGTTATATAGCTCTATATTTAATTTAAAAGTGCTTGCAGGATGTAACCTGCACTTTAATTTTTCTTATATCATTTCCTGTTTCCATTAGTATGTATCCACTCACCCAGTGCCAGTGGTGAGACCACTCACTTCTGGCATTTCACATACTGAATGCTCTTGCTTCCGTTTTTCAAAAGGGCTGACTTTACTTTCTACTTTTACAGTGATCCATTGAATCATGCTCCAGGCAGCTTGTGATGTCAGCGACATCTGTGATGTCACTGTCATCTTGATGTCATCCCACTAATGAATGTGATAGGCCATTTATTTATTTTGTTTTTGATAACCAGGTAGGTGCACTAAACGCAGAAATGCCTATTTTCAGGCATGACATGGGAGAGTACAAGTCACAATATAATACATCAGCAGTGGACAGAAAATACAGGGTGATAATAGTACAGGAAAAATACAAATATTAACATATTTACACATAAGAGCATTAGTGCAAAGGCAGTTAAAACAGCATTACACACTTAAAAGGATAACATTATATGAAAAGCACATAGGAATGCAGCACTTCCATGGAGGAAATACAATCAATACAACATAGGAATGCATCAGATAATAAAAAGAATATACAGATAGACATCAGGCTAGAGAGTATGTAACATTTTTCGCCTCTGTTGAGAGGGGGAAGTAGTAGTGGTATAACCAAGCAGTGGGACAGGCATGAGTGTGAAGGAGCAGCAAGGGCAGAGAGAGTAAAGAATGATGAATTAGGTAAAAGGGATGAGTCAAAAGTTAGACAGAGAAGTGCAAGAGAGGGCAAAACAGGATGAGGCAACCTGGAAGTGAACATATTGTAGGTGTCAAGGTTGTGAGGAGATGGGTTCAAGGAAGATAAATGCATACACAGGGGGCTGATTTAATTAGGTGATCACAAAGCTATCTTTTGAAGTGGGCACCAGTAGAGGCCAGTCAGATGTGTAAGGGAAGAGAGTTCCAAAATTGTGGAGCAGCATGGAAGAAAGCATGGACTCCCATGGAATGCTGCCTGCACCATAACAGAAGCTCACAAAAGTCTGCAAATTGCAGCTTCTTCCACAAAGTGCGAAACTGAGCCCAGCAAGTCTCCTGTGATTTTACAATGCACTCAGTCATGACCTGGACAACAATGTGTGTCCTTGAAGCTGTTGCTCTCTCTTTTTAAAAGTGAAATTCACTATTAGGGTTAATAAATATTATCTTGACAATGTAACTTTCCTTTTTGAACAAAAATGAATGTATAATACTGTACAATGATAATACATTTTCTTTTCAGCTAGGTTTTTTTATCCTCCATGGCCAGGATAGGCTGGGCTCCACTCTACTCTGATCTGCACCTTCCCAGGAATTACCTGAAGGCTAGATACCTCCATGGACTACCCCCCCCCAGTGGCAGGGTCATGAGGAGGGCTGTCCCCCTCCCCCCGAAGCACACAAGTATAGCTCCCGGTCCCAGAGTCCTTGTGATGCATTGGGTAGCGATTGGCATGCAAATGTTCTGTACATCTGTCCTGCTAGCCTTTTTCCTCCATTTTCTACCCTTCCCCATGCTGGGGTGTGCTATTTAATGTGCGCATGCAGAGCCATGCACATGCTGTGGAGTCCTGTATCACATCCCTTCTTCTGCTGCTCCTTGACCTGCACTGTCTCCAGGTCTCCACCCGGTGGCAGTCATTCAGCAGAGCTCACAGTTCTCCACCCTGGGACAGGAGATCAATCTCTTGGACACTCAATTCTCTCACCTTGGGCAATCCTGACAAATTGTGCTTGTTCTTGAGCAAAGGTTGCCAGCATGGAGTGAGGTGTGGCATCTAGCGTCTCAACCCTCAGTGCCACTAGGCTGGCAAACAATTTTTTAACTGAGTTTGGCATCAGGAAATTCAAGAGACAAAATTGGGGGATGAGTACCGTGCAGTAGTTACTGAAAAAAAATGTAATTTGTTGCCCTCTTTAGAATCCCATGGAGTATAATGGAAAAATGGATATTTACATAAAATGTATCCACTCAATCTCTTCAGTTAAACCTTGCCTCGTGTTCAGACTATTTAACCTGTCAATCCACCACCTCTCTCATTTTAAGAGGGCTCTATCCCAATCCCCCCTCTTTTAGGTTTGGTCTTCTGGTCAAAGGCAAAAAACTTTAGGGTAGGTATCTGGGGCACAATATTCAAAGGTTTGTGCAGGTGCTAATGGGTCTTTGTACACACAAACTAGGATTTGTGCTGGATCCTCATATTCAAAAGGAGCTTTTGCATGGACAAAGAGGGTTAGGCAAGGCAAGGTACATTTATTTATATGGTACCCAATCCCTGAGACTCTGGGTGCCTGTGCAACACATAATGTATGTGGGTGGGCAAAGGGAGGGGAGTGGCCATGAATAGCCACTGTACTTCATATTCAGAGGCTTTTTACAGTGCAAAAGGGTTTAGTGCAGTTGTTTTACGAGAACAAATACCGCTTAATGAAACCCCCACTTACTCCAGGCAACCCTTGTGGCTGCTGGAGGTAATATAGCCACCTAGCCAGTTGGCCACTGGAGGAGCACACCCACTCTCTGTGGTCCCTAGCACCCTCTCTCTGATCACCAGCCTGTAATGTAATGCAACACATCCCCAGTGGAAGTGGCCCCTCCTCCCCCCAATTGTTGTTCCATACTGTACTAACAAATATCTCTGTTGCTAGTGGTCCCCCTCCCTCTTCCCTCTGATTGCCAGCCTGTAGAGTAATAAAAAAAATCCCCTGTGTCCAGTGGTACCCCTGGCACCAATCCATGTTACTGCTCCTCACAATGCCATAGTCCCTGGTGTCTAGTGGCATCTCCACTGCAGCACCAAACATCCACCCCCAGTCACCTTGCCAGTCCTTTCAGTGGTGTGGGTGCATACGGTGACTGGCACAGCCCTCCTCACACCTCCTCAGCCAGCTAAATAAGAGATGTGCACCCTGCCTCATCGTTCGGTGGCCAGCTGAGGAGGTATGAGGAGGGCTGCGGTGGTCATTGTATGCACCTGCAGCACCAAGGGAATTAGTAAGGTGATGGGGGAGTGGCTGTTTGGTGCTGTGGTGGGGGGGCTGCTAGAAGCCAGGGATTATGACATTGCAAAGGTCAGCAATGTGGATTGGTGCCAGGGGTGATCACTGGACATCAGGGATAGTTTCATTACAGTACAGTCCAGTGATCAGAGGGGGACCACTAGCACCAGGGATATCCATACATGTTTGGGGCCAGGCAATTGGGGAGTGCCATGCTAACCTGCCTTGCTACCCATGCAAATGAGCCCATAATGGGCATGCAAATGGCCTCTTAGCACCTTCCATGCCTAATGGGTCATTTGCATGGGTCCCTTTGAATATTGCAGATAGTGCTCTGGCACTATCCATTCTGGCAGCATACTTTGGGATCCATGTCAGGGCAGCACTACTTGAATTTACACTGCACTGACTATTCAGTTTAATAGCAGTGGTGCACTCTTCGACTGAATATAGCATCCTCGGGCTCCCAGGCAATCAAAAGGTGCAGTGCAAAGTTTTGCACTCTGCTTTGTGCTTTTTTGAATATGGGGTCTCTGGTGTTTTTTGTACAGGATTATGATGTTAGCAGAGAATGTCTGACGGCTGAGAGCTGTGCACACTATGGCGGAGTGTCTCAGTGAATCTTATTAATGCCTGATGGTACTTTTTATAGGTACCTGAATACCATCTAAGCCTTGGGGGCCTAAAATATTACATCCCTATTTTTGAAGCCAGATGTTATTGCACTTAAAGAAATTGCTTTGATTTTACATTTTCTCAAAGCTGTACTGATAGCTGGGGTGCTCATAGAGCAAGGAGCCAGCAAGCTAGGAGGAGTGATGAGCCAGGAGAAAGGTCAAGGAGTGAGAAGCGAATACTGGAAGGCTGGGAAGAGAGGTTTCAGACAAAGACAAAGGAGTCACAGGAGTCAGCAGTGTTGGAGGAGTTAAAGGAGTTAAAGGAGTCAAAAAGGGGTGTTGAAACATATTGAGAATTGGTAACATAGTGAAGGTCAAGGAGTGGAGTTCAAGAAAAATGTGGAGCAAGAAGAGCAGAATGAGAGAGTTTTAAAATCAGTGCCGGAGAAAAACAAAGCTAAAGCTAAGCCTGAGTTAAAAATGTTTCCATCGTGTCAGTGTTGATATAAAGAGTGCAGTTGATTAAGGATTTCTTGCGTTTTTAGGCTTTGTAGATGAGGTAGTTAATGATAGGAATATAAAAGTCGATTATTTCATGCATTTTTTCAAGAATGATCATTAGTTTAAGGACTCACAACAGAGGTAGTCTAGGCGAGGTTTTTAAATATTTTGATAGCACATCTTATAATAGGCAGGTACAGTACTTTGCAGTGCTTTACCACATATTGGTTATTTTATGTACTAACTTGTGTCAAAAACACAAAACCATTTATAATTAGGGGATGACTGGTATTTGAATGTTAGTCTTTTTAAAAAGTTTTAATTTTTGAATTAACCAATTAGCGCCTTCTCACTTACTTGATCAGGCAAAAACATAATACTCCCTATAAAATTCCCTGCTTTTAGCTGGAGTGGAGAGGAGCTCGAGCACACTGTTGGAGTTACTGTGGAGAGTCTTGCAGCTCTGCTCCGTTTTCTCAAATGATATTGTAAAATCTAGATAATTGTTGACACTGCTTAAAATATACTGTATAAGCCTCGAGTCTGGACTGTTCAACTATCACTTCAGCTGTATTGTTGAGAGATAAGTTTTATCGTCTGGCTGACTTATGTATTCTGAAAAGAAAACTATTTTGCAAGGAGTTCTAAAAAACTTGGGGAGTTTGGAGTCTGGATAATAATGCAAACATAAGTTTTAGTTAATATTCAGTGCTTTCACTGTTTTATAACTAGTTACAAGTGCACAAAATCAACTTGTTTTTTAGGTGCACTCATAACCTAATGTTATATGCTTCAAATACTTAACTTGTCTTCTCAGCCTTGTTTGTAGCACAGCTTTAGATACTCCAAGTGCTCTGTATTTTTAAATTGCACCCTGTTTATATTTTACAAAATTCTCAGCTCTTTTAGTTAGTGTACCTCTGATGTTTTGAAACTCCTTTTTATGTTGATTGCGCGCATGTGCAAGAAACATGTTGCGGCAGCTTTCTCCACATGCAGGTTGTGGAGGCGCGGCACTGTTGTGGCCAATGCCCCCACAGACTCTAAAGGCTTGTCCCATTTCCCCCAATGCTGTGGCACTCTGCTGCTGACACTACTTCAGCCAGCATGCCACAACCTTCTAAAAAAGTAGCCGCTGCAATCAGGGTCTGCCTCGTCATTGCAGTGTCAGCCATCCACTGCAATGAGGGAGTGACCTGTCATTGTAGGGCGGGATGTAAAAACCCTGATATTGTTTGTCAACATGGCGGCGGCTTACCGCCATGTTCACAAATAATATAACCCACCCCTCCACCATGTTTAGTTGCTGAAGGGGGCCCCAATCCCTGTTGGCTTGAGTGGCCCAACGTTGATTGTGCCGACAGAAACCTCCCGTCGGCAGTATGTCAAACCCCCATTATTGTGTGCCGACCGGGTGCCCATCTCCGCCGCATAATGTGAACCCCCTCTTTAGTTGTGTGCCGATCGGGTGTGCCCATCCCCCGGCTACTGGCCCCCCAAAAGAAGTCAGCAGGGTGGCATGCTGGGAGCCCACCCCAGCATGCCCAATGCCCCTGTGAAGAAAAAAACTGTCCTGTGATGTTTTTTTTTTTTTAAACCTGTGAAATCAGAAACTTGTCCCTCGCAGTCTCCCTGGCCCCCCTCCCACCACCAACACCCACCCATTGTGCACCCTGCCTCCCCACACCCCCTCTCACCCCATACTTACCTCTGGAGTCTGGCACGATGATCTCCGGTGGACTGGGAACATGTCTGCACTCTTCAAAGCCGACCGCAAACTAAGGAAATGCCGGTAAGCTGTATAATGGAATAAATGTTTTTTTTTTCAACTTTAATGCATATCTCAGTAATTTTTTGGAATTTTGGCACCAAATTTTCAACATGGGGTTTTTGGGACGCCTCCTCATGAATTCTCGAACTGTCATGGAGTTAAGCAGCCCCGAAAGGTGATTTTTCTGTCACTGCGTGGAATCACCTTTTAGTGCGATTAATGAAATGACAGTGCCAGTGTTCATGAGGTGGGCTCTCAAAAAGTCTATGTTGCAAATTTGGTGGAACAAATCCCCAAAATGACTGTTTTACGAGCGTGCATTATGCAGTTGCTACGCACGCTCATAAATTTGGGAATTTGCAATATTGTCACACCAGATTTTCAACATTGACATTTTTCCACACCTCCTTGTGAACAGTACAGCTGTCATTGTTCACATCCTGGCGGAAATGTGTTTTCACAGTTCTGGTGCAGAATAGCGTGGTCGCTGTGGGAAATCAGTGTTCTGGACAGATTAAGAAAATGAGGGTGACACTGTTAATGAGTAGAGGTCCTAAAATGCCTATGTTGAAAATTTGGTAATGATAATCCATAAAATGACTGTGTTATGAGCGTGCGTTGTGCAGTTTGCACGCATGCTCATAACTTCGTGAATTTATAATATTTTCACTCCAGATTTTCAACATTGCCATTTTTCTACACCTACTTATGAACAGTACAGCTGCCATTTTTTCCATCCTGGCAGAAATGTGTTTTTGCACTTAAGGTGCAGAATAGAGCAAATGCTGTGGGAAATCACTGTCTGGGACAGATTAAGAAAATGACAGTGATGCTGTTCATGAGCAGAGGTCTTAAAATGCCTAAGTTGAAAATTTGGTAAAGATAGCCCATCAAATGACTGTGTTACAAGTGTGTGTTGCACACTTTCCACACACCGTTGCAACTTTTCAAATTTGTAATATTGTCACACCAGATTTTCAACAGTGGCATTTTTTTACACCTCCCTATGAGCAGTACAGTAGTCATTTTTCACATTCTGACCAAAATGTGTTTTCACAGTTATGGTGCAGAATAACACGATTGCTGTGGGAAATCACTGTTCAGGCCAGATTAAGAAAATGACAGTGGCACTGTTCATGAGCAGATGTCCTAAAATGCCTATGTTGAAAATTTGGCGACGAAACTCCATAACATGACTGTGTTATGAGCGTGAGTTGAACTGTTTCCACGCACCCTTGTAACTTCACAATTTTTGTAATATTTTCACGCCACATTTTCAACAGTGCCATTTTTCCACACCTCCTTCTGAACAGTACAGCTGCCATTTTTCACATCCTGGCTAAAATATGTTTTTGCACTCCTGCCAGAGAATAGCATGGTCACTGTGGGAAATCACTGTTTGGGACAGATTAAGATCAAATGACTGAGAGGGGAGAGTGACTGAGCTCAACTGAACACTGTCGGGACTGCTGTAGATTTGTCTGTGGACAGAAAAAGACCCCAACACAAGAGCCCAGTACAAAAGGGCAGCCTGCAGTACTGGGAGAAACAGAACGAGAGAGCAAGTGACTGAGGGGGAGTGAGCGAACTCACTGGAGCGCTGTCAGGACTGCTGTGGATTTCTTTGTGGGCAGAAAAAGGCATCAATGCAGGCAGGGGCCCAGTACAAAAGGCCAGCCTGCAGTGGTGGGAGAAACAGTAAGAGCGAGTGAGCCAGGGGGACTGAGTGAGCTCAACGGAGCTCTTTCAGGACTGCTGCGGATTTCTTTGCAGGCAGAAAAAGGTGCCAATGCAGGCAGGAGCCCTGTACAAAAGGGCCACTTGCTGCACCAGGACAAACAGAATGAGTGCATGAGAGACGGAGACTGAGCGACCTCAACGGAGCTCTGTCAGGAGAGCTGCAGATTTCTTTGTGGACAGACAAAGGTGCCAATGCAGCTAGGAGCCCCATACACAAGCACAGCCTGCAGTGCCAAGGGAAACAGAACAATTGAGTGACAGAGCGGTAGTGAGCGAGCTCAACGGAGCTCTATTGTGACTGCTGTGGATTTCTTTGTGGGCAGAAAATGCAGCAAAGCAGACAGGAGCCCAGTACAAAAGGCCAGCTTTCAGCACCGGCCGAAACGGAATGTCTGAGTGAGAGAGCTCAATGGAGCTGTGTCAGACTGCTTCAGATTTCTTTCTAGCCAGAACAAGCCACCAGTGCAGGCAGGAGCCCAGTACAAAAGGGCAGCCTGAAGTGGCAGGAGGCACAGAACGAGCGAGTGAGGAAGGGGGAGTGAGTGAGCTCAACGGGGCTCTGTTGGGACTGCTGCAGATTTGTTTGTGGGCAGAAAAAGCCAGCAATGCATGCAGGGGCCCAGTACAAATGGGCAGCCTGCAGTGGCAGGGAAACCAGAATGAGCGAGTGAGAGAGGGGGAGCGAGTGAGCTCAACAGAGCTCTATTGCAACTGCTGCAAATTTCTTTGTGGGCAGAAGAAGGCGGAAATGCAGGCAGGAGCCCAATAGAAAAGGGCAGCCTGCAGCGCTGGCAGAAATGGAATGAGCGAGTGAGAGAAGGGGAGTGAGAGAACTCAACGGAGCTTTGTCGGGATTGCTGCAGATTTCTTTGTGGGCAGACAAAGGCACCAACAGAGGCAGGAGCCCAGTACAAAAGGGCAGCCTGCAGCACCAGGAGAAACAGAATGAGCGAGTGAAAGAGGGTGAGTGAGCCACCTCAACAGAGCTCTGTTGGGACAGCTGCAGATTTCTTAGTGGGCAGGAAAAGGTGCCAACACAGACAGGAGCCCAGTACAAAAAGGCAGCCTGCAGTGCCGAGAGAAACACAATGAGCGAATGAGAGAGGGGGAGTCAGCAGGTTCAACAGACCTGTGTCGGAACTGCTACAGATTTCTTTGTGGGCAGAAAAAGCCACCAACAGAGGCAGGAGCCCAGTACAAAAGGGCAGTCTGCAGTGCCAGGAGAAACAGAATGAGCGAGGGAGAGAGGGAGAGTGAGCCACCTCAACAGAACTCTGTTGGGACAACTGCAGATTTCTTAGTGGGCAGAACAAGGTGCCAAAGCAGGCAGGAGACAAGTACAAAACAGCAGCCTGCAGCACCAGAAGAAACAGACTGAGCGAGTGACAGAGGGCCAGTAAGCGTGCTCAACAGACCAACACAATCAACATTTGGCATTGACAAATGCTTGTTTACTTCAGTCCCTTTGTATAGGGAAAGCTTTCTACTCTCTTGTTTTATCCCTTGGATTAAATTTAAGTAACAGTGGCAGGGAACCTAAGGTCTTGCATTGCATTTTGGAACTTTGACTGAATTCAGCACTGGATTCCTGGTTAGCAGTATCATTGACACACCAAAAGAACCCACTGGTGTGAAGATGTTTTGCCTGAAACAGTGGAATAACTGAACTATAAACAGATCCATAGAACTCTGTTTTGTTAACTCTGTTTTTGATTATGCACTAGCAAATTTGCACAGTGGCAAACAAGATATATTGTCCTTGCTAAGGCCTTAGAGGCTGTCTGAAGTGAAGCCATTAGACATCTCTTTTTTGGCATCTCAAGTGTTTACTGAAAATCATTTCAGTTAAATATTTCAATGGACATTTCATATATATATGTATCTATATCTAAATATATATATATATATATATATATATATACATATACATAGGGATATGACATGGCCTGACTGAAGATATCATATTTATCTTCACGAGAGTCCAGTGATATCATGATATCTCACGAGTGGCGAAGCCACGAGTGAGATATCTTGATGTCACTGGCCTCGAGTGAAGATAAGTATGATATCTTCAGTCAGGCCATGTCATGTTCTGTTTATACAAATTATGTTTACCCCCCCAACACAATGCTCTACATGCCCCTTTCAATGCAATGGGGCACATACAGGTGATGGTCCTTGCAATATAACCCCTTCCCTAAACCCTCCCAAAACAACATATGTCATATGTTATTTAAAAAAAAATCTGGCTGATACTGCTTTTTATTTAAAAACAAATAGTGCAATGTACCTCCCCCAAGGCAGCCCTCCATGCCACCCACCCCACCACCACCACCACAACACAACAGATTACATAGGTTATTGCAATAGCTTGCTGATCCAGTCATTTTAAATTATTAAAACATTATCTGGTTGATCCTGCCATTATTTTTGAATAAATATTTATTTTAATACTTGTCTGGTTGATCCCGCCACTTTTAACACTTTCTCTTTCCATTTTCTCAGCATGTCAGCGCTATTCACACTCATGGATGGCATAGTTCCAAACATTTTTTGAGGGAGGCACCTGACCAGAAAGACAGGTAACGCTGTGTTTATGCACAGCTTGGTCACATTTCTTCCAAAGAAGCTGCCGCCAGCACACAGCTGTTTAGTGAGTTGCTGACCGCCCGCCGAGTGCGTGCTGCTATACAACACACACCGCTTCTCTCGGCAGTTCAGAAGCCGCCACCACCGCTGTGGTCTGTGTGATCTAGCTTCTTTTGGAAGAAATAACAGTAAGCTTGCATAAAGTACAGCATTTTCTGTCTTTACAATTCAGGGTGCCTCCTCAAAAGTATTTGAACTATTCCATCCACGAGTGTGAATAGCGCCCCAACACGCCTGCATTTAAGGGAAAGTGAAAGTGTTACAAGTGGCAGGATCAACCAGATAAGTATTAAAATAAATATTTATTCAAAAATAATGGCAGGATCAACCAGATAATTTAACAGATAAGTCGGAGCTGCATTGGGGAGGAGGGGGGTTAGTAGAGAGAGTCATGCTGGATGGGTGTGTGGATAGCAGAGAAAGTGAAAGTGCTGGAATTATGATGACGTATAGGAGTTTGCAAGATACACGATGACGTATAGGAACATAAAGATATCAAGTATATCTTCACTGGGCTACTTGAGATATCACTTTTTATACTGGCTTTTATCCGTAAACGTATGTTGTATAAATACGTATATACACAATGTATGTAGGGATTCCACTACTTAAAAAAATGCATTATTTTCCCAAGACTCTGACCCAAGTGAAAGATAAATGATGTTATTCACCTAATGGGTAAATAACACTGTTTACATTTCACTTGCCTACATCACAATCAACTTGATTGACAACCCATTCTGCTAATCCCACAATGAATCTACCCTTAATTGTCACATGGAACAGAAACACTGTATACACTGAACATACAATGGACTGTGTTGAACTACGCCATTAATTTCTATTTGTGTGGCGGCGGGACTTCCTTAACACACTTGTGGCTTTTGCCACTCATGAGTTATGGTCCCGCCCCTTCACTCATGGAAATAAATACCATATTTGAACACATGCCATTGTATAATACATATATATATCTAGGATATGCAGTGGGTCTACCAGAAATATCACTGATAGTTCCCCTGAGTGCAGTTTGACCTTATGACTTCACAAGTGGCAGAGGTCACAAGGTCAAGCTGCATGAGGGGAAATATCAGAGATCTTTCCAGTAGACCCATTGCATATCTCATTTATGTAATGGGAAATGCTATTTTATTTAGTTTTTTTGTTGTTGAGAATGACACAAGCTGAGTAAAGAAAACAGTACAAGTTGAGTCAAAAAATGGTGCAAATTGAGTAAAAAAAAATGGTGCAAGTTGAGTCAAAAAGTGACGCAAAAGATGAGAATGCAAGTTGAGTCAAAAAATATGGCCGATGAAATGGCAAAGACTAAGCCCCCAAAATGTTCTAAACTAGTCCTACAAGGGAATATTGACCCTTAATAGTACCAAGTCAGACCTGCTCTCCTGTTATGGGCCTCTTTATATAGTTTAGTGTATGTTAGACTAGCTCTGGCTGGTCTAACAGCAACATGCATCTTAGGCACAAGGACAGGACTCACATTCTTTGAAAATCCCAAATAAGGGGATGGTGCATAATTAGAGTCAGTTATTTTTGATGCAAGCACCCTGTGTCATTCTCTGGCCTTTGAAAATCTGACCCATGATGTATACTTTGGACTCAGTTGGACAGAGTTTCAAAGGGCCCTTTGATCTACGCAAGTTGCATCAAACAACCAGATTGTGTCAGATTTAGGTGCACCAAATACTGTATATAATAGTAAAACATAAAAGAAAGCTTCTCTAAAATAGTTGTACTCTTTTTATAGCAAATACCAGTAAAATTGGGTGCACAATACCATGACATTTGCAGCAAAGACAAACACTCTCCCCAGTTCTGATATTGTGCACCCAATTTTACTGGTATATGCTATAAAAAGAGTACAACATATTTTAGAGAAGTGTGGCTTTCTTTGTGTGACTTTATACAGTTTATTGCTCTGAGGACACAAGCGTGATCCACACTGAGCTCACAGTATGGCAGCAGCTACAGCAGTTACTACTGAAGCACTTGGCATATCTGATGTTGAAGGGGAACAAATTATCCTTTCATTGGCCCAAATTGAAGAATTTTTTAATGAACAAAGTACACCAAGCACATCAAATAATGATGCATAATCTTTAGAAGATCTTAGGAAAAAACATACCAGATTTCAAATGCATGCAGTCAAACTACCACAGTATTGGCATGACAAAAGAATCCTGTGTGACCTTAGAAAGGTGGATTTAACTTAATGTTGCTAATAATAAAAAAGGCCAAGAAAGAATGCGAGAGATTGCAGAAAGAAACAAGAATTAGAAACTAGAATGGCCACAAGCTTTACAGCTGAACATCTAACAGAAATCAAAATAAAAATGGATGCCCAACTAGAAAAATTTAAAACAAAACTAAGACATTCTAAAGAGCAAAAACATGAATGAGATATAGGAGATTACTTAGACAGCATTGTGTATAACTGGCATAGAAAACTGAAAAGATTTACAATAAAGAAATTAATTACAGATGACTGATATAAATTTATCTTCTGATGCAGAAAGTGATCCTACACAAGTTCTACAAGACCTTTTTTAGGACAGACGCAGACAACGGGGTCACATATCAGCTCAAGGTCAAGAAAAACAAGGAAAGGGAGTGGCAGGAAGAGGAAATCATGGTTTCAGAAACAACAGAGGGAGAGAACAAGAAAGAGGGAGATGGAACCATGGAGGTCACTCATGGAGGCTGCCCCAGTTCAGGAATTAACAACAGTAGTTAATTTTACAAATAAAGTTCTTACAAAAGATCAAGAATCTGTCCTAACAAATGGCCTGTCATTCGTGCCTACAAACTCCCCAAATAGATTTAATATTAAAATTGATCTACAAAATTTTTTTTTACAACTTAAATTAAAAGAATACTACTCAGCCCAGTTATTAGACCAAAATACTAAATATTTTCATCACGAAGACTCTGGTCTTAAAAACAAGTCTAACTTTTGCCCCTCCCCAACAAGTGTAGCACTGCAAGCATATATCAAGGCAGTTGAAAGAGAGACTGAGGATCTGTTAAATAGCCATTACTGGAATGAGTTTCAAAATATAACCAAAAATGAAAGAAGTGCATTAAATGAATAGGAAAAAATGGCAGACATCGTCATATGCCCTGCTGATAAAGAGGGTGCTATAGTCATCTGGGATGTAAATGATTATATTAAGGAAGCAAACCACCAGTTAGAAGACCTAATTTTTTATTCAATGCTGGAGAGTGATCCTACCCCTCAGATTTTGAAACGTATAAATACTATGGTCTCAGAAGCAGTTATAAATCATTGAATTACAGAAAAAAGAAGCAGAATATTTAATAATAAATGAACCAAGGAGATGAGCATTGTATCTTCTGCCATAATTTACATAAAAATAAAACACCAGTACCTGGCCGGCCAATTGTGTCACCAATAGGGGCAGCAACAGAGCCACTGTCAAAGTTTGTTGACCCTTTATTAAAAAGTTTGTTTCACTTCTACTATCATATATTAAAGATACAAATGACATGTGCAAAATGCTAACTAATATTCAAATTGAAGAAAATGATATCCTCATATGTATTGATGTAAAAAGTCTCTACACTAACATTCTGCATGAGGGTGGTCTAGAAGCAATAGCAAAAGCATTACAAGATAGAAAAGCAACTGCAACACCTCCTACAGGATTTATAGTTAATTGTGCACAGACTGTTCTAGAGTATAATTTTTTATCTTTAATAACAAATTCTACACCCAGAATAAAGGAACCAGTATGGATACCACCTTTGCACCAAATTTAGCAAACCTATTTGTTGGCTAATGGGAGGAAACATTTATTCATGATACCAGTAACCCTTTTTTGAATAATATTTATGTATGGAAGAGATACATAGATGATTGTTTCCTTATATGGAGGGGACCTGAAGATGACTTAAACTTTTTCACGGACTATATTAATGCACCAAATACACATTTACATTTTACAAGTGAATGGAGCCAATGTGAAATCAACTTTTTGGACTTGGCTATTTTCAAATACAATGGAAATCTTGAATGTAGAATGTTCAGAAAACCTATGTCTAAAAATACAATTTTATTAGCGGAAAGTTGCCATCCACAATATTTGATAAATAACATTCTGAAAGGGCAGTTTTTGAGAGTGAAACGCACTTTCTCTAGAGATATTGACTCTGAGAGATGTAGTATGGAAATGTAATCTAGATTCTATCAGAGAAAATACAAAACTGACAGTGTGGAAAAGGCCTACAACTATGCGAAAGAAATAGAAAAGTACTGATTTGAAAAAACAAAACTAACCAATCAGAAGCGAATGACCCTGAAGTAATGTCTTCTACGCAATTTTTTCCAAACGTTAACCAAGTAACAGATATAATCAAATGACACTGGTCAATTTTACAAGGTGATAAAAAATTTGACAATATCAGCAACCAGACCCCAAGAATATCTCTTAGAAGAGGCTGCAACCTTAGAGATAAATTAGTACATTCTCTGCTTCCTAAATCTGTTAACAATAGTAACTGGCTTCCAGCACCGCCAACTGGCAACATTAAGTGTGGACACAGTACACATTGCAACAGTACCAGAAATATGAATACATTTAAACATCACAGGACAGGAAAACAATATAACATCAACCAGTTTATTAACTGCAACACAGAAGGTGTAATATATTTACTGACTTGCTCATGTGGCATTTATTATGTTGGACAGACTAAACGTGCATTAAAACATAGAATATCGGAACACAAAACTGCAATTTGAATGAATAATGAGACTTATGCCATAGCAAGACATTTTAAAGAAGTAAATCATAGTTCTACATTAGTGTTGCAATTCTTTGGCATTGAAAAAAGCATCTCTGGATCAGTGAGGAGGCAGCCTCAGGAATGAGCTATTAAATCGGGAAGCTTTTTGGATTGTTACACTTGATACTGTCAAATCAAAAGGACTTAATGATTATACTTCACTACATAATTTATGAACTTAATCATATTACATAGTTAAATTTGAGCCTTCTCCTTCTGCCCTTTCCCCAAATCCCTCTCTCGTCCCCCCTTTCCTTTGTCCCTTTCCTTCCCCCCTCCCTTTCCAGTATATCTCTATTGTCTAGTCCTTTTCAAAATATAAATGGCCCATTTACAGTGGCTATAATGAAATGAGATGTGTATCGTTCTGCAACTGAAACTGCATTTATTTATTTATTTATGTTTGTATTTATGTATTTAACTTATAGGTACTGGTATGTCTAGTACATTTTTTATATGTGTGTTTATACTATGGCACTTTTAGCACTTCTTTACAGATGCACTTTACTTATGCACTTTAGATAGCTGCACTGTGCCTTTAAATTTAAGCTTTGCAAGTGAGATGTTAGGTGGTAGTCAAGTTCTGATGAAGGCGTCAGTAATGGATGCTGAAACGTAAACAAGGATATGTTGAGCTGTGTCTCGGTAGTTGGAGTCCACAGAATATAAAATATTTACTCTGCTGTAAAAGTATAGCCTCTTTGTGGACTAGCCATTTTATGTACCAATGACTGCTCTTATCTGCTGAGTGCTGTTATTGTTTGTCTACACTGAGTGAGTAAAAAAGTAGTACCACATGCTGCTGGAGTGGTGACCCTGTTTTTCCCTGCCGTTGGACTGGGGAGAGTGTTTGTCTTTACTGTGCACCATATTTTGCAAGAAAAGCATTCTTACTGACAAAGTTCCCCAAACTGACGCAAGAGGTCCACTGCATCAACAAAATGATGCAAGGGATGAGAATGTCGCAAGCTGCACCAAAAATAAACAAGCATTTGTCATTGCCAAAGTTTGTTGTTGGAACTGCTGTTGGTACACACTGATTGGCAGAACTACAGTTCCCAGAAGAAAGAACAAGTTATGCCACCAAGTTCAAATTCCCATTGAAATACACTGAAATGTATACCTGTTTCCTCAATTCATGATCTGGCTTTGAAAAGTGAAGATGTGTTTGCGGTTCAGAGAAGATGAGGGCACTGGAGCCCCACCATGGGTTGGGGGGGGGACGTTATGGTTAGAAACCCTAACGTCCCGGGCATTTGTTGGTATTTGCACTATACATTTTCAACATGGCGTTTTGTTACTCCCACCTCATGAAAGCATTTGGGACCACTGCTAATGAACAGTGGCACTGTGATTTTGTTAATCTGTCCCGAACGTTAATTTCTTAATGTGACCGTGCCATTCTGCACCAGATGTGCAAAAACACAGTTCAGGCAGGATGTGAAAAATTACAGCTGTACCATTCATAGGGAGGTGTGAAGAGATGGCAGTTTTGAAAATCTGGAGTAAAAATATTAAAAATGCTTGAACGTACGAGCATACTTGAAAACAGCGCAACACATGCTTGTAACAGTCATTTAGTGGAATTATTTCATCAAAATTTCAACATAGGCATTTTGTGATCTCTGCTCATGACCACTGCCACTATGATTTTCTTACTCTGTCCCGAACATTGATTTCCCAAAGCGACCGTGCCATTGTGCGCCAGATGTGCGAAAACTCATTTTGGGCAGGATGTGAAAAATGACAGTTGTACTGTTCATAAGGAAGTAAGCAAAATTGACAATGTTGAAAATCTTGAGTGAAAATATTACAAATTCTCAAGGTTACGAGCGTGCATGGATACTGCGAAATGCACACTCCTAACATAGTCATTTTATGGACTTTTGTCACCAAATTTTCAACATAAGCATTTTGGGACCTCCACTCATTAACAGTGCCACTGTGATTTTTATAATCTGTCCCAAACACTGATTTCCCACAGTGACTGTGCTATTCTGCCCCGAAAAGGTGAAAACACATTTTGGCCAGGATGAGAAAAATGACATTTGTACTGTTCATGAGGAGGTGTAAAAAAATGCCAGTGTTGAAAATCTGGAGTGAAAACATTACAAATTCGTGACGTTATGAGTGTGTGCGGAAAATGCACAACAAACGCTCGTAACACAGTCATTTTTTGGAGTTTTTACACGAAATTTGCAACATAGGCTTTTTGGGAGCCCACCTCATGTACAGTGACACTGTCATTTCATTAATCAGTCCCAAAGGTTGATTTTGTGCAGTGTCCGTGAAATTATCTTTCAGGACTGAATAACCAGATGACAGTCACTGAATTCATGAGGTGGGTTCCCAAGAACTCCATGTTGAAAATGTGGTGCCATAATTAGTAAAAATGACTGAGATATGCACTAAAGTTTAAAAAAAAAATTTATGCCATTATACAGCTTACCGGCATTTTTTCAGTTTGTGGTCATCTTTGATGAGTGCAGACGTATTCCCGCTCCACCGAAGATCATCACGCTGCCTCCGGGGGTAACTATGGGTTGGGAGGGTGTGAGGAGGTGGGTGAGCAGAGGGTGGGTGCAGGTTGGGGGAGCGGGGCATGGCAGACTGTGAGGGACCATTTTCTTGTTTATAGGTTAAAAAAAATCCAGCTTGGGAAGGTTTTCTTTTGCTGAAAAGGAGTCATCACCAGCCTGCCGACTGATTCGCCTGCCGCTGGCCTGCTCCTTGAAACTGAGCTCTCCATTGGGCACACCCCTGTACAGCACCTCTTAATGCAATGGGTTTGTCTGTGCCTGCACACCACAATGAACTCAATGATGTACGCTGAGCCAAAAATGGTGCAAGTGGAGTCAAAAAAATGACTCAAGGAGGGAAAAGGACACAAACTGAGTAAAACAAATGGCTCAAGCTGAGTCAAAAATATGGTGCAAACTGAGTCAAAAAATGGTGCAAAGGATGAGAATGATGCAAGCTCAGTCAAAAAATATGAAAGATGAAATGGTTGAGACTAAGCCCCAAAAATGTTCTAAACAAGTCCTGCAGGAGAATACTGGCCCTTAATAGTAGCATAGTCAGGTCTGACCACCTGCTGTTGGCCTCTTTATATGCTCTAGTGTCCCTTAGACCAGCTCTGACTGGTCTAACAGTGACATGCATCTTAAGCACAAGGACAGGACTCGCATTCCTTGAAAATCCCCAATAAGGGATGGTGCTTCATTTTGGTGATGCAGGCATCCCTTCCGACATGGCGAGGCATGTTTTGGTGCAAGCATGGGGCAAGCCACTCTGGCACATGCAGACCTGTTTTTGACACAAGCACTATTTGAAAATCAGAATTGGTGCAAAGTTTGACACATCCTGCTTCTTGCTTCAGTTGTTTTTGATGCCAGCACCCTGCGTCATTCTTTGGCCTTTGAAAATCTGGTCCAGTATTGTTTCTTCTAAAAGTCCTAGAAATAGCTAAACTAGCTTTGGGTTCTGTAAAAAGACTAGAAAAACCCCTCCTTTCAACAGGCCCAGTTCACGTTTCCTGGCAGTCAGTCACCAGGAATGATGTACAAGAATCTACAGTGCTTTTAAAATGTGTCAATATGACTACTGTGGTCAAATTGGTCTGTTCTTTCAACTGGAATTACTTAAACTAAAATTTACAAGAAGAAAGCAATGCTGATTATAATGAACCTGTTATTCTCAGCTTGTTTGTTTTAAAACCACAAAGAAATGAAAGTTACTACTCTTTGTTGCACTCTGGGGGTCCAATATTCAAATGTGCACCTTGCAATGGTGCAAGTGGGTGTGCAGCACAACCGAGGTGCATTGGAGCAACTAGGGGATATATTCAAGAGAGATGAGCCATGGTGCATTACTTCTGAATACATCAAGTAATGCGCACTGTGCAAATACAATGCTCTGGCACATCTCCCCAGACAGGAATACCATGAATGGGAATTGCACCAGTGCAGCAGAGACACGCTGTGTGCAAATTCTTGATATTCAGCCACCAATATGCAAATGGGGCTATTTGCAAGTAATTATGGCCCCATTTGCATGAGTTGTGCAGGGCTGGCTGGCAAAATGCACCTAGTGTCCTGCGCACCATGCGGTGCTGGCAGTGTATGTCTAGATGTTCCCCCCCATTCCGTAGCTCCCATTGCCCATAGTGGTACACCACCAAAGTCCCTGGTGGTCCAGTGGTACCCCCCTCCCGTCCCATAGCACCAATCGCTGTAGACTACTATTGTTAACATCCTTGGTAGTCTAGTAGTACCCCCCTACCCGCCTGACCTTCCGATCACCGTAAAGATCCTAGGATAATATTCCTGGTAGTCAAGAGGTACCTCCCCTCCCTGTCTGACCCTCTGATTGCTATAAAATGCCATGGTTAATATCCCTGGTGGTCCAGTGGTTCCCCCCACCCTGCCTGTACCTCCAATTGCCGGCAAAGTGTCAAAGGACATGTCCCAGGTGGTCCAGTGGTAACCCCAACAACCACCCACACAGGACCCCCAGCCCACCCAGCTCTCGCCCGATCATCGGCGGGCAGCATACCCATCCACATACCACCAGAACCTCCCACTGAATGACAGCTTACAGTAGGTGCTGCAAGCTTAGTGAACCACACTGTGGACCAATGGGCTTGCAGTGTATACTGTACTAATCCACAACATTGTGAATGAATGACTTCATTCACAAAGTCATGGATTAGTACAGTATGCACTACAAGCCCATTGATCCACAGTGTGGTCCAATGAGCTTGCAGCACCTACTGTAAGCTGTCATTCAGCAGTGGCTGTAGCATTGCCACCTATCCGGTTTTTGACTGGATAATCCGGTTTTTAGGGTCCTTATCCAGTCATCCGGTTTTGGTTACATGCAGTCCGGTTTTTGGGCCATTTCGAGTGCTCATATACTCTTAAAACTGGTGTATCAAATCAGTCACTGTTTTGGCTGCATTACATGTCCAGGTTACAAAGAAGTTCTGATGTCACAGTCATTCAGACCTGCCTTTGTTTGTAAAACCAGACTGTCTGAGAGGTGTAAAGTATGGCCATTAAGATCATTAGCAGTAAATTAACCTATTCTTTTCCACTCTGAATTTTAAGTATGGTCTTTTGCTGCTATGACAGGAAACAGTTTTTACACCTTTATGTGCTTTCATGTGTTTCTTTTTGTTTGTTCTATATTATGGTAAGTTTTAAACCCATTTTTGTTAAATTAATAATCTAACTTTTATTGCTTTTATCACTACATCTGCTCTAATTTTTTGTATTACCTGAACATTCCATGATATTAGCTGCACTTTGGCAGGTCATTCAGATAAACAGCATGGAATGGTGTATCTGAAATTGTGGAATGTCTTAGAAATATGAAAAGAAACAGCAGTAGCTGCTGAAGAAAAGGGGAACACAGTGCAGTATTAAGGGTACCACAAGCACTGATAATTAAGTTATCAAAAATTGGTCAAAGAATCAGAATACATGGCTGACATGGAAAGGAAAATGGAAGAGTGTGTAACAGAGGGCTGAGCAATAAGCTGTGGCTGAGCTTGACACATCCAGCAGACCTGAGTTTGATTCCCACAACCTCCACTTAAATACTGTGTGATCCTGAGCAAATCCTGGGTCACTCCTGTAAAATGGGCTATGTGGCCTATGGGAGATAACCTGGTTGCCAAAGAATAAAAATAAATAACTGAATAAATATATCAAATAAATAACAGTATAAAAATAATTTCCTGTCACTAGTAATGTCTATTCCAACATTACAAATGACTTTTGAGGAGGAGTGATATACTCGCCAGTCATAAAAAGGGGTGAAGCCAGAGGTGGAGTTTGGTGTGTGGTTTCGTATCCGGTTTTTGCCTCATCCAAAGGTGGTAACCCTAAGCGCTGTGGTGGTATGCAGGGGGGTATGCCGCCGTGATGACCGGGGCTGGGTGGGCTGGGGGTCCGTGTGGGTGGGGGTTACCACTGGACCACCAGGGACATTTCTTTGACACTTTGCCAGTGATTGGTGATACGGACAGGGTAGGGGAACCACTGGACCACCAGGGATATTAACTGTGGCATTTTACAGTGATTGGAGGGTCAGGTGGGAGGAGGTTACCTCTAGACTACCAGGGATATTATCCTAGGATCTTTACAGCGATCAGAAGGTCGGGCGGGGGGGGGGTACCAGTGGATCACCAAGGTGTGATATGTGTGCTTGTGCACAGTGTTGGGGGGGTTTACCACCCACGGCCGGTGGCTGCTGTGTTGTGCACTGCAGTGCAGCAGGCTGCTGGCAGGTGGACTGCACATGAGCCATGTTTTACAGGCTCAACATTGAGCCAAGGTATGCGGCGCATCTCAGGGTTGTGCCAGCATATGCGCCGCACATTCTGGGCTGAATATTGGGATGTGCTGCATATGCATGGGCACGCTCCCTGGAGATGTGCCGCATACATTATCTTTGCATCCTGGTGCATTGGGAATTGCACTGCGCAATTCCTTTTTTCAATATAGCCCCAGGGTGCAGTTCCATTTACAGCCCCTTTGAATATCTAGCCCTGTATATTTCCTGATTTCTAATGTATTGGCTGAAAACTTAGGTTACAGAGGTATTGAAAAGGTGCACAGATCTAGAGGTGATTCCATAAGCTACCAAGCTGACATATGAGGGAGAAATATGGTAATAGCCCTTAAATTCTAACACAGGCCACCAAACCGGATTATGAAATGGGCATCATAAAATAGGAGCTCTGATTGGCTGCTAGGCATGTGATATTCAGTCTGATGCACAGGAAAAAGGTCCAACACTGGGCAGTGGGCATTGATATAGGTGATACTGCCCACTCAGAACCTTAACAAAACAAAACGCAGTCATCTTGTTTGTGCCATAAGTGGTGCCAGCCAAATTGTAACAAATAAAACAAATACCTCTGACCTCCTGTTTAGATTGCCCCAGTGTTTGAATA
Organism: Neoceratodus forsteri; assembly: GCA_016271365.2. NCBI lineage: Eukaryota > Metazoa > Chordata > Ceratodontiformes > Ceratodontidae > Neoceratodus > Neoceratodus forsteri. The sequence continues at coordinate 279,259,213 of CM028136.1, read as the reverse complement.
TTATGATTTTAATAAAATCCTTCTTTCTGTGGCTGTAGCATGAAATGAACTGCACACACATGCGTTCATCGGTAAAAAGAAACAGCCGCGATCTGTATACCAGCCCACCCGCTCTTCTATCTCTCTTTGAACCCGCCTGCTCACTCTGGAAATTCTTATTTTTATTTCTAAAAATCCATCTACATGCGGATGCAGCATGAAATGAACAGTGATGTCTCTCTCAGCCCACATGCTTGTTCGTGTATTGTAAATAAAATGGAACACCCGCTATCTGTATTCCAGCCCTTCCCCTCACTCTATCTTTCTACCAGCCTGCCCTTTAAGTTTTAGTTTTGTCTTTTAATTTACAAAAAAAAAAAAAAAAATAGCCGTAATCTATTTCTCCACACAGCATGGGGAGTGAACACTGCCATGACAACAAGACCTAAAGTACAGAAGCCTTTGTTGGACAAAAGTCCTTCAGTGCAAAAAAGAAACATACAGGACACTTAAGTGGAGGAACTATTTTATTAAAACTGACACAAAGTTACATGTTTTTTACTACTTAAAATTGAGAATTTAACCTACCAAATGCAGTTGCACTACAGATAGCCATTTCATAAGCGCAATAAGCCGCTCCAGTGTGTGCGTTAGACACTATAACACACATCTAGGAAGGTGGACGCACTCGGCCAGGAGCCTCGTGCCTCACTACGCCTCCTAGCCATGTGTTAAAGTGCTTAATGCACACCCTGTTGTGGCTTATTGCTTACTTATCTTGGTACTCACATAGTTGACTTATTAAGTCTGTCCAATTCTACTGCTTATTTGCAAAGAAGTTATATTTCTGTGCATCAATTAAATGAATTGACAAATCAGATTAATAAAACACAAGTTGTTTCAAATGGTGAGCAGACATCAATAATTTCCCATAAGCCAAATTGTTTCTTTCTTTAATGACTGCAAGTATTTTAAATTGAACCAGGGAATGAACTGGAAAGAACTATAGTTACCTGTAATTCACTTAACTTTATCTCATGGAACATTGCTGGGCTTGCTTTGGAAGCTGCTGACCCCAAATGGTTAGATTTTATCAATGATTTCTAGTTAATCTATCTGCAAGAAACCTGGTTATCAAAAGAATATAAATAAAACATCTTTCAAGTTTTTTTTTCTCCAGCCATAAAACTGTGTAAAAATGGTAGACATGTTGGGGGGCTTGCCATTTTTGCTAAGATCCGTCCCAATATAAATACAATCAAGCTGCTGTCCCAAGATAGTAATTTTCAATGGACACAGGTTGTGCTAGATGGTAACTGTATTGTTATTTTGAATGTTTATATCCCTCCAAGGTCTTCAAAACATTATAGGAATGAAATTGGAAGCATCTGGGTCCCAATATTCAAAAGTTTGCCCGGTCGCAAAGCTGAGTATGCCTGCACAAACCAGGTTTTGCATGGATGTCCTACAGTGACAAGCATACAAAAGTTTATCAGTACTGAGGCATACCTTGAGGTACCACTGAGGCATACAAGTTCAATTTGCATTGACTGTAATGTGTTCCTGCCTCAGTATCACTGAGGTATACCTCAGTACTGATAAACTTTAGTACGATCTGTATATTGAAAAGCCTGGTTAGCATGGGCAAATGGGGTTTGCGCCCGGGCAATATTCAAAGGCTGCCACAATGTAAATGAAGGGGCAGGGACCTGAATATTGGCTCAGTCCAATATTTAGAATGTAGGCACCACACAAGGACATTATGCCTAGTCCCCTAGTGCAGGGCACATAACTCAAATTAAAATCTCGGCTTACTCCTACATAACCCTAGCAGTTGGTGGTGGAAGTGCGGCGCCCCCCTGATCCCCAGCACAATAGTCTTTGGTGCTAGTGGCAACCTCCCTGCTGATCACTGGCCCATTCTGAAATAAACATTATTCCCTGGTGCTAGTGGTCCCCCCCCCACTAATCACTGACTGGATGTCAAATAGACACTTTCCCTGGTGCTACTGGTCCCCCCCACCCATCAAGCACTGGACTGATGTCAAATAGACACTTTCCCTGGTGTCTAGAGGTCCTCCCTCACTGATCACTGGCCCAATGTTAATATAAATTTATCATTGGTGTTGAGTGGTCCCTCCCCCACCCACACCCATGCCAGATGATTTATTTAGGAGTTCCTGGTGTCCAGTGGTCCCTCCTCCACCCGATCACCCAATCAATATACTGACAGTTTTCCTGGTGTCCAGTGGTCCCTCGCCCCATCCTGATCCCCTAGAGTAAAAGATTAAACCATTCCATGTCTTGCAGACCCCTCTCCCTATCCCTGATCCCCTATATTAGGAATGTATATCATTCCCTAGTGTCTAGTGGGCCTCCCACCCCCTCACCCCAGCAGGTAGTGTCCCACCACCCCACACCCCACTCCCCCAAATCCCAACCCCAAGTCGGTGACTGGCACAGCCCTCCTCCTCCACCATGGCCAGCCACCTACTGAGCTGTCAATGAGTGCGTACTGTTACTGTTATGCTGGAATAAAGATTTAGTCATGCAACATTAGACTGCTTGTTACCAAGGTTTTGTTGATGAAGTGGATACAGAGAAGCTCACCAGGATGTAATCAAATTCTACAGCATTCTGCGGCGGAGTTACTGCAGGAAACAAGGCAGTTTCAATGGGAGTTAATCCCTTTTGTCATGTAGGAAAATGCGACTCTATGTTTCATCCTGGTGGGTTTCACTGTATGTGTTATTTATGCCAAGGTGAATGAAAAATATCTGAATAACTATCAGTGCCTGCAATACAAAGGCACCTTTGCACTACACATATCAGAGTGCGAGATATGCACATGCCTTGCTATGAATTTCATTGAGTGAATTGGATAAGCTGTGTTCTCATGTAAACAGACTCCATCTAATCGAAAAAAAAACGAAATAATCATATAAGCACTAGTGTCCTCCGAGATTGCCGAAAACAAAGAAATCTGATTCAGCTACTGAATAGGAAAACTGCTAACATGTAAACATATTGAATGAACAGACATATAAACTTCTCAGCTGGATTTCTACCCCTACTCATGTTGTGTGTAACTCTCCATGCTATTTTCCTAAAGGAATACAGTATGTCTCATCCTGTTTTGAACATCTGAACATTGCTAGCTGCCATATCCTCATCAGGTAGTCTATTCCATATGTAAATGATCACCACTCTCTTTGTGAAGTACTGTGTGTGTGTGTGTGTATCTTTTTTCAGTAAGGATTCATACTCAGACAACCAGATACTCAGCTATTCATTATTCAGAACAGTGCTTGGTATTCACCCAAATTTCAGTAAAAAAAAATAAGAAAAATCTCCAGACCTCCTCCAGTGGCTAGGACTTGTCCCTTGTTTATACCTCCCCAACCCTTCATATCCTGCCCTTCAGCTTGTCACCCTCGTTTCTTATACTAATGTAACAATAAATCAATCAATCAATAAATAAATAAATAAAGCTCCTACCCCTGACCTGCTGGTCATTAAAAAGATAACTGCATGCTGCAGTAAGGTGGAATATTTTTTTTATGACCAGTATAAGCAGATCAGGACAAGTAAGCAGCCCAAACCTCCAGGAATTATCTACTTAAAAATGGAGCTTTTGTTTTGCTCACAGATAGGCACCTCATTAAAAACAATTCATGGAAATGCCTCACTGACAATATCTAACAGGCAGCAGTCCTTTAAAAGGAACACTCAGCACCAAGGGCGCCACACCCAAGTGTGGATCTGATCCCAATGTGCACTTTTAATACATTTTGGTTTACTTACTGTTTACTGTAGTATAGTAGACAGTATCAGACAAATGTTGCTTACTTCTAGGCTGACATTTGTAACTACAAATTCCAGTATATATACACACACACACACACACACAGTACTTCACAAAGAGAGTGGTGATCATTTACATATGGAATAGCCTACCTGATGAGGATGTGGCAGCTAACAACGTTCAGACTTTCAGTATACTCTGCAGCTGACATCAGAGCAGTACTGCAGCAGCGGAAGATTCAATAGCCTGCAGTGCATAGTAGAGTTTGTACAAGCTCTGATCATTTGTTTGCTGGTCCTGCTGTCCTCCAGGAGCTAAGTACAGTCTCAGAGGAATTACTTAGCCCCTGAAGATAAGCAGAACCAGAAAACATCTGATAAGAGATTTAAAAAGCTCTAACATGCACAATTCGTTTTGAGGAAACATTCATTCCTCTCATGGCTTCAAGGGTCAGCGTAAAAGGCAGCTTCTGTAATTTCAAGTTCCAACATGGTAGAGGTTACACTTCCAGCAGGCATTTTAGAAGAGCAAACCATAGAGGCAGTTTTCTGCATGGAGTGGAGAAGGTGGTGGTCAACAAGGTCAAAAGCCTTTGATAAATCTACGAAAACAGCACCTGTGGCTTTGCCCATATTCATATTTCTTAAAACGTGGTCAGGCAAAAGGGCCAGAGCAGATGAAGTACTATGGTACTTGTGGAAAACATGCTGGAGAGGACATAGGATGTTATACTTATCTAGGTGTTCGTATAGCTGGAAGTGCACATTTTTTCCAGCAGTTTACTTAGGTGTGGAAGGAGGAAGATGGGTCTGTAGTTTTCAGAGGAGAAGGGATCACCAGCTTTGAAAATTGGAACCATATGTGCATGTTTCCAGGAGTCAGGCACTGTGGATGTAGAAAGGATGAGGTTGTATATGAAAGTGAGGGGTTTAACGATGGCTGGGGAGATAAGTTTTAGAAATACAGGGTACAGTCCATCACTGCCAGGGTTTCCTTTGGCTGGGGGAGACTTCAGGAGTTTGATGGTGACATTTTGTCCAATAACCCTGAAATGGAAAAGGAGGGGGGTGGGGTGTAGCTTGAGGAAGAGGGGGAGTGGTTTGGTTGGTGGTTTAGATCTGGGGGAGGCTGGCAGTGGAATGGGTTGGTTAAACCTATCATGTTTAAGATGGAGTATCTCAACATAATCATCAGAGCAGGACTGTCAGGGATTACTTGATTTCCATTGATCTGAAAGATCTCTACTTGCACGTTCTGATTCACACATATCAGCAAAAGTTCCTGAGTTCTGTGATTGAGGATCAGTATTTTCAATGTCAGACTCTACCTTTATAGATTGCATCAGTACCAAGTATATTCATGAATATTCTGATAGTAGCTGTAGCCCAACTTAGAAAGATGGGATGCCATGTCAGTCCTTACCTGATGACCTCATGATCATAGCCTCTTTGGACACTTTGGTGTCTTAATTGATGCAGAGGGCCTTGCAGGTCCTTCAGGATCATAACCGAATAGTGAACCATGATAAAAGTTCCTTGCACATTTTCCAGAATCTGAAACATTTGTGTGTGAACTTTTATATAGCCCTTGCAATAGCTTTCCTATCATACCAGAAAATGAAAAACCTTGTTTCAGAGACTGAGTTTCAAGACGTAGATAAGGAAGTTTGACTCACAGGTGTCTATAGTTCTCAGGTCTGAAAACATCCACAACAGAATGGACTCTTGGGCAAGACACTCTAGTGTGGAATTCTTGATGAGATCTTGTCCAGGGCTCTTTGGTTCTGAAGAAGTAGCATCTCTAGAGAAACAATCTGGAGAGCAAGGAAGGTTTTATTTAAATATACAAAAAAAGATTGCTTGGTAAACAAAGTTGAAGGTACTTATGTAAAGCATGTACATAAGTTACAAAAATACATTAAAAAGTAAACCAAAAGCCAATGTTTCATTAGATTATTTGCTCAGTTTTAAGAGGCAATGGCTGGCATAATGGCAATCTTTCTCCTCACCTTTAATTTTGCTACCATCTAGTTCAAATTAGAAAATATGAGTCTGTAGCATTAAAATATGGCTCCTTGCCAAAAACTGAAGACCAAGACACTACTATCTTTTCACATTGCACTTTGCTGCACTCTACACTTAGAAGCAGTTACTCTTCAGCTTCACATTTCGACTGGTTTCTGAAGCACAAACTGAATCATGTTCAGTGAGACAGCAGAAAACTCATGCATATTTTAGCATCATAGATGATCTTCCCTAAACATCTAGCTTGAGGCAGGCTTCAGAAGTCTATGGCTTCTTTTGTCATTACAAAACTGATCATTCTAAAACATCACGTACTATCAGGAGAGCTCATTGGTGGACGTGGAGGCCTTTCTGTTTAAACTCCGGATTTAGCTTCTGTGTAGACAAAAGGATTTTCTAAGTATAGATGGTTCTACCAATTGCTGGTTTTCCTTTCACATTAGAGGGCCTTCCTGAGTGTCTTTAAACAAACATTATTGTCACTGTATTTGCATATTACTTGATGAATTAGGAAATCTAAAGCCCCAAGCTTGTATCTCTCTCTCCTTCTGCACTTCCATAATCTACAACTTGCACTTGGTCAGAATCACTTAATTGCAAGTCTTTTCCAATGTTGAAGAAGCACTTGAATACGACAGTCTATTCTGACTCAATAAGGAGTCACACGTAAAGATCTGAAGAACTGTAATGGCACGGGATCATAATTGTGCAATAATGCTTGGAGATGCTTCAAATTAACAAAGACTGAAGCTGATTTAAACAACTATAAGAGATTGAGAAATTAGACAAAGATTAAATTTAGGAAACAAAAATCTGAGTATCATCAATCACAACAATTTAATAATCTGGGGAACTCACGTAAATTTGGCAGTCTATAAAAGGAGTGTTGGACCCTTTAGTTGATCATAATGAAAACATTATGTATCATAATGAGGTGCCTATAAGTGATTCATTAAAGATAGGGGAGTGTTTTTTAAATAAGTTTACAGTTCTAAAAAAGTTCACAAATGCTTTTGATTCTGAGGGTGCTAATCAGACAGGTCAGGTTAAAAAAGGTGTTGCTCATCATCCATCTTTTAATTTTTGTTTAATTAAGTCATCTCAAGTATTAAAACTAAAGCAGATTCCTATTAATAAAAGCTCTGGGGGTTGTGGTTTGGAGCCACAATTTCTCAAATTGATTTCTTTATATATTTATAGACAGTTGACAAAGGTTAAGGTTTGTCATTAATTGCAGGTCAATTCCCCACTGCTTGGAAGGAAACAGTAATTATCCCTCTTCATAAAGCGGGTAGTTATAGTGAGATGGATAATTATAGGCCTATCTCTTTGTTGCCACCTTTGGACAAGTTGCTGGAAAAAATTGTTAACCAGCAGCTTGCAGATTATTTACTTCTGAGTGATCTTCAGTCTCCTGAGCAGCACAGTTTTCAAAGATATCATGGTACGGGTACTGCCTTGGCCAGGTTCACATACCACATTAGTGGATCAATGGATAGGGGTGAACTCACTGGTGCTGTGTTCATGGACCTGTCCAAGGCATTTGATCTCGTTGATCATTCCTCGCTGCTCAGGAGGCTGAAGCACTTGGGAGTGACTGACTTTCCAATGGATTGGTTTAAAAGTTATCTAACAGATAGATTGCTATATGTGAAATATAGGGGAGTGTTAACAAGTAGTAAAGAAATGGAATTGGGTGTTCCCCAGGGATCTATCCTGGGGACCCTTTTATTTTCATTGTTTGTAGATGAATTACCGGCACTTTTTCATAACACAAATACACTGATGTATGCTGATTATATAATTTTGTATAATAGTTCTGCTTCTGTTGAAAATTTAAATCAACATTTGGGTGATGATTTTTATAAATGAAGTATTTGGTTGAAAAGTCAACACCTATTGTTAATATAATAAAAACCAAGAGTATGCTTTTTGGCTCTAAGCCTAAATTGGTAAATAATCCATCTTTATGTATACTTGATTTGAATGGTGACCTACTAGAACAAGTGACTCAGTTTAGATATCTGGGTATAGTATTAGATTCAAACTTGACTTATTCGATACACATTAAACAATCCTGTAAAAAGGTCAATCAGAAACTAGGTGTACTCTTTCGCTCTTTAAATTGTTTGATGTTGGAGGCTCATACAGCTATTGCTAGAAGTGTACTGCTACCAACTATGAATTATAATTCATTTTTTTTTCTAATATCACAAAAGCAGATCTATCATTATTAACACTACATTTCATAGTATATGTAGGTTTGTACTTAAAGTACCATATCAGACTCATCATTGCTTATTATATCAGCTAATTGATTGGCTTCCCCCAAAATTTAATATTGAGTACAATCTAAATTGTCTCTCAGATAGCGTTATGAGACAAAAGTCTAAATCCCCTTTATATCTGCTTTATCAATTTAAGGAGATAGAAAGATCTTTGAGATCAACTACAACTATTAAGTTAGTGATTCTAAAGAGGAAAACCAAAATGGGAGAGAGTTTCTTTTCATTTATGGCAGCAAAATATTGGAATGGCCTGCCACTAGCCTTCTTTGAAGACACTAGTCATGTGATTTTTAAGTCTAGGTTAAAACTATACTATATGAGTAAAGTGCAATGTGAATGTTTTCATTTATAATGTACGTTTATTTTTATAATGTACTGATGTTTGGTAATGTTGTGTTATGAATTGTTTGTAATACTGTATTTGCACTTGTTGAAATTCTTGTTCTGTATTTATTATTGTAACTGTAATATCTGGACATCTTGTCTCGGGTTGTGTCTGAAAAAAGGCCTTGGCTCATGACACTTACCCAGTAAACAAAAGTTGAAATAAAAATTAAAAATAAAATAAACATGGAAAAATCACGCTGTTAATACAGTGCAATTTCTTCCATGTGGCATAAGTCTTTTTTTGCAGGGGGCTCTGTCCCCTCACCCCCTGTTATGGGGGTCTGTGCCCCAGACCCCCTCAATAAGGATTCTCAACTTCGGGGGGGTCAACATGAAAGTTCACAAAAGTAGTGAAAAAATAAAAGTTTCTGGGACCGGCAATCAAACCCAGTCCCAGAAGCGGAACCTGGGTTCCTTGCTGCAGTGGCTCAGTCCATTGAGCCACGGCACCTGCTCAACGGAACCCCATCCCAACAGATGTCTTATCATTTACCTGGGATAGTGTCAGTGGTGCACTACCACATACAGCAGTATTAGCGGTATTGCACTATTCGCTTTCTGCTATGGCACTGTTCCGGGTTGGCTCTAATGTCGTATGCTATTAAGTGTATGACATTATGACTGGGTAGGACTGTAACAAGGTAATTGTTACTGTCATGCTTGGTCTTAAATTTGGGACAAGGAACTACATTACCATTTTTTGGTCACTGCAAACAAACAAGGCTTGGACATTGTAAGCCACTTTAAGAGTCCATGAAGCTTCAATTGCTCTTCTTTAGCCAGTCCAATCTCAAACAGGAACTAACAGATGTTTGTGTGCTGGTTACCCTGCAGCAGAATCACTTTTCCATATTCTGGGTGTTCAATCACAGTACCATTACAAGTATGTATTATTTTAAAGGCCTCTTTTTATCACAATCATAAGCAATCTCCTGGACTGTACTAGGGATTATTTACCACCTTTCTACTGCATTCTTATATTAATTTAATCTTCATTCCCTTCCAGAAGCAGATCAGGACCCTTACTTACATCAACAAAGAGGTCAAATGGTGTGAAGTTCAGAATAGCTGGCATACAATACAGTTTTTTTTCCCCAGAGGAGGTGTGCTGTGATCTGACTTTGATAGTGGACAGAGATGACAGTCCTAACCTAAAAAATATCTGCACACTCACCTGTTATGGTGGAAACTAAATCAGGATCTGAACAGACAATGTGCTCATAGTAGTTTAAACAAATAAGACAGATAGATGGATGAATGGATAGACAGACAGACAGACAGACAGGCTGGCAGGTAGATATTTATTTATTTGAAATTTGCTTTTCTATAACCAAGGTGCTGTACAGTAATAAACACATTCATGATGCAAATAATTCAACTAACATTATCCTAAACCAATAAGTAAACAGTTAACCAGGGGTCAACCTTAACCTTTTTTTGCACTAGCCAGCAGGACAAATTGATACAAAATTGCACTAGCCCACAGATGGTTACACTAGCCCTCAATTATAAAGGTAAATGTTGGTCACTTATACAGGAAACAATGCAAGCCAAGAAATACTCTGATTATTGCACATTTTTCCTGTTCCCACATTGCTTCCAGCTCCTCAGCAGAAAAAAAGACTGCAATGCCATCACACGCTGTGACCCCCACCATTGTTTTGTACCATGGCCTCATTTCTTCCTCTTTCTGCCCCTCCCCAAACCAGAGGACATCACAACAGCAAATGCTCAATCAAGCAGTTTTAGCTCTGCACACACAGCAGCTGACATCATCATGCACCCCACCACACTGTCACCACCACCCACAGGGCAATGAACAGAGTCAGGCAGAGAAAGACACCCTCAGCCCCACCCTATCGTCATCTGGAGACCTGCACTTCAGGAAGTTTTTTATAGTCTCAAGTGAGCCAGGAGCACATCTAAGATTTATTTGGGATGAGGCTACATAAACCTAAGGGGCTTGGGAATTAGAAAACTGTGACTTTTTTTTTAAAAGCATTGATTTTAATATGCTCTGCCCCAACAATAACAGATTTTTCTTTAACATTGTCCTTTCATCAGCCCAGGGGAAACAGTACACAGGCATAATGCTACTATATACTATCTCTATTTCTGTATAGGTTGATCTATGTACCCCAGGAATGCCTATTTTAAGCTTTCAAATTATGTATTCTATTAAGGTTTATTTTTGTGCTATACATGATCCAAAGCTTTGTTTTTAGGATGATAGGACATTCTGGGTGGGATAAGGTTGGGGCTGTATAGACGGTGATGGCTGGCATGGTCAATTTAAAAGAGCTGGGGCCCCCCTACACTTGCCAGTAATGGTAGCTATGGATCTAGGGATGGTCACTTCAGAGTCTAGTCTGCAGTGGTGTCCAGGAAAAGAACAGAGTAAAGAGATTTGGAGGGGAGACAGAAGTTATGGTGAGCCTGGGATAAAACCCACCACCTGCATGGCTAATCCTGTATACCTCCTTGCATTGTGTCCCTGAAATGTTGGATATAGAAACTCAAAATGTAGGGAAATGAGGGGCACTGGTCTTAATAATACGGGACAAATTGTTAGACACATTCAGAAAACTCTACCCTTGATCGTACCCTGGACACTAGCTAAAAGTCCTAACAGTAGAGTGATAATGACTTACATTGAGTCTTTTGTGGGATCTCCCTCTTGAACTGCCAGATAATTGTAGCTCTTAATGAGCTTTTAATCACACCAAGCCATCTGGAACATTGAGAGATTAGCATGAGGACTAGAGCCTGCTAAAGTAGAGACTCTTTTAACTTCATTAACAGCCATGAAAACCTGCACTAGTCAAGAGGGACAAGTAGAGAGTTAGCTGTACTAGCCCTGGTCAATTTGCACTAGGGTTTGAGCTAGTAAAACAATGTTAAGATTGACACCTGAGTTAACAATAAAAGGGCAAATTATCATTTTAAATATCTTCACCTGTTGTAATAAAACCTCGCTACAGAAAAAAGACAACTCACATTCCATATCAATCCTGGAAAGGCCTGATTAAACAGCTAGGTTTTGAGGCAGTGTTTAAAACAATACATGGTCATGGAGGGTGTAGTACAGATGGCCAACAAAAGAATAGTCCACAGTCTCAGTGGAGAGAGAGAGAGAGAGAGAGAGAGAGACTGTGCTCATTCTCCTGCAGATTTTAACTATGAAGGTGCAAACATTAACCCCATCGAGTTTGAAGAAGGAATGGCCAGCCTGTAGTGTGGGTTGCAATAAGATCCAACAAGTAATGAGGGCCCAGACCAAACAGGGCCACAAAAGTCAAAATAAAATGTTAATATTGATCCACTGTCTCAATAAAAGCGAGTGCAGAAAGCACAGAATAGGAGTAATATGCTGAAATCTACTGGGACCAGTTACTAAATGAGCTGATGCATTCTCCACAAGCTGCAGATGAGAGAGTGACCTATCAGAAAGGTCCTGGTAAACAGCATTACAGTGGTGAAAGCAAGAGATGAAGGAAGTATGAACCAGGGTGGTCAGATGGCCCAGATCATGGTAGGGGCACAACTCAGTAATATTTTTCAGATGGAAAAGTTATTTCAACAGCAGACACTTGGGCATCCATGGCCATTTCAGAGTCAGAAGTAATTCTCTGGTGACATACAACCTCTTTAGCCTCAAGACCAACCCCAACCATAGAGCACAGGCTCAGTTTTCCAGCAATGGAGATCTAAGGTGATCCAGACTAACCAGAAGCAGCTTCATCTTGCTTGGATTCAGTTTCAACATACTATGTGCCATCCACAGTCTGTTCTTGGAGAAAACTTCCTCAAGCACAGACACGGGAGTGTACAGCTGGGTTCAGATAAGAAATATAGTTGGGTGTTATATACATAACAATGAAATTCCAAGCTGTATTTTTACATTTTTACTCATAGTGGCAGTAAGAACAACAGGGATGGACTGGAACCCTGTGGAACATCACAGCCAACGTCACAAGTTGAAGATCTAAAATTCTCCTAACTCACTGACTGTTGCCTGTTGTAGGAAAGACCAGAACCAAGGTAGCAAGGTAATGCACCTGGAAAAAAAAAACCCAGGGGAAGAGTACACAATGGGGGGTGAGATACTAACAACAACAAAAATAGAAAGGGACCTGGGGGTAGTCATACCAGATGACCTAAAGGTGGGCAAGCAATGTGAGAGGGCAGCAAGGAGGGCTGGGGGGATACTGGGATGCATAGGGAGAGGCATCACCAGTAGAAAACAGGAAGTTATTATCCCTCTGTACAGACAGCTGGTCAGACCCCATCTGGAGTACTGCGTGCAGTTCTGGAGACCCAATCTCCGCAAAGACATAGACAGAATGGAAGCTGTCCAGAGGAGGGCAACTAAAATGGTGCAGGGTCTGCACTGGAAGACATATGAACAGAGACTAAAGGAGCTTAATATGTATAGCCTCGAGGAAAGGAGGGAGAGGGGGGATATGATAGAAACGCTCAAGTACCTCAAGGGAATCAACGAAGTCCAAGAGGGTAGCATCTTCAAAAAAAGGGTAAAAGAACAAGGGGACACAATTTGAAGATGAGGGGGTGGCTCAGAGGTAATTTAAGGAACTATTTTTTCACAGAGAGGGTGTGGATGCATGGAACAGCCTTCCGGAGGAGGTTGTGGAGTCAAAAACAGTGGTGGAATTCAAGCATGCATGGGACAGTCATAAGGCCATTCTAGGGGATGGGGGTAGGAAGAAGTAGGCTGCTGATTAACTAGGATCTGCAGCTTATCCAGTAGGTAGGGAAATGGGCAGACTGGGTGGGCCAAGCGGTCCTTATCTGCCATCAAATTCTATGTTTCTATGTAACCATACCATCATGATTCTAGTAATCCCCATGACCATCCTTAGGTGATCCACCAGCTCACAGTGCTCAACAGTGTTAAATGCTGAGGACACATCCAAAATGACCAGAAACAAAGTTCTTCACAGTCTCTCATTAGGAGCAGATCATGCAGAACACTAATCAAAGCAGTCTCAATGCTGTGCCAAGGATGGAATCCAGACTGGATTGTCTCATAAATGTCAAATGCCTCCAAATGCTCCAAAGGCTACTGGGCTGCTACCATTTTCTCTATAACTTCATATAGAAATGGCAACTTAGAGATAGGACTAGGCCTTGATGGAAGAGGGATGCCTGGATATCGTAGCTGTCACAGAAACATGGTACACAGAGAACCAGGACTGGGATGTTAACATACCAGGATACATAACCTACAGGAGAGACACGGAGGGGAGAAGAGGGGGAGGAGTAGCTCTCTATGTAAAGGAAGGGATAAAAGCAACTGAACAAAAGAGTAAACAGGGAGGAGAGGAGGCACTGTGGGTCACCTTAGAGACTGGAAATGGCACCACAATCTGCACAGGGGTTGTATATAGACCCCTATGTCAGGAGGGGGATGGACAAGGATATGACAGAAGGCATTCTTAGGATGGCAGAGAAAGGGGAGATACTGTTGATGGAAGACCTGAATATGCCAGATGTTAACTGGAGCACATTTGCTGCAGCCATATCCAAGAGCAGGGCCATTCTCGACGCCCTACAGGTGGCATGCCTCAGACAGCTAGTTTCAGAACCCGGTCATGAGAGAGGAATCTTAGACCTTGTGCTCTCAAATGGGGACAGTGAGAGGATCTCAGATCTAGAAGTGGGTTGCCATCTGGGAACAAGTGACCATCAAACAGTATGGTTCACGATAAACTCAGCTACAGAGTCAAGCCATACAAAAGTGAGGGTACTGGACTTCAGGAGGGCTGACTTTGGCAAGATGGGAGAGTGCCTTAGAAAAGCACTAGCAAGCAGGCTAGAAGGAGGGGTGGAGCAACAATGGGGAATCATCAAAACTGCCATCACAGAGGCAACAAGCCTTTGTGTGAAGCAACTAAACAAATCAAAATGAAAGAAAAAGCCACTATGGTTCTCAAAAGAGGTGGCGAGGAAAGTCAGGAAGAAAAAGATAGCATTCAGGAAGTATAAGGAAACACAGAAGGAGCAGGACAGAAAGCTGTACCAGTTAAGGCAGAAGGAAGCAAGGAGGGAAGTCAGAATAGCAAAGGCCCAAACTGAGGAAAAGATAGCCAGCTCGGTTAAGAAGGGGGATAAAACCTTTTATAGGTACATCAGGAAGCGTAGAAAGACAAAGGGAGGGATAGTGAGGCTGAATAGAATGGACAGTGGGTGGGCAGAGAGGGACAGTGAAAAAGCAGCGATACTGAACAAATATTTCTGCTCAGTATTCACAAAGAGGAGGAGGGGGAGGTGCCTAATCCAATTAACAGAAGCACTCTTGATAGGGAGGTCGATCCCAGTCCTTTCACAGAAGAAAGGGTTCTGAAAGAACTTCTAAAAGTGAAGGTGGACAAAGCAATGGGGTCTGATGGAATTCACTCCAGAATTCTAAAAGAACTAAGGGGAGAACTAGAGAAACCACTGACTACCCTTTTTAACAAATCATGGGAGGATGGTGTGGTACCTGAGGACTGGAGGAAGGTGGATGTGATTCCCTTTCACAAAAGTGGGACCAAGACAGAGACAGGAAACTACAGACCTGTCAGTTTGACCTGTGTGGTAGGGAAAGTGATGGAAAGAATTGTTGAGTACCTAGAGGCCAGTGGGGCACAGGACCCAAGGCAGCATGGTTTCACAGTGGGAAGGTCATGTCAGACGAATCTAATTGATTTGTTTGACTGGGTGACCAAAGTAGTAGACCAGGGAGGGGCTGTGGACATGGCCTACCTAGACTTTAGCAAGGCATTTGACATGGTCCAACACAAAAGATTAATAGTCAAATTAACCAGCCTGGGATTGGGTCCCAGGATGGTAGCCTGGGTAAAACATTGGCTGCACAACAGGACACAGAAGGTAATTGTAAATGGTGCCCACTCTGAAGAAAGAGGGGTTACTAGTGGGGTACCGCGGGGGTTCAGTACTGAGTTCAGTCCTTTTAATGTCTTTATAAGTGACATTGCAGAGGGACTGGAAGGAAAAGTATGCTTCTTTGCAAATGACACAAAGATATGCAACAGGGTTGATACACAAGGAGACATGGAAAGGATGAGAAGGGACTTGGCAAGGCTGGAGGAATGGTCAGAAGTATGGCAGCTTGGATTCAATGCAAAGAAGTGCAAAATAATGCACCTGGGAAACAAAAACCCAAGGGAAGATTACACAATGGGGGAGGTAGTAACAACAACAAAAATGGAAAGAGACCTGGGGGTAATCATATCAGGCGACCTTAAGGTTAGCAAGCAATGTGAGAAGGCAGTAGGGAGGGCTGTGGGTATACTGGGATGTATAGGGAGAGGCATCACCAGCAGAAAAAAGGAAGTTGTTATCCCTCTGTACAGACAGTTGGTGAGACCCCATCTGGAGTACGGCGTCCAGTTCTGGAGACCCCATCTCCACAAGGACATAGACAGGATAGAGGCAGTCCAGAGGAGGGCAAATAAAATGGTGCAGATTCTGCAAGAGAAGCCATACGAGGATAGAGTAAAGGAGCTTAACATGTATACCCTTGAGGAAAGGAGGGAGGGGGGGACATGATAGAAACTTTTAATTACCTCAGTGGAATCAACAAAGTCCAAGAGGGTAGCATCTTTCAGAAAAAGAGATGTGCAAGAACAAGGGGACACAATTTAAAGATGGAGGGTGGCATTTCAGGGGCAATGTGATGAAGTATTTATTCAAAGAGAGGGTGGTGGTCACATGAGATAGCCTTCCTGATGAGATTATGGGGTCTAAATCTGTGGGAGAATTCAAGAATACATGGGACAGACATAGGGCAATTCTTGTGGTGGGTAAGAAGAAATAGGCTGTTGGTTAACTAGGATCAGCAGCTTATCCTGTAGGTAGAGAAATGGGCAGACTAGGTGGGCTAAGCGGTCCTTATCTGCCATCAAAGTCTATGTTTCTATGAACTACAAAAGAATCCCAGAACAAATGCCCTGAGGCATGAGTTATCCCGGAGCATATTGGCCTTACAGTGACATTTTAAAGAAAACACAATTGCACATACCCCAATAATGCAAAGCATCATGGGAAACATATACAAATCCCCATGAGAGAATTTGGACAGGCTCAACTTTAAGCAGAATTGTATGGTGCCAGAAGACCTCACAGTACAATCAGCAAAGGCTAAGAACAACAGACACATACATGTGTTTCAACATCATTTGGATTCATCAGTGTGCCGTATCTGTGTCTTAGCCCAAGGAGAGAGAGCCAGCCACTCCTTAAGGGGAAAGTAATTTGTTTAGGCAATGGGGACCCCAAAATAGAGAAGGAAAAGAACTACAAAAGAACCCTAGAGCAAATGCCCTGAGGCATTTAGAGATACTGTAGGTCTAACATTAGTCAAATTATTGGTGTTTAAATTTGTCTTCTTAAACAGAGGTCACACTATAACTTTCTTTAAAGTGATTTGATTTAATGACTGACACAAGTGCATCAACCTGGCCTTCCCGAGGAACAACAGCACTGCATTCAATACACATGAAGTGATACATAACTGCAAGAGCATCTGGCGGATCCCAACACAATCAAAACACAACCAGTGGATCTAAAGCTGTCCCAGCAAGGTGCCATCTCACCAATCACACCTCTGCAAGTGTCCAGACACCAGCCACAGCCTCCTTTAAAGTGACAAAAGCACATCCTCTCTCAAAGAGGCATTGACAGTTGACTTAATGACTGACATCAGTGCATCACCCAGCCTTCTCAAGGAACAACAGCACTGGGTTCAATACACATGAGCTGACTGCTCTGCAAACATCTGGTGGATCTTAACACAATCAGTGGGTCTGAAGTTGTTGCAAGCAAGGTGAGGCAATGTCATCTCACCAGTTTCTCCTCTGCAAGTGTCCACACACCATGAAAGCTATCTAAGTTCTGATGTCTGTAACCTTGACTGTGAAGAAAACACTGAATTGTTTGCATCACTGCAGCAAAGCCTCATCTACACTTCATGTAAGAGTATCAGGGTGGAGAATAGCATCATATTTTTTCTGCAGCAATGATGCCAGAGAAGAAAGTCCTCCTTGAGGAAATTATTGAATCATGACATCCCTGATCATTGGAAAACAGGACAAGCCTTTTGAACTTAGAGCTGGACTCACTCCCTAGAGCTTTCATCTGACACAGGTCGTCATTATATCATGGTGCACTGTGTCTGAATTCCACCGAGTGGCTATGGATTGATACCAGGTAGCCAGCAGTGACAGGATTCACTGAATATATGCCTCTACTGCCTCAGTGACCCCTCTGGTGGAGGTGGCTAAAATACTAGGGCATCCACTAAATCCCAGATGGATTTGGGATTCAGCCTTAGCCAGTCTCTAGAGTGTGCAACCAGCTTGTGGAGGATGGGGGTGGGGTTAAAAATATTGGGAGCTAGAAGGCTGAGAGAAATAATCAAGTGGTCTGGCCAAACCACTGGGCTGGTCTTGGGTGGCAGAACTGATATGTTGAACCCGTTCAAAGGGAACCATTAAAGGGATAAAATCATATGGCCTTTTATCCTCTGGAACACAGAACCAGAAGTTGAAGTCTCTAGGAACTAATTATCTCAATTCCTCCAGCTCTACTGGCAATAACAATTCTCCCAGTGGCAGTAAATCAACAGTATACTACAGTTATTCCAGCTGAACATATGAAAACCACACTGTTGAAAAATCTCCCATCCCCTACTGAGATGACCACTGCTCTCCACTCTTTGTTAACAATGGCTACCCCACCACCCCTATGCTGTAGACATTGGTGATGCAAAACAGACATAGATACATAGATACATAGACAGTGTCGGCAGATAAGGGCCTATGGCCCACCCAGTCTGCCCATTTAAGTTTGTAAGACAAACATGGGGAAACTAGTTCCAAGATTGAGATGCCAGCACAATCCCCAGGCCATGTCTCAGTAATAGAAACAAGGCAAGTGCTGGAGTAGATAATCAGATCCCTCAAAATAGCTGTTTTATTGACAACTGACATGGCCTTAACTAACATTGCCCAGACAGAAGCAATAGTGCCATTTCGCTCATCCACTACCTTGGGAGTCTCATTAAGGGTAGGGATGGGCACAAGGACAGAAGGACTCCTACTCTATTCCTCCATTTGTCTCCTAAATCTTTCTCTAGCTGTTCCACTTCTACCTCTCTTTTATCACTTCTCCTTGTAATACCCAGGTCCCTACATTTCTGAGGCACTGTAACTGGCAACAGAAAGAAAGTCCTTGAAAAGACATAGCACCCTGAGTATCTCAGGCAAATAAAATTTACATCCTGAGAGCATACACATTCTAACCTACTAATAAAAATACTCAAACCCACAACAGCCCTCCCTATCTGCCCACAACAATAAGTATTAATACATAACTCCACGTACCTCGCACCTAACAAATGCCAACATGCACCCCTGACAAATTTAAACTTTGTTATAAGTAATTCAGTATTAATAAGTCCATGAGAGAAAACGTCTATATTATATTAAAGTCAAAAGATCCCCATTTTTCAATCTTCCATGGCCAAACTCCTTTCACCACAGGCCAAATGCAGGTATGCATTCCATACCAAGAATCTACAGAGAACACAGTCACCATCCTCACTATTTATAGCAAAGTTTAGCCACCAGAACTCAGATCTGAGGCTCCAACCAAATTGAAGATAGTTCCCAGAAACTGGCAATTAAAATCTGAAAGGCTGGCAACAGGACTTTTACTTCAACCTGCAGATGTTAGTGCACTCTTCTTCTTCCATAGTTTTCTCTTCTTGTAAGTCAAGTCAAGTCAAAGTTTATTGCAGGAATAACTCCATTGAGCAGGCTTATTCACAAGTAGGTCCTGACAGTATGAATCAGGAAGATATAATATACAAGACAAAGAAGAGAATACACAATCGGACTTCCGGTGACATCACGGACATGGTGGGTAGCTAACTTTAAGGGCTCCTTGACCACCTCACCCCAATCCAAAGAAATCAGCAAGAAAGACACTCCAATACAGTTTTTTCCACAGCGAGGTTAGTACTATACATGGCAGCGAAATCGCAGAAAGCAAAAGGAAACTGATTCCCTTCGTCTTCAGCAAGTAAAATGAAGCAAACAACCCTGAGCAGGCTGCAGGAAAGTCTAACGGCTTTACCACAACGTAGAAGGCTACCCTCAGAGTCATCGGCGGACTGGGACCAGGATGATACGGAACAATCGGAAAGCAACCAAACTTTGAAAAAGATCTTAGCTACAGTTAATAAAATTGATTCAGCACTGGCTGACCTGAGACAAGATGTGAAAGCATTAGACAGGAAAGTTTCAACGTCGGAAGCCAGAATCGGAGATTTGCCCGAGGCACAGGAAACCACAGAGCGACTGCTTTTTTTTTTACTCCAGAGAGATCGAGAAACTCAAGCCAAATTAGAAGATTTAGAAAACTGTTCCCGTAGGAACAATTTCAGAATTCATGGAATCCCCAAGGGGGCCGAAGAAGGCTTTCCAATGACAGTGGACTTTGTGCAGCAAATATTGTGAGTAGTGTTCTCTCCACCTCCCAACCTGAATTTAGAGGTGGACCGTGCCCGTGGATCTCTAATCCAGAAACCAACGGATCTCAATGCAAGGCCCTACTCCCTGATAGTTCTAATGTTACATTTCCAAACTAAAGAGTGGATCATTCATGAGGCTTGGAGGCATAAAGACTTAAAATACCAAGATGCAACAATTTTCTTTGATCAGGATTTCTCCTCGGCCCTGCAAGCCGAAAGGCAAAAAGTGACAGGGGTTATAAGGGAGCTTCAGCTGCAAAAAGAAATAAAGTCACAATTGCTTTTCCCAGCAAGGCTAAGAATCTACCTGGAGTCAGGAACGAAGACCTTTCCTTCCCTGGTCGAGGCAAGTGCCACTTTGAGGGAACTTCAGGTTGCATTGCCAGATTTGGAACTTGAGATTTTAGAGAAAAAGCTAAGAGTTGGAGCCTGGAATGTAGTATCATGCAATCAGACCAGGTAACGAGGCTTGCCAGGATCCATCGCAATGGCGAATGCAGGGGACATTACTAAATTACTGCTTCACGCGGAAAAGAGAAACAGGACCCAGAACGAAGAGAAAATGACCTCACCATCCTCAAAAGACTGAGTTTACTAGCATGTGGAGACCGTTTTGCAGAATGAGCACTGGAGCACAAACGGGGAATGGCGTATGCCTGTGCGAATGTATCAGTGGCTCCCCAAGCTATTACTATGGAGTGATCAAGGAGAAGAACTACACTTCCTTAAACAGTAGTTCCATACAGACAATCTGTCCTTGGTCCATGAATGCATCCTTCTTTTGTGGGGACACTGGGACTTGAAGGGGGGGGTCCCTCTATTCTTGCATATTTGGCCCTACTAGATACTGGAATTGAATGGAGAATGACATGCCTGGGCCACTAGAGGGTGGCAGAGAGCCGTGCAGAACATAAATGTTTGATTTTTTTTTAGCTATTTCCCCCTATAGAGGTGGCATCGAGGGGGGGGACCTCGCTCTCTCTCTATCTCCCTTTCTTTGTTTTTTTTCTTTTCTCTTCGCTCCCCTCCTTTCTCATTGTCTAAACCCTCCAAATAGAACTTTTACTGCTTTAGGTTGGGTTTTTTTTTTTATATAAAAAACAGGGGGAAAAACAAAGGGGGAAAGTGAATGGAGATTCAAAGAGGGAATTTTATTGGAGGATGCAGTAAAGTACATGAGGGTGGGGGTGGCGGGATAGTTATGGTCTGGTTGGCTCTTTCCATATACACAGAGTGACATCTAATAGACCAACCTTTGTCAACCCAAGAAGTCACATAGTTGGCCAAGGCAACAACGCCCCTTAACATTGGAGGGGTAGTGATCGTGTCACATGTGTGACAACTCTTGGTGGTCTTTGACTACCAGAGTTAATTTTCCTAGGAAATCAATTTAATAGATACTTGTTTTGGTTTCGATAAAAGTTCTTATTATGGATCCAGGTTGGATCCGATGTTTCCAGCTAATTGGTTGGTGTTACTAGTTTATCAGTTTCAAATGTTTCTGGTCAAAGTAAGTCGACGTGGGTTCAAAGGGGAAAAGGGGGTCTGGATCAGCCTTGGGGATCCTATAGAACCGGGATGTGTATTCTTGTGGGACAGTATGAATGAAAAGATAATTCACTGGGATAGATTATGGCGGTGCTCTTAAGGATTATCTCCTATAATGTAAATGGGTTTAACTCCCCCATTAAGAGAGCCAAAATCCTAATGGAATTCAATAGGAGGGGCTGTGACATAGCTCTCCTCCAGGAGACTCACCTCTCAGAGGTGGAGCACACTAAATTAAGACAGCAATGGGTGGGCAGAGTGCTATCTACCTCGGGCAAAGAGACAAAAAAAGCCAGAATTGCGATATTAATCAAGAAAAACTCCTCATTCTGTATCCAGGAGGTAGAGATCATACTCCAGGGTAGGTGCATCAGAGTCTCGGGTACAATTCAGGGTAACCTAATTCATGTGGTAAATGTTTATGCCCCCAATAGTGGGACAGCCACTTTCTATCAAGAAGTCTTTCAGAGGGTGGTGTCACTTCCCAGGGGTCAGCTAGTACTTGGAGGTGACTTCAACCCCACATTGTGCCCAGCTTTAGACCAATCTTCTGGTAAATTGGAGACGTCTAAACAGGCCATGAGGTGTCTGAACACATTAATGCAGGACGGGGGCTTGTGGACATCTGGAGATTACATCGTAAAAAAGAAAGGGATTACACATTCTACTCAGTCCCCCAGAACTCATACTCTCGTATAGATTTCTTTATAACATATACCACATAACATATACCACAGATATACCACAGATATTCACTTATTTTCTAACTCTATAACTCTGTAATTTACCCAATGACTATTTCAGACCATGCCCCAGTTTCCGTTGACTTTGTTTGGGATAGGGAACCTAAGACAACGAATTGGAGACTGAATATTTCATTAGTTACTGACAAAAATGTTATACGACAAATCACGCAGGATATAAAAAACCTTATGATAGATTCCCCTATATCAGACAGCACCCCAATGGTGTGGTGGGATACAATGAAGGCCGTCCTAAGGGGACAACTAATAAGTTTAGCCTCAGCTAGGAAGAAATTGAGGAATAAAAAGATAGAAGAACTGCAAACCAAGATAAAAGTGTTAGAACGGGAACATAAAAGTAACCCAAGAGGTAAGGAAAAAATTTGGAGGGAACTAATGGAAAGGAGGAAAGAACTTAATGAGTTAGAGGCTGAAAAGGTGGAATGGATGCTGCGTTACGCAAACCAAAAATATTATGAGGGTGGGGGCAGGGCTTTAAAGCTCCTCGCCATAAGATTGAGAAGGGAACAAGCGAGCAGACATGTCTCATACCTTCATAGTGGAAAAGGGGCCACATCCCGGATAGAGAAACCCAGAGAAATAGCTGAGGCCTTTAAAAATTACTACGTGGGGTTATATAGGGAAGGGAGGGATCCAGAAGAGGTGCAAAAAAATGCAGAACTCTTTCTGAAGGCCCTGAGACTACCCAAGTTGTCCCCAGGAATGCAACAAGAACTTTCTGCCCCTATCACAGAAAAGGAGATAGCAGCAGTCATAGATGAGCTTCCCTCAGGCAAATGCCCGGGTCCTGACGGTTACCCAGTCGAGTTTTATACAAAATTAAAAAAAAACATTAGCATCCAAATTGGCTATGGTGCTAAATACCATCCTAGAAAATAATGAACCCCCAAATTCATGGAGTGAAGCTATAATCACAGTTATCCCGAAACAGGGGAAATCCCTGGAGTTTTGTGAGTCATACAGGCCCATATCTCTGTTAAACCAAGATTATAAAATCCTTACAAAAATCCTAGCTAACCGACTACAAAAACTTATTGAAAATTTGATACATCCGGATCAAACTGGATTCATACCAAACAGACATATGTCTGACAATATCAGGCGTTTGCTAAATATCTTAGACCACAAGAATGCCTCCCAGAACATCCAGATTGCTATTTTTTTGGATGCAGAAAAGGCCTTTGATAGGCTAAACTGGTCATACTTAAAAGCGGTTCTCACAAAAATGGGGTTTGAAGGTGCCTTCCTACAATGGGCCACTTTGGCCTATCAGAACCCTTCGGCTAAGGTCAGAGTTAATGGGACTCTGTCTGAGGCCTTTCCGATTAGAAGGGGTACCAGGCAGGGATGCCCCCTGTCGCCCTTACTTTTTGCACTGGCCATGGAGCTCCTTGCCCAGGCTGTAAGGGAAGAGAGCAAAATACAGGGCATTAGTATAGCACAGGCCCAGAATAAAGTGTCACTTTATGCAGACGACACGGTGATATATATGCAGGACCCTGGGAAGTCGATCCCACCCTTGATGGCCCTTCTGGATTAGTTTGGGAAGCTTTCGGGCTTTAAAATTAATATGGACAAATCTGAGGTCTTGCCCATGAGGGGTAACATTACACAGAGTTTGTACAAGCTGATTCCATTTAACTGGGTAAGAGAGAAGGTAAGGTACTTGGGGATTCAATTTCCGATCAAATTATCAAGACTGCATCAAGTTAATTATGGTGCACTCCAGAAAGCTGTTTTTGCAGATATAAATAGGTGGCACTCTCTGCCTCTTACTTTTATGCATAGGATAGACATGGTGAAGATGAACATCCTCCCTAGATATCTTTTTTTGTTCACCAATTTACTCCTGTACTTCTCCAGAAAGGATTGGAAAGAACTTAAACAAAAGATCTCAAGATTTATTTGGGCGGAAGGAAACCCAGAAAGCGATGGGATCTCCTTATAGAGACAAAGACAAGGGGGGTGGGGGCAAGGGCTCCTGATCTATACAACTATTATAAAGCAGCACAAGTGGTGCCTGTCCTAAGCATATTAAATCCAGGCCAGAGAGGGGGGTGGTCCCTTATGGAACAAGGGGCGCATCGAAACATATCGCTTAGGTTGCTGCCCTGGGTTGCCACGCATTCGGATCTTAAACTAATCAATAATAAATGGACCAAACATACCCTCAAAGTATGGCAGGAGGTGCAGCAACGCTGGGAGGGAGTATGAACAGGGAAAGGTATGAATGAGAGACGATATGTATCCTGGGAGGTTATTCAGAAGGAGAACAGTGAGAGGAATGAACAAGAGAAGATATGTATCCCTGGAGCTTATTCAGAAGGATTTTAAGTGTCCACATACCAGACTGGATCAGGCGTCTGGTAGACAGTGATGTCAAGCCTACAGCAGCATAAAGGTCACAGAGGTGGGTTCGATAGGGTGCTTTAGTTATGAACCATAGGGGTTGATAAAAGAGGACATCTAATTTATGAAGATTGTAAGTTGAGGTAGAGTTGTAGATTATGTCACCATAATCAAGTAATGGCAGGAAGGTGGCCTGAACAAGTCTAGTCCCAATATCGGTCGGGAATAAGGACTTATTTCTAAAGAAAATGCTTAGCCTGGCTTTGAGTTTGCATGTAAGGTTATCGTGAGGTGACTGCAATGTGGGGGACAATGTCTTAGTCTCCAGATACAGCTGTTGCTACCAGCTGACTCCACCAATAAGAAATGTAAAGCAACAGTAAAACAGAACAAAACAAAAAACTTCGATCCCAGTCACTCCAAGGTCAGGAGAAACCCTGTGCCTCCAAAACAAAAAAGACTGTTAAGCATCTGGGCTAAACTTCAATGACAGACACCTAAAAGGCCACAAACATAAATTTACCTCCATACCACTATGAACCATGCAGAAGAGCAAAATCCATAAATCACTGCAAAAACACCATTGCCTCTGTCCTCCCACAGGCTTCATACAACAGTCAAATTGTTACTGAGTCCAGCAAAAACCAAAATGCCAAATACCATCCAACAAATACTGAGCCCAAACAGGAATGCCATGGGGATTCCTGTTAACTGCTATTTATAAAGTAGATACTGGTAATACTAACAAGCATTTGTCAATGCCGAATGTTTGCTTACTGGCATTGGCAGTGGTAGTGTAGAAGTTACAGAGCTGCGTAATAGGAATGGCAGTGAAGTATTGAACTGAAGCCAACCCCACCACCACCCTGCAGAGAGTGACAGGCATTGGGGTGTGCATTTGGGTCGTCAGGCATAACGGCCACGCCAATTCAACACACCCCACTCTGCAGAGACTGACAAGGTGACGGTTCCTTGGGGTCTTGGCTCCTTATGCGCACCCCATTTCATTAGGAACACGTGAGATGGGTGCTATATAGAGAATGGGTGAAGTTTAAATAAGAGCCCAAGGCATACCTCGATGCCTCTCAGTGACTGCAGGGTGTGAAATGGCACGAGCATCGCAGGCAAGAATCCCAAGTCACACCCCTGATTCCTGTCATTCTCTATAGGGTTGCATTTAGTTGAAAAGCCTAATACCTCAGGCATTCATTGGTATTTTAACTCAAATTTTCAACATGTTTGGTTTTGACCCCACCTCATGAACAGGGGAATATCAGTTTGGTAGCCGAAAGCTGCTTATGCACAGTGACTACGGCATTTAGCACCACAGGTGCAAAAATATTCCGAACAGGCTGTAAAAAATGACAGCTGTACTCTTTCATGGGGAGGTGTAAAAATGGCTATGTTGCAAATGTGTAGTAAAAATATTTTAAAAAAGGTGAAGTCACGAGCGTACATAGAAACTGTGCAATGCACACCCGTTATATAAGTAGGTTGGGGATATTTTATAGCAGATTGTCAACTCAGGCATTTTGGTGCCTCCGATCATGAACAGTGTCACTGTGATTTTCTTTATCTGTGCCAAACAATGATTTCCCACAGCGACCACGCATCTCTGCACTGAAAGTGTGAAAACACACTCCGGCCATGTTGTGAAAAATGCCAGCTGTACTGTTCATAAGGAAGTGTTGAAAAATGCCACTAGTGAAAATCTGGACTGAAAATATTACAAAGTCATGAAGTAATGAGGATGCGTGGAAACTGCACAATGCTCACTCGTAACACAGTCATTTTATGGACTTTTGTCACCAAATTTTCAACATAGCCATTTTAAGACCTCTGCTCATGAACAGTGTAACTGTGAGTTTCTTAATCTGTCCTAAACATTGCTTTCGCACACCAACAGCACCATTGTGCGCTACATGTGCATAACACATTTTGGGAGACATATGAAAAATTGCAGCTGGACTGTTCATAAGGAAGTTTAATAAAATGGACATGTTGAAAATCTAGAGTGAAAATATTAAATCTGTAAACTTACGAGCATGCATAGGAACTGTGCAACGCACGCTAGTTAAAGTAATTTTTAGGCATTTTTTCACCAAGTTTTCAACATAGCCATTTTAAGACCTCTGCTCGTGACCAGTGTCACTGTGGTTTTGTTAATGTGCCCCATACATTGAGTTTGCACACCGACTGCACCATTGTGCGCTACATGGGTGGAAACACGTTTTGGGCAGGATGTGAAAAATGACAGCTGTACTGCTCATAAGGAGGTGTGGAAAAATGGCAATGTTGGAAATCTGGAGTGGAAATATTGAAAATTCGCAAACCTACGATCATACGTGGGAACTGTGCAACGCACACTTGTAAAACAGTCATTTTTAGGAATTCTGTCACCAAATTTGCAACATTGCCATTTTAAGATCTCTGCTCATGACCAGTGACACTGTGATTTTCTTAATGTGTCCCATACACTGAGTTCGCACAACGACTGCGCCATTGTGCGCTACATGGGCAGAAACACATTTTGGGTGAGATGTGAAAATTGACAGCTGTACTACTCATAAGAAGGTGTGGAAAAATGGCAATATTGAAAATCTGGAGCGGAAATATTGAAAATTCGCAAACCTATGAGCGTGCGTAGGAACTGTGCAACGCACACTCGTAAAACAGTCATTTTTAGGAATTTTTTCACCAAATTTTCAACATAGCCATTTTAAGACCTCTGCTCATGAACAGTGTCACTGTGATTTTCTTAATTTGTCCCGGACATTGATTTCGCGTACGATAACATCCATTCGCGCCATAAGGGTGGAAACACATTTTGGGTGAGATGTGAAAATGACAGCTATACTACTCATAAGACAGTGTGGTGAAATGGCAATGTTGAAAATCTGGAGTGAAAATATTGAAATTTCGCGAACCTACGAGCCTGCGTAGGAACTGCGCAACGCACGCTCGTTAAACAGTCAGTTTTTGGAATTTTGGCACCAAATTTTCAACATGAGGGTTTTGGGCCTCCTTCTCATGAATGATGTCACTGTCATGGCGGTATTCAGTCCCAAAGGGTGATTTCTCAGTCACTGCGCGAAATCACCCTTCGAGACCGAATAACTCCATGACAGTGACATCATTCATGAGAAGGGGTCCCAAAAACCCCATGTTGAAAATTTGGTGCAAAAATTCCCAAAAATGCCTGAGATATGCACTAAAGTTGAAACCCTCCTATCTAGCCCATTATACAGCTTACCGGCATTTCCTCAGTTCGCGGTCGGCTTTGAAGAGTGCAGACGTGTTCCCGGTCCAGCGATGATCGTCGGCGCCGAGCTCTGGAGGTAGTATGGGGTGAGGGGTGTGAAGACTGGAGTGCGCGGTGGGTGGGTGCGGGTTGTGGGTGGGGCTTGGAGACGCCAAGGGGACCGCTTTTGTTTTACAGGGAAAACAAAAAAAGACATCGGGACCGCTACCACGCTGGGGTGGGCCCTGTGTGGCACCAGGACTTGGGGCATTCAGCCATCGGCAAAAAATTAAAAACAAACGCTGATCGTTTGCCACGCCAGGTGGGCTCCCAGCGTGGCACAAGGACTTTGGGGAGGGGGCGCTCAGCCGACGGGTATTGGGCACCCGCGCAGCAAAAGACGGATTGCCATGTTGGGGTGGGCCCCAGTGTGGCATCAACTACTGGGGAACCGAGACGATGCAGCTGAGCCGACGGGGATTGGGCACCCCGTCGGCTATACGCTGCGTGCAGGGGGCGCGCACGCCTGCGGCTGGGGGGCTGCGCGTGAGCAGCTTCTTATCGCTGCTCACTCAAGCGTAGCTCCCCCTTTCAACCGTATGCTACTGCATTTTGGAGCGTGTCATAGACAGCTCCAAAATGCATTGGCTTACAGGGGCCGCGCCTGCCAGCACAGTGCCTGAATTGGAGGAGGAGGTGACACACCTCTGAAATCTCCGATGAAGGCACTATGTTTCTTGCACATGCATGCAAGCAAACATAAAAATCAACAATATCCACCTATCTCATACCCTAACTAACTAAAGCTAAATGATTTTAATCAAGAACATTTTACAAAAAACTTGCGGACAAACTAGGCTGTGGCCATCTTGCCTGCTCCCCTTTCTTTTCTTTTTTTTTTTTATCCTCCTCCCAGAGACTCCCAACTGGCAGCTTCAGCCCTCCTACTGGAGGGACACTCTCCCAGAACCCGCTCGCACCCATGCCTGCTGACCCTGGAGTTTCCCCCATGGCGGGGCCAGGAGGGAGGCGGCGCACTACACCTCCATCCCAGAGACCCAATCCAGAAACCGGGGCCGGCCCTTGGGTGCAGTGGCCATCATTGAGCTCGTGCCAGGACTTCTCCCTTTTTCCACTTTCCTCCCTTCCCCCCTTCCCACTGATGCAAGAATGTCAGAAACGTGTTGCTCGACCCATACTACCCTCTGGCCATTGCCAGGGGGCAGTCAGTGAGCAGAATGACATGTTGCCCTCCCACCAAGTGAGGAGAGCAGTCCTCCAGATGCTTGATCCTTTCTTCCCCCTACTGACCCCCGACAGCCCGAGCTCATTCCCAAACCTGGGTTACCAGTGTGGTGTGAGGTATGGCTTCCTGTGCCTCAACCCTCAACACCACCATGCCAGCCACCTGCTCCCCGTTCAAGCAGACACCAAGGCAACACAAGAAGCAAAAGTCTGCTGACTGAAACATACAAGGGGCCCCATTTCAAAAAGGTTATGTTTGACACAAGGTGCCTGTGCCAAATGGATATGATGCAAGTGGCACCTTGCATCAAACTTTGTGGCAATCCTAATTTTTGAACACAAGCTGCATCAAAATCAGGATGCCTTGTGCCTAAGCCACCCTGCATGACTCTTGCAACAGAAGCACCCTTGTATTATGTCACATGGGGTTTTATGTCACAGTGGGGCTGCATCATCTCCTTATTTGTAATTTTGGAAGCCCTGCCATGGATGCAACATGAGGCTCTGTTTAGTCCAGTCTGGAGATGGTCTAAGGGACTTGTGCCACTGCCACACACTGTGTCAATTGATGGGGATCTGGAAGTAGGGGACCAGGTCAGAAGAAGCATGAAGGGTACCCTAGGGGATGTTTGAGAGATGGTAGACTAGCAGGGTGGTGATGTGGCATCTGGTAGTGGTGTATTTTCCTATGCCAGGTGGCCGATTGGCTTGTGGTCCATGGAGGGTTGGCAGGGAGGGAAAGTGACCTGGCCCCAGGTGGGAACAGTGCTGGCACCTGCCCCAGAGGTGCCATGATCCACAACCCCGTAGGCAGGAACCATTGGCTGCAGGGCGAGGGCTGCCAATGGTGGAGGGGAACATTCTCCGGGCATTGCAACAGTTCCCTGGTACTGAGTTCCCCTGCATTGTGGCAGGATGCCTCCCACCTACAACTTGTTGATACTGGCACCTCTGGGGCATGTGCCAAGGCTGTGCCCACATGGGGATAGGTCAGCTTCCCTCCCTGTCAACCCTACATTGACTGCTAGCTGATTGGGCACCTGGCATTGGAAAAGGCACCACTACTGTGTGCCACATCAGCACCCTGCTAGTCAGCCATCTCCCAAATGCCTCCTAGGGCACCCCCCATGCTGCTTCTGCCTCCCACCCTTCCTGGCATGCATAGTCACCACCCATCTTTGCGGCTATTCTAGTGTTGGGCGGGGGGCAGATCCATGCATCAGCCCTCTCAGGCATGCCAAATGTTTGGCACAAGCCTGCAGCTATTGCAACTCCTGGGTCTTTGGTACAGGGTTTGGGTGCAGGGTCCCTGATGCACCCAGAGATTGCCGCAGCCCTAGAGCAAAGCAACTTGCATTGCTCTAAGGGCTGTTTTAAAATGAGGTCCCAGGTGTTGAAATTAGGTAAACAAGGAAGTTCATATCAGTGATCCACCTGGCTGAGAAATTGAATTCTTTAAATGATAGGGTCAGTTGCCAGTCTGTGCATCCAAAGGAGAGATCCAGAAGCAAATGGTTTGATACCTTTTATTAGACCAACACAGATGTTACAAAAAGAAAACAATGTCTAAGCTTTCAGACCAACCAGGTCCTTCCTCAGAGACTTAACCAAAGGAGTAATTCCTAAGCAATCAGGCAGTCAAACATCTTTATCAGATGTCTGGAAATTCAGAAATCAATGTGTTTGCCTTCAACTCAAACTCTTAGCTTCTGATGGTCTTCAGTAAATAAAGCTGCTGAAAAATGGAACGATCCTGTATATTATTATTGTATTGGCCAGTCTGGGAGTGGGTTCCAAGATGATAACCTAGGTAAAGAATTAGCTGGAGAATAGGACACAGAGGGTAATAGTAAATGGAGTCCACTCTGAAAAAAGGGTAGGTTACTAGTGGGGTACCGTAGGGTTTGGTACTAGGACCGGTCCTCTTTAATGTCTTGATAAGTGACATTGCAGAGGGATTGGAAGGAAAAGTATGTCTCTTTTCAGATGACACAAAGATCTGCAACAGAGTTGATACACAAGGTGGGGTGGAAAGGATGAGAATGGACTTGGCAAGACTGGAGGAATGGTCAAATGTATGGCAGCTTAGATTCAATGCTAAGAAGTGCAAAGTAATGCACCTGGGAAATAAAAACCCAGGGGAAGAGTATACAATGGGGGTGAGATACTAACAACAATAAAAATGGAAAGGGACCTAGGGGTAGTCATATCAGATGACCTAAATGTGGGCAAGCAATGTGAGAGAGCAGTAAGGAGGGCTAGGGGGATACTGGGATGCATAGGGAGAGGCATCACCAGTAGAAAACAGGAAGTTGTTATCCCTCTGTACAGACAGCTGGTGAGACACCATCTGGAGTACTGTGTGCAGTTCTGGAGACCCAATCTCCGCAAAGATATTGACAGGGTGGAGGCAGTCCAGAGGAGGGCAACTAAAATGGTGCAGGGTCTGCACCAGAAGACATATAAAGAGAAACTTAAGGAGCTTAATATGTATAGCCTCGAGGAAAGGAAGGAGAGGGGAGACATGATAGAAACTTTCAAGTACCTCAAGAGAATGAACAAAGTCCAAGAGGGTAGCATCTTTCAGAAAAAGTGGTGTGCAAGAACAAGGGGACACAATTTGAAGATTGAGGGAGGACAGCTCAGAGGTAATGTGAGAAAGTATTTTTCACAGAGAGGGTTGTGGATGCATGGAACAGCCTTCCTGAGGAGGTTGTGAAGTCAAAAACAGTGGTGGATTTCAAGAATGCATGGGACAGTCATATGGCAATTCTAGGGGGTGGGGGTAGGAAGAAGTAGGCTGTTGGTTAACTAGGATCTGCAGCTTATCCACTAGGTAGGGAAATGGGCAGACTGGGTGGGACAAGCGGTCCTTATCTGCCGTCAAATTCTATGTTTCTATGTTTTCTATTGTACTGTGTTCACCATTGACACCTGGTTCATCACTGAAAATGGGACTGCATTGTCTCAGTGGACTTACCCACTTACCAAAATTCTAGTAATAATAAGACACACTGTCTAAGATGTGAGACTTCAACATAGTGTATCTGCTCAATTAGCAAATGGGCTGTTTTTTCTAGTAACAGCAGACAGGTTGGGGGGCTATGGTTCTTGGCCCAGGTCATCCTAATGGTGCTAGAACGTTTTTGTCTTCTGAGACACCTGGACTTTTTTTGGCAAGTGTCTGTCACCTAAACTCATGAAGCCAGCAACATGCAGCATGGGACCTTAAACAAGATTTCTCAAGCAAAGTTATTTGGCCAAAGTTGTGGACACCCAGAGGTTGCCCAGAAAGTACAGTAGTTTACATTCTCTGTATACGATAGAGAATTGCAGACTTTTAAATACTGGTTGAGGCATGCAGGATTCAGATCCAGGAGATACTCAACAGCTCAAGTGCTAGATTTTGTACAGCAGTGCTTATGCATATGCCTTTGCCTTAGCAACTTTTATGTTAAAATATCTGGGAGATAGTCTAGTCAGTTTTGAAAAAATCCTTTGGGTTATCACCTGGATATTAGCAGGTTTTTCAGAGTGATCAGTAGATCCAGAACAGTTTTGAAATCCAAAGTAGCTCAGTGTGGTTCTCCACAGTGTTTTATGCAACCAGTCTTTTAAACCACTAGCTGAGTTCTCCACAGATCAGATCAAGTTGATTAAAGAGCAGCTGATGCCTTCAGAATAACTTAAAACATACTATTTAGTTTATATTTCACATTAATTCTGTATTTTCCTTCCCCATTATTTATTAATGAGGTCATTTGTATAAAAACAGGAGTTTCGCTCCTGAAGAGGTCATCTATTGCTGTTAAGTTCTCCCCACTTGAGGTCATAAAGCACTGCTTATGACATCACAGTTACTTCCATGGCAACAGATTGTGATGTCACAGCAGAGGATTATGATATGAAGTAGGGAATAAGCTATAGAGGCAGATGAACTGTAGCAGATAAGGATCTTTGTGCAAATTTCCTCTGTGATAAAAGATCGGGAGGAGAAATCTATAGAATATGTTTGTTATGCAAGCCAAATTGTATCTAATTATATTTTTCAAAGTTTTCTTTGAGGCATCAGCAGCTCTTTCCTCATAGCCATATGTTTCTATCATAGAATCATGAACTCTAAGCCTTTTTTTGTAAAGAACGAACTCTGTTTTTTCACCAGAACAAGGCAGTTCTACACAGTGTATTAATTTGCCTGAAGGTACTGATTTCTTTTCATGCCAACCAGGAGGTTAACTTGCCTTCCTTCTGTCCTAAGCCTGTAAGTGTAACTGAAAAACAATTTCTTGCACTATGTGTGCACAGGACTGATACAACGTATGTGGTCAGAATGCAGTCTTTTTGGCATTCAGAATTCCGTTTCTGGTACTGTAGATACAGTACAAAAAGGTCAGGCAGCATCCAGTGTCACAGGATCTTTTGTTTTGTTTTGTTTTGACTGTGTATGCCACAATCGGTAACACCCCAATGAGAAAAGCAATTTAATGTGTATGATACTGCATGGATTGAGCAGCTTATTTTGGTTTTGATTCATTTAGGAGATTCATGGCTGTCTCCATTAGCTAGCTCCCCATTGGCCACCAATATATTGACTGGTTTTGCACCTTATTTAAAGTGAGCCAATTAAGCAGTGCATCGATGCCCAGTACATTGGCTTGGGACTGCATCTTATTTAAAGTGAGCCAATTAAGCAGTGCATTGATGGGCAGTACATTGGCTGGGGACTGCATCTTACTTAAAGTGAGCCAATTAGGCAGTGCCCCATATTTTAAAGGCAGCCAAGTTTGGCAGTTAACATTTTGGAACAGGGCCTCAGCCAAGGGGAGGCCCACCTTGCTGACTGATGGCTGAGCTTAATTTCACACTAGAGTTCAGATATGAAAGACTAAGAGAACCCCCTCACACACACACACACACCACACACACACTGCCCCTTTGGGATAAAATAAGTGAGTAACCATTTAAGGCAGAAAGCATATTTGATTATTTATCAATTTTTTTTAGGGTGGGGTGCACAGGATCTTTTGTTTTGTTTTGTTTTGACTGTGTATGCCACAACTGGTAACACCCCGATGAGAAAAGCAATTTAATGTGTATGATAATGCATGGGTTAAACAGCTAATTTTGGTTTCGTTTAGTTTAGGAGATTCATGGCTGTCTCCATTAGCTGGCTCCCCGTTGACCACCAATATATTGACTGGTTTTGCACCTTATTTAAAGTGATCCAATTAAGCAGTGCATCGATGCCCAGTACATTGGCTGGGGACTGCATCTTATTTAAAGTGAGCCAATTAGGCAGTGCCCTATATTTTAAATGCAGCCAAGTTTGGCAGTTAGCATTTTGGAATAGGGCCTCAGCCGAGGGGAGGTCCACCTTGCTGACTGCACTATGGGGCAAAAAGTGCTTAAAATCTCCTTAATTTTCCATTTATTGACCCCTTGAATTTAGAATCTGCCCCTTAATTTAAAATTAAGGGTGCCTTAAAAATAAGTTTGTAAAATCCTAACCCCTTAATTATCCTTAATTACATGAATGGAATATACTTAATTAAAATTAAGGTAAACATTAATGGTCTTTTGTGCTTAATTTAAAATAATCAAAATAATCAGAAGATTAAAAATAAAAAATTTGCTGAATTAAAATGCCCTAGGAAATCCTCTTTCTCCTCAATTTTAATTAATGGTTGCATTAACAAAAAAATGATGCTGAATTCAACTTATGAGAAAATAGTGAAAGCATGTACACAAAGGATATCAATATAGATTAATAACAAAGGTGCCACCAATGCACCAATGGGAGGAAAGTATGCACCAGAGGTGCTTACCCTGCCCACGCAGATCCATAGCCAAGGTGTGCACAGGCCAGTATTCACCAATGGCCACCACCTGTCCATGGACCTGCACCCCCAGCACACAGCTATGTGCAGGACAGATGGGGGTGGAGTAGCAGACCCAAGCAGGCAGTCAATTGGATGCCCATCCTGGGTCCTGGACTGGATCCCCCCGCCGTGCTTGCTGGCATGGGACCTGGTAACTACATCCCACACAGGCACCCCTGGAGAGGATGGTCCCCATCGGTGGTACAACACCCCTGCCTGAAACCTGCCCCTGTGGCACCACCCACAGCTTGGTGCACAGCTGCCCCCCAACACACGGCAAAGCACCTGCCCAGGTCTCTGATACCTGCCCATTGCCCCTGTACACAGCAGAGCCCCATCCCCAGCAATGCAGCCCCCCAAACACACATAGAGGCACCAGCCCCATGAATGCAGACACCCCCAACACACACATGGGGCACTGACCCCATGAATGCAGACACCCCCCTCACCTCATGTAAGGGCACTGGACCTGTAAATGCAGATCACTTGGACAGCCGATTGCCAAGGAGGTGTGAGGAAGGCTGTGCCACTGGCCATCCCCTGCTGTGGCACCAACGGTACATGGTTCAGGGGTGTTGTCAGTGCTGTGGGAGAGTGAGGGGAGACCACTGAATATCAATGAGGGTTGGAGGTGCAGGGATCAAGGGGTGTATGGGATGCTCTGCACTGCACTGGACAAATCACATTGGGACCCTTGTTGAGGTGGGGTTCGGGTACATTGGGTACAGGGCACTGATGTGACTTGGGGAGGAGGGGCGGGTACCAGCACTGCAGAACAGGGCACAGATGTGTGGCGGGGGGGGGTCCTGGACAGTGATTTGGTCTGGGCAGAGCTGTGTGGTGGGGACGGGGTCTTTACATATGGTAGGGAATAGGACAGTGATGTGTGGCAGGAGGGGGTTGCAACACATGGATGGGGACTGTGTGCCAATGTGTGTGTGGGGGGCCTGCCAATCAGGAACAGGGAGGGGGGATTGGCATGGGGGGGCCTGTACAGTATGGCCAGGACTGGGCCAGTGTCCTGTGTGCCGCAGGCTGGATGCATTGATTCATTACGGTAGGGTCCTCCGTAGCATGACTGGCACCCTGCTACGTCTCCAGTGCACAGCACTATGGGCCTTAATGAATAGCATATAGTGTTGGCCCACCCACAGCACGTCACTGTCCACGTGGCCTGGGGATTGGTTGGGTATGGGATGCATGCCCCTTTCATGCATCCCACGCAGGGGCGCAATGGGTGCAGGGAGCCTATGTGCCACTGATCCATGGTGCATAGTCACTCTGCACATTCATGCATAGCACCCAACGTGTTTTTTTTTTTATTTAGGAAAATTGTATAGGAATTATTCGTATAAATATTAAAATTGATAAAAAGTACACCATTATGAACAGTTAAATCAAAAATGTTCAATGTGCCCAAGTTACCACTAAACATTTCAAATATATATTATATGCATGACATACAGTATATACATTATCAAATATTTTATTGTAATACATTGAGACACACATTATCAAAAGTTAAAAATAAAGCCTTGTGTATTAAACATAATAGAATAGTTAATTCTGTTTAAATGGTTGTTTCAAATTTGAATGGATCATTCTAGTCATTGCAGTACTAGAGAATGAAAAGCTGACTGGTAGAATTCATGCACCACGATCAGGATCATGACAATGTAAGAGTAATGTAGGCTATTGAAATGCAAACAACCAATCAGAATGTAGCATTTCCAGTACCATTTTTTTTTTACTTTTTTTATATAGCTTTTGCCTCCTGCTGGTCTCTGGTTGCCGTCTCTCTCATGGATCCCAAGGTACTTACTGACTCACTTGGTGATGCCATCTCTTGCATGCCCCTCTATGGAGCAATGGTTTGCCCCCAACCCCCACTGCAGAGTCAAGAGCAGGGACTGTATCCCTGAATTCTCACAGGTTTATCAGATGGACAGCATGATGAATGCCATGAGGGCCTGGATTACCAGGGTCCTGTCACCTGTGGCTTCCAGGGCTGTTCTTTTAACTTGTTTCCACCCCACTGAATGATTGCATGCAAGGGATCATGTGTACTCACTCATGACAACATGTGGTGCACAAACCAGCCATCATCCAGACCCTAACATGCTTATCTCCATTGCTCTGCCACCGATGGTCACCTAGGTGGCAGCAGTGCAGTGGGGGGCAGCGTTCCATCCTCCCCAGAGGAGGAGAGCATCCATTGGGATGTTCAATCCTCCTCCCCAGCTGACCCCTGATACTCGGGGCTTGCTTATGAACCTGGGTCACTGGCATTATGAATGGTAGCACTACCATTGCACCACTGTGCCAGCTCCAAGACCATTTTTATAATTTCTTTTGTTGCAGTATGTTCATCTATCTGACAACAGCATTTCTCTGTTCTCTCACCACAAAGAAGCTCTCAGGTCAACTGGCCCAGTAGTGTAAAGGGCTGAGGCACCTTGGACCTTACTTCTTACCATGCCAGTGGCCCAGGGTCAGGAGCAAGCTTGGGTTGCTGGAGGTTGGTCAGAAAGGAAGAGAGGACAGAGCATCGAATGACAGCTGTCCTCTGCAGGGTAGGGTAGGTTGTGACTCCCTGACAGTATCAGTGACTCCCAGTGGAGAATGGGGGTGCAATAACCAGGGTCACATTGGGTCTGTGGGGAGGCTGCAGGGGATGTCCATGGGTTGGAACTGGAGCACTCCGTTCCACACTGGACATCATTGCATGTCCTCACCTCTGGGGGAGGGGTCATATGCATGTTCATGCAAGGAGGAAAAGCCCTGGTTCCTGAGGAGACAATGCACTAGGCCCTGGCCCACTATCTGACCTGGCCCTCCCTGGTCCCAATATCTTCTGGCTTGCACCATACCCACTAAGACTGGATTCAAGAAGTGCCCAAAGTAAGAGGAGGCTGGACTTGCCCTCAGGGCACAAGTCGGGGGGGTTCTGGTGCGATGAGGTTCTAGGGGAACCTAGGGTTTGGGGGATCTCAGGCCAGGCAGGACAACCAGGCAGCATCTCAATTGGTCAGGACCAGCAGGAGTAAGTCTTTGTACCTGTTTTGAGTATGTGCGAAGAGCATGACCTTTGTCTTCTTGTGGTCCAACACTAGCCTGCAGTCAAAGAGCTAGTTTTCAGCCTGGCTAAAGGAGTTTTGGAGGGCATTTTGGAGGGAGCTGGGATCAGGGAGGGCAGAGAAAATGACCACGTCATCAAGCATAAAGAAGGACTCAATCAGAACAGCTGCTTGGGAGGGCATTGAGATGAAGGCTAAAGAGTAAGGGGCCCAATTTGGAACCCTGGGGGACTCCTGAGTGGATTGGGAGGTATCCAGAGGTGGTGCCATTAATTTTGACACACTGAGAGCAGAACGAGAAATAGTTGGTAAACCAGTTATGGGCATTCTGGGAGAGACCTAGTTGAGTGAGGGTGGATAGCAGGAGGGGATGGTTGACAGTATCTAAGGCTTTTGACGAGTCAAGTAAGACCATGCCGGCTAGTAATCCCTTGTCAAGGGCAGAGTGAATATAACTGGAGAATTCAATTAGAGCAGTGGTAGAGCTGTGGCCTCGACGGAATCCATGCTGCTCTTTGCAGAGGAGGTTGTGGGTGGTGAAATTGGTCTCAATTGGGGGCTCAGAGGTTGGGGAGGTGCCACTAGACACCAGGGTATCTTTTATTTTGCCATGATGGGAGTTCAGAGGTTGGGGGGGGTAGATGGCTGAAGAAACGCCATCTTGCCACCAGGTCTTTGTGGCAAGTTAAGACTAGGTTTGCAAAGGCAGAAAATATGCCCTTTTAGGTGCCATTTACTGCTGCTACAAACTTCTAAAATTGCTGCTGCCCCTGTATGCAGAGGGAGACTCACTCATTTGCATGGGCACCATGCTATGTAAGTGCATTACAACTAAGGGGCTTAGCCTACGCTACAAGGGTCTCATATAGACCCCACCCACAAACCATGTGCAAAACACAGCACAGGCTAACACCACTTAGATTTTGAATATCTGGCCCCTGATATGTTATCCTCCAGCAAAAACTCAGGAATGCATCCTGAAGCTTAGCGCAATCAGTACTAGAATAAGCATTATTATGTGCTCCTTCACAGTAATGCAATCTAAGTGACTTCCTGGCACATAGAGGTCCCCAGTGCCTCAGTCTGCCAGTCATGTCATCAAAGGGCTGGCCACAAGGGATATTGAGACATGTAGAATCATAGAATCAAAGAAGGCTGTCAGCAGATAAGGACCTCTAGTCATCTAGTCTGCCCATAACCCTTCCCCCCCCGGAAGATTTCCTCCATCCCTTTGCATCCTGCACTCTGCCTGCCAGTCCCATGTGCATGTCCCAGGCCCTATTGAAGTTCTCCACTGTATCCACCTCCACCACCCACTCCAGCACCCTATTCCATGGCTGTATCACCCTCTCAGTGAAGAACCTGTCCCTGATGTCCCCTTTGAACCTGCCCCCCCTTCAGTTTGAGGGAATGTCCCCTCATGGAATTGTTCTTACTCAATTTGAATATGCTGTCAACCCTCACTCTGTTCATGACCTTCAAGTATTTGAATGTCTCCACCATAACCCCCCTCACCTTCTTCTCCTCCAGTGAGTACAGGCCCAGCTCCTCCAGCCTCTCCTCATATGGCCTCCCCTGCATCCCCCACACCATTTTTGTCACTTCTCTGTATCCTTTCCAGCCGGTCCATGTCCCCTTTCTGGTACGACCTCGAGAACTGGACCCCGTATGTAGTAGTAGTAGTAGTAAAAATATTTATTTTTAGACAGGGTAATACTTTAGGTCTGAGAACCTATTTTCAAAGTAATCCTGTTTCACTTTCATTCAAATTACAAAGACATTATAATTACAAAGACATTGTAGGCAAATTTCATACAAAAATCCTAAAACTTCCTAACATAGCCATACTTCCAGTAATGTCAACATTACATTTCATTAATCATATCTAATATATTGACACAGTACAAAAATAGATTATAATACTCAATATATTTGCATTAAAATAAGAAACAAACATTCCACCCCTTGTTTTAAGAATACTACTAGCAAGTACATTCCACAGTATAACTTTCATCTAATCTGGATTTAAATGAAGACAGTTTTGTAATATTTCTTATCTGAGGTGGGATCTCATTCCATATTTTTGCTGCCCGAGCTTGTAGTGTCATATTCCCATATCTTGTATTTGTGTTTGGAAAATTTAAACCTCTGAATTTTACTTCCCTAAATGCATATTGATTAGTTTCACAACCAAATTTGATATCCATATTCCCTTTTATTATACCCCTATTAACCTTAAAAATAAAAACAAAAAATTGTTTTTTGTATCGGATGGTTAGACTATCCCAGTTTAATTCTTTGTACATGAAGCAATGATGTGTTTTGAAATTACATTTCAGAGTGAACCTTGCAAATTGATTATATGTTTTAATTAATTTATCCAGATGTTTTTTGTTCAGCAAGATTGTGCACTAAATTTCCGTATTCCAACATAGGCAATATTAATTGCATGCCAATTCTTTTCCGTAACTGAGTACTTAGCATTTGAGAGGATCATCGTAGCACCCCAATTCTGTTGTTTACCTTCTTAGACATATTATCAATATGATCAGAGAAAGTTAGGGAACTGTCTATTATTACTCCCAAATATTAATATTGTTTTGTAATTGTTAATTGTTTCCCACCTCTTGATAATATTCCTGTGTCAGTTTTTGTTTTAGTGTTAACCTTATTTTGTTTTCTACTAAAATGCATAACCTGTGTTTTCTTTTCACTTAATACTAATTTAGAAACTGAGAACCAGTCTTAGGGAATATCAAAATCAGTCTGTAGCTTAACCAACATTTCCTCTTGAGTTTTTGCTTATGCTAATAATACAATGTCATCTGCATATAGTTGTATGTGTATATTATTTATTTGTGATAGCAAGTCATTCACATATATAAAAAACAAATGTGGCCCCAGTATTGATCCCTAGGGCACACCTCTTATTGATTTACTTATATCTGAGTATTGACTGTCTATTTCAACTCATTGTTTCCTGTCACCCAAATAGGACTCAAACCATTTTAATGTCCAAGGTGTGATCCCGGTCCTCCCCATCCTCTCACATAGCAGTTGGTGATCCACTAAATCGAAAACTTTGGACAGGTTGACGAACACCACACCGGCAGACTCCCCTCTATCCAAGGCAGTAGCCACCTTGTCCATGAAGTCCATGAGCATGGTGCCTGTCGGGTATCCTGTCTTGAATCAGTGTTGAAATTTTGTAAGTTTAGAATACTTTTCCTAATATTCATACAATTGAATATACACCATTCACTCCATTAATTTAGAGAGGACGGGGAGGACTGCTATCAGCCTATAATTAGAGGGAATGTTCATATTTCCACCCTTAAAAATAGGTACTATTTTTGAAATCTTCCAAGTTTCTGGGAATATATTCTCCAGTAAGCCTTACGGTCCTTATCTGCCATCAACTTCTATGTTTCTATGGTTAAATAGGTCTGTTATTATCGGTGTCAATAGGTCTACTGCATCTTTGATAAATTTTTATTCAATTTTATC
Source organism: Neoceratodus forsteri (assembly GCA_016271365.2). NCBI lineage: Eukaryota > Metazoa > Chordata > Ceratodontiformes > Ceratodontidae > Neoceratodus > Neoceratodus forsteri. Next base: position 279,217,563 of record CM028136.1, on the reverse strand, counting down.
CAAACCACATGATTTCCTAATATTCATTTTTTCAATTCCACCCTTAACTTCAGTTGTAGTATTTTTTCTAAAATAAAACTGAGGAAAGCATTCCACGGTATTTTCAGGTTTATGGGAGTCTTTTTGGGTATTGACTGGAATGTCTATATCTGATAGAGTAATAAAATAATGATTCAGTACCTGTGCTAATGTTTTTTTATCTGTTGATTCACCCCTGTCATTTACCATTTTTATTCTGTTTAATTCTGAATGGGTTATTCAGATCTTTTATTGTATCCCAATATTCCTTTGTGTCTGTCACTGTTTCAATTTTGTTGTTATAAAATCTTTTCCTAGCCTGCTTAATTAATCGTTGACATTCATTTCACTTTATTTTATAATCATCCCAGTCAGCCCTATTTTTTGTTTTATGGGCTTTCTTCCAGACCCTGTCCCTAATACGTATCTTTTTTAGATATTCATTTACCCAGGGGAGATGTTTTTTCCATAATTTATTTGTTTTGAAGGGAGCATGCCTGTTACAGATTCTCAAAAAAGTTCTTGTTAATTCTTCAACCCCCAGATTTATATTGGGAATAAGGTTCAGCCTTTCCAGTTTTTCATTTCCTAGATCCCTAACAAAATGTTCTGGGTGATAATTTGTAAGATCTCTCTTGATCATAATCTTCTCTTGTTCTCTAATTATGTGGTTTTGTATCATTGTACATGATACCAGATTATGATCACCTAGATTAGTGGGCAGGACTTGACAACTATCGATGTGAAGTCCCTTTGACAGAAATACCAGGCCAAGAATACTACCCTATTTATCCCACTTTTTCTTGTAACTTGATTCACTACCTGCCTAACATTTAAAATTTCAAAACATTTTCCCAGTTTTAAACCCCCTGGGCTTACCCCAGGCAACATTACAATCTCCAGTTAAAACAATATTTTTCTCTCTGCCAAGAGAACTAACTTTGCTGCAGTATCTCAAAATTATTTGCACGTACATTGGGGGAAGAGTAAACTACACCAATAAGAAGTTTCAATTGATTTGATGCAACACAAAGGCATTCAATTCCCCTCCAGCATTCCTTGAAATACAGGTTCATATAACCCAATTTTATTTTTGATATATAAAAGAGACCCCCCCCCCATTTTCCTCTGCCGTGTCTAAAAAGTGCATAATCATCAATTTCGATCTCGTTATCCTACACTCTTTGGGTTAGCCAAGATTCTGTTATGCCTATTATATCTGGCTCCAGTTGGTGTACCCACATCCTAAATTCCTGTAATTTATTTATAATGCTTCTACCATTGTCTAGTATTATTTTTAGATCTGGCTTTGCTAACTTATGGGGGTCTGGTTTAATTTCGATGTCCCCTACTAGCAACAAAGCAAAGTGTCATGTGATTGAATCAACTAAACTACAGTTTGTTAAATTTAAACCCCTGCCTTAAGGAGAAAAACAGTTATCATGGTTAAACAGGTTCCAGTTTTTCATAAAAACATTTCTTCTTGCTCTATATGCAATTATAGGATCAGAGGGAATTGATATCAACCACATAGTAAACTTTATGCTGCAACTTTTCAGGGGCCGAGACAACCTTGTGAGATAAACTGTCAATTAACTGTGACTGATATACTATCAAACCAAAAATACACACTGCACCAAACATTTCAACATTTTTGCAACTTACTAAGATGATAGCATAAACTTTAAAAACTCACTAGATATACCTTCAGTTCTTATAGTACACATTCTGATTTAATCTGTGTTATAACTCTCAATTTTAAAGTTAAGGTACCTTGATACAACAAAACTTTGTAGCCAGATTTTCTTATGAGTGGTCGATGCAGCACTCACTCTGCTCGTGATAGCAGCGCAAGCCTTTTGTAATGGACTGCCCCTCTTTCTCTGCTGATGCAGTGTCCTGGTTATCGCCTCTCTCACCTGGTGGCTGGTTCTGCTGCTGCTGGTAATACTGGAAAGCCGACACTAGTTTTGTGTTCAACAGAGGGAGTAATGGCACTGTTCATTCAGCTCCAAGTGCAAACTGGCAGGGTACAAACTGTTATTCGGTGCACAGTTAGTGAAGGTACCTGTTCTTATACAGCAGAGCAAGCCTTTTGTAATGGACTGCCCCTCCTTCTCTGCTGATGCAGTGTCCTGGTTACTGCCTCTCTCACTTGGTGACCAGTTCTGCTGCTGGTAATACTGGAAAGCTGATACCGGTTTTGTGTTCAACAGAGAGAGCAATGGCGCAGTTCATTCAGCTCCAAGGGCAAACTAGCAGGGTACAAGCTGTTATTCCATGAGTGGTCTGACCATGATTTTGTACAGCGGCAGGATCACCTCCTTTCTCCTGCTTGTGAAACCCCTCCCTATGCATGCCAACATATTTAGTGCCTTTCCTGCTGCCCTGTCACACTGACCCTGGACTTTCAGGTTGTCTGAGATGGTAATCCCCAGGTCTCTTTTCTGCTATGCCTCCTCAATCTCCCCCCCTTTGGTATTTTGCATTTAGGTAGTTACGCCCTATGTTCATAATCCTGCACTTTTTTGTGTTGAACTGTAATTGCCACATTTCTGGCCACTCCTCCAACCTGTCCAAATCCTCCCTCATATCCTCCATCCCCCCTTCTGTCATATTCACCCTGCTACTACAGATTATCATGTCATTCGCGAACAGGCACGCCTTCCCATGCAGACCCTCTGTGATATCCCCTCTATATATGTTGAAGAGTATGGGTCCTAACACAGACCCCTGTGGAACCCCACTTGTCACTCTTTCGTCCTTTGAGTACACCCCATTAACTTTGACCTTCTGAGTCCTCCCCACAATATTCCACCCAACTAGTGAGCTTGCTTCCCACCCCCAAGCTTTTCACCTTGCCTATGAGTCTCCTGTGGTGGAACGGTGTCAAACGCCTTCCTGAAGTCCAGGTAGTCCACATCCATAGCCCCTCCCTGGTCCCATATCTCTGTCATCATGTCAAAGAATTCAATCAGGTTGGTCTGGCATGACCTGCCACCCATGAATCCATGCTGATTGTCATTCAGTAGGCACTCCCCCTCAAGATGCTTAACCAGTCTTTCCTTAATCAGTGCCTCCATCAGCTTGCTGACCACCGAAGTCAGATTTATTGGACGGTAGTTATCTGGCTTTTCCCTTCCACCCCACATATGTAGTGGTACTACCTCAGCCTTTTTCCAGTCCTTTGGAACCCTTCCCTCTTGTAGTGACAGGTTGAATAGCCCCGTGATTGGTGCCGCCAGTTCCTGTTTCAGTTCTTTAAGTACCCTCAGGTGAATCCCATCTGGCCCCATTGCCTTGTTGGTCCACAGCTTGCTCAATTCCTCAGCACTCTAGTTTCAGTGAAGGGACTGGAGTCCATCTCCCTACCCGTACTCCCCCTATTTTCTAATTTAGGCCCCCCTCCCTCCTTCACTGTAATGACTGATGCAAAGTATCTGTTTAAGATATCGTCTTTTCTAATTCTCCTTCCACCAGTGCCCCCTTCCCTTTGAGCCTCACTATCCTCTCTTCCCCTTTTTCCTGTCACTTACATATCTAAAGAACCTCTTGTCCCCTTTTAACCCCTTGCTATACATTCTTCTGTTTCAGCCTTGGCCCTCTTGATCACCTTCCTTGCTACCCTCAGTTTATTCCTATACACACCCTTATCTACCTCCATTTGTGTCACCTTATATATCCCGAATACCTTCCTCTTCTCCCTGTTTTCCTCACTTCAGTAGTGAACTAAAGTGGCTTCCTACCCCTCTTTCTCTTGCACACCATCCTAATGCAAAGCTCTGTCACTTTCCATAGTCCTCTTTTAATTTCCCCCCATAGCTGCTCCACATCTTCCAGGACTTCTGCCCCCTTCAGCTCTTCCTGTACCATTGCTCTCATCATCCCAAAGTCTGCCTTGCTAAAGTCAAGCGCCCTAGTGTTCGAGTTGTCCTTGGCTTGACCCTTGTTGATCCCAAATTTCACCACCATATGGTCACTGTCACCCAAATTTTCACTGAACCCCACCCCCTCTACACTGTCCCCATTCATCTAAATCAGGTCCAGTATGGCTCTCCCTCTAGTAGGTTCCATCACCAGTTGACTGATGAATGCTTCCTGCAAGGCTTCCAGCACCCCCTACTCCTAACTGTGGCTGCTGCTGCAGTGACCCAGTCCATGTCAGGAAGATTTAGGTCTCCCACTACCATGATTTCCCCTCTTTTGGCCATGTCCCGTATCTCTTTAACCATCTGCTTGTCAATCTCCTCCTCTTGATTTGGTGAGCTGTAGACCACCCCTACCTTCATTGCCTTCTCCCCTGCTCTACTTAAGGACACCCATAGGGTCTCTGCAGATCCATCCCACCCCTGCACAACAATGCCATTATACCCTCTTTTACATAAAGGGCTACCTTCCCCCCTCTTTTTCCTATCCTGTCTCTCCTGTACAGTATGTACCCTGGCATTTCCACTTCCCAGCTGTGGTTCTCAGTCCACCAGGTCCCAGTGACTGCAATCAGGTTCAGATCACCCTCCACCACTATCGCTTGCAGTTCTCCCATTTTATTATCCAGAGTCCTGGTGTTGGTCAGCAAACCCCTCCACCATCCCCTCTCTTTACTCCTCCCCCCTTGTCAGTTTCTCTTGCCCCCATCTGTGGGGGAGAGCTAGTTGGGCTTGATTCTCTCCTTTCTCCTACTGGGCAACACCTAGCTATGCCTTCCCCCTCTCCTAGTTTAAATCCCACCCTAGTATTTTATCTATAAAACCTTGTAGCTTCCCCTTCAAAATCCTGGCCCCCTCATTGTTTATGTGTAACCTGTCTCTCACATACAGATGTTGGTCTACCCATGTGTCTTCCCAATCCCCTATACAGTCATAGCCTTTCTTCTTGCACCACAGCCTCAGCCAGTGATTAAAATCTTTGATTCTCAATTGTCTCACTGTACTGGCTGAGTGAACTGACAGGACTCTTGAGAAGGCTATTGTGTCTACTGTCCCCTTGCACCCTCCAGCTAGTTCCATAAATCTCCTCTGTACCTCTAGGACCTCTTCTCCGGCCAGATCATTTGTGCCAAGGTGTACAACCAGGTTAGGTTCCCCCCAATCAGCCTGATACATTCCTTAATTCTTGGGAGATCCCTGTCCGCTTCCATCCCCAACTCACAGAAAACAGACCTCCCTTTGAAGACTACACCCTTCCTTAACCAATGGATCCCTTTAATAATGGAGTCCCCGTACACTATCACTGATTTTTCATGTGCTGCCCCCAAGGGTGCCATTGCCTCACCTACCTGGCTATTCCTCCTGGCTTTCCCTTGTACACCTTCCACCTCACCCTTCCCTATCCATCTGTCCCTCTGCCCAGACTGGTGCCCCTCAGTCTCATCCCAACCCCCTGAGCTCCCTCCTACCCTTTCCCATTTTACTCCTGTCCTTCTCCTGCCCATCCTCTCTGTGGATGCCTGTACCACTCCGGCCTCTTCTAGTGACATCCCCCTTTGCTTCCATCCCCCTCCCCTTCTTCCCACTGTCTGCTACACCCAGTCCCCCCATAGTATTTCTCCCTTTCTGCTTACTATCCCCCCTCCCCTTCCTGGCCTCTATAGCCTGATCCTCCCCATTTCACAACCTTCCCTGCCCTTCCTGTTCATTCCCTTTCCATATTTCTCCCTCCTTTCCTGGTTCCCTTGTTCATTCCCCCCTGCCTCGAACCCATACACGTCCTCCTGCTCCAATGTAGTCATAAAGATCCAGTATCTGTTACAGCCAGTTGTGTACCTATGCTCAAGAGCTCTAGTACGCCTGCTGTCATGCCCCTGTTCACTGACCTGGAACTCCTGCCTGTCATGTCCCTGTCCTCCAACCTGGTCTTTCCTGCTGTGCCCCCCTGTGCAACCACCCCCCCACCAGCCATGTTGGTTTGCCGCCTTCCCCTTTCCTGGCTTCCCTCTGCAAAGTTAGTGACTATGTCTCTCCTTGTCCAGAATAGCTCTCCTTTTAGCCATGCTAGCTCGGCCTCCAACTTCCCCAGTCTTAGACAAACTGGGCATGCCCCCAGTCTCCACAGAGTACTCATGAACACTGCTGCACCACAGCTGTTATATCCCATGACCCTCTCACCCATGTGAGCCCTCTTTCCCTGGCTGTATCCCCCCATGCCTCCTAACATGGTGTGTCCATCCCTCCTGCGTAATCCCAATATGCTGTCCCCATCCCTTCCCCAGGCTATCATTCCCACACTTCCCTGCCCTCCACCCCCTCCTGCCTGCAAGGAAAGGGAGGGGATGGTGAAGGAGTTTGGTGGCCAATGACAGGAGTCTAGGTAATAAAATGGGAGAACTGCAGACGATAATGGCGGAGGGTGACCTGGACCTGGTTCCAGTCATGGAGACCTGGTAGTAGTAGGTAAATGTGGCAGATGGAGGGTTGCAAGATTAAATAATAATTAAATTACAAAATAATAAGTACATTAAAACAAAACAAAAATTTCCTATCGCTTCATTTTTCTTGGCTGGAACCTAAAGTTCCTGCAGCATTACTGCAGGTTAAGTGAGGATTCCCCTTTAAAACTGGTTTGCTGACTTGTAAGGCCCAACATAGTTTGGGTCCTGGTTACCTGTTAGGCATCTTGAACCCTTATGTGCTTTCACCCTCTCTTTGTTCCATCATGGTGGGCCTCCAAACTATACTGAGGGCTGTGCTGAAAACCTCAGGAGACTGGGTCTTTGAGATGGCAGTCCTGGTCTTACAGAATTAGCTCCAGAGGCTCCTCAGACTGCCTTTGAAGTTGTATCTGAGGACCTTTTCGAAACAAACTTTTGGAGATTGATTGTTCTTCTCTACTAGGCCTCCTCCAGCACAGTTTTTATGGGTTTTATATGTTTTAACTGCTGATGTATGATAATTACATGTTTATTTATTCATGGATTGATTGTAATTTCTGCACTTTTGTGAACTGCCCTAGGCTTACGGGGAAGAGTGTTGTTAGAAATAAAACCTACCACTACTTCTCCTAGAAGATGAAGAACCTAAGGAACAGTCTAAAAGTATAGAAAGTACTCATGAATATGTAGATGTATCTGAACTCATATGCATCCCCACCATGCTGTATTTCATGACTATCTATATTCTCTGATATAGCATAATGTTTACCCTGTGATGAATTCTGTTTCTTTCTAAATATCAATAAAACTAACTGGAATAAAAAACAAGTATAGAAAGTATCTATGAAGTCAATACAGGCTTTCAATGTATTATAAGCCTGAAGAGACAGATAGATAGACAGACAGATAGACAGATAGATAGATAGATAGATAGATAGATAGATAGATAGACAGACAGACAGACAGACAAACAGACAGTTAGATATTTTTTATGAGGCCCCTAATTCCTGGGACTCTGGGCACTGTACAATAAAACAATAATACAAAATCTAATTAATTAAAAACAAGCAAAAACACACATAATAAAATCATTATAAATACAGACAGCCATATATCTATTCAAACAGCGTCAATCAATAAAAGCTTGTTTAAACAGGTATGTTTTTAATCCCCTTTTAAAGGCTTCCACCAAGGGAGCCCCCTCAAAAAGTCAGGTAAAGAGTTCCACAGGGTTGGCGCAGCCACTGCAAATGCTCTGTCTCCTGAATGCCGCAGCCTAACCCTGGGAATCCCAAGGAGGCCTCCCTTGGTGGAATGGAGTGCCCGGGCCAGACGGTAAGGGACAATGAGATCTTGCAAATAGGTGGGGCCCCCATCATGCAGGGTCTTATAGGTAAGGGACCCCTATCTTGAAGGCAATTCTCCACCTGACTGGTAGATAGTGCAGTCTTTGGAGGACTGGGGTAATATGCTTGCATTTCCTTACCCCAGTCAAAAGTCTTACAGCCTTGTTCTGCACCAACTGCAGCCTGCAGTGGTTGCCTCCAGATAACCCAAGGTACAGGATATTACAGTAATCCAGCCTGGAAGTGATGAAAGCATGTACCAGTGTGAGCAGGTTTTCAGGAGGATCAGGGCTGGGATTCGGGTAATATTTCTAAGATGATAAAATCCACTTTTGACCACAGCTGACACCTGAGCATCAAGTGTCAGACCGTCATCTAGGATCATGCCCAAATCCTTCACCTGTCTAGAAGGGACAAGGGAACCCCCTCAACACTAGGTTGGGGGCAACCCCCCATCCCCCCCTCCTCCACAAAGACCCAGCTCACCACCACTACCTCAGTCTTGTCTGGGTTGAGCCTAAGCCAGTTGTGAGTCATTCATGACTGCATTTCCTTGAGGCAGCTGTTAAATGCAGAGTCTGACACCTGGGTATCAGGTGCACAGGACAAGTACAGTTGGGTATCATCTGCACAGCAGTAAAAACCCAACCAGTACCACCTGATAATGTCCCCCAATGGCAGTATATACACTATGAACAATAAGGGTGACACAACCAACCCCCTATGGAACCCCACAGCTCAGAGGCTTCAGGCTAGATGAGACAAGTCCCATCTTTAATCTCCACACTCAGTTTGTTAGGTATGACCTGAACCAGTTGATGACATTACCAGATGGGCCACACCTGAACTACAGGCAGCCCAGCAGCACTTCATGGTCCATGGTGTCAAATGCCACAGAGAGGTCCAGGAGAACCAAGATGGTACGAGCTTTCCTGTATGTCCCCATCAGGAGATCATTAAGCACCCCTATCAGGGCAGTTTCCATACTATGCCCCGCTCAGAACCCAAACTGGAAAGGCTCATAGGTAGAAGAAGATATGAGAGGTCTTTCAAGCTGAACAGCCACCACTTTCTATATAACCTTCCCTAAAAACAGGAAGTTTGAGATTGGCCTGTAGTTGCTGAGGCAGTCCAGATCCAAAGAGGGCTTCTTTAAAAGGGGTCTAACCAGAGCCTCTTTGAAGGACAATGGGAAGAACCCACTCCTCAATGAACTCAAATAGCCATCCCCCTCCCAAGCGATCCTCTCTCAGGGTGTGTATCATGGAGTACCCAGACGGTACTGCCACCTCCAAAATAGGAGCAGCATTTTGATCCAGCCAGGTCTCCGTGATGCAAGCCAGGTCGACCGAGGATATCAAGTCCACCATTATGGTAGTCTTATTCCTCATTGACCTGGCATTGCAAAACACAACCCGAGTAGGATGAGGTGAGGCAGTTGGGCTGGTCATCTGCCCACACTCTAAGGTGGAGCCCTTGGGTATGGGAACTGAGCATGGCAACCCCCTCTCAAGTTTCCATTTTGCCCCAGGTGTCTCCTTAACTTCACCACCCAAATCCCAGACACTCCGGCAGCCAAAAATTCCACAACCCCACACACACACACACACACACACACACCAATTATAATTACTAATAAAATGAAAAACTAGCAGCACAGTCCTCTATTCGTCGTGTATAGTCCTAATTTAAGGCAGTTTGTTTTCCAATGATTCCAGTAAGGATACAGTTTTATTTTAGAAGCACACCAGAAAACTTCATCATAGGTCTCGAGTATTGGAAAATATTGGACGGTGAACTCTCACCACCCCCCTTTCAGTTTGTCCAAGTATCATGGTACTCTCACTGCCACAGCTGTTTTATTTTAAATGTAAATTCAACAGACGCTGAGGCTCTCTCACTGCCCCACCAATTTAATTTCAGCCAGCACAGTACAGTATTGTACAGTACCCAAATGATTCACAAATGTAATCCATTAGTCTAATCTATTGGCATATTGCAGATTTCTGTGTAAGTAACAGGGTACTGTGGGTAGTAGGGTTGCTCAGATTTTAGATTACAAATACAGAATCACTGTATTCAAATCCATTTCTAGGATTTTAGTTTCAGGGACAAAAAAAATTCTTGAATGCAAAATCAGAATCCAATTTCGCATCTGAATGTAGTTCCATGAAACACTGCCCCTTCCTCATATCTTATATAGCTGGTGCTGCTGGGTGTTGTCAAGGGGAGTCTCGAGGCTACTGGTGGATGGGCTGTTGGACAGTGGACAACTTGGATGCTGGGGACTCGGAGGGAGGGTCATCTTTTATGGACTTGCTGCTAGTTCACAATAGCACTGATAGATTTGGACAACAAATGGGACTAGAGTGCAGCACCAGCTGAATGACCTCTATGCCACCTCAGCCCCCAGGGACCCCAGTCAGTTGGTAAGGGAGAGCAGCAAGAGTGAGAGGAGGGTTATTCTGAGTTGCTGGGTGGGGGAGGTTTTATTTCATGGTTAAATGGTGTCAGATGCAGAATCAGAACTTTCAGTTCCACCTCAGATTTCATTGCTGTGCCTTAACTGGAGGCAAAACAAAATTAGAGTCGGAATAAGAAATTCTGAAACTCTGACTAGCTAGTGACAGAATGGATTCCATAGAATTCAAGCACCCCTGCTGGGTAGTACAGTGGGTAAGGAGCCCATTAAAGTATTTATTTTCACACCATACTTATTCATCCCTGCTAAGGAAGCTGTGGGTTGGGAAACATGATGAACCTAGTTTTGGTGTTGCTGTGTAATTAAAACACACATAACCTGATACACCCAAATCAAACTCTACTTATCTAATCAGTAAGGCATCTGTAAAGGGTTTTTTTTTGTTTAGTTTTTACCAGGAGAGAAACACTAAGCTGAAAGCTTGTTTACAGGTGCAACCCGGGAACACAAGTAAGTTAAGTGACTTGCTCAGGGTCACACAGTATGCAGGTGGGGGCTGTGGGATTCAAACCCAGATCTCCAGGTTTGCAGGTTAGAGCCTTAAACCACTGCACTATTCTGCCTTTGTAGGAACAGAATGGTTTTAGGTTCAGCACAATGTATGGCCTGAGGAAAAAATCCCCACATTAGAGTTTACCTCAATCCTAGAAGTTGCCTTGCCTTGCTTAGTAAAGGCATTAATTAAAGGTAGTGCTTATCTGCTTTTGGGTGAACTTAGGGATGAGATTTGGAACATACTGTAAATGGGACACCTGTAAAATAAGAGTAAAGAGAGTGGTAAAAAAAGAGTCCATAGTTCTTGAGAAAGATAGGACAGGCGAAAAGGTAAATAATATTTATCTGATGGATTGTAGGTGGCTCAAATGACCTGTAAAAAAAAAAGAGATTTAAACAGGCTCATATAAGTGAACGACTTCAGAAAGCACTGAAACTGGATATGCAGTGATATCCTAGCCACCATCTGGGGGGGATACAGAAGAAAATTACTACAGCCATCAGGATCACACCAGCTATATTTCAACCCCACATGGTCACCTACGCCCCATCACCTGAAAGTGCAGAGCATTTGCACTTTATGAGTCAGGGGTCACGGTGGACAGGAAACAGTATGGTCGGGGGGAGGCAAAGGACAAATTAAAAGAAAATACCTTAATTCCTTATTACTGAATATTATGCAGTTTTATATGTTTTTTTATTTTATACTGTAATTCATTTACCCAAGACAGCTCTCCTTTCAACTGTGATCCTGCCTCTAAGCACTAACTTCTACATCTGAGTGGGCTACAGGTTAAGTAATTGGATGACAGTCACACAGTATAAAAAATAAATAGTTTAAAAAGAAAACTATAAAACAAACAACAGTATATTTAAATATAAAATTCATGTCAGATATTAGTGGCACATTCTAATTCTCTTTCACAAAATGCTATTCACACATAGCCACAACAATTTCTTCAGCTAATATTAATGTTTTGTTGAGATCTACTCTGATTTTGGCCTTTTGTCCCAGATTTCTTTTTAGCTAAAGTGTGGCATAGGGTTGAGAAAGTAAATTATCTATTACATACACCCAGGCTTGTAACGTACTGTATAAGCCCTGCAGGATTACAGATACTTCATATGAATTCAATACCTGGAGGAGAAAAAACCTCAACCCCCCCCCCCAACACACACACACACAAACACATTCTGTGGTATCTATATGTTGGTATACATTCAGCTAACTGCAGTCACAAACAGTTCTCAGTCTGAAAGTTCAGTTTCTGTTACACAAAACTTCAAAAATGCAGTAAAAACAAAAGATGCATTAATTAAATATTACAGCAAGTGAATATGATGCAATCTGACCCAGCGCAGCAGTCAGAAATCTAGTTACACATAAATTCAATGCATTTCAGCTAAGAGACTCTCTAGAACTATTCCTAGATTATTAAGCACCTTATTTGAGTTAAACTCCTCACAAAACTGCACAAAAAGTATCTGAATATCTGTACAGAATCTTTTCTTTAGACAAATTTAACAGAGCACAACTCCAGCTGCCAAGTCTATGATTTCACACTGGGAGTGAACTAGGAAGTGCCTTCCACTGACAGTATCACATCCTGCCAAGAAGCTAGGGAATAATGGGAAATAAAGTTTTTTTCTGAGTAGGCAATGGACAAGAAAAATCTGTTAGTTTTTCAAGGTGTTCCAAATTATTTATACAAAAAAATTGAGTTGTAAGGATGATTACATGAGGGTGTGTCTTAGAGGACTGACTTTATTTAACTATTTACTTACCCAAGATTGTCAAAAAAGATGATGAAGGATCTCATTTTCAGTGAAATCCTGGGTTTTTTTTTTGCTCAATTTTCAGAAGTTGAATAGAGCCTAGGGAGATCAAATATCACTCCTGAACAAGAAGTCACTGTGGCAGGCCTTATGAACAGTATTTAAGCAATAGGGTATCACCTGTAAATCACACCCTTGGGGTGTAAAGTGGCACAAGACGAAGTCAAGTGCCACATGCCCCTAGGGTGTGATTAACATACAGATAATGCAACCCCTGGGAGAACCTTATTGCTTTTTTTTGTGGTCTAAGATGTTTATTGAGATTTCAATTTTTACAAGTCACAAACATAAAACTGTAAATTATGGCATTACAAGGATCAAAACAGAAAGCGTATTGGCCTAAATACATCCTATGAGTGGATGATTCAGAAAGCAAGAAAGTAAACATATATCCTATCAGTAGACATACAGAGAAATATATTACAATAGGTACATACTCCACACTTCTGAGGAGACAGCAGAACTACACGGAAGACAACAAAGTCTGATCAGTATATCAAGGCAGTTACTGTGATCCGGATTTCTTACCTCCATGCAGTTTCACATCTTTCACTATCTGAAAGTGAACATATGTACCCAAAGTACCATGGTAATATCAAGCAAAAAAAAACACAACTATTTACAACAACTCAACAGGTGTAGCAATTAATAGAAAAATTAACAAACAAAGCACCTACCAAGCTTGGGGAAATGTTGAATACTTACCATTGTCTGAGAAAAGCATCTAATTTATTCAGCCCAGAGACCTGTCTACCCTATTCCCACTCTTGGAGCCAATATGCCATGTATGGTGCCCATACATTATTAAAATCATCCCCTAAGGGCTTAGTAACTGAAGATCGCCTTTCCGTTTCAAATATATTGCCCATGGAGTTAACAATGTCACCCACTTTAGGGATCCGAGGAGTATGCCAAGCACTAAGAAGCAAGCGCTTGGTCTGCATACTGTACATAACAACATGTACCATTTAAACTCTGTTTTAGATAGCTTGCACTGCACTGGTCTAATCCCAAGTAACATTAATGAAGATGACAAGGGGATACATTTACCCAAGACTTCCTCACCCAACTGCCATATTTTGCTCCATAATTCTTGAATAAGTGGACATGACCATATAATATCCAACAGATCTCCTTCCGCTTGTTGGCACCTCCAACGTGAATCATCTCTTAGCAATTTAAGCCTATGCAACACAGCAGGTGTCCTATACCACCAATGAAGCAGCTTATTCTGTATCATTCAACTATGAGCATCAGTGTAAATGTTATGCCCAACAGGCAATAGCCCAACACTGAGTCTATTGTGCATTTGATATAAGTACCCATGGCCTTCTCCCATTTATTTTTGGGGGTTTCTGCTTGGCAAGGAAGAGATTCCATAAGCAGGGCATAGAAAATAGCCACCTGACCTCTGGTTAAAGCTAGCCATTTATTGAGCAGGACAGATGACAATGGGAACTTCTGATGACTTGAATAAAATTATAGTGTAAGGTGGAATGCTATACTGACTCAAAATTCCACCATACCAAAATGCTGTTCATCCACACACACACACACACACATAAGAATGAATGGAATGATGTACTTACCATATGTGCAGAACAGCATTCCATTCATTTAGACTGTGAAGCTCGAGCCAGCAGTAACAGAAAACTGCCACGGGTCAATATCACTTAAACAGACAGAAAATGACTGCAGGAAGTTCCTGCTGTAAGACACGAGGCAGTACTTCATATAGAAACTCCATCAAATTACCTCTCTCAACGCCTTCCGAAAAACCAAATAGTCAGAGATTATTTCTCCGACTCCTGTTTTCCAGATCATCGACTTCAGATTGGAGTGCCTGTATAGTATGATTTTGTTCCCACAAAATCGAATGGATGTTGGCGATCACTGCCGAATTCGCCACAGCACGGCATTCGGTTTGAAAGATACGGGTGTCTAATTGATGGACTGTTAAGGTGGTGGCATTGGAGGCAACAGTAACCTCCGACATTCTTTGCACTGATGTAGAAAGCATATCTATAATTTATTTTCCAACGAAGGCCTCTCCTGCCATCCCCACCGGTGTAGGAGTTTCAGCCATACTGAGTGTGTCATTCCTCTAAAAACAAAATGTGTTAAAGAAAATGTCCAGACAGATATTAAGGTAGGCACAAGTCAATATTGGTATTGCTGAAGGAGTTAGCTTTAAGATTAGTAAATTTGAATATCCCTAGGATACAGTTCAGGGGATAAAAAGGATAAATAGGTCCCAGCGCACTGGAGCCAAACGCTTAAGCTGCCATCTAGGTTGGAGCCCAAGCCACGCCTCTCCTTGTTGCTTTTTTAGCAATGTGAATAAGAAATATTCATAGTAGCTGTTTATTTTTTTTTTTTTATTATTTATAGCTGTTTTTATTTGGATAGTCCTTCCACCATCTGACCATCAGTCCTTAGTCAGTTTATGTTCCAGTTTAGCTTGCAGACATTCAAAGACAAAAGCCTATATAGGCAGAATGCTCCCACCATCTGTTGGGAGGCTGGCAGCCAAGAAGGTATGCGGAGGGATGTGCTCCTAGTAATCTATGCCTGTGGCACCATCTTTCAGGTATGGGCTTGGGGGAAGGGGGGTTGTCAGTGCCATGGGGGTCCACTGGCCACAAATGATGCTGCTGGGCACTGGGTCTGGGGGTCAGGGTTGTGTGGACTGGGGCACCTCAGTGTGTGCGGGGGGAGGGTGTCATGTTCTTCACTGGGGATGGGGCAGACATGTGTTGCAGGGGTACATTGCTACATTGGGGACGGAGCAGACATGTGTTGGGGGGATGCATTGACACTACAGGGATGGGACAGTCATGTGTTGGGGGTTCATTGAAACTATGGGAATAGGGCAGTCATGTGTTGGGGATTCACTGAAATTACAGGGATGGTGCAGTCATGTGTTGAGGGGTTCATTGAAACTACAGGGATGGGACAGTCATGTGTTGGGGTATGCTTTGCTACAAAGGGGACAGGGCAGATGTGTGTTGGCAGGTGGTTCAGCAGTGTGGCAGGTGGCTGATGTGCTCCAGGGGCTTGGGCAGGGGGTCCTCCAGCCAATGAGGTATGGCCCCATTTGTCCAGGTGCCTGCATTGACTATTCACACACCTGGACCAGAGCCTTTACATGCATGTGATTCACTATGGGGCCCAGGACAGGCATCCAATTGGAGTCATGCCTGGGTCCGCTACTCTGCCCCCGACTGCCCTGTGCAGTCCTGCACACTGGGGGGGGCATGGACAGGTGCCCCGCGGGTGCATGCGGTAGTGAATACTGTGCACCCTGCACCTGTCTGGGGCTACAGAGCTATAAGGGTTGGGCACATGCCTTTGGCAGATACCTTCCGCCCCATTCATGCACAGCCCCCATTTAGTGGGCCCTAACCAGGACCTATGAATATACTGTGTGATGATTCTACTGACATAAGAAAACAACACATATTCAGTTCAAAATGAGTTCATTAATGCTAAAATAACTGTACATTTTACAGTTTGGGGTTACCATGTTGGTTTCTTTCTACTGTGTTTGTAAATGTATGACACATAGCACATAGTAATTGAAAGGATATACTATGTTATCCCTAAACTCGAGATCCTGAGTCTCACAGTCCTGAATTTAGTGGCCCGAAATACACACTCCCAAATCAATCAGAGACATGACAATACAATGTCAGGCATCTCATAGAAAAATGCAAAATGCAATTAGGGGAGCTTCAGCCCCTGAACCTCCCATGTGTGGGCTCTGCCCCCACCCCCCATAACTAAAATAACAAACTCTGAGAGGGAGTGGACCTCAGAGGTAAAAAAAAATTAGTTGGGGGGGGGGAGTAAAAAAACAAACGGATGCAGCACGGACCAGAACACAGGCATCCCAGGGCATGCTGGCTGGGCTGCCAGTGGTTTAGCCCTCAACACCACCAGGGCGGCATGGCCAGCCTCCAGATCCAACCAGGATTTGTAGACTATCAGCAAGGGTAAGGTAGCAACCCGTCACATCCGCTACCTTACCCCTGTAGACGTCGGTCGGGTTTACTATTGCTGGGATTCTCACTATCCGGATACTTCACCTGTCGGGCAATACTGCACATGCAGGTCAGTGTCGGGTTAGTGAGGCTCGGCATAAGTATATTAATTGGGACCACACGTTGTAATTGTAAACATTGTAACAAACATGTCAATAAAGGTTTACATGAAAATAGAGAAATGCAGTTTTTTCATCAAAATAAGTACTGCTAAAATGCTGGAGAACTACAGCAATGCAGAAGTAGAATCCAGGGTTTATTATTGTAGCTATAAATATGAAGCTACAATTTTGAGGGTCACGTGGATGGGTGGACACTATGGTAGTAGTGCTGTGCCCCACACATGCTTTTATATTTACTTTTTTTCCTATACATTTTCAAACCCCCTTCAGCCACTGCCTTCATACCATTCCCACCTTCTCTGGGTTTTACCTCCATCTCTGACACCCTCCACAAGGACTGTTAGTTTGTTGCAGGCCCTCTTTGAAGACCAAATTCAGTAGAGCAGGGTCTGAGGTCAGCAAGCATGATCCCACACAGACCCAGCCTTTTATTCTCTGATTGTCCTTCCTACACTGAGGCAGCAGCACAATGCTTCTACCGCACATGCAAAGAATGCACAGAGATGTACTACAGTATGCGTATCTTTACATTTGCAATTCCCCGAAAGTGTGAATGCTTACCTTCCATGTTGCCAGAGCCAAGCTGACATGCCTGCTACCTTTTCCTCTCTACAGCCACTGAGAACTTCTTTTTTCGTTAAGTGCTTGCTGCATGCGCAAGGAGCGTCTTGGAAGAAATAGGACACTTTGGAGGTGGACTGTCTCATGTAATCCACTGCTCCGTTGAGCAGGCGTGGCGTCCTGCACCAATGGATGCAGGTGCTGTGTATGACAGCAGTGGTCTTCACTTCAAGAAAACCACCACAGCGATCAGTGCTGGCGGCGCTTCTGTATGAGCTGCGAAACAAAAACGTCAAGTCTGCGCCCCAAAGCTTTGGTGCCACGCTGGAGCACCCCAGCATGGCAAATCTTGTTTTAGCGAAGGGGTGCCCAATCTCCCATCGGCTCCACGTCCCCCAAACAGCTTTCCCTGCTGCCATGCTGGGAGCCCATCCCAGCGTGGAAGCGTCCAGCGTCGTCTGAATAAAAAAAAAACTGTAAATAAAAAGCGTTCCATCACTGTCTCCCCACCCACCCCTCCCACAACCCGCACCCACTCACTGTACCCTGCCTCCCACCCCCTCACCCCATACTTACCTCGGGCTGGTGGCGATCATCCGGTGGACCAGAACCCATCTGCACTCTTCAAAGCCGACCGCGAACTGAGGAAATGCTGGTAGCTGTATAGTGGGATAGATAGGGTTTTTCAACTTTATTGCATATCTCAGGCATTTTTGGAATTTTGCACCAAATTTTCAACATGGGGTTTTGGGACCCTTTCTCATGAATGCTGTCACTGTCATGGCGTTATTCAGGCCAGAAGGGTGATTCATGCAGTCACTGTGCAAAATCACCTTTCGAGAATGATTAATGAAATGACACTGCCAGTGTTCAAAAGGTGGGCTCTCAAAAAGCTTATTTTAAATTTGGTGAAAAATCTAACAATGATCATGATGAGCGCATATGCAGTCTTTACGCGACGCCGTAGTTCACAAATTTTCAATATTTTCACCCAGAATTTCAAAATAGCCATTTTACCATACCTCCTTATAAGCAGTACAGCTGTCATTTTTCACATCCTGCCCAAAACATGTTTCGCTGTGGTATACGATGATGGCGAGTTGGTGTGCAAAATCAATGTAGGACACATTAAGAAAGTCACAGTGACACTGTTCATTAGCAGAGGTCTTAAAATGGCTATGTTGAAATTTGGTGAAAAAATTCTAAAAATGACTGTTTTACGCGTGCATTCGCAGTTCCTCATCGCAGCTGGTAAGTTTGTAATTTTAATATTTTCACTCCAGATTTTCAACATTGCCATTTTACCATACCTCCTTATGAGCAGTATAGCTGTCATTTTTCACATCTTGCCCAAAACATGTTTCCGCCCATGTAGCGCACAATGGCACAGTCGGTGTGCGAACTCAATGTTTGGGACACATTAAGAAAATCACAGTGTCACTGTTCATGAGCAGAGATCTTAAAATGGCTATGTTGAAAATTTGGTGAAAAAATTACTAAAAATGACTGTTTTACGAGCGTGTGTTGCGCAGTTCCTCACACGCCGTAGTTCACAATTTTCAACATTTTCACTCCAGATTTTCAACATTGCCATTTTACCACACTCCTTATGAGCAGTATAGCTGTCATTTTCACATCCTGCCCAAAACGTGTTTCCACCCATTGGCGCACAATGGGCGCGGTCGGTGTCTTGAAATCAATGTATGGGACACATTAAGAAAATCACAGTGACACTGTTCATGAGCAGAGGTCTTAAATGGCTATGTTGGAAAATTTGGTGAAAATTCCTAAAATGACTGTTTTATGATGCGCATGCAGTTCCTACGCACGCTTGTAAGTTCGCGAATTTTCAATATTTGCACTCCAATGACTTCCAAATACCTAAACAGCACATAGAAGCAGCAAGCAACATTTGGCATTGACAAATGCTTGTACTTCTTTGTCACTGATTTTTTTAAGCCATGTCCAAGTGCCAAATACCACTGCAAATACCTGCAAGCGAACGTTCGGTATTGACAAATGCTTGTTTAATTTCTTTTTCTCTCCAGTCACCAGTCCTGAGGCATCCAACCTCTCCCTTGAACAGCTAAATTCCTTTAAATACCTTGGCCTCACCTTTGACCTGGCCCTCTCATATCTACACCCTCCCTCTGCTATCTCAGCTGTAAACTCTCGAATCGGTCTCCTATACCGCCACAAGAACTGTTTCCCCCCAGAAGCCCTGACACTGGCCATCACATCCTCTGTTCTATCCCTCATTTGCTGTGGGCTCTTGGTCTGTGGGACTGCTGACAACACTACCCTCAACCGTGTCAAAATGTGCCTTAACAAAGCCTGTCGCCTGCACACAGGGGCCAACAGGCTTACCCACACCTGCTCACTGTACTCCTTAGCAAATATACTCAACTTTGTAGAAGATTATGCTACCATACCTGCCTCTTCACCAAGAACATTCTGGCTGGTTTGGCTCCTCCAGAACTGTCAACCCTTATCTGCCCCACCACCACATCTCTACCCACTCGCAGTTCCCCCAGGCTCTCCCGCCATGTACTCAGAGTCAGGACTTCTCTGGCCCAGAGATCCTTCCTCTACAGAGCCTCAGCCTGGTTTAACTCCCTCCTAGTTGCCATCTCCTTTGAAAGTAGGCTAGGGCCATTTAAGATAGTGCTACGCAACCATCTCTTCATCAGCTGCAGTTGTAATTGCTCATAGTGGCTGTTCTACCCACCACCCTCTCATCTGCACTTCTGCCTACCACCATGGCTACTGTCTTCCCCCTTCCCCTGACAAGAGACCTTTTGGTCATGCTCTTATGTCCTGTACCCCTGTCCACCTTGCCAAGCCTGCTGCAAACCAAACCTTGCTGTTTTAGTTTGGGCTAACTGTATTTTTCCTCTATGCTGTTTTATTGCTGACAATTATCAAATCTACTTTAGCTACCACCTGTACAGGATCTCTTAACTGTTTTTGCTTATTCTTTCTACACTTGTATATTTCTCTGACGTGGAGCCCTTGTAAATGAATCTCTGACTCAAAGGTTTGTAAATCCAATAACATTAATAAATAAATAAATAAATAAATAAATAAATAAAATAAAAAGATGCCCTGGTGTCTATTGGCACCCCTTCCCTGACCGCTTGTCCCAGGAAATGCAGTGTAGATCTTAGTGTCTAGTACCACCCACTCCCTCAATCACCTGTACAGATGAGCATCACCCTAGCCTTGTTGTCTGGTGGCTCCTCCCTCCTCCAGATCACATGTCAGGGTGAGCATCACCACAACCCTGGGTGAAGTAGCACCCCAAATCCTCCAATCCCCTGTCCTGGTGCTGTGACTGCCTGCCTGCTGTCTGTTGGCACCCCCTACCCTCCAATCCCCTGTCATGGTACTGTGACTGTCTGCCCTGGTGTCTAGTGGCACCCCAACCCACTGATCTACCATCCCAGTACTGTAACTATCTGTCATGGTGTCCATTGAGACCCCAAACTGTCTGATTCCCCCATCCCATAGATGACACCCATCATTGATGATCAGCAGCACCCCATTCCCCAAACAACCGTCCCATTGCTGAGAAGATAGTCACTGTTGGCAAGTGGCCCCCATACACACATGGTATGAGTGCTCACTGCAACTTGTATGGCAATTGGAGGTGAAAGTGAGAGGATGGCTATGCAGGTTACCAAAGAGGGAGTCACTGCACATTTCCATTCTGCCAGGTAAAGGGAAGGGGTTTTGGTGGGTGCTGCACTGGGTGTGGGTGAGGCAGTTGGGGGACCCAGGATGCCTGCTGCGTATCAGGTCATCTGTTGCCCAGCATTTGGGAGTGGGGCAAGGGGAACCAGTGGATGCCAAGGATCATATGGGGTCATGGGCAGGGAGCTCAGATGGGTGGGTTTTGCCACCGGACACCAGGGCTATCGGGCTACTCAGACAGGTGAGCAAGGGCAGGGGGTGCCATGAGACACCAGGGACCATATAGCAATTTATGGAACAGGTGTTTGGGGGAGTGCCTGTAATCACCGGGGTACATCCCACCATCACTGGTATGGGTGTGCAGGGGGTGGCCACTTGTCAACAGTGACTATCTTCTCAGCAACAGGATGGTCATTTGGGAGTATGCCAATAGCCATCAGTGATGGGTATTGTCTACAGGACAGATGCTCAGTGGGTGAGGGGAGTGCCACTAGACACCAGGGAATCCAACACACTACCCAGGTAGGGACTGG
Source organism: Neoceratodus forsteri (assembly GCA_016271365.2). NCBI lineage: Eukaryota > Metazoa > Chordata > Ceratodontiformes > Ceratodontidae > Neoceratodus > Neoceratodus forsteri. The sequence goes on along the minus strand of CM028136.1, from coordinate 279,196,067 downwards.
AGGGTGGAGAATGCCTCTAGCCACCAGAGATAACAGGACATCAGGATGAGCACAAACATGCTGCCACTTCCAATGCAGATGGACCCATAATGGGCATGCTAATGGCCCCTTAGTGCCATGTATGCCCGATGGGCTCATTTGCATGGTGCTGCTGAATATCGTGCTGCAGATCCTGGTACTCTCTGGTCTGGGGGTACAATTCCCTATGGATTGGCTGCAGCCCAAATCATGTCAGAGCAGTGCAACATGACTTAGCACTGTGCCGACATGGGCTGATATTGAGTCGGATAGTGGTGGTGTACTGTCAGACTGAATATAGAAACCTCTGGGTTGGAATCAAGCACAGTGGAAACCTTTGCCACTTTGTTTTTACACTTTTTTTTCAATTTCTTGCCTGAGGAATTTCTGTTTTTGCAGTCTTTTTTGATACCTTCGAATATGCAAAAAAATTGAGATCATGTCCTCGCTCGTTTTTGTTATGTAAAACAATATATCACTTACTTTGCTCTATTCCCTGATGTCCAGTAATCCTCCCTACACCCTTTAATTGTATATTTCCTTTTTCCAAAAGTAATATTAAGCCATGCAGTCTGTGGATGGCACAGCACTCCTCTCTTCTCTTCAGTCTGCTACCTTGTTATATTTTTCAAATTTTGTTTTGTAAAGCATATTATTCTTTTTGGTCTATTTCCTGATATCCAGTGGCTCCCCTACACCCTTTAGTTGCATATTTAATTGTCCAAAAAGTAATATAGTGTCACACAGTTCAGTGACTGATATAGCCCTCCTCTCTCCTCCTCTGTTTATCACCAACTAACAAATGCAAACTGCAAAGCACATCTTTGCATTTTTTTATTTATTTATTTATTTCATTTTTTGTTGACCAGGTAAGTGCACTAGACAAATGTTGCCTATTTTCAGGCACGACCCGGGGGAGAGGGATACAGATGAATGCCAACAGACCTTGAACCAGATGAAGCTGTTGGTGGTATTTTTTTTTAGTGAATGAGGGAAATTTTGGCCAGGACACCAGGGAAATTCCCCTACTCTGTGGGCGGGTGACGTCTGTCTGCCCGTCAGCGGGATGGAGGAGCCCATTCAGGAGGATGACTCTGCCGGTGCAGGTGTTTCTCTGGCAGGAGAAAAGTTATTACCAGCTTTGTCGGTATCGCCTGCTATTGCCGGAGAATCAGCAACTACAGCCTCAGAGATGACTGAGGTGGATAATATTCGTTTATCTCGTGATCTACAATATTTTTCCGACTTTAAACAGCGCTGTTTCCCTATCAGAATCCACACAGGAACTTGAAAATAAACGTACTGTTTTGCAGCACCAGCTCTTTCTTTTGGAGGAGGAATTGAAGAATAAACAGTCAGAGGTCGAAGAGACAAAAACGGAACGCAGCCCGATAATAAAAATTCTACACTACAACTTAAAGTTTTTGCAAAGGATACAGAACCACCTGAGGTAATCAGTCCGGTTGCCATGGAAGACTCAGAACTGCCTGGAGGTCCCGGATGGTCACGGAGTGAGCACTTCAGGCATGGTTGGGATCAGTCGTTTTCAGGGGAATGGACTTCAACAGTTTCCCCAAATACTCTTTTGCCACATGCCTCCTTACTAAATTCTTCGGCAACATCAAAAATAAGTGCAAATTTGGAGGCTTCCAGGAGCTGGGCAGACGCCGAAATAGAGGAGCAAGCGCAAGGTAATCCCTCACTTATTCAAAATAAGGAAATCAAAGTACAAGATTCTTCCCGTATTAAAACTGTGATTTCTGGGGAAAATACGGATATTTTGGAGAACGCTGCTCAGGAAGCGCAACCGACACAGACCTTAACTACAGACCCCAAAATTTCTTATGCTGACTTATTTAAAAAGCCTGTAGAGCTTGCAAAGCGTAGAAATGCTGTTCGGTTAAGATATATGGGTGGCTTAGAATCGATTCCTGACAGGTATTATGTGGGTCGACCTTAATCAAGCAGTCTTTAGGTTTTACTCCTCAGAGGTTTATGCACTTATTCATGCTCCTGGTGAAGTGACTTTTGACATTAGTTTCAGGTCACCTGAATTACTGGAGCGTTTTTGGATTAAACATATGACTGTTAAAACTAATCCCTTATGGACACCCTTTCAGGTTATTCCTTAACAAAACAACCTTTTCGTGTTATTACTGTTTTATTTAGAAATGAAGGTGTTAATATTTCTGACATTTTATTCTGGTTGGAGAAACATTGTGACTTGCAAGGTACCCCGGATCAATTTTGGATGCTGAAGGGTTTGGAATGGTGGATGGAAGATAAAAGTTAGTTACGTCAGACTCAGAGGGTTTGCAGCATCTACCTAATTGTTTTTATATAGGTAGGGATAAGGGTTTTATTTTTTATCCAGGGCAAACCAAACACTGTTTTAAATGTGGGTCTCTACGCACCTTAGTTCTTCCTGTTCTTTACTAAAATGTATTTATTGTGGGAGGTTGGTCACAAGGTAATCAGTGCATCAATACACCAAAATGTAACCTTTGTGAAGAGGTAGGCCACTGCTTTTTGGATTGTCCATGGGCAGCCCATAACACTGGGGAAGCCAATTATGGTGTGCAAGATTACTATGTACATAAGGCTACTAAATCTATAGTCACTGGTCCCTCAACAGTACTAACTCAGAAGCCTACGATACAAGGTAATCAGCATCCCCCCCCTCCTCTGTACCTGCACAACTTCCTATTTTGTGTGAGGGTAAGGAAAACCAGGAAGAACACAAGACCTTGTCAAAGGCTGCAGCGGTAAACACTTCAGTAAATGTTACATTGTCCGACATTATGCCCCCTCCCCTTAGTGGAATCTGGATCTTCTGGGCAAAATCCTGCTCCTTCAGTGTTGGGAGTACCGGTTTCAGAAAACAGATACTCAGTTTTGGCAGAACAGGACGATGGCAATGATCATGACTCTGATTCCGCTTCCTTGGCTTCCTCACAATTGAGTATTCAGTCAGATTCGGAAATAGTTAGCACTGTTAAAAAGAAACATACTTTTACATCCAAAAGGTGCAAGGAAAAGTACAAGACTAGCTAAGTTTATACCTTAACCTCATAGATCTTTTCACTTTATGTCTGGCTCTGAGTATACAATCCGACTTGCTAGTTTGAACACTAACAGCATTCGCTCTAGGTTTAGTTATTGGCTACTTTTGAACTTTTTCAAATTTGAAGTATGACATTGTTTTTCTTCAAGATACTAGATTATACTCCACACAGGATTTTCAATCTGCTTGGAGGCATGGATATGGGGCCCTAGTTATTGGTCAGGTGGAATTGATCTATGCTCTGGTTTAGTATTTGTTTTACTACCCCAGACATTACAGTCACACATATTGTGGATATTGTACCGGGACGTGCTTTATTGCTTGATGTTACCTTGGCTTCATTAGATTTTCGGCTCCTAAATATTTATGGCCCACAGTCTAAGGCTGGTAGGATAGCATTACTTAAACAGATTCGGCCTTATCTGTTTTCTTGTAAAAATATATTGTTCGGGGGAGATTTTAACATTTCACACTTTAGGAACAAACAATCCTTTTCCAAAATATATTGTGATACACATTTTCTGAGATCCCTAATTACCCAATCTAGTTTAATAGATGTGTTCCAGAATCATCTCCTGCTCCACACCTTTTTCAAGGTAACAAATCTTCTAGGATTGATTATTGGTTTGTGTCATCTTCATTACAGACCAGTGATCCATCAGTTAATATAGTAGCCACATCAGATCATGCTCTTATATGTTACTCCTTTCAAATTGCAATAACACATCCAGAGGTATAGGGTTATTGAAGTTAAATATGTCCTTATTGGATATTCCCATAGTCAGGGAAGGTTTTCAAGCAATTATTACAGCCTAGGCGATCAGTATTTTTCTCTATGATGATAAACATACATGGTGGGAAGACACAAAACAGGATTTTCAGGTGTATTTCAAAAAAATAGGTAGGCTGTTGGGTAGTTATAAAACTAGGACTTATCTTTTAGCACGTAATTCCTTATTGGCTTTCCAAAATTGTATGATAAAAGGTCAGCCGTATGATGAGCGGGAATTTCACTCGTTAAAACATTATTTAACACAGCTACAATATGATCGTATGTCTTCTTTGCAACATGAACAGAGGTTTGGACTTAGTGGTTCTAGAGCACATACAAACCCTTTTGATTTTGTAAGGCCAGACAAAAAAGATTTAATGTCCTTGAAACAATCCTCAGGACAGTGTATTTTTGAAAAGAAGACATTCTAAAAGAGTATATATACAGCTTTATAATTTGTTTTCAGCAAAGCCAAACCCACCTCAATCAGATGTAGTTGAATGGCTACTCTCTTGTTCTTTAAAGAAAATTCCTGATTATTTAGTCTGTACTTTGTTGCAACCTATTTCAAGTAAGGAAGTGGAACTTGTTATTAAAAATTCCCCTTCAGATAAGACTCCTGGTTCTGATGGATTACCGAATGAAATATACAAACTTCTGTTACCTTTCCTTTTGACAGAATTGACAGACTTGTTTGCATATAGCTTAAATTTGGGCCTGTTATCTCCTAGTATGTATGACGGTATAGTTATTCTTTTACATAAAAAAGGGAATAAGACAGATTTAAATAATTGGAGACCTATTACTCTGTTGAATAGTGATTACAAGATACTTTCTAAGATTCTTAGTAATCGTTTATCACTTTGTCTGACAACTGTGATCCATCCCACCCAATTTTGTTCAATTCCAGAAAGATCCATACAGGATGGTCTTATTCTTTTACGGAGATTTTTCTAGAAGTCACTCAGGTGACCTTATGGGTTTTTTACTTAGCTTGGACCAAAAACAAGCTTTTGACAGTGTCTCTCATACATATTTATGGCTTTGCCTAGAAAGTATGAACTTTCCGAGACCTTTCATCTCTTGGTTAAAGACATGTTACAATCAAAGCTTTTGGCCACCTCCTCCAAAATGGATGGCTGGGCGAGGACTATTCTTGTAACTAGGGGTGTTAGACAAGGCTGTCCTCTAAGCCCCTTTACTATATATTCTATCTTTGGAACCACTTATTTCTGGGATAAATGCTAATGATAATATTGGGGATTATCTTTTAGTAGTACTTGTTTAGAAATAAAGACAATTGCCTATGCTGATGATCTCTGTCTCGCTTTGGCAGATCTCCCATCGTGCAAGCCACGGATGCCTTGTTATTGGCATATGGAGGTTTCGGCCAAGCATTAATTTCTCCAAAAGTAAGTATTTTCGTTTAAATTTAGATGTTTCTATAAATTGACTATCCAAATATTCCAATTTGTGTTGGCCCTGGAAAGTTATTAGGCGATATTGGGGTATGGAAGACCCTGCTTTTATAATTGGGAACCTTGTTGTCTGTAGCTAAATCTAAGGTAAATATTTGGAATAAATGGAAATGTCCAAAAGAAACGGTATATATGGTTAAAACCTATTTATTGAGTATGTTTTTATATTTGGGGCTTTGTTTCCAACTCTCTTTCTCTTGACACCACACTTTATGGTATATTCTTTTCTGCTATTTGGGAGTAGACTAAACCCTATTAAGAGGGGTATATTATATCAGGATTTAAGTTGGAGGGATTCGGATGATAAACCCCATTGTTTTCTTTTTCTCTTTATTTGTGTCACAAAATTTATGTCCACTATTAAGAAAAGAGGAGAAAATTGGTATAGTTGGGTATGGGAGACAGTAAGCGCCATGGTTATTACAGTGGGAATCTGGCAGTGGTCTTCCTAAACAAGTATCCTTAGTGGGTCTTCCTATACATTTTAAACCCTGTTTTTCCAAAATTAAAACATGGGGGCTTTGTAAAGTACACTTAGAATTATACAATAGGAAAACTCTATATGGAAAAATTATGGAATCCTTTTTAATTCCATCACATTTCTCGATATTTTCTAGTGCTAAAATATCACAAATTGGTAATATGCTTACTTCCATGAGAATTCCTGCTTACATGTGGGATGTGGTTTGGCTTACAGCCCATTTAAAATTAAATGTAAAGGGAAATTTGAAACATAAGGAGATATCAGTTAGAGGATGTCCCAGATCTGATATATGTCATACTCAAATAGAAACTGTTCCTCATTTATTTTTGAATGCCCTTATATTCTTGATTTTGGGATTTTATTTCCTTCAGTGGAAACATTTTCCTGTTCAGGATATTACTGAAGATACATTATTTTTGGAATATTACCGGTATCTTGGTGTGATTATTTTTCGGATACCATTTTTGTTATTTTAGCTTGTTTTAAATATCATATTTGGCACGCAAGAAGTATTTGGTCTTTGCAGCAACAATTTATTTCTCCAACACAATTATTTTGGACAATTCACTATACTGTACAAAAAATATATCTGGTGGAGAAAAGGCATCTTCCATCGGGTGTTTTCCAGAAATACTGGAAGCTTTTACATTGGCTTGATACGGGATAATTGTTTAAGTTTTTGAATTAATTGAGTATCAATACATTGTTGTTCTTTTTATTGTTATTTTTCTTTTTCTTTTAGGTTTTTGTATGAAGTTGACTGCAGTTATTATTATTATTGTACAAAGTTCTCAATTTAGTATGGTTTTCACCCTTTTTCAGGGGGTGGGTTAGGGTTTTTTGTACAAATATGGATTATTTCTGTTAAAATGTCATATTTGTGGTAATCCGTATTTATGCTTTCACTTTCTTTTCTCATGATTTTGTATGATGCAATATAATTTTTGTATTTGTTTTGAAATTTTCTCAATAAAAAATTCCCCTACTCTCCTGCCAGCAGGGGGCTTAACATCCTGTGAGCAGGGATGGAGGAGACCAGTTGGGAGCAGGACCGAGGAGGAGGAGGAAGTGTTGATGTGGCAGGGGAGATAGCCTCCTCCCATGACCTCATATTGCAAGATGCTACTTTACTGGAAATAAACCAAGAATTAGTTCAAAATAAACAAAAAGAGATGTTTTTCTTGATCGAGGACTTGAGTAATATTGATGGAAATAAGGACTGTGAGAGAACTCCAATGGAAAGAATTAAGGGCAAAAGTAAAGAAGAACTTCTGCAGGCATTAGAGAAAGCCAAGGAGAAATATGCAGCTTTTATAGCAAGAAAACAAGCTGAATTAAAGCTACTGGATCACAGTGAAGAAACTGACAATGGGTGTGGTCCAGCTGACGGCTCTGAATATGATGCATCAACATCAAAGGACGAGGAAGGAGCAAGCTGACAGACACTCCTGCAGGTAAATCTTCACCCTATTATTTCAACCACTGATGCAAATGTGAACAGGGCTGGCAGGAAAACCGAGGAATTCGGGTGCCTAGAGCCCCAAGAGGTGAATGTTTTGAATAACCTGCGGGAGGTAGAGGGCAGTGATATTAAGGCAGAAGTTCCTACTGAAACTAGCTCTAAAACTCAGAAAGGAGCGAGAAGGGGAACGAAGATCTAAAAACTGCTGTACAAGATAAAGAAATGCCTAATGTAGTTTCAGGACTGGAAAACAATCCTAAGTCTGGTAATACAGTCCCCTGGTTCGACACAGAGATTCAAAAAGGCCCAAATACAGAGGAAAAGAAAACCGGGGAAGTCATTTTCCAAAATAATCCCTTTGAACAGACTGATGCTACCATTTTCCTTTCTTAGCACGATCTACAAACCAGGATCAAAGGAAGGAAAAACAGGAGAGGCTATTATGTTACAAAACACAATCTAGATGGGCCTAATACTCATAAAGAGCCTGTAGAACAAAGGACAAAATATATCTATGCAATCCTGTCCAACATCAACAACAGAGGCAATTGGCAAAGCATTTTCCCTACACAGTAATCTAAATCAGAGACTTGAACCCTTCTGCAGTTGGTCACCGGGAAAAGCCCTAGGAGGCAGGATGGAAGAAATTGCCTCAGGCCAGTGGTTGCCAGACCCACTGTGGGCCTGCAAACACCCCAGAATGGTGTCCCAGGGGTTGCCTCAAATCTCTGTTGGGGAAAAGGGAGTACAAATCCAGACTCTGCCCAAGATATGGGGATGAAAACATGGACAGCTTCAGGAAAATATAACTGAACTGATTATACTGGAAAGAGAGCCTTAGAGAAAACATGGAACCCTGGGATCCGACACAGGACAGGAAGAATGAAACAACCTTGCAGGGACCCCAGATCTCAGAAGAGGAGTGGCACCTGAAGGTGAAGAAAAACAAACTGACCCCCTCCCCCAGCTCCCACTTTTGTCAAACTCTTTGCTAAATCAAAAAGAGGCTGCTCCTAGAAGGAATGCAGTTAGATTCGGTACAAGGGGGTCTGGAAATCAGGCCAGATCAGCAATATGTGGGGAAAAAGTCCTGAAGGACTACCACACTTTTCACTAAAAGATGTTTATGCTTTATAAGCATCTCAGGAGAGGACAACTATGACATTAGTTTCAGATCTGCATACACCTGGATTTGTTCCATGAAAGCTTCAATCAAGTTAAATTTTCACCTCTGTGGTCCCCTTTATGGTGATCCCTGACAAACCCCTCATTAAATATGTGACAGTGTTTCGAATGAAGGGTATACGTTGATGACATTACATACTGGCTTCAACAAAAATGTGAAGTATTAGCACCAGAAGCACAACTGGATTCTGAAATGTTTTTGGACTGGGGGATGGAAATATAAGGTTAAACTGAGGCAACTGGAGAGTGATATAGAGCATATACCAACTCCTTCACTGCTGGTAGAAAGAGAGGAGTGTGTTTTTATTCAGGGGCAGCCACGAGCATGCTACAAGTGTGGGGCTAGGACCCACCTCTCTAGTGTATGTATCGCCCGCCAGACAACTGTGGGGAGGTGGGGCAGCATAACATGCGCAAACCTGACACGATGTGAGTTATGGAGGACACAGGTCGCTGACATTTCCAGAGTGTCCGTGGGCTGCAAGAAATAAGGCAACAGTCATTAGCCCTGAGCTTCTTATCCAACAAGCTCAAGAGGAAGCAGCCAAAAACGTGGTACAAGCTGAAGTCCCTCCTGCAGAATACAACCCCCCAGATAATGCTCCAGACCCTATTCCAGGCAGAAAGGAGGAAGTTGAGATTGAAGAGATAAGAATAGATGAGGAGATTCATCCACTCCGTCCCAATCCTGATAAGCCCATCCAGTGGGGGGACCTATTACCAGTTTGCTACACAGATAAGTAATCCACTGAAGTGCAGGTGATCCCTCTTCCATCCCCCCCAAAAAAAACCCACCCTCCAAGAAGGACAACTAGGAATGCAAAACCAAACCCACCTCCCCACCCCCACAAGTGAGCAAGCAGGCCTAGCGGAACCTAATCCCTTTGAGATTTTGGCTCCCACTGAGGTAGAATCAGACACAGAACAGATGGATGTAGCTCTTACACCCACACAAGCTGAAGGAGGGAAGGATGATATGCTTGAGTACAAAGGGAAGAAAAAGAAAAGGAGGAAGAAAGGACCTTGAACTCTTAAATTGAATGGTTAGTTATCCCTAGTTCATGTAACTGTCATAGCCTCTACATTCCCTTAGGAGAATGGCATTGTTTCACCTATTGATAGATCTAAAACTGATATCTGTTTTTGCAAGAAACTTGGATGCTCACATCGACCAACTTTAGGCTGTTCCAGGTCGAATGGATATGGGGTCCATCCCATTGGTCCTTTGGGCCAGACAGGCAGATGGAATAGGTATCATATTTAGTACCTTTTCCTTCCAAATGACCAAGATGGTGGATTTGATTCCAGGAAGGCTCTTCATCCTAGATGGATATTGGGATAAGGTCCCATATAGATTAATAAATGTATACAGCCCACAAACAAAAGCAGACAGAGTAGCTCTAAATTTCCAAACTTCAACCTTACTTACATAAGTCCACTTATGTAATCCTGGGGGGGGACTGAGGGGGGAAAGAGTGAAAACATACTGCGATTCAAATGCCTTGCAAAAATGTGTCAATATTGGCAAGCTGAAGAATTGTGTGCACTACCAATCCCAAGGGCCCAAATATACATACAAAAGGGGGCACCTGACATTAAATATAGACCATATTTTTGTTTCTAGGAATCTCCTGACCCAAACTTTCATACTATCCCTACAGAATATTCAGACCACCTTCTTACATAAATAATGTTTCAAACAGCCTCCAAAACTAAGGAGGGAGAAAAGATGGAGATTAAATGTTTCCAGTGCTCACAGACCCTTTTGTTAAAGAGAAAATTTTCATCATTACTCTGGGCTAGGACCTCAGTGAGTGATCTCTACGAAGATTTGGGGTATGGTGGATGGACACAACAAAAGAGTTAGCAATATGGTTCCAAAACTATGGCAAGCATAGGGCAAAAAACAATCTTTTAGCTATTTAAAACTAAGATCAAAACTTCAGAACATGCTTCACAAATTGCTATGTCTAGACAAGATTATGGCCTCAACAGTGAACAGATCCAGGATGAAATGAGAAATTTCAATATGACAGGGCAAAAACTTTAAATACAGAATTGCAATTTGGAAACAAAAAAACGAATTGGAGACCCCTTTGAAGCCTGTAAAAGAAGAAAGAATACTTTAGATATGTTTCAATTAGTAAATGATAGCAGAAACATAGTGGAAGATGAGATGAGGATCCATGAAATAATCTGTGGGCTTTTGGCATCACATGAGAGTTCCCTCCTCCTTCTAAGCAAATTTGATTAATTTTATTTGGAGAATAGCCAGGTAACCTTGGCCTGGGAGGATCAGGAATTTTAACCTCCCTTTGAAATTACAGGAAATAGAAGATGTAGTTATGAAACTAAAAATGGATCTTCACCGGACCTGACGGACTGCCTTATGAGTTTTACAGATCATTTTCCAAAATAATGGCAAGGTGTTTAGTAGAACTGTTTCAGTATTTTTTGACAAAGGAGTGGTCCCCCAATTCACAGCAGGTCTCTTAATTTTTATATATAAGGGAGGGCTAAAGGTAGACATCTCAAACTGGAGACCTATAACTCTCCTGAATGCTGATTTTAAAATATTGTCTCAGGTTCTTAACAATAGGCTAAGGCAAATAGCCCTTTATTAATACATCCAGCCCAGTTTGTGGGATCCCTGGAAAGGAAGCTAACATGCCTTAATGATTATCAGAGATGTAATACAGATGTGTGGTGCTGCACAAACATCCGATTGTATCATTACTTTAGATCAAAGCAAGGCTTTGATAGAGTATGCCTTCTTCCTCTTTTCAGACCTTATTACATTATGGTATTCCAAAGGAATTTGCATAAATCCAACTTCTATATTCTAGAGTCCATGTGCAGCCTATTATTAGAGGGTTGGTAATGAAAGGTATCACCATAAATACAGGGGTTCAACCGGCTGCCTCAGCCCACTCCTTTATAACTTTTCCTGGACCTCTGATTAGAGTTCGAGCAATACCAAGAATGGGAAGGTTTGGGGATCCCAGGCCAAATGGAACTGAAAACCAAGCCCACGGACGATATATGCCTGTTTATAGCAAACCTGGGGCAATACCAACAGTAATAAAACAACTGCGGAATATTCTAGAGTATCTAATGCAACCTCAATCTAAATAAATGTAAAGGGTTGTACTTAGGAAATACAAAGAGGGCACCTGCAATAGTAAACCATATTTATTTCTCCTCAGAGCCACAAAAATCTTGGGAATAATGTTTGGACAACATAATCTCCCACTTGAGAACAGGGAAAGGCCTCTTCAGGGGCTGAAAATAAAGTCTAGAGATGAAGTCATGGAGGTTGTCTAAAATAAAAAGGTACACATAATTAAAAGGTTCATTATACCCACTTTGTTGTATATAGCCATGATTTTCCCATCCCCAGTGATCTTAGAAACAAGGTTATATGGATGCTTTTTCAGATGGTTTGGGGATCCAGATTAAACCCAATAAAAGGTGTTTTACATACTTGTCTAAACAACAAGGGGTCTGGGTATGGTGGACCCTATAATCTTTTTCCATATCCTTTTCCTGTCTCACAATCTTAAAATTGGGCTAGGGGAACCAACACGATTGTGACATACCATTTGTTTAATAAAACTGGTAGTACATATTTGGAAATTTGGACTGGAAACCTTCCCAAAATTGCCCACCTGTATCAAAATACCAGAATACATTAAACCAGCCCTCAAAAAGCTTTGCAAATGGGAGATCACTAAAGCGGATATCTCCAGACTTTCAGGACGACAATTGTACTCGCACATGGTGAGTCAAATTCATCCGGAACAACCTGAATTTAAAAATTGCCCACCAGATCTAAAGGGAGGGGTTTTAAAACAATTAAATAACAACAGAATTCCAATGCACATGTGGGAGGTATTATGGCTTTCAGCTTATGGGAGACTGAATGTAAGAGGCAATGCAAAACACAAGGCCCAAGAAGAAAGGAATTCTCCATATAACGGTTGTATAAATATTGAAGAGACAATGGATCATTTCCTTTTTACCTGTTCCTATGCAAAAGCCCTATGGGGATATTTAAAGACAGAATTGAATCTAAGGTGGTTAGACAGTTTAACCTATAGAGTCTTTTGGTCCTTGGGCATTGTCCCAATCTCAAGATAATGTATGATTATGATATTTTAATGGTGTTGTTTTGCTGTTTAAAGTTTTACCTTTGTGAGCTTTGCTGTCAATGGACACTCCAACAGAGACTGATGTCACCTCACCACCTAAGACACTGGTGAACAAGCTCTGGGGGCAGTGTTTAGAAAAGATCTGCAGGCTAATCCTAAGAGCTACGTTTTAAGGAAATGGAAAGGTTGTTTGGATTTATCAAATACAAGTAAGGGAGGTAAAGTAAAAACCTATTTCTAAACAAGACATGTTTAAAAAGTACTACCGATTTTTGCCCTAACAGTTTATTGGTTACTCAGTAGTTGGAAAATTATTTTTGAACAATCACTTTTAACCAGAGTATGAATGAAATACTTGTTTATTTGGGATTAAAGTGGTATTCTTTCATGTGACTTAACACACTCAGAAGTAATTGGGTTTGAGAGCTACAACTAGCAAAATTCCCCTGCCACAATGGTATGGGGAAAGATAATAAGGGGAAGGGGAGAAGGTTTCTTTGGGGTTAAGGAGTGATTATTGTGTGGTCTTTAACATACTGCATCAAGTGTGAAGTGAATACCTGTTCTTTCTTTCTATATGTTTTGTTTTTTCTTTCCTCTTTATTTTTTCTACAATGTGTTATGATTTGTGATGATGTGATATCAATAAAAAATTCCCCTACTCTTTTCGATAAGTGCCATGGGATCTTTAACATCCACCTGAACTACCACCAATCCAGGCAGATGGGACCTCGGTTTAACGTCTCATCCGAAAGACAGAACCTCAGAAGTGCAGCACCCCTCTCATGCTGCACTACAGTGTCAGTACTGGGATATTAACCCAAGTGTCAGATGTGGGAACTGAACCCTCAGCCCTCTGATCTCCTGGCCTCAGAGGCGAGTGTGCTACCTACTGAGCCACTGACACTGTAAGCATTTGCTAGTCTGTGGCCAGCTGAGGAGAGAGAGAAGAGAAGAAGGCTGTGCCAGTCGTTGTGGGGTTGACGTGCTTGTCAAGGGCTGATGGGGGCCACACAGTGCATCGCGAGAAGTGGGTTGACATGAAAAATGGGGAAAGGATCAGCTGGCATGATGAAGGCCTGGCCCCCTACTGCTGCTAGCCACACAGAACCCTCACACTCTTACCTTAGGTAACCCTCCCTGGAGATGCTGCATCTCCTTGACTTGCCCAGTTTAGCAGTCCACTGCCCTGTCTGTGCACTGGTGGCTTCAACCTTCCCTAGTGGTGGTCAATAAGTGTAGCTTCTTTCAACCTTCACCCCTCCCTGAGAGGAGACTGATCTGAGGGATGCTGAATCCTGTCAACCTCCCCCATGCTAGTCTACATTAGTGACCAGCATCTGTCCCTAAATCAGGTTGTTGTCCTGGCACTGGTATCACCCTGCCAACCAACTTAAAAAAAAAAAAAAAACACTTAAAAAAAAACCCTTTTTAATTTTTAAACCACTCACCTGACCCAGCTAATCAGAATCAGAGTCTTTATCACTAATAGTAACTCATTTTCTGCTTTGACTACAGGTCTCATGGAACAATTACCACACTGTAACAGGACACCAGCTCCGGTGTGGGAGGACACTGAACATGTATCAGATAAGTATTGTTTTATAATTATATTACCTTGTTTGTCCAGTTAGCTACTGAAGAGCTGTGGCCCTTTTGCTGTTCTTATTTTACAGGTATGACTGGATGTTTCCTCGAACCACCCACCCGTTCCAGAATCCCCAGGACCCAGGTAAGTGCTATTTACTTTTCATGTTAGGATGTACTGGTGCATCAAAAGTATCATCACGAGCCATTATCTTTCCATCATTTGCACAGTAAAGAGGCTTGGGCATGGACCAGTTGGCAAAGGATGTCAAGATGATGTCGAGGGACAGAGGGTCAAACCAAATGGCCAGGATTTACCTACAGTATATTCTTCCACTCCCAGTTATGGGTGAGGAATCGTGAGCACAGTGTTCCTACATTTTGCCTTCATAGGATTCAGATACAGGTGGGATGGAGAAAGAATATCTCGGGTGAGGACAATGATGAAAAATTGTTGCAGGGATGGGGATAGCCATACAACCGAAGCCCACAGCCTGGCAGAGACTGATCCTCACCGTTATACCATTAGCATAATATATCAATGTATACAGAGTGGTGCAGTCTGTAAGCAGATCTAAGGTGGGAGGAGAGTATCCAGGCATGGTGCTGTAGGGAGGATTTTAGCCCTCATGTTTTAACCATTGGTTGGAAGGACTTGATGCATTAATAACACCAGTGCCTTACTCCAGTTGTGCCATAGGTGCTGCCAGAAGAGAAGGATGCCTGCACCCTCCTCACACACAGCGTCATACTCCAGCTGTGCCAAAGTGTCACACAGAGCAAACTGCCTTCACCCTCCTTTTCCAGAGCCACAGCACATTATCTCCATATTATAGTGGCCCTCTGACCTGGTGGATGTGAATCGATTGGGAGCTGGTCTTGGGTCTTCCACATTGTAGTGTGACTCACTATCAGCTAGCACCACTTGGGTCAAAAATGAGACTTAACTGGAATAGAAGCCCAGGTCCCAGAATGCTACCCAGTGCTCTATCAACTGAGATATTAGACCCAACATGAGCTTAACTTGATGATTTTGGATGTTTTGTTTCAGATGCAAATTTCTTAAGATGTTTTCCACTTTCTTTTCAGATGCACACATTAAAGAATGGCGGCGACACTTGGAGACAGCAAATCATAAAGTAGTTCAGAGTAAGCATGTTTTTACCACATACTGTGTATATCCATTTTTCAATCTACTACTCCTTTTATTACATAACCTACTCTGTCTGGCTGTTCCTCATGCACAGCCTAATCACTAATACTCTCACAAGCAAGCTCACCTTGTACTATGCTTACATAAGCATACCCACATTGTACTGCTCTGTCACAAGCATCCTCCCACATTGATATCACACAGGTATACTCACTTTACTGTTACTCGCACACACCCTCGTGCTGCCTTCTTTTCCACACACCCCTTATGTTGCATTCTGTTACATACCTGCGTTGTGTTGAGCACTCTTTCACACATTTGTCTTGTGCAGTGTTTTGTATCACACACACACACACGTACAGAAACATAGAAATTGTCGGCATATAAAAACTGCCAGGCCCATCCAGTCTGCCCGAAAGCCCTACATTAGTTTGTTTCCACTGACTCTACCTAGTCAATGTCTTTTCCCCTTCCTTCCCACCACCAATGTATATTTATGCCTGTCCCATGCATGTTTAAACCCTGCACTGTGTTCACCCCCCCACCTCCTGTAGTAGTTTATTCCATAGTCCCACCACCCTCTTTATAGAAAAACTTTCTCACATTTCCCTCAAGCCTGCTACCATCCAATTTCATGTCATGCCCCTTGTTCTTACACACCTCTTATATTGGAAAATGTCTCCCCTGCACTTTGTTTATGTCCTTAAATTGCTTGAATGTTTCTATCCTGTCCCCAGTCCCTCTCCTCCAGTGAGTACATATTGAGGTCCTTTAGTCTCTCCTCATACGTTTTCTGGTGCAGTCCTTGTACCAACTTAGTAAGCCCTTCTCTGGACTGCCTCTACCCCATCAGTGTCCTTACAAAGGTGTGGCCACCAGAACTGCACACAGTACTCTAGGTGAGGCCTCACTAGCATTTTGTACAATGGCATAACCAATCCCTCCTTCTGCTTATGATGCTCTAGCTATGCATCCTAGCAAGCCACTGGCTCTCCCTGCAGTACTTGTACTCTGCTTAGACACTTTTGGTCATCAAAATGATAGCCCCAGGTCCCTTTTCTTCCTTTGTAATAGGCAGCAACTCTCACCCCATCCTGTAGCACTCCCCAGGGTCCCCTCTTCCCAGGTGCATTATTTTGCACTTGGAATTAAATCTTAGTTGCCACACTTCAGACCATTTTTCGAAGCTTCACAGAGCCCTCCCATTCTCTCTACTCCATCTGGAGTATTCACCATATTCAGTTCTTGGTTTCATCTGCAAACAGGCAGACCTTTCCTTCCAGCCCTACCACAATGTCACTAGTGAAAACATTAAACAGGACTGGCCCAAGGACTGATCCCTGAGGTACCCCATTGATCATCTCCCTCTCCCTAACTGGATCCCATTTACCACCACCCTCTGATTCCTGTCTGTAAGCCAGTTCCTAACACAGTTTACCACTGTGTGCCCATGCCCAGAGTACTCATTTTGTTGACCAGCCTTTCATGTGGGACTGTGTTGAAGGCTTTGCTGAAATCTAGGTAGGTGACATCCATGTCCCCCAGATTGATGTCCTTTGTAACCCAATCAAAAAAGTCTATCAGATTTGACTGACACAGCCCCTGCTGTGAATCCATGCTGCCTCGGATCCTGGGCCTGACCGGACTCAGGTGCTCCACTATCCTTTCTTTAAGCAGTGCCTCCATGATCTTTCCCACTACTGAGGTGAGGGCTGATGGGTCTGTAGTTACCATATCCCTCCCTACCGCCACTTTTGTGTAGCTGGACTACATGTGCCCTCTTCCAGGCTTCTGGAACAACACCTGTGTTAAGTGACTCAATGAACAAAGCTGCCAGTGGCGCCGCTAGCTCCCCCGTCAATTTCTTTAATATCCTGGGATGTATGCCATCTAGCCCCATTATCTTGTCCACTTTTAGTTTTGTGAGCTTCTTCAGGACTCTCTCCACCACGAATGGACTAGTGTTTACCTCTCCCTCTCCTTTGTTCCTGCTACTCAGTTGTGGTCAGTGACCCTCACCCTCTTCAGTGAATACTGAGCAGAAGTATTTGTTCAGTATTTCTGCTTTTTCTAGGTTTCCCTCTTTGCACTCTCCTGTCTCCCTCTAAACCATACAATCCCCCCCGTCTTCCGTGCTTTCACTGGCGTACCTAAAGATGTCTCGATTCCTTTCTTCACTGTCTGCAACAATCTTTCTTCAGGTCTAGCCTTTACTCTCCTTACAACCTTTCCTGCTTATCTAAGATTCTTTAGGTACTCTTCCCTGTCTGGCTCCTTTGAGTTTCCTTTGTTCTAAGAGAAACTTGCCCTTTGTGGCCTCACCTTGCCTGCTGCCTTTCTTGATAACCATAGTGGTTTCTATCTTTTCCTGCCTTTGCTTATCACCTTGATGCAATGGTTAAGTCACCCTCTTGTATGGCTCCCTAAAGCATTTCTGCAGTCTAATTCTCTCCCATTTCATCCGGCAGGCCCCTCTTTGATACACCCTCCATTTTCTCAAAATCTGCCCTTTAAATCCAGAACTCTTGCCTTAGTGTGACTGGAGCCAGTATCTCTGTACTGATGTTAAAACCACACTATATTGTAGTCCACTGGATCCCAGCACAGCCTTCCACCCGGACATCCGATATATTGTCCCCATTGGTCAGTGCCACGTCCAAAATGCCCTTCTCTTGTGGGATCTCCCTACCAGCTGTCTGAGTCCTGCCCTCTGCAGTGAATCAGGATGTCCCTGTGGTCACGGAGTGAGCACTTTCAGGCATGGTTGGGTCAGTCGTTTTCAGGGAATGGACACAACAGTTTCCCAAACTCTTTTGCCACATGCCTCCTTATGATTCTTGGCCAACATCAAAAATAAGTGCAAATTTGGAGCTTCCAGGAGCTGAGCAGGCAGCCCGAAATAGAGGAGCAAGCGCCAAGGTAATCCCTCACTTATTCAAAATAAAATCAAAGTACAGATTCTTCCGTATTAAAACTGCGTTCTAAGGAAGATCTGAGATATTTTGGAGGCAGCTGCTCAGGAGCGCCAACCCGGCCTGAACCTTAACTACAGACCCCAAAATTTCTTAACTAGCTGACTTATTTTAAAAACCTGTAGAGCTTGCAAAGCGTGAAATGCTGTTCGATTTGAAATATATGCGTTGACAGAATCGATTCCTGACAGGTATTATGTGGGTCAAATACCTTAATCAAGCAGTCTTTAGGTTTTACTCCTCAGAGGTTTATGCATATTCCATGCTCTGGTGATGACTTTGACATTAGTTTTCAGGTCACCTGAATTACTGGAGCGTTTTTGGATTGAAGCTTAGCAGAAGCTGATAAAACTAATCCCTTATGGACACCCTTTCAGGTTATTCACTTAACAAACAACCTTTTTCGTGTTATTACTGTTTTGTTAGAAATGAAAGATTGATGTATTTCGACATTTATTCTGGTTGGAGAAACATTGTGACTTGCAGGTACCCGGATCAATTTTGGATGCTGAGGTTTGAATGGTGATGGAAGATGTAGTTACGCTGACTCAGAGGGTTTAGCATCTACCTAATTGTTTTTATAGGTAGGATAAGGGTTTTATTTTATCAGGGCAAACCAAACACTGTTTTCAATGTGGGTCTCAGTCACCTTAGTTCTTCCTGTTCTTACAAAATGTATTTATTGTGGGGGGGTTGTCACTGAGTGATCAGTGCATCAATACACCAAAATGTAACTTTGTGAAGAGGTAGCCACTGCTTTTGGATTGTCCATGGGCCTGATAACACTGTGAAATCAATTATGGTGCAAGATTATTGTACATAAGGGCGCTAAATCTATAGTCACTGGTCCTCATAGTGCAACTTGTAGCTTACGATATGTAACTGCATCCCCCCCTCTGTACCTGCAACTTCCTATTTTGTGTGAGTGAGGAAAACCAGGAAGAACACAAGACCTTGTCAAGGCTGCACAAACACTTAGTAAATACATTGTCCACATTATGCCCCTCCTTAGTGGAATCTGATCTTCAAAATCCTGCTCCTCAGTGTTGAGTACCGGTTTTGAAAACAGATACTCAGTTTTGGCAGAACGGACTATGGTAATGATCATGACTGATTCCTTTGGCTTCCTACAATTGAGTATTCAGTCAGATTCGGAAATAGTTAGCACTTAAAAAGAAACATACTTTTACATCAAAAGGTGCAAGGAAAAGTACAAGACTAGCTAAGTTTATACATCTTAACCTCATAGATCTTTTCACTTTATGTCTGGCTCTGAGTATACAATCCTGACTTGCTAGTTTGAACACTAATACATTCGCTCTAGGTTTAGTTATTGGCTACTTTTGAATTTTTTCAAATTTGGAGTATGATTGTTTTTCTTCAAGATACTAGATTATACTCCACACAGGATTTTCAATCTGCTTGGAGGCATGGATATGGGGCCTAGTTGTTAGTCAGAATGGAATTGATCTATGCTCTCTGGATTTGAGTATTTGTTTTACTACCCCCCAGACATACAGTCACATATTGTGGATATTGTACCGGGAGCGTGCTTTATTGTGATGTTACCTTGGCTTCGATAGATTTTCGACTCCTAAGCGTATTTATGACCCACAGTCTAAGGCTGGTAGGATAGCATTACTTAAACAGATTCGCCTTATCTGTTTTCTTGTAAAAATATATTGTTCGGGGGAGATTTTAACATTTCACACTTTGAGCAAACAATCCTTTTCCAAAATATATTGTGATACATATTTTCTGAGATCCCTAATTACCTAATCTAGTTTAATAGATGTGTTCCAGAATCATCTCCGCTCTGCACACCTTTTTTCAAGGTAACAAATCTTCTAGGATTTGATTATTGGTTTGTGTCATCTTCTTTACAGACCAGTGATCCATCAGTTAATATAGTAGCCACATCAGACTTCATGCTCTTATATGTTACTCTTTTCAAATTGCAATAACACATCCAGAGGTATGGTTATTGAAGTTAAATATGTCCTTATTGGATATTCCCATAGTCAGGGAAGGTTTCAAGCAATTATTACAGCCATTGCGATCAGTATTTTTCTCTATGATGATAAACATACATGGTGGGAAGACACAAAACAGGATTTTCAGGTGTATTTCAAAAAATAGGTAGGCTGTTGGGTAGTTATAAAACTAGACTTATCTTTAGCACGTAATTCCTTATTGGCTTTCCAAAATTGTATGATAAAAGGTCAGTCAGATAGGATGAGTGGGAATTTCACCTGTAAACATTATTTAACACAGCTACAACATGATCAGATGTCTTCTTTTGCAACATGAACAGAGGTTTGGACTTAGTGGTTCTAGAGCACATACAAACCCTTTTGATTTTTTGTAAGGCGTCCAGACAAAAAAGATTTAATGTCCTTGAAACAACTTTGGACAGTGTGTATTTTGAAAAGAAGACATTCTAAAAGTAGTATATAACAGCTTATAATTTGTTTTTCCATGAAAGCCAAACCCACCTCAATCAGATGTAGTTGAATGGCTACTCTCTTGTTCTTCAAAAGAAAATTCCTGATTATTTAGTCTGTACTTTGTTGCAACTCATTTCAAGTAGGATGTGAACTTGTTATTAAAAATTTCTTCAGATAAGACTCTGGTTCTGATGGATTACCGAATGAAATATACAAACTTCTGTTACCTTTCCTTTTGACAGAATTGACAGACTTGTTTGCATATAGCTTCAATTTGGGCCTGTTATCTCCTAGTATGTATGACGGTATAAGTTATTCTCTTTACTATAAAAAGGAATAAGACAGATTTAAATAATTGGAGACCTATTACTCTGTTGAATAGTGATTACAAGATACTTTCTAAGATTCTTAGTAATCTTTATCACTTTGTCTGACAACTGTGATCCATCCCACCCATTTGTCTAATTCCAGAAAGATCCTACATGGTGGTTGGTCTTATTCTTTTACGTGAGATTTTTCTAGGTCACCAGGTGACCTTATGGGTTTTTACTTAGCTTGGACAAAAACAAGTCTTTGACAGTGTCTCTCATACATATTTATGGCTTTGCCTAGAAAGTATGAACTTTCCGAGACCTTTCATCTCTTGGGTTGAAGACATGTTACAATGAAAGCTTTTGGCCACCCTCTTCCTTATTGGATGGCTGGGTTGGTGTATTCTTGTAACCAGGGGTGACAAGGCCGTCCTCTGCCCTTTACTATATATTCTATCTTTGAACCACTTATTTCTGGATAATGCTAATGATAATATTGGGGATTATCTTTTAGTAGTACTTGTTTAAATAAAGACAATTTTCTTGCTGATGATCTCTGTCTCGCTTTTGCAGATCTCCCATCGTGCTTGCCACGACGTGCCTTGTTATTGGCATATGCGGAGGTTTCGGCCCAAGCATTAATTTCCTCCAAAAGTAAGTATTTTCGTTTTAAATTTAGATGTTTCTATAAAATTGACTACCCAAATATTCCAATTTGTGTTGGCCCTGAAGTTATTAGGGCGATATTGGGGTATGGAAGACCCTGCTTTTATAATTGGGAACTCTTGTTGTCTGTAGTTAAATCTATGTAAATATTTGGAATAAATGGAAATGTCCAAAAGAACGGGTATATATGGTTAAAACTTATTTATTGAGTATGTTTTTATATTTGGGGGCTTTGTTTCCAACCTCTTTCTCTTGACACCACACTTTATGGATATATTTCTTTTCTGCTATTTGGGAGTAGACTAAACCCGATTAAGAGGGGTATATTATATCAGGATTTTAAGTTGGAGGGATTGGATGATAAACCCCATTGTTTTCTTTTTTCTCTTTATTTGTGTCACAAAATTTATGTCCACTATTAAGAAAAGAGGAGAAATTGGTATAGTTGGGTATGGAGACAGTAGCTATGGTTATTACAGTGGGAATCTGCAGTGGTCTTCCTAAACAAGTATCCTTAGTGGGTCTTCTATTACATTTTAAACCCTGTTTTTCCAAAATTAAAACATGGGGCTTTGTAAAGTACACTTAGAATTATACAATAGGAAAACTCTATATGGAAAAATTATGGAATCTTTTAATTCCATCACATTTCTCGATATTTTCTAGTGCTAAAATATCACAAATTGGTAATATGCTTACTCCATGAGAATTCCTGCTACATGTGGGATGTGGTTTGGCTTACAGCCCATTTAAAATTAAATGTAAAGGGAAATTTGAAACATAAGGAGATATCAGTTAGAGGATGTCCCAGATCTGATATATGTCATACTCAAATAGAAACTGTTCCTCATTTATTTTTTGAATGCCCTTATATTCTTGATTTTGGGATTTTATTTCCCTTCAGTGGAAACATTTTCCTGTTCAGGATATTACTGAAGATACATTATTTTTTGGAATATTACCGGTATCTTGGTGTGATTATTTTTCGGATACCATTTTTGTTATTTTAGCTTGTTTTAAATATCATATTTGGCACGCAAGAAGTATTTGGTCTTTGCAGCAACAATTTATTTCTCCAACACAATTATTTTGGACAATTCACTATACTGTACAAAAAATATATCTGGTGGAGAAAAGGCATCTTCCATCGGGTGTTTTCCAGAAATACTGAAGCTTTTACATTGGCTTGATACGGGATAATTGTTTAAGTTTTTGAATTAATTGGAGTATCAATACATTGTTTCGTTCTTTTTATTTTCTTTCTTTTCTTTTAGGTTTTGTATGAAGTTGATCTGCAGTTATTATTATTATTGTACAAAGTTCTCAATTTAGTATGGTTTTCACCCTTTTCAGGGGTGGGTTAGTTTTTTGCACAAATATGGATTATTTCTGTTAAAATGTCATATTTGTGGTAATCCGTATTTATGCTTTCACTTTTTTCTCATGATTTGTATGATGCAATATAATTTTTGTATTTGTTTTGAAATTTTCTCAATAAAAATTCTCTACTCTCCTGCCAGCAGGGGCTTAACATCCTGTGAGCAGGGATGGAGGAGCAGTTGGGAGCAGGACCGAGGAGGAGGAGAGGAAGTGTTGATGTGGCAGGGAGATAGCCTCCTCCCATGACCTCATATTGCAAGATGCTACTTTTACTGGAAATAAACCAAGAATTAGTTGAACTAAACAAAAGAGATGTTTTTCTTGATCGAGGACTTGAGTAATATTGATGGAATAAGACTGTGAGAGAACTCCAATGGAAAGAATTAATGCAAAAGTAAAAGAAAGAACTTCTTGCAGGCATTGAGAAAGCCAGGGAGCAATATGCAGCTTTATAGGCAAGAAAACAAGCTGAATTAAAGCTACTGGGATTGCGGAAGAAACTGATAATGGGTGTGGTCCAGCTGACGGCTCTGGAATATGATGCATCAACATCAAAGGACGAGGAAGGAGTAGTTGATAGACACTCCTGCAGGTAAATCTTCACCCTATTATTTCAACCACTGATGCAATGTGAACAGGGCTGGCAGGAAAACTGAGGGATCTGTGCCTAGGAGCCCCAAGAGGTGAATGTTTTGAATAACTCATGAGGTAGAGGGCAGTGATATTAAGGCAGAAGTTCCTACTGAAACTAGCTCTAAAACTCAGAAAGGAGCCAGAAGGGGAACTAAGATCTAAAACTGCTGTACAAGATAAAGAAATGCCTAATGTAGTTTCAGGACTGAAAACAATCCTAAGTTCTGGTAATACAGTCCCCTGGTTCTGACACAGAGATTCAAAAGGCCCAAATACAGAGGAAAGAGAACCGGGAAGTCATTTTCCAAAATAATCCTTTGAACAGACTGATGCTACCATTTTTCCTTTTCTTAGCACGATCTGCCAAACCAGGATCAAAGGAAGGAAAAACAGGAGAGAGGCTATTATGTTGGCAAAACACAATCTAGATGGGCCTAATACTCATAAAGAGCCTGTAGAACACAAGGGACAAAATATATCTATGCAATCCTGTCCAACATCAACAACAGAGGCAATTGAAGCATTTTCCACACAGTAATCTAAATCAGAGACTTGAACCCTTCTGCAGTTGGTCACCGGAAAAGCCCTATAGGAGGCAGGATGGAAGAAATTGCCTTCAGGCCAGTGGGTTGCCAGACCACGTGGCCTGCAAACACCTCAGAATGGTGTCCCAGGGGTGCCTCAAATCTCTGTTGGGGAAAAGGGAATTACAAATCCAGACTCTGCCCAAGATATGGGGATAATACTGGACAGCTTCAGGAAAATATAACTGAACTGATTATACTGGAAAGAGAGCCTTAGAGAAAACATACGGAACCCTGGGGATCCACAGGACAGGAAGAATGAAACAACCTTTGCAGGGACCCCAGATCTCAGAAGAGGAGGTGGCACCTGAAGGTGAAAGAAAAACAAACTGACCCCCTCCCCGTGCTTGCACGTAAAACTCTTTTCAAATCAAAAAAAGGCTGCTCCTAGAGGAATACAGTTAGGGATTACGGTACAAAAGGGGGTCTGGAAATCAGGCCAGATCAGCAATATGTGGGGAAAAGCTCTGAAGGACTTACTCACTTTTCACTAAAAGATGTTTATGCTTTTATACATCTCAGGAGAGGACAACTATGACATAGTTTCAGATCTGCATACACCCTGGATTTGTTCTCGCAAAGCTTCAATCAAGTTAAATTTTCACCTCTGTGGTCCCCTTATGGTGATCCCTGACAAAAACCCCTCATTAAATATGTGACAGTGATGTTTCGGATGGTACTGTTGATGACATTACATACTGGCTTCAATAAAATGTGAAGTATTGAGTCACCAGTAGCAACTGGATTCTGAAATGTTTTGGACTGGGGATGGAAATATAAGGGTTAAACTGAGGCAACTGAGAGTGATATAGAGCATATACCAAACTCCTTCATGCTGGGTAGAATAGAGGAGTGTGTTTTATTCAGGGCAGCAGCCACGGTTTGCATGCTACAGGTATGAAGACTTTAGGACCCACCTCTCTGGTGTATGTGATCGCCCCCGGCCAGACAACTGTGGGGAGGTGGGGGCATGGCATAAATGCGCAAACCTGACACGATGTGAGTTATGGAGGACACAGGTCGCTGACATTTCCAGAGTGTCCGTGGGCTGCAAGAAATAAGGCAACAGTTATTAGCCCTGAGCTTCTTATCCAACAAGCTCAAGAGGAAGCAGCCAAAAACGTGGTACAAGCTGGAAGTCCTCCTGCAGAATACAACCCCAGATAATGCTCCAGACCCTATTCCAGGCAGAAAGGAGGAAGTTGAGATTGAAGAGATAAGAATAGATGAGGAGATTCATCCACTCCTTCCAATCCTGATAAGCCCATCCAGTGGGGGGACCTATTACCAGTTTGCTACACAGATAAGTAATCACTGACAGTGCAGGTGATCCTCTTCCATCCCCCAAAAAACCCACCCTCCAAGAAGGACAACTAGGAATGCAAACCAAACCCACCCTCCCCACCCCCACAAGTGAGCAAGAGGTCGAAGGAACCTAATCCCTTTGAGATTTTAATTTCCCACTGAGGTAGAATCAGACACAGAACAGATGGATGTAGCCTTACACCCAACAAGCTGAAGGAGGAAGGATGATATGCTTGAGTACAAAGGAAGAAAAAGAAAGGAGGAAGAAAGGACCTTGAACTCTTTAAATTGAATGGTTAGTTATCCCTGGAGTTCATGTAACTGTTATAGCTTCATATTCCCTTAGGAGAATTGGCATTGTTTCACCTATTGATAGATCTCAAACTGATATCTGTTTTTGCAAGAAACTTGGATGCTCACATCGGACCAACTTAGGCTGTTCCAGGCCGAATGGATATGGGGGCCATCCTATTGGTCCTTTGGGCCAGACAGGGCAGATGGAATAGGTATCATATTTAGTACCTTTTCCTTCCAAATGACCAAGATGGTGGATTTGATTCCAGGGAGGCTCTTCATCCTAGATGGATATTGGGATAAGGTCCCATATAGATTAATAAATGTATACAGCCCACAAACAAAAGCAGACAGAGTAGCTCTAAATTTCAAACTTCAACCTTACTTTCATAAGTCCACTTATAATCTTGGGGGACTGAGGGGAAAGAGTGAAACATACTAGCATTCAAATGCCTTGCAAAAATGTGTCAATATTGGCAAGCTGAAGAATTGTGTGCACTACCAATCCCAAGGGCCCAAATATACATACAAAAGGAGGCACCTGACATTAAATATAGACCATATTTTTGTTTCTAGGAATCTCCCTGACCCAAACTTTCATACTATCCCTACAGAATATTCAGACCACCTTCTCTTACAAATAATGTTTCAAACAGCCCCCCCGAAAATAAGGAGGGAGAAAAGATGGAGATTAAATGTTTCAGTGCTCAGGGGCTCTTTTGTTAAAGAGAAAATTTCATCATTACTCTGGGCTAGGACCTCAGTGAGTGATCTCTATGAAGATTTGGGGTATGGTGGATGGACATCAAAAGAGTTAGCAATATGGTTCCAAAACTATGGCAAGTATAGGGCAAAAAACAATCTTTTAGCTATTTAAAAACTAGATCAAAAACTTCAGAACATGCTTTCACAGTCTGCTATGTCTAGACAAGATTATGTCTCTCAATAGTGAACAGATCCAGGATGAAATGAGGAAATTCTAATATGACAGGGCAAAACTTTAAATACAGAATTGCAATTTGGAAACACAAAAACGAATTGGAGACCCTTTGAAGCCTGTAAAAAGAAGAAGATACTTTAGATGTTTCAATTATTAAATGATATAGAAACATAGTGGAAGATGAGATGGGGATCCATGAAATAATCTGTGGGCTTTTGTTATATATGAGAGTTCCTCTCCTTCTAAGCAAATTTGATTAATTTTATTTGAGAATAGCTGTAACCTTGGCCTGGGAGGATCAGGATTTTTAACTCTTTGAAATTACAGGAAATAGAAGATGTAGTTATGAAACTAAAATGGATCTTCACCCGGACCTGGCGGACTCGCTCTTATGAGTTTTACAGATCATTTTCCAAAATAATGGCAAGGTGTTTAGTAGAACTGTTTTCAGTATTTTTTGACAAAGGAGTGGTCCCCCAATTCACAGCAGGTCTCTTAATTTTTATATATAAGGGAGGGCTAAAGGTAGACATCTCAAACTGGAGACCTATAACTCTCCTGAATGCTGATTTTAAAATATTGTCTCAGGTTCTAACAATAGGCTAAGGCAAATAGCCCTTTATTAATACATCCAGCCCAGTTTGTGGGATCCCTGAAAGGAAGCTATAACATGCCTTAATGATTATCAGAGATGTAATAGAGATGTGTGGTGCTGCACAAACATCCGATTGTATCATTACTTTAGATCAAAGCAAGGCTTTGATAGAGTATGCCTTCCTTCCTCTTTTTCAGACCTTATTACATTATGGTATTCCAAAGGAATTTGCATAAATCCAACTTCTATATTCTAGAGTCCATAGTGCAGCCTATTATTAGAGGGTTGGTAATGAAAGGTATCACCATAAATACAGGGGTTCAACCGGCTGCCCTCAGCCCACTCCTTTATAACTTTTCCTGGACCTCTGATTAGAGTTCTGAGCAATACCAAGAATGGGAAGGTTTGGGGGGATCCCAGGCCAAATGGAACTGAAAATCCAAGCCTATATGGACGATATATGCCTGTTTATAGCAAACCTGGGGCAATTACCAACAGTAATAAAACAACTGCAGGAATATTCTAGAGTATCTAATGCAACCTCAATCTAAATAAATGTAAAGGGTTGTACTTAGAAATACAAAGAGGGCACCTGTAATAGTAAACTATATTTATTTCTCCTCAGAGCCACAAAAAATCTTGGGAATAATGTTTGGACAACATAATCTCCCACTTGAGAACAGGGAAAGGGCTCTTCAGGGGGCTGAAAATAAAGTCTAGAGATGGAAGTCATGGAGGTTGTCTAAAATAAAAAGGGTACACATAATTAAAAGGTTCATTATACCCACTTTGTTGTATATAGCCATGATTTTCCCATCCCCAGTGATCTTAGAAACCAGGTTATATGGATGCTTTTTTCAGATGGTTTGGGGATCCAGATTAAACCCAATAAAAAGGTGTTTTACATACTTGTCTAAACAACAAGGGGGTCTGGGTATGGTGGACCCTATAATCTTTTTCCATATCCTTTTCCTGTCTCACAATCTTAAAATTGGGCTAGGGGAACCAACCGGTGTGACATACCATTTGTTTTGTAAAACTGGTAGTGCATATTTGGAAATTTGGACTGGAAACCTTCCCCCAAAATTGCCCACCTGTATCAAAATACCAGAATACATTAAACCAGCCCTCAAAAAGCTTTGCAAATGGGAGATCACTAAAGCGGATATCTCCAGACTTTCAGGACGACAATTGTACTCGGACATGGTGAGTCAAATTCATCCGAACAACCTGAATTTAAAAATTGCCCACCAGATCTAAAGGGAGGGGTTTGTAAAACAATTAAATAACAACAGAATTCCAATGCACATGTGGGAGGTATTATGGCTTTCAGCTTATGGGAGACTGAATGTAAGAGGCAATGCAAAACACAAGGCCAAGAAGAAAGGAATTTCCATATAACGGTTGTATAAATATTGAAGAGACAATGGATCATTTCCTTTTACCTGTTCCTATGCAAAAGCTCTATGGGGATATTTAAAGACAGAATTGAATCTAAGGTGGTTAGACAGTTTAACCTATGAGTCTTTGGTCCTTGGGCATTGTCCCAATCTCAAGATAATGTATGATTATGATATTTTAATGGTGTTGTTTTGCTGTTTAAAGTTTTACCTTTGGCAGGCTTGCTGTCAATGGACACTCCAACAGAGACTGATGTCATATACCACCTATAAGACACTGGTAGAACAAGCTCTGGGGGCAGTGTTTAAGAAAGATCTGCAGGCTAATCCTAAGAGCTACGTTTTAAGGAAATGGAAAGGGTTGTTTGGATTTATCAAATACAAGTAAGGAGGTAAAGTAAAAACCTATTTCTAAACAAGACATGTTTAAAAAGTACTACCGATTTTTGCCCTAACAGTTTATTGGTTACTCAGTAGTTGGAAAATTATTTTGAACAATCACTTTTTAACCAGAGTATGAATGAAATACTTGTTTATTTGGGATTAAAGTGGTATTCTTTCATGTGACTTAACACACTCAGAAGTAATTGTTTGAGAGCTACAACTAGCAAAATTCCCCTGCCACAATGGTATGGGGAAAGATAATAAGGGGGAGGGGAGAAGGTTTCTTTGGGGTTAAGGAGTGATTATTGTGTGGTCTTTAACATACTGCATCAAGTGTGTGAAGTGAATACCTGTTCTTTCTTTCTATATGTTTGTTTTTTCTTTCCTCTTTATTTTTTCTACAATGTGTTATGATTTGTGATGATGTGATATCAATAAAAAATTCCCCTACTCTTTTCGATAAGTGCCATGGGATCTTTAACATCCACCTGAACTACCACCAATCCAGGCAGATGGGACCTCGGTTTAACGTCTCATCCGAAAGACAGAACCTCAGAAGTGCAGCACCCCTCTCATGCTGCACTACAGTGTCAGTACTGGGATATTAACCCAAGTGTCAGATGTGGGAACTGAACCCTCAGCCCTCTGATCTCCTGGCCTCAGAGGCGAGTGTGCTACCTACTGAGCCACTGACACTGTAAGCATTTGCTAGTCTGTGGCCAGCTGAGGAGAAGAGAAGAGAAGAAGGCTGTGCCAGTCGTTGTGGGGTTGACGTGCTTGTCAAGGGCTGATGGGGGCCACACAGTGCATCGCGAGAAGTGGGTTGACATGAAAAATGGGGAAAGGATCAGCTGGCATGATGAAGGCCTGGCCCCCTACTGCTGCTAGCCACACAGAACCCTCACACTCTTACCTTAGGTAACCCTTCCTGGAGATGCTGCATCTCCTTGACTTGCCCAGTTTAGCAGTCCACTGCCCTGTCTGTGCACTGGTGGCTTCAACCTTCCCTAGTGGTGGTCAATAAGTGTAGCTTCTTTCAACCTTCACCCCTCCCTGAGAGGAGACTGATCTGAGGGATGCTGAATCCTGTCAACCTCCCCCATGCTAGTCTACATTAGTGACCAGCATCTGTCCCCTAAATCAGGTTGTTGTCCTGGCACTGGTATCACCCTGCCAACCAACTTAAAAAAAAAAAAAAAACACTTAAAAAAAAACCCTTTTTAATTTTTAAACCACTCACCTGACCCAGCTAATCAGAATCAGAGTCTTTATCACTAATAGTAACTCATTTTCTGCTTTGACTACAGGTCTCATGGAACATTACCACACTGTAACAGGACACCAGCTCGGTGTGGAGGACACTGAACATGTATCAGATAAGTATTGTTTTATAATTATATTACCTTGTTTGTCCAGTTAGCTACTGAAGAGCTGTGGCCCTTTTGCTGTTCTTATTTTACAGGTATGACTGGATGTTTCCTCGAACCACCCCAACCCGTTCCAGAATCCCCAGGACCCAGGTAAGTGCTATTTACTTTTCATGTTAGGATGTACTGGTGCATCAAAAGTATCATGCGAGCCATTATCTTTCCATCATTTGCACAGTAAAGGGCTTGGGCATGGACCAGTTGGCAAAGGGATGTCAAGATGATGTCGAGGGGACAGGGGGGTCAAACCAAATGGCCAGGATTTACCTACAGTATATTCTTCCACTCCCAGTTATGGGTGGGAATCGGTTGGGCACAGTGTTCCCTACATTTTTGCCTTCATAGGATTCAGATACAGGTGGGATGGAGAAAGAATATCTCGGGTGAGGACAATGATGAAAAATTGTTGCAGGGATGGGGATAGCCATACAAATCCGAAGCCCCACAGCCTGGCAGAGACTGATCCTCACCGTTATACCATTAGCATAATATATCAATGTATACAGAGTGGTGCAGTCTGTAAGCAGATCTAAGGTGGGAGGAGAGTATCCAGGCATTGTGTGCTGTAGGGAGGGATTTTAGCCCTCATGTTTTAACCATTGGTTGGAAGGACTTATGCATTAATAACACCAGTGCCTTACTCCAGTTGTGCCATAGGTGCTGCCAGAAGAGAAGGATGCCTGCACCCTCCTCACACACAGCGTCATACTCCAGCTGTGCCAAAAGTGTCACCACAAGAGCAAACTGCCTTCACCCTCCTTTTCCAGAGCCACAGCACATTATCTCCATATATTATAGTGGCCCCTCTGACCTGGTGGATGTGAATCGGGATTGGGAGCTGGTCTTGGGTCTTCCACATTGTAGTGTGACTCACTATCAGCTAGCACCACTTGGGTCAAAAAATGAGACTTAACTGGGAATAGAACCCAGGTCCCCAGAATGCTACCCAGTGCTCTATCAACTGAGATATTAGACCCAACATGAGCTTAACTTGATGATTTTGGATGTTTTGTTTCAGATGCAAATTTCTTAAGATGTTTTCCACTTTCTTTTCAGATGCACACATTAAAGAATGGCGACGACACTTGGAGACAGCAAATCATAAGTAGTTCAGGTAAGCATGTTTTTTACCACATACTGTGTATATCCATTTTTCAATCTACTACTCCTTTTGTTACATAACCTGCTCTGTCTGGCTGTTCCTCATGCACAGCCCAATCACTGTGCTCTCACAAGCAAGCTCACCTTGTACTATGCTTACATAAGCATACCCACATTGTACTGCTCTGTCACAAGCATCCTCCCACATTGATATCACACAGGTATACTCACTTTACTGTTACTCGTACACACCCTCGTGCTGCCTTCTTTTCCACACACCCCTTATGTTGCATTCTGTTACATACCTGCGTTGTGTTGAGCACTCTTTCACACATTTGTCTTGTGCAGTGTTTTGTGTCACACACACACACACGTTCAGAAACATAGAAATTGTCGGCATATAAAAACTGCCAGGCCCATCCAGTCTGCCCGAAAGCCCTACATTAGTTTGTTTCCACTGACTCTACCTAGTCAATGTCTTTTCCCCCTTCCTTCCCACCACCAATGTATATTTATGCCTGTCCCATGCATGTTTAAACCCTGCACTGTGTTCACCCCCACCACCTCCTGTGGTAGTTTATTCCATGCGTCCACCACCCTCTTTATGAAGAAAAACTTTCTCACATTTCCCCTCAGCCTGCTACCATCCAATTTCATGTCATGCCCCCTTGTTCTTACACACCTCTTATATTGGAAAATGTCTCCCCCTGCACTTTGTTTATGTCCTTAAATTGCTTGAATGTTTCTATCATGTCCCCCCGATCCCTCCTCTCCTTCAGTGAGTACATATTGAGGTCCTTTAGTCTCTCCTCATACGTTTTCTGGTGCAGTCCTTGTACCAACTTAGTCGCCCTTCTCTGGACTGCCTCTACCCCATCAGTGTCCTTACAAAGGTGTGGCCACCAGAACTGCACACAGTACTCTAGGTGAGGCCTCACTAGCATTTTGTACAATGGCATAACCACATCCCTCCTTCTGCTTATGATGCCTCTAGCTATGCATCCTAGCAAGCCACTGGCTCTCCCTGCAGTACTTTGTACTCTGCTTAGACACTTTTTGGTCATCAGAAATGATAGCCCCCAGGTCCCTTTCTTCCTTTGTAATAGGCAGCAACTCTCCACCCCATCCTGTAGCACTCCCCAGGGTCCCCTCTTCCCAGGTGCATTATTTTGCACTTCTTGGAATTAAATCTTAGTTGCCACACTTCAGACCATTTTTTCAAGCTTCTACAGAGCCCTCCCCATTCTCTCTACTCCATCTGGAGTATTCACCATGTTCCAGTTCTTGGTTTCATCTGCAAACAGGCAGACCTTTCCCTCCAGCCCTACCACAATGTCACTAGTGAAAACATTAAACAGGACTGGCCCAAGGACTGATCCCTGAGGTACCCCATTGATCATCTCCCTCTCCCTAACTGGATCCCATTTACCACCACCCTCTGATTCCTGTCTGTAAGCCAGTTCCTAACACAGTTTACCACTGTGTGCCCATGCCCAGAGTACTCATTTTGTTGACCAGCCTTTCATGTGGGACTGTGTTGAAGGCTTTGCTGAAATCTAGGTAGGTGACATCCACTGTCCCCCCCCCCCCCAGATTGATGTCCTTTGTAACCCAATCAAAAAAGTCTATCAGATTTGACTGACATGACCTTCCTGCTGTGAATCCATGCTGCCTCGGATCCTGGGCCCCGACGGACTCCAGGTGCTCCACTATCCTTTCTTTAAGCAGTGCCTCCATGATCTTTCCCACTACTGAGGTGAGGCTGATGGGTCTGTAGTTACCCATATCCTCCCTACTGCCACTTTTGTGTAGCTGGACTACATGTGCCCTCTTCCAGGCTTCTGGAACAACACCTGTGTTAAGTGACTCAATGAACAAAGCTGCCAGTGGCGCCGCTAGCTCCCCCGTCAATTTCTTTAATATCCTGGGATGTATGCCATCTAGCCCCATTATCTTGTCCACTTTTAGTTTTGTGAGCTTCTTCAGGACTCTCTCCACCACGAATGGACTAGTGTTTACCTCTCCCTCTCCTTTGTTCCTGCTACTCAGTTGTGGTCTGTGACCCTCACCCTCTTCAGTGAATACTGAGCAGAAGTATTTGTTCAGTATTTCTGCTTTTTCTAGGTTTCCCTCTTTGCACTCTCCTGTCTCCCCTCTAAGCCTTACAATCCCCCCCGTCTTCCTTCTTTCACTGACGTACCTAAAAATGTCTCGTTCCCTTTCTTCACTGTCTGCAACAATCTTTCTTCAGTCTGCGCCTTTACTCTCCTTACAACCTTTCCTGCTTATCTAAGATTCTTTAGGTACTCTTCCCTGTCTGGCTCCCTTTGAGTTTCCTTGTATTTCATGAAACTTGCCCTTTTGGCCCTTACTTTGCCTGCTGCCTTTCTTGATAACCATAGTGGTTTCTATCTTTTCCTGCCTTTGCTTATCACCTTGATGCAATGGTTCGTCACCTCTTGTATGGCTCCCTTCAAGCATTTCTGCAGCTTCGACTTCTCTCCCATTCCACCGGCAGGCCTCTTTGATACACCCTCCATTTTCTCAAATTCTGCCCTTTAAATCCAGAACTCTTGCCTTAGTGTGACTAGACAGTATCTCTGTACTGATGTTAAACCACACTATATTGTGGTCACTGGATCCCAGCTGGCCTTCCACCCGGACATCCGATATATTGTCCCCATTGGTCAGTGCCACGTCCAAAATTGCCCCTTCTCTTGTGGGATCTCCTACCAGCTGTCTGAGTCCTGCCCTCTGCAGTGAATCCAGGATGTCCCTGCTCCTGGTTGAAGCAGCTGCTGGGATGGTCCAATCAACGTCTGGAATATTGAAATCACCCAGCAGTAATACCTCACCCTTTGTTGCCATCTCCTGAGTTTGATCCACTAGATCCCAGTCCATCCCCTCCCCCTTACACTGGAGGTCTGTAGATCACTCTTGTTCAAATTGCTGTTCTATTTCCTGGCTCAAGGGTGACCCACAGTGCTTCAGTCTCCCCCTGCCCTCCCTGCACCTGCATTGCTCACACCTACCTCATGTAACTCTCTCCCACAAAAACATGCCTCTTGTTGTACAACGTTTTTAATGCATCTGCCTTATGTTGTGTGTTTTGCTGTACCACATACCCATGTTATGTGTTGTTATCTTATATACACCCACTTAGTGTACTCAATCCCACTCACCCACCTCATGTTGTTCTGTTGCACACACCTTCCCTATGTTGTGCTGTTTCCTCTATCCAATCTTGTATTATGCTTTCTCCTGTACACACCTGCATGTGTTGTCCTCTTACATTCCTGCCCCATGTTGCACTCCCTCATCCACACATACACAATCCCACACACTTCTCTTGTTGCTCTTACACAAACCTGACCTGACCTGTGTTGTGCTACCTTACCTCACACATACCCCCACACTGTGCTGTGCTCTCTGATGCTTTCTTCATGTTGTGATCTGTCTTTTGCACTCACCTAATGTTTTTTTTCCTTAACCACACCAGACTTATGTTGGATTCTCATGTTCCCTGGCCAACATGCCCCTTTCTGAAAACTGGTTCATACAGTTGTCAAAAGGCTATGTGTGGTTGTTGTGTGAAATGGCTGTCACTGCACAGTTACAGTCACTTCACTACCAGTCTCTTATTTCTTGTAAAGTGCTTTCGGATGCAACGTGTATGAAAAGCATTATATAAATGCTGATTCTTCATTTTCTTGTCTTTGTCTATATGGTAGGCATTGGCACATGCAGGCAGTTGGAAAGGAAGGAAAGAAATCTGATTTCATAAAGTGAATTTTATACAGACTATCCCAAAGCACTTTACAATCCAGGAGAGGGAGGTGAAAACTGAGGCACACTGAGAGACTTGAACACAGATATGATTAGAGAGAAAGTAGAAAGTGGTTAAGTGGCTCTCCCAGGGTTGCCTGGTGAATATGTGGCAACTTGTGGGATTTTAAATGTGGGTCTCTAGATGATTACAGTTCTGTGTCTGCTCTTGTGGCAAGGGGTAACAGGTGAGTGTGATCTCACAGCCAGGAGGCAAGTTGACAGAGAGGATAATCTTCAGATCTGAGCTGTAACCACTTGGACAACCTGCTTCCCTGTTCTCTTGGGAGAGATATCACACATGGCCTACTGGTGAATGACTAGGCACAGACCTGGCAGAGACAAGTGGGAAAATAGACTGTGATTGTTGTCTGAAATGGTGAAGGCAAACAGATCTGAGTACTACTAAAACGTCCAACCAAGGTAGGTAAAAATAAAAAAATGGAAACTTGCAAATTAAGAAGTACAGTATTAGCAGCAGCAATCTTTAATTCCAGTGGAAAGTACAACAAAGGATCCCTTATGCTTTCCATAAAGATATGCTGCTAACACCTCTGCTTACCATTTTTTTCCTACCTATCTTGGGCTAGTTGTCTCTGGAGTGCCACATTTTATTTTCTGGTTTGTTTGAAGGTGGTTGCCTCCAGTCCAGCCAAGCATATGACTGTGTTTTCCCCCAAATAGTTTTTTTATCCACCTTTCTGCCCTGTCCACATCATTCTGACTGACCTTCCCAGCCCCATCATCTGGCTTCTCCAGCACTTACTTTCCCCTGTCATCCTCTTCCACAGGACTTGTGGGGATGCCTGGTTACCTGAGCAGGGCCTGCGAGGGGCCAGTCTTCATCCTGTGGTCGGAGCTTTTTTCCCCTGCCTTTTCACCTTGGGCTCACAGCATATACAGTGGAGGCAATGTATGAGCTCCACCTCTGGAGATGCCTCTGGAACCCTGTTTGTGGGGCCTCTTAACCAAGTATTGTCTCACTTGCATTGCTACCTGGACATCTCTAGGTGGTAAATAAGCAGCAAGTCATGTGAACCCCACTTCACAAAGGAGAAACATAGAAAAGACATGGTGGGTAAGAAGGGGGGGAGCGGTGGCTATTTATGTGAGGGATAGCACAAACAGCAACAGAGATACAGGGAACACGGGGGGGGGCGGAGGTACTGTGGGTCAACATAGAGATGAGGAATGGAGCCATTATTCACACTGGTGTAATCTGCAGACCTCCAGTGCAGGGAAAGATGGATAAAGATCTGGTGGGAATCATCCAAAACATGGTAAATAAGGGTGTGTGATGCTGGTGGGGGACTTCAATATGCCTGATGTAGATTGGAGTATCCTAGCTGCAGCATCAGCTAGGAGCAGGGACAGAGAAACATTGTCAGCAGATAAGGGCCGCCAGGCCAATCCAGTTTGCCCATAAGCCCTATACTAGTCTGCAGCCTCCAACCCTACCTGGTCATTGGCTTTTCATCCCTCCTTCCCACTTCTAAGGTTCCCCTATGCCTGTCCCAGGCATGCTTAAATCCCTCCACTGTGCTCGCTCCCACCAGCTCCTGTGGCAGTCTATTTCATGTGTCCAACACCCTTTCCATGAAGAAAAATGTCCTCACATTTCCGCTTAACTTGCCACCTTCCAATTTCATATCATGCCACCTCGTTATTGTACTCCTCCTGTGCTGGAAGATGTCTCCCCCTGCACATTGTTTATGCCCTTAGGGTATTTGAATGTTTCTATTATGTCCCCCCTCTCCTCCAGCGAGTGCATATTGAGGTCTTTTAATCTCTCATCATAAGTTTTCTGGTGCAAGCCCTGTACCATCTTAGTTTCCCTTCTCTGCACCGCCTCCACCCTGTCGATGTCCTTATGAGGGTGCAGCCCCCAGAATTGCACAATTACTCCAGGTGAAGCTTCACTAGTGTTATACAATGGCATCACCACCTCTTGCCTTCTGCTCATGATACCTCTGCCTCTGCAACCCCAGCATGCCACTGGCCTTCTCTGCAGCCTCTGCACTCTGTTTAGACACCTATAGGTCATCTGAAATGATAACCTCCCAGGCCCTTTCTTCCTTCATGATCATCAGTAACTCCTCCTACATCCTATAGCTCTCCCCAGGATTCCCTTGTCCCAGGTGAATTATTTAGCATTTCTTGGAATTGAACTTCAGTTGCCACTTCTCTGACCATTTTTCAAGCTTTCCCAGGTCCTTCTTCATTCTCTCCATCTTATATGGAGTATCCACCCTGTTGCAGATCTTGGTGTCATCCGCAAACAGGCAGACCTTTCCCTCCAGCCCTACTGCAATGTTGCTAATGAAGGCATTAAACAGGACTTGCCCAAGAGCTGAAACCTGTGGCACCCACTAGTCACCACCTCTCCCTGGACTGGATCCCATTTACCACCACCCTCTGCTTTCTATCTGTTAGCCAGCTCCTAACCTAGTTTACCACCTTGTGTCTCATGCCCAGACTTCCCATCTTGTTTATCAGCCTTTTATGTGGGACAATGTTAAAGGCCTTGCTGAAATCGAGGTAGGCTACGTCCACTGCCCCTTCCTGATTTATTTCCTTCATCGCCCAGTCAAATAAAATCTATCAGATTCACCTGACATGACCTTCCCACTATGAATCCATGCTGCATCAGATCCTGGGCACTGATGGGTTCAAAGTGTGTCACTACTCTTTCTTTCAACAGAGTTTCCATGATCTTCCCCACTACCGAGGTGAGGCTGACCAAACTATAGTTCCCTGCATTCTCCCTGCTGCCACTTTTGCATAGAGGGACTACGTGTGCCCTCTTCTAGTCCTCTGGAACCACTCCTGTGTTGAGTGACTCTGTTAACATAGCTGCCAGGGGAGCTGCTGTCTCCACTTGCAGTTCCCTTAATATCCTTGGATGTATGCCATCTGGCCCCACTGCTTTCTCCACCTTCAGTTTTGTGAGTTCCTCCAGGACTCTCTCTTATGTGAATAGACTAGTGTCTATCTCCCCCCCTCCTTCATTTCTGCTACTCAGCTGTGGTCCATGACCCACCCCTCTTCAGTGAATACTGAACAGAAGTATTTGTTCAGTATTTCTGCCTTTTCCAGCTCTTTCTCTTGACATTCCCCTCTGAGCCTTACAATCCCTCCCCCCGCTTTTCCTCCTTTCGCTGATATACTTAAAGAATGCCTTCTCTCTTTCTTCACCATCTGTGCTTATCTTTCTTTGGTCTGTGCCTTTGCTCTTCTTACAGCCTTTACTTCTTCCTTTTAGATTCTTTAGGTCCATCTCTATGTCTTCCTCTGTGTGAGACTCCTTATATTTCCTGAAACTCGTCTTTTTGACCCTGACCTTGCCTGCCACCTCCCTTGAGAACCATTGTGGTTTCCTCCTTTTCTTGACTTTGCTTACCACCTTAATACACTGGTTTGTAACATCCTGCATGGCTCATAAAAACATAGAAACATAGACTTTGATGGCAGATAAGGATCGCTTGGCCCACCTAGTCTGGCCATTTCCCTATCTATTGGATACGTTGCAGATCTTAGTTAACTAACAGCCTACTTCTTCCTAACCCCCACCAGAATTGCCTTATGTCTGTCCCATGCATTCTTGAATTCCCCCACTGTTTTGGACCCCACAACTTCCTCAGGAAGGCCATTCCATGTGGCCACCACCCTCACTGTGAAAAAACACTTCCTCACTTGCCCCTGAGCTGTCCCCCCTGTATCTTCAAATTGTGAAAGACACCAGGATTTTCACAGTTGACAGGATTCAAACCTGTGCAGGGAAACCCCAATGGATTTCAAGTCCATCACCTTAACCACTCGACTACAACTACATCTTCAGGTGTTCCCACTGCTTCTCAGTGCCCCCTTCTAACTCCCTCCTTGCCATGGCTTCTTTGATGCCTCTCCCCATACTAGCAAAATCTGCCTTCCTGAAATCCAAGACTCTTGCCTTAGTGTGACTAGTCTGCATCCCTGTCCCCATGTTAAACCTCACCATGTGGCAGTCACTGCATTTCCCTTCCTAAACTCCCTGCAGGGGGCATTCCTCAGGTAACTAGCAAAGGAGTCCACTTGCGAGGGAGTAACACTGGACCTCGTACTCACCATGGGGACAGTGTTACAGACATCACAGTGGGTGGCCATCTGGGGACCAGTGGTCACCATATGGTGGGATTCAATATAAGAACCTTGGCAGAAGTGAACCACACAAAGGTGAGGATCCAGGACTTCAGAAGGACTGATTTTACAAAGATGGGGGAATGCCTCCAGGATGCCCTGGCAGGGGGATAGAACTTGGTGGCATGGAGGAACAGTGGGTGAAACTAAAAGTGCTGATAGTGAGGGCAATAAACCTCTACAGCAAGCTAGTAAGCAAAAGCAAGAAGTGAAAAAGACTGCTATAGTTCTCAAATGAAGTTGCTGGGAAGATAAGGGCAAAAACATTAGCATTCAGACTGTATAGGGAGACACAGAGGGAGGAGGATAGGGAGGTGTATCAAGAGAAGCAGAGGGAGGCAGAGAAAGCAGTCAGAAGTGCAATGGTGCAAACAGAGGAAAAATAGCTCAGGCAGTAAAGAAAGGGGGTAAGACATGTTTCAGGTATGTAATTAAAAGGAAAAAGACCAAGGGAGGGATTATAAGACTAAGGCTGGAAGGTGTGTGTGTGTGTGTGTGTGTGTGTGTGTGTGTGTGTGTGTGTGTGTGTGTGTGTAAGTGGACAAGGAAAATCCTGAATGACTACTTTTGTTCAGTGTTCACAAAGGAAAGGGCAGAAGGGTGACTACAGATAAATGTCAGGGGCATTGAAAGAAAGGAGGTGGATACCACTCCATTTACAGAGAAAGGTGTCCTGAAGGCACCTGCAAATCTGAGAGTGCATGAGGCAATGGGACCAGATGGGATACATTCAAAGATATTGAGGGAGCTCAG
Organism: Neoceratodus forsteri; assembly: GCA_016271365.2. Lineage (NCBI taxonomy): Eukaryota > Metazoa > Chordata > Ceratodontiformes > Ceratodontidae > Neoceratodus > Neoceratodus forsteri. The sequence continues at coordinate 279,155,520 of CM028136.1, read as the reverse complement.
AGAGGTACTTGCTGCACCTCTGACAGTCCTGTTCAGTCACTCACTGGAGACTGGCGTGGTTCTGAGGAATGGAGGAGAGCAAATATAGTCCCACTTCAAAAAAGTGGAAGCAGGGAGGAGGCTGGCAATTACAAGCCAGTCAGCCTGACTTCAGTGGTTGAGAAATTAATGAAATCACTACTGAAGGAAAAGATCATGGAATATCTTAAATCCAGTGGTTTACAAGATCTGAGGCAGTATAGATTCATTAGGGTGATGTCATGTCAAATAAATCTGATAGAGTTCTTTGACTGGGTGACCAGGGAATTAGATCTAGGCAGAGTGGTGGATGTGGCCTACCTAGATTTCAGTAAGGCCTTCAACACTGTTCCACATAGGAAACTCATAAACAAGCTGGGCAACCTAGGAGTGGATCCAAAAATGGTAAACTGGGTAAGAATTTGTTTGGGGGATAGGCGACAGAGGGTGGTGATAAATGGAGTTCACTCAGAGGAAGGAAGAGTGACCAGTAGGGTGCCACAACGATCAGTACTGTGACCGATCCTCTTTAATGTCTTTATTGGCAACATTGCAGAGGGTCTAGAAGGGAAGGTATGCCTTTGTTGCAGATGGCACTAAGATCTCCAATAGTGTAGACACTCCGTGGGGGGGGGGGTTAAGAGGATCTAAAAAGCTTTAGGGAGTGGTCAAGAGCATGGCAACTAAGTTTTAATGTGAACTAGTGCAAAATCATGCAGGTGGGGTGCAGAAACCTAGGGGTATAGTATAAAATGGGGGAGTGGTACTGATAACCTCCAAATAGGAAAGAGACCTGGGGTAGTCTTATCTGATGACCTAAACTTGACCAAACAGTTTGACAAGGCAGTGGAGATAACCAGTTAGATGCTAGGGTGCATAGGAAGGGATAACACCAATAGAAAGAGGGAGGTGGTGATACTGCTGTATAAATCACTGATGAGCTCTCACCTAGAGTACTGTGTCCAGTTCTAGAGACCACATGCCTGGAAGGACATAGACAGAGTACAGGTGGCCAAAGGAGGGCAACTAAAATGGTGCAATGTCCGCATCACATGCCCTATGAGGAGAAATTGAAGGACCTCAATATGTGCACCCTGGAGGAAATAAAGGAGATGGAGTATATGATAGAGACTTTCAAATACCTCACAGATATACATACGGTTCAAGAGGGAAGCATTTTTCAGTGAAAAAACTACTTAAGAACCAGCAGTCATTCTCTGAAGATGGGTATGTAGTCTCAGGGGTGATATAAGGAAGTACTTCTTCACAGAAGGAGTGGTGGATACCTAGAACAGCCTCCTAGCAGATGTTGTTGGGGGCAGAAACTGTAGTGTGATTCAAGAAGGCATGGGATAGGCATAAGGGAACCATAGTGGTAAGGAAAGGCAGGGGAGCCGAAGATCAAGAAGGGTCTGCCTTTTTTTTTCTTTTTTTTTATACTTGTAAGCAGGATAAGCAAAACTGCCCATTTTCCCCAGTGACAAGTTACCTACTTGTTACAGTAGGTAGGGAAAATGGCAGACTAGGTGGGGCAAGTGGTCCTTATCTGCCGTCAAACTATGTTTCTATCTTTTCATCTGTGATTGGCCTGAGCTGCTGCACAGAGTGACCAGATGTAGGTGAAGAAAGGATGGATGTGAGCCTGAATTGTGGTCCACTGAATTGAAGAGTGGTAGGATTGTTCTTGACATCAGAGAACTCATCACCAGGTGGATGCTAGCAACTGAAGAAGTTAAATAGGCAAACAAGACCACCAGTGGTGCTACCTCCATGGCAGCTCTATTGTCTCCCAAATTATTTCAGTTTGAATAGTCCTTCTGAAATCTATAAACCAAGTCAGAATTTCAAGTTACTATTTCTCCAACTGACTCTGAAATTTAGCTTAATATTTTATTGTTATCCTTTTGCAGATTTCCTAACTTTGAAGCATGCAAATGAAACGTGAGCCTAGATAAATGCAAGACCAGACATTCTGAAACCATCTGTAACCAAACTGCAGACTGATTGACAATGAATGTTACTTTGATTATTATGGGACTTGTGCTTAACCTCAGTACAAGGCCAGCTTTCATCTGTGTGTTAGAACTACATAGTGCCATGACTTATTATAGCTAATTTATTCTCCCACAACTGGCCAACAGTGGTGGTGGTAGCTGCAGGAGGTTCTTGGATGCTGCTGGAGAGGCTTTGTTGATATGATGTTGTGGGACATGTCGGACCAACCAGATAGAAGTGTAATTCCTGCTGGGAAGTGAGTAAAAGAAACTCTTCATGCACCCAGTTCTAATCAAAATTTGGGAGCCACACGCCTGAGGGGGGGAGGCGTACATGCTGGGCATTCTAAGTTATTACTAATGAAACTATTTTATTTTTACTTTTATAATGAAAAAATAAAGTTGTTTTAAGTTCAAAAATGTTTTGGGCATATATTTATTACTGAATGTAGTCATGCATAGTATACAAACATAGTGTGTGTGTGTGTATGTGATACTAATAGTATTCTTTCAGTACAACCACATATTAAATACAGTATATTTTCAGTACAATGTTGGTAGTATGCTTTCAGCACAATAATCATGTACCAATGGAATACTGTCACTACAGTATCATATGCTGATGACATTCTATCAGTACAATAATCCTAGAATGACGGTACATTTTCAGTACAGCAATTGTATACTATCAGTACAGTCGTCATATAATAGTACATTTGTAATACAGTATTTCGTATGCTGATCTTATACTTCAGTATATTAATCATATACTGCTTAGTATAATTAAAAATACTTAACTGGGCCATAATAGAAAGTACAATGGTAATTTATGCTTTTAATATAATTGTTGTTTTAAGACATTATATATTTCAAGTATACTGACTAAAAATTGAACTATACTTGTATACTTTTATATTCATTATACTAAATATTGAAGTACGCTTAGATATACTGATAATATGCTACTTTTTCATAAGGGATTCATAATGCAATAATCAATTAATGATACAATTACTGTATATTTAAGGATTAACTTTTGGTAAATTCAGTATAAAAATAAGTATTAAAATACATTGATTTATAGTACGATTAAGTGTAAAATTAAGTATTACTTTTTTTATTTTAGGTGTTAATCGAGATTCATTGTTAAATTAAGTGGTAAAATATGTTTAATATACATATTAAGGGATTACTGTTACAGTGAAATTAAGAATTTACAAATACTTAGTTTAAAAAAAATTAAGGTGCTCAGATGAAGTATACAATCAATTAGAAATTCATGCTTACTTTGAGGAATTAAGGGGTATAAATTAAACATAGCAGTAAGAAGAAAAACATCATTAATCTTAAAAAATTAAGCAGGAAAAAAAGTTTAAATTGTGCACTCTGATTAAGGATGAATTAAGCAGAATTTAAGGGTGAAAGAATCCACAGATTAATTGTTACATTAAGTACTAAAATGTATTTAATTTAGGTGTTAAGGGATTCAAATTAAGTGTAAAATTAAGAATGTGAATATATTTAATTTTAAGAATTAAGGGGTGCAGATTAAGTATAAAATCAATGAGATATTCATGCTTACTTAAAAAAAGGGTACAAATTAGGCATGCAGGTAAGAAGCAAAACATCATTAATCTTAAAAAATTAAGGGGAAAAAGATTTAAACTGTGCACTCTTATTAAGGCCAAATTCAGCAGAAATTAAGGATGAAAACAACTTAATTATTCCCTTAAAGTTTAATAGGACCATAAATGGTAAAATTAAGGGATTTTTAAGGTTCAAAATTAAGGCACTCCTATTTCATAGTGCTAGTGGCTGAGCTTAATTTCACACCAGAGCTCTGATTTGAAAGACTAAGAGACCCCCCCCAACTGCCCCTTTGGAATAAAATAAGTGAGTAGCCATTTAATGCAGGAAGCACATTTAATTATTTGTCAAATTTTTTTTTTTTTGCAGCAGGGGGTGCACAGGATCTTTTGTTTTGTTTTGACTGTGTGTGCCACAATCGGTAGCACCCCAATGAGAAAAACAGTTTAATCTGTATGATACTGCATGGGTTGAGCAGCTTATTTTGATTTTGTTTAGTTTAGAAGATTCATGGCTGTCTCCATTAGCTGGCTTCCCATTGACCACCAATATAGTGACTGGGTTTTGCACCTTATTTAAAGTGAACCAATTAAGCAGTGCATCAATGACAAGTACATTGGCTGGGGTCTACACCTTATTTAATGTGAGCCAATCAGACTGTACACCTTATCTTAAAAGCACCCAACTTTGTCAGTTAGCATTTTGGAACAGGGTCTCAGCTGATGGGAGGTCCACCTTGCCGACTGAGCTTAATTTCACACCAGAGCTCTGGTTTGAAAGACTAAGAGACCCCACCACCCCTCCTTGGGATGAAATAAGTGAGTAAGCAATTGAGGCAGAAAGCACAATTAATGATTTTCTAATTTATATTATTGGGAGTGGGTGTGTGTATGAGCAATGGATATTTTGTTTTGAGCATCCAGTGTCACCTTGGCTAGATGCATCTGACCAGGCCTTGCATAATGAAGGCTAATGTGATGGCTAAATTGAAACCGAGGAAATTGGTCACTGGCAACTTCCTGGTCTGAAAGAGCAGATACAACCTATGCATTGAAACAGTGTAAAGATAGAACTTAGTCCTTATGTGTATGAAATTTTAGGGGTTATAAAAAAGGTATTTATTTATTTATTTTAATTTTCAGATACAGCCTTTGAGCTCAGAGCTCTTTTACAAAGGCTCCACATCAAGGAGAACAATACAATGGCAGACAAGCATATTGGGTATACAGAAGCAAGTATGACTTTACACAGCATGTAACATCAGTAGTCAAGCTAAGTACAAGTAATGCTATGCAATAAGATAAAAATATGACACATAGACGAACTATAAAAAATTTGGGAGGGTATGGAGATCCATAGGCCAGCACCCGAAGATATGGGATTGTCACAATGGTATCAGTAAAGTAAGGATGGAAGGACCAGAAAGTGAGAGATAAGTACAGGTGGCTAGGGGAGGAGGTGAGGGGTGTAAATTCCATGGGAAGGGTACAGGGTTAAAGCTGTGCAGTTGAGGTTGTGTAGACAGTGGCAAAGAGGAAGGAGAAATAGGAGGCTGGTGGCAGGGAGATGAGGGGGATGTAAAAGGATCAGTTTAAGTTGTTCATCAGAATATTCCCTTTAGCAGACTAAAGCATCTTTGGAACTTTTGTAGATTTCATATCCTGTATCTTGTCCAGCTTTTTATTTATTTATTAAATTCTTGGATTAATACCTTTGAGCTAAAAGCTCTTTACATACGTTCCACGTCAGGTAAAAAAGTACAAGACAATACATACAAATAAAGAACAAATATTGCAAGGAATCATAAGTACATGATACATTTGGTGGATAGCCAAGAAAGTCAGATATGAATGGAATGAAGTCAACGGGAGAACAGGATAAGTGAGGTACCTGCTAGGTCACTACAGCAGGCAATATAGTGGGTTGTGCCACTAGAGAAGAACAGGCAGTAGGAGCAGCCAGAGAGGCCTTGTCAGGGGTGCAAGGGAGAAGAGAAACCATGGGTGGGGGAGAATGAGGGAGGGTAGGAAGAAGGTGGTTGGAGCTAGTGGCAGTCACAGTGAGCCCCAAGCGAAAGATGCTGCTTAAGGTTTATTTTGAAGGCTCCACATGTGGGAAGATTGGCAGTGTTATCCCAAAGGGAGTTGATCCACTGCGGGACCCTGAATGCGAAGGACAGTTGACCTTGGGAAGTGCGGCATTTGGGGGTTAGGAAGAGCCGGTGTTCAGAATTTCTTGTGGGACGGGGGTTGGTGCTCAGAAGAAGCAATTGTTCAACCCCTGTCAGTAGTCGACCAAGGTGAATTTTTTTGGTCAGGAGGCAGGTTTGGTACTTCAGTCAATCTTGGAGTGGGAGACAATTAGACCTGGATTACAGGTCGCAGGTATGAGTCAATCTTGATGCTCCCGTAATGAGCCTACATGCTTTATTAAGCACAATTTTTCTGCGCCATAGTGCAGTGTCAGTGGCAGAGCCATAGACTGCAAGACCGTGGTCAACAAGGGAAACCACAGAGCTGTGAACTGCAATGCTTAAGGCTTCAGATGTCAGACTATGCTTATGACTATGGAGAAGACCAATGTGTGAGCTGATTGCTTTGGCAGTGTTGTCTATGTGGATGGCATAGTTGAGTAAACTGTCAATGTTGATGCCAAGGCATTTGATGTGTTGAACGAGCTCAAGTGAGGAATCAGTGCTGTTACATATTGAGAGGAAGTAATCTCTGTTCTTATTGTGGGGGCTTGAAAACAGCATGGCCTTAGTCTTTTCGTAGTTCATAATTAACCTGTGGTCCTGGAACCATTGCTCGACACTTGAGAAGTCACACTGCAGTTGCCTTTCAAGGGCATCCGGGACCGCACTACTGGAGAAGACAACTGCATCATCGGCGTAAAGGAGGATCCAGCTCTGGCAGGCTTGGGGGAGATTATTAAGAAACAAGCGGAAAAGGAGGGGGACCAAGATGGAGCCTTGTGGGACACCGGAGCAAACCGGCTGACTGTCAGAGAGGACGGTGCCTATCTTCACTTGCTGGGAGCGACTGCCTAAGTAACTACAAAACCAATTGACAGAGTTGGTGGAGAGACCAATGGTGACAAGTTGGTCAGCAAGAAGGTCATGGTTAACCATATCAAAGGCCTTTGTTAATTTGATGTAGATGGCCCCAGCAAGATGCCTTTGGTCAAGAGATTTATGGATCAAGCCCATGAATTCAAGAAGAGCCATGATAGTACTGTGCCCAGACCTGAAACCATGTTGCTCAGGCCATTGGAAATGGTATTTTTCTAAGTATTTATTGAGCTAGTCAGCAACAATCCTTTCAAGTGCCTTAGAGAGTGGTGGCAGGATGGAGATGGGCCTATAGTTCTCTGGGAGAGCATGGTCACCATTCGTGTGCACAGGGGTAACAACAGTGGCTTTCTATCTCTGTGGGAAACTAGAGTATAGGAGCGATAGGTTAAGGATATATGTGAGAGGGGATAGGATTTCCTCCAGGGTGAGAGCCAGTAGTTTGAGATCAAGGGTATCACTGCTGTATCTCCCTTTGCCAAGGACTTTGTTCAGATATTTCCTGGCTTCACCAATGGAGACTGTTTTGAAATGGAAAGATGGGTGTTTGAGGGTGGTCTGCGTGGCATTAGTTTGGTTGGTAGGGAAAAAAAGCCAGTAGGAAGGATGCCAAGGAGGTCCATGAAGGTTTGGCTGAAGATGTTGGCTATGGATTTGGGGTCCAAAATAAGGGATCCATTTATATTGAGCATGGTGGGTGCAGATTTGGGATCATGGCCAGTGACCTCTTTCAGGTTCGTCCAGAATTTTCTACCATCTTTCCACCATTGAGCAAGGGCATCTTTGTAATAGGTGTTTTTGGCTGCATGGATGGTCCTGGTACAGGTATTCCTGGCCTTTTTATAGTTCTGGATTTCTGATGGTTTCCCTGAGGCTCTGGCAACATGCCAAAGATGGTCCCAGTTTTTCATGAGTTCAAGAATGTTATGGTCAAGCCAGGGGTTGAAAGGCCTTTGACTTTGCGCTTTTTTATAGGTGCACGTTTGTCACACCTGCGTTGAAGAGGGCGATGAAGTGTTCAAGTGCACAGTCAACGTTAGAGGACCCATATACTGCTGACCTTTCTGTGTTTAGGAGATCAGCTTTCAGAAGGCTGGACTGACCTTTCTTAAGGATCCTGTTGATTACTGTTCTTGGAGGAGGTTTAGTGTACTAGTTTGACCAGCATAACCAAATAGGTGAGTAATCACTGATAGCATCCAGGAGAATGGTAACATTGTTTATGCGCTCTGGGTGGTTTGTGAGTGCCCAGTCAAACAGGGTACTGGTCCTCGTCCTGTAGTTGGTCCTTGTGGGGGCATCGATAAGCTGCGTAAAGTGTGCAATGGTAACAGCGTCTTTGAATTGACTAGCTTCTGTGGCCAGCCAGTTGATATTGAAGTCCCCAAGGAGCAGGACTTTGGTACTAAGGCTAAGGGTTCCAAGACAGTTTTATATAGCTTCCTTTTGTAATTTGCTTGTATGCTATTGTAAACTGTTTTCTGTACCTGTATTGGAATGTCCTTTCTGTATTGTTGTACTGTACCCTCCTGGGTCGTGCCTGAAAATAGTCATTGTTATGGCTAGTGCACTTACCCGGTAAACAAAAGCTAAATAAATAAAAGATTGCTTGCAGACCCAGGGCCGTGTGTCTAAGAGGGATGTATACAGAGAGGAGGGTGATAGAACTGTTGTGTGCACTAAGGAAGACCTTGATTGCCAGGACCTGTATATTGGATCTAAGGATGGGTAGGTTCAGGATGTAACCCTGAATGTTGTCCCTAAGATAGATCGCTCCCCCCATTTGGACAGTCTGTCCTGGCTGAAACCCTGTATCCTGGAAGATTGATGGCTTCATCTGGGATTTTAGGGGTGAACCATGTTTCTACTACAGACAGAACATCAGGGTTATAGAGGGCTGCCCAGGCCTGCAGGTTAGTGTGCTTAGCAACCAGGCTGCAAATATTCATTGAAGCAAGGGTTAGCGTGCCTGCTTTCTGGAGAGTTGCCCCCAATTTTTGAGGTGGGCCAGGGTTAGGATGGATGTTGCCAGACAGAATTAGTAAGAGGAGGGCTAGTCTGAGGTGGTAGCTTTTAAAATATTTGCAGCATAATTTGCGCTGCTGCTTTGAGGTTCCCATAATTGGGTGCTTGTCCTTACAGAATATGAATCTGAGCAGGAGGATAAGAGATGGTGCATTGAGCTGGGGATGTGGCGGTAGAGCCCCAGAGGATCTGTAATAGTTGTCAAACTTGTAGTGATCATGCCTTTTAAAGCCAGAATCCAAGGTTGTGGCACAATAGGGATTTAGGGGTGTACTGCCAAGGAGGATTGGGGCAGATGGAGAGGGAACATAATGAGGTTGCTGAGCGAGCAGGGGTAGTGAAGATATTAGAAAGCATAGTAGCAGTAGACTTAGGGGGCCTGACATTGCAGGAGGTAGGGGAGGCATTTAGCACTAGAACCTGTGATTGGAGAGGTAGGTCCCTTGTGATGGAGGGGGGAGTCCTAGGTAGTTAGTGGACTGCAGAAATAAAGCTACTACCCATCAAAACTACTCCCTGCAGAAAGAGAAGAAGAGAAAAAGAAACATTGAGCACAATAGGTAGAGGGCTAAGTTTGAGACACTCAGGAGGGACTAAGTTCGGGGACAAATCAGGCAAAAGGAGGTGGAAGTAGCCTAGGACTGAGTGGGGGAGGAGGCGTATTTAATAGCGGCTAGTGTTGGGGCAGGTGGGCGGGAAAAAAAAAATACACTTTCAAAAATGAGTCCATAGAGCTAGAAATTACCTGTACTGTTCCACACTGTCCTGTCTCACAAATTGATTGTTTCCCCTTCCTGCGACGAGGTGCCTTTGTAAATGAGTCTTTGACTCAAAGGTTGTAAATCCGATATATGAATTAAATAAATTAATTAAATAAATAAATAAATTATGGCCCAGCTCCAGCAGGGAAAGTTAAGTTGAGCAGGTTGCGGTCGCTGTCCAATGGCGTTCAGCCAGGGATGCAGGAGCAGCCACTAGTAGAAGGAATCTGAAGACCGGGGACAAATCGGAAGGCGGTGCTCAGCCGCGGCTTGAGGATGCAGAGAGCATACCTTGGAGAGAAGTTCTGTGGGTGGAGAGACTTGGGCAGCCGGCTGTGTAGCAGCCCCAGTACCGCTTGCCCAAGGCAGGCTTCTGTGTGTTAGCCGGCGCATCTTGGATGGAAGTCCTGTGGGTGGAGAGCCTTGGGCAGTTGGCTATGTAACAGCCCCGGTACCACTTGCCCAAGGCAGGCTTCTGTGTGTCCACCTGTGGTTATGTTTCTGTTGTGTTTTGCGACAATGAAATAGCAGTCTCTGTGTTAGACATTGAAAAAGCAGTAATGATGAAAGGCATACTTATCTGTACATAGTTCTATTGACTTATGAATAAAATAAAATAACTGTGTTTAGTGAAAATGGAGTATGCATAGTCTTCATACAAAACAGTCTTCTGCACAAGTTTGCAAAACACTATGGAGTGGGTACTCTGTGTTCCAATGATGAAGCCATTGGGTGTCTAGTGCTACGAGTGGCTGTCAAAAAGTGGCTGAAATTTATGGAACAAAAAATTCTCCTCCTTCCATGTGGGAATTGATACTGCTTGTTACTTACAGAGAAGCCTGGTCTATACTGTACTTGCTTATACATTACTTGACCCTAAGCATAAACATAAGCCTTTTGTCTCCAGTGCAGTCATTCCCTCACCTTTCACTAACACTAAATTCATCAGTGTGCATCATACCTGCATATACTGTACCTATCCCTGAGGATAAACAATGGGTTTCAGTCTCTACTGCTGGCAGTCTTTTGCCTTCAGCCAACACTACATTTGTCACTGTGTGTGAAGAACCCTGCACTATGCCTTCCTATGCTGTACCTGACCTATGGATATATAAATGGCTTCAGTCTCCAGAGCTGTCAGTTCTTCATGTTTCACAAATCCACCCCTGGCAGTGCTGGGAAGCCACCACTGTACTTGCTCACACAATACATGGCTTGTGGTTTAACTGAAGGCTTCAGTCTCTAGTGCTGTTTTCCCTCATGTTTCACCATTGCTATATCTGCCACAGGGTGGGGAAGCCAACACCGTAGCTGTTTATAGTGTACCTGGCCTATGGTTGAACAGAGTGTGTCATCCCTAGTGCTGTCAGTCGCTCACTGTTCACCAGGACTAAACTCACCACAGTTGGTGGGGAAGCCTATGCTGTGACTGCCAACACTGTACTTGGCCTGTGGATATATTGAGGACTTCAGTCTCAACTGCTGTCAGTTATTCAGCTTTCACCAACACAAAATTATCAGTGTACAGGGAAGCTTGCACGGTGCCTGCTCACACTGTACCTGGCTAGTGGATAAACAGGGCTGCATTCCACAGTGCTGCCAGCAACTCATTTTGCATTCGCACTATTTTCATCACAGTGTGAAGTGAAAGCCTGCACTGTGACTGCCTAGGCTGTACCTGGCCTACAGATGAAAACAGAGGGCTTCAGTCCCCAGTGCTTTGAATCACTCCAAGATAATTTTTTTTCCCCAATAAATACATATATTATATATAGTACCCCTAACTGGCAGGGATAAAAGTACTTTTGTCCTGTTTCTCATTTCACATTTATATCAAGATCACTGCGTGAAATATTGGATGGAATGCAGGGTTTGAAATAATGATTATGCATTTTTCAGGAGGACAGGAATCGCTGGAACGCTGCTTAGAGGCAGGGCTAAAAAACAGTTCTGCAAAGAGATACAGACAACCCTGTCACCAAGTGAAATCTGTTTAGAGCTACTCATGCACAAAAAAGGTACATTGAATTTACAAGAGGCGTTGGTGATTACTGTAGGGGCAACCTGCCCCCCCCCCCAATCAGGTCTGTAAGCAGTCAACATGGCATTGTGCTGCACATTTGATCAGATGGGATTTAGATATAAAACAGTTCTGCATCAGCTTTTGGGCTACAAATAAAATAAATGGGTTAATAATTATATTTATTTCCATTTTACAGATGACAAGATGAGTCCGTGTGATGTGATATGATATCTTGTTGTTTTTGCGGTGGGGCTCTCGGTACAAGTAGGGTACAAAGCATTAAAGTTACATTGCAAGCAAAACGTGTGCTGAAAATAGAAAATAAAGTCAGAATCGGGGTTTTGACCATTCCTAAGCATGAAAGATGAAAGTAATCTCTGTACTTATTGGCTGTGTTAGTTTGATGAAAACGCAGCACGCCTTTCTTTGTGCAATAATATATTTTATTAGACTAAAAGAAGAATTTTCGCACAAGCATTTGGAGTCTCTAAGGTCTCTTCATCAGATGCAAAGGGCACTAACTAGAATTCTAGACAAAATAGACTTGTTTTGGTAACAGTTTAACAAAATATGAGACGTAAAAGAGTAAAAATATTGTATTTCTCTTATCACCCTTGTTGTATCTTCATTTCCCCCTTACTTTACTGATTTTGCTGAACTAACAGTGATTAGAAAACATCTGTATATATTCTTGAATCTGGCCAGTTCACTCTGCACCTAATGAAGTACCCCTATAGACATAGGAGCCAACTTGTCTTGTTCCCGGGGGTGGGGTTATCTATACAAACAACAAACAGGTAGGCTCATTATTAATGAACATTTGTGTAAAATTGAAACTAGGCACTGTAGTTATCAAAGCATGTAAACCTGATTGGCTCCGAAGAGATGCCATGTCTGGGTAACAAGAAGCTGTAGCACTTTTAAGGAGACAGAACTAAGTCACTCCTTGACCTTCAGTAGTGAAAGGTTGATCAGATAGCATCAATGACTGTCCTCCATAGAGAGTTAAAGAAATACGGAGCATACTGTATATCCCTTACCCTCATGGAGGTAGTAGGTTAGTGTGTGTAGGGGTCCTGATTTTTTTAGTATCTTGATTTCTCCCCTATTCCTGGGGCATTGGGGCATAGTGGCATAATAATGTGACAGATCCCATGGCAAAGCATACCCAGGCCATGCACATGCCGCTGACACCATCTTGGATGTACTGGAGCATCCTGGTATAACTGGACTAGGGCAAGTGCTGGGGGGGCACGCCAAGTCAACTGAGCCACAGGGCTTCAGCTCTTGGTGGGCTCAGTAAGGAAACAAATATTTGCTTGCTAAACTTGGGGGTAATAAAAACAGATAAGTTTAACAAAACAACATTGCTTTATTAATGGATAAAAGCTTGAAAAGGAAAAGATTAGTGCAAACATAAACTGCAAAAGATCCTGGTTAGGCTTCCTTGCAGTCAGATCTGGATCTGCCCCATTCAACCCTGTACCAGGGGTTGTTTTAACCCTCTTCGTAGCTCCCTTTTTTACTCAGTCCTTGGGTACCACAGGTGTTGAGCTGGCTCAGGCCCAATGAAGTTGCTGTGGGTTGCCTGGCACTGGTGCACTTTAGAACAGAGAAACATGCTCAAATCAACATTTTCCCAAAGGCCATGCAATGGCTGAAATGGATCCCATATACCCTGCAAAATGGAGTCTTCGAAATCCAGCCCAATAATCAAGTTAAAAATAGGTCAAACACAGATGAACATTCCCCAAAGCAGTTCTGCCCTACAGCATACTAATGGTTGGCTGGTATTGATGACTCCTCCTCCTCCTGCTGCCACAGGAGTTGCAGTTTTCTCTTCTCTCAGGATGACTAAAATGCCAGAAGGCTCCCTCTCTGGTCCTTCTACTCTCAATGCTGCCGCAGTCCTGGACCAGCAGTTCTGGTCTCAGGTTCTCTGTTTCACACTATATCTCCAGCATCAACACTCATGGAGGATAGCAAAATAATGTTGCTCTCTTTCTTGTAAGGATAAGCAACCCTTTTCATAGTTTGTTACCTCCTCTCCAGTCCAGAGAGGGCACAAATTGTACCCACTTCTAGGAAAGCAGGCACTGGCACTATGAGATCCCACCTAGAGCAGCCTGTTTCCAGCACAGTCCTCGCCTTATAGTCACTATTCTGGGTCCACGTCAATTGGTGTACAGGGCTGTCTCTCACCACACTCAGTAGCTTATAGGTTCATGAAGGGGAACAAGAATCTCAAGCCCCTCCTTTCCTCAGATGTCTGCCTTCAGGAGTTACAGTTATCAATCAATCAATCAATCAATCAATCAAAGTTTTTATTTATAAAAAGCGCAATTTCATATGTTCAAAGCACTTGTACAATATAAAAACATAAACACATAAATCCAAATAAATCCATAATTAAAAACAATACAGTTTTTTAAAACACATATCAGCAAATCTAGAAAGAATCAGAGAAAGCAAGCCCAAATAAACAAGTCTTAAGAGTGGTCTTAAAGCTCTTGACAGTCAGGCACTCTCTCACCCGACAAGGTAGAGAGTTCCACAGGGTAGGGGCCACAAAAGCAAAGGAGTGGGCCGCTAAGGTCTTATGTCGAACCCTGGGAACCTCTAGCATCCCTCATTGGAGGAGCAAAGCGGGTGGAGGGGGCTGTAGGGACAAAGGAGATCTTGCAAGTGCAGGGGTCCCTGACTGCGTAGGGCATTATAGATCAGTACCCTGGCCTTGAAGGTGATCCACCACTGTACTGGCTGTCAGTGCAGGCTGTGGAGCAAGGGTGTGATGTGGCAATATCTTGATAAGCCAGTCAACAGCCTGGCCGCCTCATTCTGCACCAGCTGCAAGTGGCGGATATCAACCTCCGGAAGCCCTAGGTAGAGGGCATTGCAGTAGTCAAGGCGGGGAGTCAAGAAGGCATGAACCAGATTTGGAAGATTGTCAGGTGGACCAGATGTTTTATCCGAGCGATATTGCTCAGATGGTAAAAAGAGGTTTTGACAACGGCAGACACCTGAGATTTAAGTGCCACACATAACATAAACCCTCAACATAATCATAACTCAACCATCCTATCTATACAAAACTCCCAGGGTACCCCTTTGGAACTGGTTACCAGCTTTAAATTACTGGGGATCACCCTCAACTCAGCCCTTACCTTCTAGGAATATATAGCATCTACATGCTCTGTGATAAATACCAGAATTGGCCTCCTGTACAAACTCAGACCCTGTCTCCCTCCTGATGCCCTCCGACTAGCCATCTCTAGCGCCATCCTTTCCCTGGTAGACTATGGCATAGTCATCTATGGCGTCTCCTTGGTCACGGCCCTGTCCACTATTAAATGCACACTGAATAAGACCTGCCAGCTGGCCAGAGTCAGTGAATGGCTCACGCACACCTGTGACAGACCTGTACCGACGTTCATCATGGCTTAACTTTCAGGAGCGTCTTTTCTACCAGACCTGCCTGCTGGCCAAAAAAATCCAACTGGGTCTATCCCCCCCCGGCTATCTCTCGCTTCTCCAGCCGAGTTTGCTGAGATGGGCCACAAGACACTCTGAGACTACTGCCTTTCACATCCCTTTTGTCAAGGTCAATGCTGGTCAAAGCGCCTTTCGTTACAGTGCTCCACTCTGGATGAACTCAATCTCTGAGCCTACCCTATCAATCCCTAGACTGGGGCCTTTTAAAACTGAGCTACATGACTACATTATGTCCAGATCCAACTGTGACTGCAGATAATCTCCTTTTCCCTGTATTGACAAGTTCCTCTGCTGAATATGTACTTGTTTCTATCATATGATTGTACTACACACACCTCTGGTGTTGCTCTTTGTATTTGTCTGCACTTTGTCTCTGTATTTTATTCTCTGTACTTGTCTTCATTATTCTCTGTATTTGACTTCATTTTTTGTATGATGTGGAGTCTTTGTAAATGAGTCCCTGACTCAAAACGTTGTAATTCCTAGACCATAATAAATAAAATAAAATAAAGTGTCAGACCATCATCAAAAATAACGCCCAGATTCTGCACTTGGTCAGAGTTCGTTAGCTGGACACCACCGAGTCAAAGCCCAGAAGGCTGACCCACCAGCGATCCCACACCTTGATGACCTGGTTTCCCCACCAACACCTCAGTTTTATCAGGGTTCAACTGCAGCCAGTTGGCACTCATCCAGTCCTGGATCTCGGAGAGGCAGTCATCAAAGACTGAGACCACTCCATCCTGCTCGAGCACAAAGGACATGTATAGCTGAGTATATTCTGCATAGCAGTGAAAACTCAGTCCATATCACCTTATAATGACTCTTAATGGCAGCATATACACCACAAAAAACATGGGTGACAAAATGGAGCCCTGCAGCACCCCACAGGATAGGGGGAGAGGGGCTGAGGAATAAATCCCTGACACCACACCTCCTACCCATGAGGAAAGATTAAAACCACCTGTGGACTGTACCCAATAGTCCACAGATCAGCCTTAGACACTCCAATAACACACCATGGTCCACAGTGTCAAATGCTGCAGAGAGAGATCAAGGAGAACCAAGATTGAATGGTCCTCCAATCTTTCACTATTAGGAGATCATTAAGTACCCAAACAAGTGCCATCTCGGTACTATGCCTCTTCCTAAATCCGAACTGAAGAGGATTGTAATGCAACCACCTTCTCAATAACCTCACCCACAAAGGGTAGGTTAGAGACAGGTCTGAAGTTAGTCAGACAGTCTGGGTCGAGGGAAGGTTTCTAAAGGAAAGGTCTCACACCGACTCCTTCAGGGGGTCTGGAAATACCCCTGTCTCCAATGAGCTCCAGACTATCTGAGCTAGGACCAGGCTGATTACCTCAACGCACCCCACAAGGAGGTCCATTGGGCGCAGGTCCAAACTACAGCAGGCTGGTTGCAAATTCTGGAGGATCCTCAAGATAACAGTGATCACCAGCCAGCCAAAGTCAGACCAGGAAAACTGGGTGCTCACAACCTCCCACTGACCTCCACAACACCCAGCAGAGGGGGCAAGATAGATTCTGGACCTGATGGTGGCAACCTTATCTGTGAAGAAGCGAGCAAAATCATCACACTTTTTTGTGAAAATGCTCTCCCAGTCAGAAGACAGATTGGATTGCACAATCTGTTGACAGTCCAGAAGAGCTGAGCCAGTTGATTCTAAGCAGCGGCAATCTCCCTGGACAGGAACTCTGCCTTCTTAAGGGAGACTGCCAATTGACAGACTTTATAATGATCCATCAATCTAAGTCTGTCATCAATCAGGCCTGTTTTATGCCAGCACCTCTTTAACCTTCGACCCATTCTCCTCAACTCCTTCGGAGTCCCACTGAACCACGGGGACCTTGGGCGAAGGATGAAGGGATGAACACGGACAGGAGCTATGGAATCCAGGGCCACCATCATTGCCTTATTATAGGCATGTAGCCAATCCCCTGGTTCCAAATTTTCACTCTGCACACCTGATAGGTCCAGTAACACCATCAAACCATCTGGGGTCACACCCCTTAAAGGGCAACACCGGACCATCTCCATAGGGGCAGGTTTATTAGGGGGAGCCATGAAACTGAACCCTATGGTGTGATGGTCTAACCATCTGACTGGCTCCACCATCAGATCAGAGATCTCCATCCCCAGAAGGAACACCAGATCTAATGAGTGACAATGACTGTGGGTCACAGAGGTAATTATCTGTGTAAGGTCCAATGAGGTCATCAGTTGGAGGAAGTCTTGACCAAACTATGAGAGTTCACCGTTGACCCAGGCATTGAAGTCCTTCAGAATTAACCATCTGGAGGACTCCAACATTATGTCGATGATGAAGTCCAAGACTTCCTGCAGGAATTCCTTCTCACCACTGGGTGGATGGTAAATGAGAAGTATCCTGCAACCTACACCTGCACCCATGATACATTCAAAGGATCTGGTTGTCTCCACTGGAACATCCACAGGTCCCAGTTCTGATTTAAAACAAATGGCTACAGCCCCGCCCCTACGATCCACCCTCAGTGCTGTCTCACCAAGTACCAGGCCAGAACTGCTGATGCCAAAATTGGGCCAGCATTTTCATCCAGCTAGGTATCGGTGATGCAAGCCAGATCAGCTGTAGAACAAGAGCCACTATCACTGCAGTCTTGTTTTTTATGGACCTGGCATTGCACAACACCGCCTGAGCAAGATGGGTAGCTGAGGAAAACCGCGATATTTGCTTACATAAAGTAGAGCCCTTGGGTATGGGAACCAGGCAGGGAGTACCCCTATCCTGGGCCCATTTTACCCCAGGGCATCTCCTTGTCACCACAACCCCAATCCACCCACTTCCCTCCGCTCCCCACGGTATATGATGATCTCAGTCTTTCCCATACTCAGGGCTATCATATAGATGTAACAGTCAGATATGTTTATCCCAAAGTCTGCCACCAGGATACGGGGACATCCCCTGAAGCTCAGATGAGGTAAATTTAGTGTTAATATTAAAAGGAACTTTTCTCCCAGTTGGTGGTGAACCTGTGGAACAATCTACAAGCAGTTTCAATGTTCATGACAATACAACCCTTCAAGGTAAGCCTGAATAAATATTTTCATCCCAAGGGAACCACTGTGCACTCTGGATAGTAGAGTGGGTAAGGAATCCCTATAAACTGGTACTTAGGCCCTGAACAACAGAAATCTTTCAGCCCTTCTGCCCATGGGGAGGGCCAAGAAAAACTGTAGAGCGTCCCTTTTGTGCATGATGTGCACCTGTGGGGTACTCCATGGCATCCACATAATTGGTTGTGCATGCCTCCTTTGTACCCAGTACTAGGCCACATGTGGGATTTTGTGCTGCTACACAGGTAGCCAGGATGTGGGTGGACACGGGGGTGGGGGCAGGCATTTACCCCATCCTCAAATGTATTCCCATGGTGATGATGGCCAGTGGCAGGGGCATATGCTACATGACCCTAAGGGTTGTAGTAGTGCCTATGTGTCTCCCTCTGTCTGGCCTCCAGACCTCCCACAGAGTCCGATCAGTGGGTGGATCACCCACTGCCACCCCTCTGAGCTGCTATACAGGGCCAGGGCTGTACCAGCACCAGTCAGTGTAAATTGTAAATATAATGTTTTTCTGACAGGGATATGGCAGTACTGGAGGACAGCTGTATCCCACTAGGCACTGCACCACATAGAGACAGGGATCCACTAGTGAGCCAGCCTGAGCATCTGATTGGATGCACAGGGTCCTGCACAGCACCTCCTATAGCAGTAAAATGGAACACAGTATGTGTGTGTGGGTGGGGAGGTTGGGTAAGGTAGTTCTTTCTTTCTGTTGTTTGCAAAATTTGTCTTGGTCATCCTGCAAAGCAGAAGTCCCAACTAGCATGCTATGAGTCTGCTGGGCTAGCCAGCCCCTTTTGCCCAGAAACTGTGTTTCAAACTCAAAGAGTCTTGTGTGTTTTGAAAATGATCCTAACATTAAAAAGATTTTGTCTTGGCCATCTCACAAACCAGAAGCCCGTTAACTAGAGTGCTGTAAGCCTGGTGGGCTAGCTAGCCACTTTGGCCCCAAAATTTCATTTTTAACTCAGAGACTTTTTATTTTGTCTTAGTCAGTCACCCTTTACAAAAAATGGAACATGTTTACACAAACATGAAACATTGAAAAAGTGGGAACAGGAGGAGTAATGGGGTGAAAGTGTAGGGGAAGCTTGCCAATAAAAGACAAAAAAAAAAACATAGAAGGTTGCTAAATGAAGGCAGTCACACTCCCAACAGTGCCACAACTGAACAATCTTCATCAGAAAAAGACAAGTAATTCAGTCTGTGAATGACACAAGAAGCTGCACATCCCCTTTCCCTACAAGTCAGCCACTCCCTGGCAAATTAAGAATGGAAATACAAACAGATGTTCAGGTGCTGTGCCCTGTAAGAGCAGTAAGGAACAAGGTAGTAGAGGAACTGCTATTTAAACAAACTCTGGTTGGAACCAATACAGCTGCTAATGCATTAGCTTGTAAAGAATATAGAACAATGTGTGGCTTAGTTGTAATTTTCTTGTATTATTGGGATGTGAAAATCCCACATCTACTGGACAACAGGGAAAGGTTTATTAGGCATGGATTCTGCTACTGTCTGGGAAGTACTTGAACAGTGTGTGTGGGGGGGGGGGGGATCAAGCAGCTGGTATACTATGTCATAGATTCCAACGCAATTTATAGTATTGCATTACAGTTCTGCTGTGGTTAGCACCCTGCTGACTTTTCTCTTGGAAAGGTTAAAACAGTGAAGTTCACCTTTTCAGGTTTAGCCATGTCCAGCAAACCATTAACAAGAAGTCTGCTTTTAGTGCTAGAAATGAAAAGAATTCACTGAGGGAACCCATCACCTTTGATCTAGTATCGAACATATCTGATTGGCATCTGAGGATATGTTTCTTCATAAAATAGCATGTTGCATTTTCACACTTTGTTTAGTCAGTTTTATGCCTTTAGGGGTGTGCATTTTATACAGAAGCAGTTCTTCCTCATCTTACAGTGGCCAAGTATTCCAAAAAATTCATCTTGATCTTTGTTACAGACACAGCAAAACACGCTGTGATCTTGGCTGAGATTTCAGAAATAAAACAGTTCATTCAGTTTTTCCCAACCAAATTTCACAGACTTTGACAAGGACTGGCAGAATAAACTATCAAAATACAAGGCAGACCTTGTGCAGAGGCAGCAATCTAAGGCTAACAGAGGTAATTCAGATTACCAGAAGGGGGAGTGTTTATTTGGAGCAGGAGAGCTAGAACAGCAAGGTGAGACCATGCTAAATAATTAGGAAGGGGCTATGAAATATAAACCTCGTATCAGCTCAAACTTGGAAGAGAGTGCAGAGGAAGCTATGGTAAGGCCATCAGAACCCAAAGCCATTTGTTTTTTATCCCAATGAGTGACCAAAACAGAACAAGAAAGAAAACGAACCAGAAGAAAACAAACATCGGCACAAGACAGAGAGGCCAAAGGGGCAGAAAAAGAGCAACAGGGCACATGCAGATCTAGGAGAAAGAAAATCAAGAAAGAATAAATCTGGCACCTAATACAGCTAACACAGGTACAGTGTAACCTCTTGTCTAAAGGATTTTTTTATGTACAAACAACATCACCTGACAAGTTTCAAGTTCATGTCGACATCCACAACTTTTTCAGAAAAATCCAGCAAAGGGATTATTACTTAAAACAAACCAAAACACAGGTAACAACAGTCGGGGCTGGCACGGTGGCACTGAGGGTTGAGGCTCTAGACGCCACACCTTGCGCCACTCCAGTGACCTGGGTTCAGGAGTGAGCTCGGGTGCTGGGGTCAGCAGGGGAGTGATTGGATTGAGCACCCACTGGGCTGCTCTTCTGTCCCGGGGGGAGGGTCCTGGGTTGTCCGGTGCACCAGCAGCCCCTGGTGGAGACCAGGGGCTCTGCCGAGCACTAGACTGCATACAATCAGCATGCCCAATGTAGGCAGGGTTGCCATGCGCCACAAGGTCGGGATGTGCACCACGCAAGGAGGGAGGGGGAAGGAGGACATACTAAGGGGGGAAAAAAGCCCCTCATGCTGGTTAGGCGATGGTTCCTCCAGTGCCACCACCACACACCCAACGCTGGTTCTCCACCACTACCCCTTCGATCTCCCCGGGGCTGTAGCCCCCATGTCCCCAGGGAGTCATAACGTCCTTGAAGATGGCGGGGAACACAGTGGATGGTAGAGCGGCTTCGGCGAGAAAGGTAGCCTAAGAGAGTTCCAGTTGGGAGGAGAGAAAAAGACTCAACAAAAAAAAAAACAACAACAGTCCGCAGAATGCCAACCAGAGGAGCTGACTTGCTGAATTAAAACATTACTACTGCAACAAATGAACTGAGATCTGAGGCTGAATTAAAGGGGAACAGTCAGCACCAAAGGCCCTACACTCAAGTGTGGAGTTAGTCCCCATATGCACTTTGTGTGCAAAAGCATGTTGGTTTACTTACTTTTTACTGTAGTATAGTAGATTGTATGGTCAAAGCTGTTTGTTGGACATCTCCGTGCAATCAGTCCGACATAAGTGGTGTTCGGAATAACCTGTTACAAAATAAATGGCACAAAAATAAAAAGTTTGCTGCAGTGCAATAAACTTTATTTAGTTACATTATTGAGTTAGAAAAACATCATACCCCTGTACTTGTATAGTAGACTAAATTTAGGAAATAAATGAGCACTTAGTGTTGTTATGGCAGTTTTACTTCCTGGGGGGTGACCTGCGGATCGTATTGATCCTTATCCATCTCAATCTCGTCCATCTTGTCAGCTTCCTCCTCTTTTGGATGCATTGCACTGACAACTTCCTGTATGTCACTGAGGGATGTTTCATCAGCTGCATCATCACCAAGGTGACACAGTTTATCTAACTTGCTGGTGATCAATACAGTTGGTTGTTCAAAACTTTCCTATTCCTCTTCCACAAGCAAAGAACTGTCATCTGAGTTTTGTGAGTCAACACCAGGTACGCATACAACCTTGCAAAAGCATCTGTAGATGGTTTGGGGAGTAACACTGTCCCGTGCCACTTTTATCATTGGAAGAACATCTAACAAGTTATTTTCTTTAATGCACACCTCTGCCATCAGTTCTTGATCACTGTCTAGCACATCCAGTACCCTGGATCTCATAACTGTAACATAATGTTTCTTAAAGGCATACATTATGCCTTAATTGAGGGGCTAGATGATGCATGTAGTGTTGGGGAGTGGGAAAATTAGTTTTATGTTTTTTTGACCTCTGACATTAGTGTGGCCAGAAAAATTGTCCAAAAAGAGGGCTATTTTCCTGGTTCTGTTTCTTTATCCCAATTCGTAAGCCACTCCTCAAAAATGTCCCCTGTCATCCACAAGTTTCTGTTTGCCCTGTAAGTCACCAGGAGATGAGAGGTGACATGGAAGCACCATGGTTGAGCTGAATTGCCAATGACGAACAAGTCACTCTTTTCGCTACCGTTCTTGTTACAGCAGTGTAATGCAGACAGCCACTCTTTAGCTTTCTTTAGTCCAAGATGGGTTTCAGTTTTGAAACTGAGGGTGCCTTGTCCTACGCATTTGTAGAACACCCTAGTTTTATCACAGTTAAATATGTTTGATGGTGTGTACCCCTTCAACACACCTGGCAGTACGTCTTTCAACCACTGCTAAGCACTGTTACTGTTGGCATTTAGCTTCTCTCTGTGGGCATGCTTAAAACCTACAGTATGTTGTGCCTCTGCTTCCAGTGTTGCAGCCAGCCTTCAGAGGGGGAGAAGTCAGGCTTTCCCATGGCTACTGCAAGATGCTGTGCCTTCTGCATCAAGAGGGGTCACTTATCATGGCCTCTTTCCCCCTTGCACTACTGAACTACCGAGTAAGGCCTCTTCTACTTCTGCATCCTTCCACTCTCTTTTTGTTTTTTGATTGAGATTCTTGGCACTCCAGCTCACCATCGGAGCACACTCCACCTTGCAGGAGCTGGCAGAAGGAAACACCAGGCTCCCTGCACTCCAGCAGAGCACACTCCTTCTCACAGGAGCTGGCAGAAGGAAATGCCAAATACAGAGTACACTGTGCTGCTTGAGCACTGCTAACAGCAATGCTACCTTACTAGTGTAGCCCGTTGACTCTACACGTCGACTGCCCCACTCTCCCCAGCCACCCTCCCACCCAATGCTGGCTCTAGACTTACTTGCAGGTGTGGGTCACTTGACCTATCATGTGACAGGCTCTGATTTTTCTAAGTGTCCATTTTCCCATTGGCAAATTATATTCTACCACCACTAGGAGTCGCTAGTGGTCCCTATCCGCCACCCTCTTCACCATCTCCCTCTCCACTCACCTTCCTTGACAGTCACTACTGTCCCCTAGTGTAAGCCTCCAATTGACCACCATCGTAGATATTTTTTTGTTACATAGGCAGCTGGATTCAAACCCCTGACCCTCTGTATCAAAGACAGGCACTCTACCACTGCGCTATTCTTGCAGCCTTACTTTTTCCCCATATCGTTTCATAATCTTAACCTCCTCCACATAAGCACTGGGAACTGCAGCAGTAGGTGTCTCCCCCCCAAATCAGGGTAAATTGCCTTATCTTCCATAACACCCGACTCCCACCCCCCTCCCAGGGTAAGACCCATTATTTGCTATGACACCTTTAGCTTGTTCCAAGCCAGCACCACACCTATCCAGTTTCCCCTCCCAGCATCAAACTCCCACTTCTCTTACGTGGCGATGTCTCCAACATTTCTTCTTGTGGTTCTCCTAGCAGGCCTCCTCAATCATATTGCCATGGATGCTGCCCCTCTTGTGTCCACACTCCCCCTACTTCGCCCCCCCATTGTACATCTACATCCTCTACATACTCCTTCCCCCAATCCTCTTCACCCCACACTGATGTTTACCATTACTGCCTTCCCTTCCTTTATGATCATTACAGCACTCTCCCTCCTCTGCAGCAACTGTAACCTTCTCCCCCCTGTACCCCCTGCTAAACCACCATCCCCTGCCGCACCAGGGTCACTCCCAGAGGAGGAAGGCAGTTGCCTCTATGCTGTGCTCTGCTAAAAAGCTAATACTATTGCTTCTTCTTTGTTCAGGCAATGTGGAAATCAATCCAGGTCCCCCCACATCTCTTGACTCACCCTCAGATTTTGCAACTGCATCCGGCATAAAAATTATGTTATGCAATGTTCTGAGCCTAACTAAAAAAATTGCCCAGGTCCAGGCCTGGGTTTCCCATACTAACCCAGATCTCTTCATAATCACCATGTCCTGGCTCAAATGCAAGGTCACAGACCAGTAAATTGCCCTCCCAAACTATAATCTTTTTAGGGCAGATAGAGCATCTAGAGGGGGTGGTGTGATTATTTACATCAAGGACAAATGTTACATCTCTGATGTTCAATGTATATCAGAGCCAAATTTGAGCTGGTGTCCCTTAAAACTAATTTACCATCCATGGAAAGCCTCTCCATAATTGGATGCTACAGGCCACCTGCCAGTGGTTTGGACAGCCTCCCTAATTTGAAATCGCTAATCACCACCTCCACAAATGAAACAATCATTCTAGGGGATCTAAATATGGACTGGCTAACCCCTGAATCCAGTAGCCTCAAAAAACTCTATGATGACCTTGGCCTCACGCAGATCATCGCTGTACCAACCAGGACAAACACCGCCAACCTTGCCAATAGCTCTCTCCTTGATATCATCCTTACCAACCATCCTCATACAATCCTACAGTCTGCCATCTTTCATAATGATCTAAGCAACCACGGGCATGTGGTTTGCACCAAGGCACACCCTAAGGTGCCCACATTTCCCAAACTTTTATCAAAGCATTCCTTCCATAAATTTAGCTTTGAGAACTACCTGGCAGACCTAAGTAATGTAAACTGGCAAGGCCTCTACCTTGCCAAGACGATAGACAAGGCAGTCAAAATATTTAGTGATAAGAACACACACCTGGCCAATAAACATGCCCCATAATAAAAATCAGAGCTCGAAAGTTCTCCCATCCCTGGTTTACTCCTGACCTTAAAGCAGTGTTCACCAACCGTGATAAATTATGGTCTTGTGTCAGACAAATCAAGTCACCATCTGACTGGCAGTCCTTCAGCACCACCAGAAATGTCTGCACCTAGCTCATACGTACTGCCAAATCAAACGTCTGTATCACTACCCTGGAACAGGCAAATGGTAATTCAGCCAAACTCTGGAAGGTTACAAGATCAGTAAAAGGTCACCAATCTGCTCCCTCCATTACCAGTAAAATCCTCACAAATGGTGTGGTTGTCGAGGATCGTACACAGTTCCTTCAGGAACTTAACACATACTTTGCCACCATCAGGTTGGCTTTTGACTCCTCCCCATACAACAATTTATTCAACATTGACCAAGATAGTAGCCCTCAACCAGCTCCTCCATCAACCCAAGCTTTTCCGCTCAAACATGGTTCCTTTAAAAAAGTTGAGGATCTCCTCATTAAGCTAGACACCAGGAAGGCCGGTGGTGATGATGGGCTTTACCCCTCACTGCTCAAACTAGGGTATTACTACCTTACTGCCCCCATACTACACTTATTCAACCTTCCCATAGACATCACCTCTGTACCCTCCTGTTGGAAAACCGTGCACATAATCCCTCTGTTCAAATCAGGTGACCTGTGCGACCTAATTAACTACAGTTCAATCTCTATCTTGCCTACACTCTCTAAAATCTTCGAGAAACTATTATACAGCCAACTTAAGCATCACCTTGAAAGTTACTCCTCCTCAGCCCTGCACAGTCAGGTTTTATGCCGAATCATAGTACCATCACGGCCGTTGCAAAAGTTACCAATGACTGGATCACAGCCTATGATGCAAAAAGGTTCACAGGCACCGTCTTTCTTGATCTCAGCAAGGCGTTTGACACTGTTGATAACCACCTTGTCATTCAAAGTCTTCACAGCATAGAAACATAGAAACATAGAATGTGACGGCAGATAAGGACCGCTTGGCCCACCTAGTCTGCCCATTTTCCTACCTAACAGATAAGCTGCAGATTCTAGTTAACCAACAGCTTACTTCCACCTGCCCCCCACTAGGACTGCCTTATGTCTGTCCCATGCATTCTTGAATTCCCCCACTGTTCTTGACTCCACGACCTCCTCAGGGAGGCTGTTCCATGCATCCACAACCCTGTCTGTGAAAAAATACTTCCTCACATTACCTCTGAGCCATCCCCCCTCTATCTTCAAATCGTGCCCCCTTGTTCTTGCACATCCCTTTTTCTGAAAGATGCTACCCTCTTGGACTTTGTTGATTCCTTTGAGGTACTTGAAAGTTTCTATCATGTCTTCTCTCTCCCTTCTTTCCACAAGGGTATACATATTAAGCTCCTTTAGTCTTTCTTCTTATGTCTTCTGGTGCAGACCCTGCACCATTTTGGTTGCCTTCCTCTGGACAGCCTCCACTCTGTCTATGTCTTTGCGGAGATGGGGTCTCCAGAACTGCACACAGTACTCCAGATGGGGTCTCATCAACTGTCTGTACAGAGGGATAACAACTTCCTGTTTTCTACTATTGATGCCTCACCCTATGCATCCCACTATCCCCCCAGTCTTCCTTACTGCCTTCTCACATTGTTTGCCGACCTTTAGGTCATCTGATATAATTACCCCCAGGTCCCTTTCCATTTTTACTGTTGTCAGTATCTCACCCCCCCATTGTGTACTTTTCCCCTGGGTTTTTGTTTCCCAGGTGCATTACCTTGCACTTGTTTGCATTGAATCTGAGCTGCCATACATCTGACCATTCCTCCAACCTTGCCAAGTCCCTTCTCATCCTTTCCACTCCATCTTGTGTATCAACCCTGTTGCAGATCTTTGTGTCGTCTGCAAAGAGACATATTTTTCTTTCCAGTTCCTCTGCAATGTCACTTATAAAGACATTAAAAAGGACCGGTCCTAGTACTGAACCCTGCAGTACTCCACTAGTAACCCTCCTTTCTTCACTGTGGACTCCATTTACTACAACCCTTTGTGTCCTGTTGTCTATCCAATTTTTTATCCAGGCTACCACCTTGGGACCTACTCCAAGGCTGGCTAACTTGTGTGTATTAATCTTTTGTGTGGGACTGTATCAGATGCCTTGCTAAAATCTAGGTAGGCCATGTCCACAGCCCCTCCCTAGTCTACTACTTTGGTCACCCAGTCAAATAACTCTATTAGATTCATCTAACACAACCTTCCCATCGTGAATCCATGCTGTCTTGGATCCTGTGCCTCACTGGCCTCTAGGTACTCAACAATTCTTTCCTTCAGAAGTGATTCCATCATTTTCCCTACCACTGAGGTCAAACTAATTGGTCTGTAGTTTCCTGCCTCTGTCCTGCTCCCACTTTTGTGAAGAGGAATTACATCCACCCTCCTTCAGTCCTCAGGTACCACCCCATCCTCCCATGATTTGTTAAAGAGAGTAGTCAGAGGTGTCACTAGTTCTACCCTTAGTTCCTTTAGAATTCTTGGATGAATCCCATCAGGCCCCATTGCTTTGTCCACCTTCAATTTTATTAGTTCTTTCAGAACCCTTCCTTCTGTAAATGGACTGGTATCAACCCCTGTCTTCAGAGTGTTTCTCTTGTTTGGTTTAGGTACCTCCCCCTCCTCTTCCTTTGTGAATACAGAACAGAAATATTCGTTCGGTAACCCTGATTTTTCACTGTCACCCTCTACCCACGTTCCCTCCTCTTTATTAAGCCTCAGTATCCCTCCTTTCATCTTTCTTTGGTCCCTCATGTACCTATAAAAGGTCTTATCCCCCTTCTTAACAGAGTTGGCTATCCTTTCCTCGGTTTGGGCCTTTGCTATTCTGACTGCCTTCCCAGCCTCTTTCTGCTTTAACTGATAAAGTTCTCTATCCTACTCCTTCTGTGTTTCCTTATATTTCCTGAATGCTATCCTTTTCTCCTTAACCTTTCCTGCCATCTCTTTTGAGAACCATAGCGGTTTTTTCCTTTGTTGTGTTTTGTTGATTTGCTTTACACAAAGGCTTGTTGCCTCTGTGATGGCTGTTTTGATTACTCCCCATTGTTCCTCCACCCCTCTTTCTTGCCTGTTTGCTAGTGCTTTTCTGAGGCACTCTCTCATTTTTCCCAAGTCAGCCCACCTAAAGTCCAATACTCTTGCTTTTGTATGGCTTGACTGTATGGCTATGTTTTTCGTGAACCACACTGTTTGGTGGTCGCTTGTTTCCAGATGGCTACCCACTTCAAAATCTGAGATTCTTTCTCCATCCCCATTTGAGAGTACCAGGTCTAAGAGTGCTCCCTCCCAAGTGGGTTCCAGTACTAGCTGTCTGAGGCATGCTCCCCCCGTAGAACATCAAGAATGACCATGCCCTTGGATGTGTTTGCAGCAAAGGTGCTTCAGTTAACATCTGGCATATTCAGGTCCCCCATCAACAATATCTCCCCTTTTTCTGCAATTCTAAGGAAGCCTTCTATCATTTCCTTATCCATTCCCTTCCCTGAGATGGGGGTCTGCATGCAACCCCCATGCAAACTGTGGTGCCATTTCCTGTCTCCAGGGTGACCCAGAGTGCCTCATCTGCTCCCTGTTTACTTTTAGTTCTGTTGCTTTGATCCCTTCCTTTACATAGAGAACTACTCCTCCTCCTCTTTTACCCTCCCTGTCCCTCCTGTAGATTGTGTATCCTGGTATACTGACATCCCAGTCATGGTTCTCCGTGTACCATGTTTCTTGACTGCCACAATATCCAGGCAACCCTCTTCCATCAAGGCCACTAGTTCAGGGAGCTTGTTACACAGACTACAGGCACTGGTACTCATCACCCTCCACTTTTTGATGGCCTTACCCCTTTTAGCCCCATTTCTGTCCTTACTGCCTTTGCCTTTTTTTACATTTACCTCTGTCCATCTCCCTAATGACTTCTCTACCTTGGTGTTTACCTCACTAATTACCGCATTTTGTAGGGGGAGGCTGGGTTTTCCCTGCTCCTTTTCAGTATCTCTCCCCTTGGCTAGTTTAAATGCTTGCCAATGAAGCATTTAAACCTCTCACCTAGGATCTTGGTTCCCCCCTGGACAGATGCAGACCATCGCACCAGTATAGGTCTGCATCCCTCCAGGTGGCTCCCCAGTCCCCAATGGAGCCAAAACCCTGAGCTCCACGCCAGTTTTTCAACCATTTATTGAATTCCCTGGTGAGGAGTACCCTAGCATCACCCTTGCCATAGACAGGCAGCACCTCCAAGAAGGTTACCGTATGCGCTACTTGTCTAAGGCCCCTCCCCAACTCTACAAACTCCTCCTGTACTGCTCTGATCCCATTCCTAGCCAGGTCATTTGTCCCTAGGTGAACAATGACATCCAGCTCCCTCCCTCGTGCAGCTGCTCCCACGATCCTGAGGATTCGCTTCCTGTCCCTCCAAGCCATGGCGCCAGGCAGGCTCCTTAAATCCTTCTCCCCTTCCTCCCCCATTTCTACCACCCTAATGATTGAGTCCCCCACCAGGAGTTTTTCCTTCCCCATGGGGTCCCATGCCACCCTCCTGTGGGTCTCCTTTGTGAAGGTTCCCATCATCCTCCTTGGTCTCCACTGCAGGTGCCTCCATAGAGGAACCACTATCCACCAGAAGAGTAAATGAATTGTGGAGAGGTAGAGCTGGAGGGATGCAACTCTGTTCCACCACCCTGTCCCTCCCTGAACCCATCCTGGTCCAGCCTCTCCTCTTTCTTGGCAACCTCTGAGGTAGTGGCATTGGCCCTGGTGGTCCCTGGGTGGGGGAGGAGGTTTCACGCATCATAGCCAGGTCAGCCTGGAGACGGGCAACCTCCTCCCTCAGACCAGAGAGGTGCCTGCAAATTGGGCAGCATCGCAGCCTCCAGAATATTTCCCGGAACACTGCTGCCCTACAGCCATTGCACTGCACCACTCCTATCATGTCTTATTTTGTGTCCTGTCTCCTGTTTCTCTGTATGCTTACTCTCTCCTCTCCTTACAACTCTCACCCTTCCTGTTCTGGGACAGCAACTTCCTATATTCTTCGGTAGCCTCCTTCTTCCTTGCTCAGTGTCAGACCACCACCAGCTGGGAGGGAGAGTGAGCTACTTTTTTCCTTTCGGGTTGACAAAACCAATGTTTCTCTATGATCCTTCCCTTCCTACTGCCAAACAGGAAGTTCCTGTCGACAGTCAAATCCAGTGGCTATAAAAGTAGAACTGGCTTAGGGTGCGTGGGATGGAGGTCAATTAGTAAGAAAAAAGGCTAGCAACAGGAAGTTGTAATTTGAGTCACCTGCTTTTATAGTGTCTAAGCCACACCCCCAATTAAGCTCTCTCTCTCCTCCTATTTGTTTAGCAAAGCAAGTTGATACAGTACCCCTCCCAGCACAGAACATACACTGACTTTCTTTCTTTTCTTTCTTTTTTTAACCCTAAATAAGACACCTTCTACTTCTAATAAAGTATCTGTCTGCTTAATCTCAACAGATACTGACTCCTGCTGAGATGTAAGTGTTAAATTAATAAGAAAATGTAGCTTCTTTTAGTTAGCTGTTTTCAGCTCTACAAGCAAGGCTAGCAACCCTCCATCCAAGCAGCATAGGTGTCATGACCTTCACGGCAATGTTGTTTGCCAGTTACCTGTTGGTCGAGTCCAGAAATTAAAATGGAGGGTCTCTTCTCAGCCCCCCTTCCCATTACCAGAGATGTCCCTCAGGGCTCCATTTTAGGCCCAATTCTCTGTTCCATCTATATTAATAACCTTGATTCCAACATCGGCAACCCCAAGCTGTGCTTCTTTGCAGATGACACAGTTCTGTATTTGTCAAAACCAACTATGTCCAAAGCTTGAGACGAACATGCAAGCTGCCTTCTCATGCCTCAAGCAGAACTTCATCAATCAGAAGCTGCTACTAAATTACAAAAAAAAAGAGGCTATGTTCTTTTCCCCCAACAATGCCCCCTCCCTGCAATCACAGACAAACAATCCTATTATCACCCTCCTTGAGGAACCCCTCCAGACAGTGTCTAAGTTCAAATATTTAGGCATATGGCTGGACTGCAAACTCCCCTTTAGTTCCCATATCGACTTCCTTGCCAGTAAGCTTAAATCTAGACTAGGTTTCTTCTATAGAAATAGATCCCTCTTCCCCCAGGAGACTAGAGTCAGGCTCATGCAGTCCACCTTCTCACCCCTTCTCGATTATGGAGACCTGATTTACAAATCAGCTACGATCACCAGTCTGCACAAGCTGGATGTCATCTATCACTGAGCCTTGCATTTCATCACTAATGCCCCATTTAGAACTCACCATTGCAAACTGTATGCGTCCACTGGTTGGACCTCCCTAGCTACTAGGTGCTTGTTACACTCTGGTATCTGGACGTTAAAAATTCTATTGAAAAAGCTCCCAGGCTATTTACTTCCCCTCGCCCACATATCCTGGTGTGCGTACTTCCTCAGGAAGTCAGATTTTGTGTTTCTAAACAGGCCCAGGATTCGTACTTCCTTTAGCAAAAGTGCCATCTCCTATACCCTACCAAAACTGACTGGAACAATCTACAATCTTCTCTGGAGCTTACCAGTCTCACATCTGTCAGTGCCTTTAAAGCCTTAAGCACGAGATTGGTTAAACAGATATGTAGCTGTCGTAGGCCGTAAACCTGGTGTATGCTATTGGTTCCCTAGTCTTTGCCCAGTCCCTTTTCCTCCCCCCCCACCAGGCCCTTCACGTCACATCTCCCCACCAACCAGGCCTCCCACGTCACTTCCCCCCACTACCCTCCATTCCTCAGTCTCCTCCCTTCCTCAGCTTATCCTCCCCCACACCCCCTGTTATCTCTTCTTTCCTTCCAACTTCGCACTACGTGGTCACCAGTATTTAATGAACACTCTCGTGGCCTTCTATCTACGCATCCTATATTCACCTTAAGGCCTTTTCACTTTAGGACCAATCCTTTTTTCCCTGTACATCAACAACCTTGACTCCCACATAAAGAACTCTAGCACACATTTCTTTGCGGATGATACGGTTTTGTATGCATCAGGCTCGTCCTTAACTGAAGTCAGGGAAGCACTCCATGCTGACTTTGTCCAGTTAGAAAGCAACCATATCAATGCCAAGCTTCTCTTAAATGCCAAAAACACCAAGGCAATGATTTTCTCGAGACTTGCCTTGTCTGGTGCCCTACCTACCCCACCTAAAAACTTCATAGTTACCTCCCTAGGTGAACCCTTGGAAGTTGTACCTAAATTTAAATATCTAGGTATGTGGATAGACAACAAGCTTTCTTTCAACGACCACATCGAGGATCTATCAAAGAGGCTTAAGCACGCTTGGTTTCTTCTTTAGAAATAGGACCCTCTTTTCTCTGCAACCCAAGAAAAGACTTGTCCAAGCAACATTCCTTCCCTTGCTTGACTACAGAGACATTATCTTTATCTCCTTCCCAACCTTGAGCCTATCTAAACTGGACGTACTCTACCACCATGCTCTTGGCTTCATTACTAACTCTGCGTGCAGGACCCACCACTGTGATCTTTATTCAGCAGTTGGGTGGACCTCTCTCACCACCAGACACCTCCTGCATGCTGGCATTTGGACCCTCAAATTACTACTGCCTGTCTATTTAACGTCTCTCATACACATCTCACATAGCTCCTACTCCCTAAGGAAATATGACCTTATCCTATTAGATGTTCCCAGGACTCGTACTACTACTGGCCAAAGAGCTGTCTCATATGCCCCTCCCAAACATTTGGAACCAACTACAAGCCATGCTGAAGCTAACCAGCATCGCATCAATTAACTCCTACAAAACACTAGCTGTCTGTAAATTAAAATACATACATAGGTGCTACTAAGCCCCCAACTCTAAGTCAGCTTCCTAGGTACCAACTGGCCCTCTATTTATTAAGCTGAAATGTGTTGCATAATTTGGTGCAAGGTTAAAGCTGGAATGTACTGCATATATAGCATAAGGACTTCTATTTTGTATACCTCTTGTATTATATATTTTTTTCTTTTATTGTTCTACATTTCATATCTCCTGTCAATGTAATTGCGAACTGTATGTGTATGTGCCTCAGGACCTCCTTGTGAATGAGCTTGCTCAATGGAGTCTTTCCTGCAATAAACTTGAACTATTTATTGCCATAGTTTAGTCCCTATTATTTGCATGTCTCTGATCCTCTTTTTTATACTTCAGTTGTGCATGTTGCACACTTGTGGCCATTGTTATTTTTACTGTTTACTACACCTGTATTATTTACTGCATTCCATGTCTGTATAACTGCATACTATACCCTTGGTCCTATTACCTGTATTATGTATGTATATAGTCTATGTTGCCACATGGACTATGTATGAGTGTATGTATACTGCTGGTACATGTTGTGTTTCTGATATATGTCTCAGGACCTTCTTGTGAATGAGCTTGCTTTAGAGTTATTCCTGCAGTAAACTTGAACTTGAACTTTTTGGAATGGAACTCTGACAGAACCCAATCACAACCCTTAATAAGATCGTTCACAGAAGAATTTGGTATGCCAAAGTGCAAAGAATATTCTCACAGGCTCTGTTTTGGCATATTGTATATTTCATTTAGAATGACAACTTTGCAAACTAGGGTAAGGCCCCATGTATACTCCCACTATTGCCCACATTGTCACTACTGCAGCTGCTTGCCATCGTGAACTCAAATAAAAAAGATGGCAGCACTAACAGGGTGCTTTATTAACTGAAATGTATTTCTTTTCTAAAGTTTCACTAGGAAAGACATACTGAGCTTAAAATAGCTCATTTCCAGAAGCATCCTGGGGGAGGCAGAAATAGGGATATAGATACAGAACAGAACAATTGATTATACAATAAAACAAAACATCATATAAAGATATAAAATTAGACAGTGCAAGCTATGTACATAAAGAGTGTGAAAGAACTAGGCATACACAAAGAAAAATACATATCAAATAACAAGTAACAAGTAACACAAGTCCAGCGAGGGAGGGAGGTATGTCCCATAGGAATAGGGAAAGGAACCTTAAGTAGTGTGGGTAGAAAGGAATAAGGTGTAGTAAGCAGGAGCACAGAAGGGGAGGAGGAAGGGAGGTAAAGAATCAGTGTGAAAGGGATACGGGAAGGAGGGGAGAGAGGAGGGGAGGGAAGGGAAGGGAAGGAGAAAGGTAGGAGTGCATTGTGGAAAAGATGGGAGAGATAGGAGAGGGAGGAGGATAGGGAAGGAGAGGTGAAGGGTTGGACTGGGGAGTGGAAAGGTATAGAAGAAAATGGGGGAGGGAAAGTGGATGGGGAAGGGCTTTGGTTAAGGGCATTCACAGGAGGGAGCAGTGTGAACATGGAGAAACATAGAAATGTAGAAACATAGAAGTTGATGGCAGATAAGGACAGCAAGGCCCATCCAGTCTGCCCATTTCTTTTTCTACCTTATAAATGTGCCATCGGCCTTTGCTCTGTCAGTGGCCTATCTATTCATACTCATCTGTATTGCTCCCTTATGGCTATCCCATGCTTGTTTGAAGCCCTGCACTGTATTCATAGCCACCACTTCCTGAGGTAGGCCGTTCCATGCATCCACCACTTTTCTGTGAAAAAGAATTTCTCACATTCCCCTTAATCGGCCTCCTTCTAATCTCATGCTGTGTCCTCTTGTCCTGCTATTTTCATATATTTAAACATGTTAGACTTTGCACCTTGTTAATGCCCTTAAGGTGTTTGAATGTTTCGACTATATCACCTCTCTCCTCCTTTGTTCAAGGGTATACATATTGAGCTCTGTTAATCTGTCCTCATATGTCTTCTGATGCAGTCCCTGTACCATTTTGGTTGCCCTTCTCTGGACTGCCTCAATTTGGTTAATGTCCTTCTGAAGGTGTGCCCTCCAGTACTGCACGCAGTACTCCAGATGGGGCCTAACCAGTGTCTTGTAAAGAGGGATTATTACCTCCCTCTTATGACTTGTGATACCCCTACTAATACACCTTAACATCAACCTAGCCTTACCTACTGCTTTAGAGGTCTGCTTGGATGATTTCAGGTCATCAGTGATGATGATGCCCAAGTCTCTTTCTTCCTTTGTGACTGCCAGCAACTCCCCTCCCAGCCTATAGGTGGCTTCAGAGTTTCTCTTCCCTATGTGCATGATCTTGCACTTCTTTGCAGAGAGGAGAGAGAGCATTTGGAAGATGCGGAGCAAATGGTTAGGGGGAGAGAATTTAGAGTTTAGCAAACTGGAAAGAGAAGGCAACCTGATCAGCAAGGGATTTACAAGAGGGAAGTGTAAGGGAACGATAGCTAGGGTTATGAAGGGAGTACGGATTGGGGGCAGTGGAGAGAGGAGACAGCTAAGGTAGGGGGAAGAGAAGCAAGACAGAATTTAGAGATAAAAGAGGCACAGTGGGTTAGGTGGTGATTTTCCAGGGAGGGGAAGGAGAGGGCAGAATACAAAGAACAGTAGTGAGTGTGAGGGGGGCAGTCCAAGGCAAAACAGCAAAAGGAGTGAAAGAGCGGATCCAGTCTGGCAAGGGTGGACTTTAGGACTGCACCATAGACAATGTCGCCATAATCAATAATGGGGAGGATCATTTTAGTGATGATATCTCAGTGGACAGGAAGCAGCTTTTGTTTCTATAAAGAACAGCAAGCTTGGGGGTCTTGGTGGAGTTTTTTATGAATAGCATCTAGGTCCTGTGAAAAGAAATGCTGGTTGACAGGGGAGGCACAGACTAAGTAAGATAGCTGAGCAGAGATCATGTGATTACTTGAACTGACAGATGACAGTTTTGGACTACTGCGCAACCATGGAGGGCAAGATCAGCTGTGCAAACCTCGTCAACTCCTGCTGTCATCTGCCCACTGAACATGGTGGTATTAGTTCAGAATGTGATGAATGGTAAAGGGATTTGACATTTGACTTCCATTCAGTAAAAGCGATCGTGCGGTATATTGCAGTTCTGTATATTGCAGTTCGGTATATGTGGTGTGCACTGTATTAGACTAATTTTAGTTCCAGGCTGACATATTTTGATCCTACAAGTCCCAGAATCCCCTGCAGCTAACATCAGAGCAGTAGGCAGCAATGAGAGATTCAATAGTTTGCAGTGCATGCTAGAGTTTATATAAGCTCTAAGCTGTCGTTTGTTGGTCCTGTGTCCTCCCTGTGTTAAGTACAGTCACAGAGGATTGTACTTAGCCCCTGGAGAAAAGCAGACCCAGAAAACATCTGATCGGAGACTATAAAAGCTCTAACATGCACTGCAGGCTATTTAATCTCCCACTGCTTCCTAGTGGTCTCATATTAGCTGCAGGGCATTCTGGGATTTGTAGTAACAGAAGATGTCAGCGTGCAACTAAGGCAAAACTAGCCAGATGCAATCTACTATACTACCATAAACAGTAAGTAAACTAAAATGTGTTCACACAAAGTGCACATTAGGACCAGATCCAAACTTGAGTGTGGGGGCCCTTTGTGCTGATTGTTTCCTGCTATACAATCCAGGTAATTTCTCTGAAATTTTCCCCTCATAGCAATTAGTAATCTAACTAATTCTAATGTGGACAGTGCTACCCATGGTAACTTTCTGGAGGCATGGACAGCACAAGATTTGGAAAACCTTAATGACCTTTATGCCTTAACTTCACTTTACAGTGAGAACATTGCAGATCCTATGGCATATTCACTTGATTCTCCAACAGACACTGAGGAAGAGACAGCAGCAGACTTCACTAGTAATGAACTATTGCCCATAGGAACATTTACTTTTAAGTCTCAATCTTTGTTTTACCCCCCAAGATACAACCCTGCAATTAACACCTACAAGAAGGTTATTTTAAAAGAGGTTGAAAAAGTCTTAGTAATGATAATCTTAATGGGCAAACACATTTGAAATCAGATGAGTTGAGGGCATTAGAAGAACTTAAAAGCATGTCCGACATAGTTATAAAACCAAGCAGTTATAATACCGGTGCTCCCTCAAGAGCAATGTGAGAAAATCTTTGTGCATTAGCAAGGGTTGAGCTTGCTAAGTCCTTTACATTGCATTTATAATAGGAGAAATGTAGCCTTCTCCTAATTAGTGAGCTTCCTACTGGTCACCTGTGAGTGGGGTTGCCAGCATTGTATTTGAAAGGAGAGGAGCAGAAAAGGAGCTGTATTCATGCTTGGGGCTCATCTGAGCCGGAATCATCCATGGGCCATTGCTGCTTATGGAAGGGGCCATGTTGGCGGCCTCATGGAGTGAAGAAGGGTGCAGGAGACCGGAGAAAGGAGACACACTGTAGGGCTAGGCAGCACTCAGCTCTAGGGAGGCATCGTCGCTGATCCAATTGGCAAGGCTCTGGGAGGAGCCAATCAGCAGTAAGGCAGCTGATTTGAGAGTGCGACTGGGCCTTAAAAGGCAGAGCCCAGCCGCAGAGAAGCAGAGGAGCAGGTAAGGAGCTGTAATCCTATATTTACTCCCACACACCCGCCCCGCACCACTTCCTTATTAAATAGAGGTAAACCACTCCCATTGGTGAAGAGTACCTATCAGAAGGGGCAGGAGGAGCAGTTTGTCGGAAGGAGGGGACCCTGGGTGATCTGGAAGGTAGGGATACATCCAGCTGTAAGGGCACTGCTACTGGACTAAGGTACTGTGACTTTTCAATTTCTGGTGTCTTTGTTACAAGGTTGGGGGCACTGGGGCTGTGTCAGGAACATGGTACTATGACTGTATGTTCTGGAGGAGCTGCTTAAGAACAGGGGCACTGTGACTGTAATTGACACTTGGGAAGTGTGGAAACTGTTTGGGCTCGGTATTCAAAAGGAAACTTAAAATGATTGGTGTATGACAATAGGGGTTTGAAACTGTTGTTCTAGGGAGTAATTCAATTGTAGGTGCTGCATGATTGAAGAGTACTTAAATCTATGGTCTTTGCAGGAAGCAGTGCAGAGGTTTGTTAGGAACATGCTAGATAAGAAGGTCTACATACTGGGAAGTATTCCAGGGATTAAAGCAACATAGAGGTGAGCAAATGGAGGGATTAGGGAAGGACACAATAGGGGATGGAGTTGCATTAGTGGGGGAGGATGGGGCAGCGCTGGAGGGGGGTACAGGGGACTGCAGGATGCTAGAGGGGCCTTTGGAGGACAAATAGTGTGCTGCAATGGTTGTGGGGCGGCAGTCTGGATGAATGTATTGTGGAAGGTAGGAGAGTGTCTGATCTGTGACAGGCTGAGGAGACTTGAGGATGAAGTGCAGTGGCATGGTAGAGAGTTGTGGAGGTTGGGGGGAAGGTTGCTTGGGCAGACAGCAACAGGAGGACACCATGTGGGTGGAACAACGGTACAGGGGAAGGGATAGGGAGGAGGGGTGGGAGCAATACAGATAGATGGCAAAGCACGGGAGGAGGGGTAGGGGCAGGAGGAAGGATCCCACACCCAGTACGGCAGAGAGGCAGGTAATAGGTTTGCGATGCTGGCAACATTGGGAGAGGTGAGGGAAATCTAGGAGGGGATAGGTAAGGGGATGTGAGAGGATTACACGGGGGACAGGAATCGGGCAGAGGATTGTGGTAGAGGTAAGGGGGGAAGGGCACAGCTGGAAAGATGGAAGAAGAGAGCAGGGCTAAATGGGAGAGGGCACGCCTAGAGTGGAGAATGGGAGGGACTTAGAAGAGGGGGAGCCCAGGATAGAAGGGAAGGAGGGGGAGGAGTGTGAGGGAGCAATGAGGGGAGCAGAGGAAGGTCTGGAGTGGAAGGGGGATCCGTAGGAGGGAAGGGGAGAGTTTCACCTGGGGTGGAATCTAGCAGTAGACACCAAGGTAAAAGGGTGGAGGGGAGACAAGGATTGGAGAGGGAGGGGTATTAATGCTGGGGGATTCCATACGGAAAGGGATAAGATGGTGCAGCAAGGGGGAACGGCATAGTCGCATCTGGGTGGAGTCCCTACCTGAATTAACTGTAGGCAGGCTGGGGCAGGTAATTCTTAAGTGTGCTAGGAGGGGCAGGAGGAAACCAAATCTAGTGGTGCTCATGGGTATGAATGATTAGGTGGGGGAGACGGTGGAAGTAGTGAGGGAGAGGTTCAAGGAACTGGGCAGGCTGTGTGGAGAACTGGGGGAATCGGTGGCCTTCTCAGAGGTGCTCCCAGTACCCTGCACTAGCACGGCAAGGAAAATAAGGATTGGAAAGTTCAACACCTGGCTGAGGGAATGGTGTCAATCCAGGGGATACAGGTTCGTATGGGGTTGGGACAGACTCTGGGAGAACAATGAACTTTATGCAGGGGATAGGCTACATTTGAGCAGGGAGGGAAAGGAGGTATGAAAGCAGAGGGTAGGGGAATACATAGCTATGAAGGTGGATTTAAACTAGGTAGGGGGTGGCGAGTGGACAGATGGTAGGCAGTGATCCCAGAGAGGGGAGCCAAATGAGCTTGCCCTCCAAGCTAGCAGGGAGGTACTTGGAGCAGTGGCACAGGGGAGATTAAGAGGGGGATATCTCAGAGAGAGGAGGGGGTAGGGTCAGGTTGGAAGGTGGTTTCACTGAATGAGAGAAGCCTTGGTAATAAATCAGCAGAATTACAGGCTGTCTTGGCAATAGGGAGGATGGACATTGCGACCATCACAGAAAAGCGGGCCACCCAGTACCAGGAATGGGATTTGACGGTCCTAGGTTATATGATATTCAGGAAGGACAGGGCTAAGGGAAAAGGGGGGGGCATGTCAATATATGTACAGAAGGGGATAAGATGCATAAGGAAGGAGGGAGAGGAAGGCAGAACACAGGCCCTATGGATAAAGTTCCAACACTTAAAAAGTAAGACATTGAGGATGGGGGTGGTATACAGGCTGCCATCTCAAGGGGATGACCTGGATAGGGAGTTAACTGAGGAAATCAGAAGGGTCTGTAAGAAAGGAACACTATGGTGGTGGGGAACTACAACCTACCGGGGGTGGAGTGGAGCACCCAAACCACCACAAGTGCAAAGGAGCAGGTCATATTAGAGGCATTCCAGGACATCTACCTGGTGCAGTTATTCTGGGAGCCAACCAGATTGGATAAGACTTTAGACCTAGTTCTGTCAAATAGGGGGGCTGTAAGGGATCTGGAGGTGGAGGACCTTCTGTCTGGGAGTGACCACCACACGATATGGTTCACGCTCAACATGGGCAGGGAATTAGGAGGTACAAATATCAGGGTGATTGAATTTAAGGGAGCAGACTTTAAAAGGATGGAAGATATTTTGGGCAGGCATCTGGTGGGAATTTGACCATGCATGGATGCTAGCCAGAAATGGGATACTATTAAGAAAGGGCTGGTGGAGGCTACTAGGACATGTATAAGAACAAGGAGTAAGAAGGGGAGGGCAAAAAAAAAAACAGCTGGCTGATGCAGGAGGTCATGGAAGGAGTGAGGGCCAAGAAAAAGGCATTTCAGAGACTCAAGAAATCGGAAGAGGCGTACAACAGGGAGATGTACATGAAGAAGTCCAGGGAAGTTACCAGGCTGGTAAGAGTGGCCAAGGCTTCCAGGGAGCTGAGATTGATGCAGGGCATTAAGAACAGAGAAAATTACTTCTTCAGATACATCAGTGAAAGACTGAAAAACAAAGATCAGATAGTGAGGATAAGGAAGAGCGGGGGCTGGTTGGAGAAGGGGAAGGACCAGGCAGGGGCACTAAATGATTACTTCTGCTCTGTGTTCACAAAAGAGGAAAGGGGCAGGCACCACCTGGAAGAGGAGGAGTTGGGGGGTGGTGACTGATACAGGGATTACAGAGGATAGGGTAATGAAAGGATTAAGGGTACTGAGGGAGCAGAAGGCACAAGGTCCAGATGGTATTCACCCTAGGGTACTGAAGGAACTAGCTGAGACTCTGGCAGGGCCATTGGCTGACCTGTTTAATACCTCCTTGGACATAGGATGCGTACTGCTTTACTGGAGGATGGCCCATGTGGTATCCATTCACAAAAGTGGACCTAAGAACGAACCAGGCAACTACTGACCAGTGATCCTCACATCAATTTTGGGAAAACTCATGGAGGTGATCCTAAAAGAGAGGCTTTATTTATTTATTTTATTTATTTCAGTTCTAGGATTACAATTACCTTTGAGCCTAGGCTGGTGACCTTTTTGGAGAATAATGGTCTCCAGCATGGTCAGCAGCATGGGTTTGTCTTGGGAAGATCCTGCCAGATGAACCTGATTGAGTACTACGAGTAGGTGACAAGGGAACTGGACTAAGGTCATCTGGTGGATGTCCTGTATTTGGATTTCATCAAGGCCTCTGATTCTGTACCACATGGGAGGCTGGGGGGGATGCTGGAATACATAGGGGTGGGAACAAAGATGGTAAATTGGATCACCAATTGGCTGAAGGGAAGGCAACAAAGGGTGGTGGTGGTGGTTGGGGGACTCTCATCACCGAGGGATGTGATGAGTGGGGTGCCGCAGGGATCAATATTGGGACTGGTGTTGTTCGAGATTTTCATCGCTGATATCTCCCATGGGGTCTTGAGTAAGATCAGTCTCTTCGCAGACGACACAAATATGGGAGCTGTGGTGGATGACATCGAAGTGTGGAGGGGGCTGCAGGAGGATCTGACCAAACTACAGGAGTGGTCAGAGGCATGGCAGTTGGGGTTTAATACCAAAAAGTGCACTTCGGGGCTAAGAACCCGGGGAGGAGCTATCATCGGAGGGGGAGTACAGCTAGAATGCACAGAGGAGAAGAAGGATCTTGGTGTGCCTATAACAGGGAGTATGAACATCTCAGCTCAATGCAGGAAGGTGCAGCAAAAGCCAACAGGATTCAGGGGTGCATAGCGTGGGGATTCTCCTGTAGAAATAGGGAGGTGATCCTGCCCCTCTGCATGTTGCTGGTCAGGCCGCACCTGGAATACTGCATGCAGTTCTGGTGCCCATTTCTGAAGAAAGACATCAGATTGTTGGAGGGTGTACAGTATAGGGTGACAAAGATGATCCAGGGATTAGAGCAATACTCCTATAAGGAGAGGCTGGGCTAGCAGAACATGTATTCTCTGGTGGAGAGGAGGGATGGGGGGACATGATCAAAACCTTTAAATACCTAAAGGGGATACACAAGACTAGCACAGAAGGGATTTTCCAGATCAGAAGGAGGAGGGTCACGAGGGGGCACCAGCTGAGATTTGGGGGAAGACTCAGAAGGGAAGCCAGGAGACAGTATTTCACAGAGAGGGTGGTGGACAAGTGGAATACTCTGCCTGAGGAGGTATTAGCTTGTAGCACAGTAGATGGCTTTAAGAGGGGATGGGACAGAGTGGGGGGTAATTATAAAGAGGGGAGAGGTGGGTGGGGCAGCTGTAATGTGAGGGGCTAGCTGCACAATTGAGCAGACTCGATAGACCGTGAGTCCTGTATCTGCTGGCGTTTTCGTATGTTTGTATGAAAAATAAGGGACAGTTTTCTTAGACCCCCGGCTACTTGCCAGGCTGACATCACAGTAACCCATCCCAAAATACACACACACACACACACACACACACATGCAAAGGAATTTAAACAAACAAAAAAATCCAACCACACCAAAAATAATATTATTTGCAAATAAAAGTAATCCTCAGAAAATGTCACATATGCGATGTCTCAAGTAATTTTTATGATTGCTTGTGCGCAGCGCAAGAAACATATTCTTGGCAACTTGTACGAGAAGCAGGTTCTGGAGGTGTGGCACTGTTGTGCCAATACCGCACGGCATTTTGGGGCGGTGTGATGTCCACCAATAATGGGGGACACAGCCAGTGGCACTAGTTTCGAATGTTGCCACCAACTTAAAAGAAAATAGCCACCCGGATGCTCTCTGCCCCCGCCACCTTGCCTTTTACCACGCATATTGCGTGCTAATGCAGTCCCCACACATACTGTATGGCTGATGGGTGCCTATCCCCCGTCGGCTCCAATGTCCCCCAACAGAGAAGCGGTGCCATGCTGGGAGCCCACCCCAGCGTGGCAACAGTCCATATGGCCGACGGGTGCCCAACTCCGCCGGCTCCACTGCCCCCTCCCCAAACAGTTTTCTGCTGCCACGCTGGGGAGCCCACCAGCGTGGCAAAAGTCCCACGTCATCCAAGAAAACAAAAGAAACCTGAAAGAGAAAACTTTCCTTGCTGACTGTCCTGACCCCGGCTCCCTCACCCGCGCCCACCCTCTGTGCATCCTGCCTCCCCACACCCCCCCTCACCCAATACTTACCTCCGGAGTCTGGCGCGACGATCTTCCATGGACCGAGAACATGTCTGCACTCTTCAAAGCCAACCGCGAACTGAGGAAATGCCGGTAAGCTGTATAATGTAATAAATAGGGTTTTTTTCAACATGGCTGCATATCTCAGGCATTTTTGGGAATTTTGTCACCAAATTTTCAACGTGGAAGTTTTAGGACCCCACCTCATGAATTCTGTCACTGTCATTTTGTTAATCGGCCCGAAAGGTGATTTCGCGGTCACTGCGCAGAACCACCTTTCGGGACTGATTTTTGAAATGACAGTGTCACAGTTCATGAGGTAGGCTCCCAAAAACCCTATGTTGAAAATTTGGTGAAAAAATTCACCAAAATGACTGTTTTACGAGCATGCATTGCACTGTTCCTATGCACGCTCGTAAGTTTGTGAATTTTCAATATTTTTACTCCAGATTTTCAACATTGCCATTTTACCATACCTCCTTATGAGCAGTATAGCTGTCATTTTTCACATTTCACCCAAAATGTGCTTCCACGCATGTAGCGCACAATGGCGCAGTCGGTGTCCAAAATCAATGTTTGGGACAGATTAAGAAAATCACAGTGACACTGTTCATGAGCAGAAGTGTTATAATGGCTATGTTAAAAATTTGGTGAAAAAATTCCCCAAAATGACTGCTTTACGAGCATGTGTTGCTCTGTTCCTACACACGCTCATAAGTTCGCGAATTTTCACTATTTTCACTCCAGATTTTCAACATTGCCATCTTACCACACCTCCTTATGAGCAGTATAGCTGTCATTTTTCACATCTCGCCCAAAACATGTTTCCACGCATGTAGCGCACAATGGTGCGGTCGGTGTGTGAAATCAATGTTTGGGACAGATTAAGAAAATCATAGTGACACTGTTCATGAGCAGAGGTGTTACAATGGCTATGTTAAAAATTTGGTGAAAAAAGTCCATAAAATGACTGTGTTAAGAGCGACCATTGCGCGGTTTCCACGCACCCTCATAAGTTCATGGATTTCTAATATTTTCAGTCCAGATTTTCACCACTGGCATTTTTACACACTTCCTTATGAACAGTAAAGCTGTCATTTTTCACACCATGGCCGAAATGTGTTTTCGCACTTCTAGCGCAGAAATGCATGGTCGCTGTGGGAAATCACTGTTTGGGACAGATTAAGAAAATCAGTTACATTGTTCATGAGCGGAGGTTCCAAAATGCCTGTGTTGACAATCTGCTGTAAAACATCCCCAAACTAATTGCATTATGGGTGTGCATTGCGCTGTTTCTACACACGCTCGTGACTTCACCAGTTTTTTTTAATATTGTCACTGCAGATTTTCAACATTGTCATTTTTCCACCTCCCCATGAACAGTACAGCTGTCATTTTTCACATCCTGTTCGAAATGTGTTTTCGCACCTGTGGTGCCAAATGGCGTAGTCGCTGCGCAAAATCAGCTTTCGGCTAACAAACTGATTATTGCCACTGTTCATAAGGTGGGGGTCGCAAAAAAACCATGTTGAAAATTTGGAGTGAAAATGCCAACGAACGT
This sequence comes from Neoceratodus forsteri, assembly GCA_016271365.2. Taxonomy (NCBI): domain Eukaryota; kingdom Metazoa; phylum Chordata; order Ceratodontiformes; family Ceratodontidae; genus Neoceratodus; species Neoceratodus forsteri. The sequence continues at coordinate 279,110,724 of CM028136.1, read as the reverse complement.
CTGAGACATTAGGGTTTCCGACCATAACGCCCCACCCTGTAGAGAATGACAGGCATCAGGGGTGTGACTTGGGATTCTCGCCTGTAATGCTCATACCATTCCACACCCTGCAGCCAATGAGAAGCATCAAGGTGTGCCTTGGACTCTTCGGCCACAAAGTTCACTCCATTCTCCTATGCAGCACCCATCTCACTGTATTTCCTGAAGGAGTGGGATGAGCATAAGGGCCAAAGACCCCAAGGCACACCGTGACACTTGTCGGTGTCTGCAGGGTAGGATGTTGTGAAATGGCAATGCCATTATGCCTGATGACCCAAAGGCACACCCCAATGCCTGTCACTCTCTGCAGGGTGGTGGCGGGGTTGGCTTCAGTTCAATACTTCACTGTCATTCCTATTATGCAGCTCTCTAACTCCTACACTACCAATGCCAATGACAGCAGGCAAACATTCGGCATTGACAAATGCTTGTTTAAACAGGATACAGAGAGTGAAGCCCACAGGAACCTATTCTTTTAGGAAGGCAAATAACATAGACATATGTGGCACAATGGCACAACACTATAACAGTACCCTTTCCTGGTACTGAGGAACTGGGCATCTCCTTCCGTTACCTGTTACTCCAGATTCTATATTCCACAAAGTCAAAAGATAAATTCAAACACAGAAAACAGAACAGGTTCCTTGATGGCTGAAAATCATGATGTCAAATGCACCTTGCTTTAACCATTTGACTTGGTGCTGCAAATGCTCAGTGCTGACTCTGAAATTTTGGGGATGCAGATGTTTGCTAGCAGCTGCCCTGGCTACAAATGTCCAAGCAAACTACCACCTAGAAGCTTAACAACTTTCATCTCCTTTCATGGCAACAGGCATTGGTGTTCTTTATACAGTCCAGGCTTGCTTGACTTGACTTGAGTAAAACTTCCATTCAGAATCACATCTGCCTCAGCACATGCATGCAACAGTACCTTACTTGCTACTTTGGGTTGGTACTGCTGCCTGTGAGTCTCGCTCTCTCCCTGCTACCTACAGATTGGGGATGGCATGAAAGTATCCCCAGAGCTTTCACTCACTTACCCAAACTCTACCAACCCAAGATCTTCTCATTTTGAAGGAGGCTGCAATCTAGGGGTGGTTTGTACATTTTAATTATTGTGTTACTCTGATCATCTGATTTTAGGATTTCCTGCTCTTTTCCTTCTTTCCAGCCCCATGAATAGTGCCTGACTCTTAAAGATTCTGCTGCCCACCCTAGGCTTGACCCCTCCCACCAAAGAAGGAAGCGATGCTGCTGGCTGGTAAATGCAAATAAAAAAAAAAGAACTAAGTCTATGAATATTAAATATTAATAACATCATCCATACATGGCTGCACCATGAACAACCTGAGATGGTCCCATTCTGACTTTGGAGTTTGGAGTTGGGACTTTCTAAGCTAAGGACAGTCAGGGAAGGGAGTTTAAATTGTGCCTGGCCCTGTTCTTTTATTTCTTAACATTAACAGCAACCCATCCCCTTGCTGATAAAACCATACAGTCATACAGGTCAGGACAGAATGAGAGGACGGTGGCAAACTGGCGTGGTGCACAAAACACAGTACAGAAATGACCTGTGGCACACTTACTCATTTGTTGTTTTTTTTTAGCTATCTCTCCATCTTCTTCTTCTTCTTCAAGCAATTCAGTGCTGTCAGCTCACTCTCTGCTGCTCCATGATGATGCTGACAGTCATATTCCTGCTTCAAGTTACGTCTCCATTGTCCCCAGGTGCGTACTGGTACTGCAGCAAATATTAGGGAAAAGTGGGAAACCATCTGCACTATACAGGCAAGAGACACCAACTCAAAATATGGGACAAAAGGTGTCTTGTACTGATTTAAAACAGGACAGGTAATTTTGTATCAAAATATGGGATGTCCCTTAAAATACAGGACTGTTGTCAACCCTACCTGTGAGCCTCTTATAGGTTTGAACGCACTATGTAAAAGATGAAGCCATAGAGTGATTCCCGCACAAGAAAGGGAGAAAGCAGTGGGACCTCAGCTCACATTGGCATGTTAAAAATTTCAAGTGTAGGTACCTGACTGACGAAGGGGTCACCATGTTGTCCATGGTCAGGCTACTCATGACTCATCCAAATGATAAGACCAAGAACCCCTTTAAAATGTTAAGATGATGGCATGAAGACAGAAAGTAGGAACACTGAATTTACTTAAATGTATAGCAGGCTTTCAAGCACCCTTGGAGGAGCACTGGTACTAGAAAAACAGAGACATAGACAATGATAGCAGAAAAAGACTGAAGTCCATCTAGTTTGTATGGAGTTCTCCATCTGCCCCAGGACCTGTTGTCCATACAAGGTTTTATCCATCCTGGTCCACCTCCCGCTTCCCTTCCTATTGCTACTGACCTAAGCAACCACCAAACCCATCACACTCTCCCAGCCATGCTTGAAACCATTTATGATCTTGGCCACTACCACCTACACTGGCAGACTGTTCCATGGCTGCACCACCCTGTCCATAAAATAGAACTGAGTCACATCTCTCTTAAACCTCCCCCCTGCCAGTTTCTACTTGTGGCCTCAGGTTTTTCACTGTGTACTCCTGCTAAATACTTCCCCACAGTTAATCTTGTTTATTCTCTTCAGGAACTTGAAGGTCTCTATTATACCCCCCCCCCCACCTTGCCTGGTCTCCAGTGAGTTCATGTTCAGTGCATTTAGACAGTCTTCATAAGATCTGCCCTCTTGGACCTAAATCAACTTGGTCTCCCTGCCTGGCACCATCTCTGCCCACCCTCCTGTGGGTCTCCTTTGTGAAGGTTCCCAGCATCCTCCTTGGTCTCCACTGCAGGTGCCTCCATAGAGGAACCACTATCCACCAGAAGAGCAAATGAATTGTGGAGAGGTACAGCTGGAGGGATGCAACTCTGTTCCACCACCCTCTCCCTCCTTGAGCCCACCCTGGTCCTGCCTCTCCTCTTTCTTGGCAACCTCTGAGGTAGTGGCTTTGGCCCTGGTGGTCCCTGGGTGGGGGAGGAGGTTTCACAAATCCTAGCCAGGTCAGCCTGGAGACGGGCAACCTCCTCTCTCAGACCAGAGAGGTGCCTGCAAATAGGGCAGCATCGCAGCCTCCAGAATGTCTCCCGGAACACTGCCGCCCCACAGCCATTGCACTGCACCACTCCTACCATGTCTTATTTTGTGTCCTTTCTGCTGTTTCTCTGGATGCTTATTCTCTCCTCTCCTTACAACTCTCACCCTTCCTGTTCTGGGACAGCAACTTCCTATCTTCTTCAGTAGCCTCCTTCTTCCTTGCTCAATATCAGACCACCAGCAGCTGGGGGGGGGGAGTGAGCTACTTTTTTCCTTTAGGGTTGACAAAACCAATGTTTCTCTATGATCCTTTCCTTCCTACTGCCAAACAGGAAGTTCCTGTTGACAGTCAAATCCAGTGGCTATAAAAGTAGAACTAGCTTTGGGGTGCGTGGGTGGAGGAGTGGGATGGAGAGCAATTAGTAAGAAAAAAGGCTAGCAACAGGAAGTTGTAATTTGACTCACCTGCTTTTATAGTGTCTAAACCACACCCCCAGGTAAGCTCTCTTTCCTCCTACTGGTTTAGCAAAGTCAGCTGATACAGTACCCTTCCCTGCACAGAACACACACTGACTTTCTTTCTTTTCTTTCTTTTTTTTAACCCTAAATAAGACCCCTTCTACTTCTAATAAAGTTATCTGTCTACTTAATCTTAACAGACACTGACTCCTGCTGAGATATAGTTAGCTGCTTTCTGCTCTACAAGCAAGGCTAGCAACAGCTAGAAGCTAGGAGTATTTACTGCTGTGGCCCTTAAGGCCATCACCAGTAAATGGCTAAATCTGTTGCCACTGTCCCTGAGGTGCTTTCTTAACAGACTGGAACATTTAACTGCCCTTATTGATGTGCAGATGGATGAATTCCAGATGAAATGGTTGAAAATGGAAGAGCTTCTTGAAGAAAAGAACTCACAGTTAAACAATGTTCACCAGTAGAACTTTTACACAGATATTTACTTATACATAATAATTACCACTCTGGACAACTCCCCCCTCAAGTTGGTCCCTGCCTTCAAGTACCTGGGGGTCTAGCTGGACAGCCACCTCAACTTCTCCACCCATGTCGAGGCAATCTGCGCCAAACTCCATCCGAAGTCTGCTATCTTCATTGCCACAAAGTCAGTCTCTCCCTTCCCACCAGAGTGAACTCGTATGAAAACAATCCTGCCCCTGCTGGACATCATCTACAGAACGGCCCCAACCTCATTCCTTTCCAAGCTTGACATTCTACTCAACTCTTTTTGTGTTTTTGCCACTGCCTCCCCCCCACCTTACTCATCACTGTCTCCTATACACCACCCTTTCCCTGGCCCCCGCTGTCACACAGAAGAACTGTCCACAGCGCCTCCCTCATAGCTAAATATTGACAAGGCTCCTTACCCCCCCACCTCACTTCCCGCCTTTCGCCAGCAAATTCCCTGGACTACTCGCTCTGTCACAGGGACACATGCACTTTCCACCTCTCGCGCCCCTACAACGCTGCCGGCAAAGCTGCCTTTTCATACAGTCTCCCCCTCCTATGGAACAATCTTCCACCTTACCTTCACCAAGCCTCCTCCTTTTCAGCCATTAAATAACTGCTTAGGCTCCTCCCCCCACCTCCCTGCCATAGATGCTCCATGGGGCCCGCCACTACTTGGGCCAAACTCTCAGAGGCTACTAGGGCCGTCACTGTACAGCAGGTCCCAAAGTGAATTCACGCCTCTCTATTGTATAACTCCAGGGCTTGTTTCTACCATACTGCAAATTGGTTAATGCCTGTACTGTTTTTCTGATGTTGTACTTAATGCCTGTAATCTGTAATACTGTTTGTACTTTTTTCTGATGTTTGTCCATACTGCCTGTATTCCTAAATACTTTTGTTCCTCTTGTATAACTCGGTGTACGCTTGTACCTGGGTTGCACCTGGAAATGAGCCTTGGCTCAGTGTGCCTTACCTGGAAACCAAATTTTAAATAAATAATAGTATTATGCATGTAAATCAGTTGTTGCATTGCATTACTGCAACAGCACAAGCTGTTATTGTTTGTATGGTTTTTTAACTGTTTGTTACAAAAAATGAATAAAGAGAAAGTTTAATTCTGTTAAACACTGAGAAAACTGTTGCTATGCTCTTTGGCTCTCCCCCTAGACTCAAGTCCTGCTCTTCACCACTTGCCATTTCAGGTCCCGATGGCTCCCTCTTTGAGGTAGTTGATCACTTTAAATACCTGGGTGTCACCCTAGACCCCTTGCTTAACTTCAGCCTTCACATAACTAATTCCTGCAGAGCGATCAACTTCAAACTGGGGATGGCATACAAAATTAGATCTTCAATAACGGCATCTGCCAGGCTCGCTATTGGTCAGGGAATCCTTGGGCCTAATCTTACCTATGGCCTAGTGGCATTCATGGACTCCAACAACAGTGCTCTACAGAAATGGGACACGTGCTACAACAATATCTACCGATTCGCTCTGGCCGTTCCCAAACTCGCCCATCGTTGTGTACTCTACTCCAGCCTTGGATGGCTGTCCTCTTCTTCCTCCCATACTTGCATAGTTGGATGCCTTATTGATAACACTATCCATTTTAGAGCACTTGAGTCCTTCGCTAACATGCTTTACCTAAATGCACAGTCTTACCCGCTGAGATCTGCTGAGAGGTTGCTACTACAAACTCCTCATGCTACTAAAATGGGGGGAAAAGCTTTCGCCTCATCAGCGCCAAGACTCTGGAACTCCCTCCCACATCAGATTTTCCCAGTCACACCAGTCCTTTAAGAAGGATTTTCACTCCTTTCTCCTTGCCAATGACAGATGCTCCTGTGCTGCACCCTGACTCTCCCCTCGACCCTTTTAACTCAAGTATTCCCGAACTTACGGCTCTTAGTACTTGAAATATTTTGCTTCTCACTTGTCTTGCTTATATTTTTGCATCCTTTGTCATGTGTGCTAATGCTGGAATTTCAATTATCATTCTTCCTTTGTTGTATAGTCTCTTACATTTGTATCCTGCCTCATCTTGCTTTGTAACTCTCCCGGGTCGTGCCTGAAAATAGACAGTCTCTGTCTAGTGCACCTACCTGGTAAACAAAAACTAAATAAATAAATAAATCTCCAGCTTGTCACGGCCCTTCTTTAGGTGAGAACTCCAGAACTGTGCACAGTATTAAAGATGCAGCTTCACCAGTGACCTGTATAGAGGTAGTAGGACCTTCTTTTTCCTGATGTCAGTACCCCTTCTGATACACACCAGCATCCTATTGGCCTTATAATAAGCCTTGTTACATTGGCTTGATTGTTTGAGAGAATCACTAATGATGACTCCCAGATCTCATTCCTCTGCTTCAGTGCTCAGTTTAATCCCTTCTGTCCAGTACTCAGTTCCTGTTTTTCCCCCCATGGTGCATAACCTTACATTTTTATGTTTGCTTGCACGCATGTGCAAGAAACATAGTGCCATCATCCGAGATTTCGGAGGTGTGTCACTCCCTCTTCCAATTCAGTCAGTGTGTTGGCAGGCGTGGCCCCTGTAAGCCAATGCATGTTGGAGCTGTCTATGACAAGCTCCAAAATGCAGTGGCATACAGTTGAAAGGGGGAGCTACACTTCAGTGAGCAGTGATAAGATATCGACTGCTCATGCACAGCTCCCCACACACACACACACACACACACACACACACACACACACACACACTCACACACGCAGGCGCGCCCTCACGCATACTGTATAGCCGCACGGGGAGCCCAATCCCCATCGGCTGTGCCGCTCCCCACCCCAAAAGCCTTCCAAACTCCATGATATAGCCAACGGGGTGCCCAACCCCCATCAGCTCCACTGTCCCCACCCCCGAGTACTGGGTGCCGCAGGGGAGCCCACCCAGTGTGGCAGTAGATGCTGGCCGACGAGTTGCCCAATCCCGTCAGCTGAGGCAGCCCCAACCATCCTCGTGCCATCATGCTGGGAGCCCACCCCAGCATGGCAACATCCCGCTGCCATCCTTTATTTTTTTTTTAAACCTGTAAAGAAAAAATGGTCCCAGTGGTCTCCTGGCCCCCCCTCCACAACCCGCACCCACCTACTGTCACCTGCCTCCCCACCCCCCTCACCCCATACTTACCTCCGGACCTCAGCGGCGATCTTGCGTGGACCGGGAACATGTCTGCACTCTTCAAAGCTGACCACCAACTGAGAAAATGCCGGTAAGCTGTATAATGGAATAGATAGGGTTTTTTCAACTTTGTTGCATATCTCAGGCATTTTTTGGAATTTTTGCACCAAATTTTCAACATGGGGTTTTTGGGACCCCTTCTCATGAATGATGTCACTGTCATGGCAGTACTTGGGCCCAAAGGGTGATTTTGCAGTCACTGTACGGTCACTGCGCAAAATCACCTTTCTGGACCAATTAACGAAACAACACTGCCAGTGTTCATAAGGTGGGCTCTCAAGAAGTGTATTTTGAAAATTTGGTGGAAAAATTTCAAAAAACAACTGTTTTACAAGCGTGCATTGTGCAGTTCCTACGCACGCTCGTAAGTTAGCTAATTTTCAATATTTTCACTCCAGATTTTCAACATTGCCATTTTACCACACCTTCTTATGAGTAGTGCAGCTGTCATTTTTCACATCTCCCAAAATGTGTTTCCACCCATGTAGCGCACAATGGTGCAGTCGGTGTGCGAAACCAATGTATGGGACAAATTAAGAAAATCACAGTGACACTGTTCATGAGCAGAGGTCTTAAAATGGCTATGTTGAAAATTTGGTGAAAAAATTCCAAAAAATGACTGTTTTACGAGCGTGCATTGTGCAGTTCCTACGCACGCTCGTAAGTTCACAAATTTTCAATATTTTCACTCCAGATATTCAACATTGCCATTTTACCACACCTCCTTATGAGCAGTATAGCTGTCATTTTTCACATCTTGCCCAAAATGTGTTTCCGCTCATGTAGCGCACAATGGCACAGTCGATGTGCGAAATCAATGCATGGGACACATTAAGAAAATCACAGTGACACTGTTCATGAGCAGAGGTCTTAAAATGGCTATGTTGAAAATTTGGTGAAAAAATTCCTAAAAATGACTGTTTTACGAGCACGCTGTGCAGTTCCTATGCATGCTCATAAGTTTGCGAATTTAATATTTTCACTCCAGATTTTCAACATTGCCATTTTATTACACTTCCTTATGAACAGTACAGCTGCCATTTTTCATATGCCACCAAAAATGTGTTTTCGCACATGTAGCGCACAGTGGTGCTGTTGGTGTCTTGAAAACAATGTTTGGGACAGATTAAGAAAATCACAGTTACACTGTTCATGAGCAGAGGTCTTAAAATGGCTATGTTGAAAATTTGGTGACAAAGTCCATAAAATGATTTGTATTACAGAGTGAGCATTGCACAGTTTCTTAGCACCCTCGTAAGTTCATAACTTTGTAATATTTTAAGTCCAGATTTTCACCAGTGGCATTTTTCCACACTGCCTTATTTACAGTACAGCTGTCATTTTTCACAACATGGCCGAAGTGTGTTTTCACACTTTCAATGCAGAGATCGTGGTAGCTGTGGGAAATCATTGTTTGGGACAGATAAAAAAATCACAGTGACACTGTTCATGATGGAGGCCCCAAAATGCCTGAGTTGACAATCTGCTGTAAAAATCCCAACCTAATTATATACAGTGTCGTTGCACAGTTTCTATGTACGCTCGTGACTTCACCATTTTTTTAAATATTTTTACTGCAGATTTGCAACATTGCCATTTTTTACACCTCCCCATGAACAGTACAGCTGTCATTTTTTACATCCTGTTCGGAATGTTTTTGCACCTGTGGTGCTAAATGCCGTAGTCGCTGTGCATAAGCAGCTTTCGGCTAAGAAACTGATATTCCCCCTGTTCATGAGGTGGGGTCACAAAAAAACCATGTTGAACATTTAGAGTGAAAATACCAACGAAGGCCTGAGGTATTAGGGTTTCCAACCATAACGCCCAACCCTGTAGAGAATGACAGGCATCAGGGGTGTGACTTGGGATTCTTGCCTGTAATGCTCATACCATTCCACACCCTGCAGCCAGTGAGAGGCATTGAGGTATGCCTTGGACTCTTCGGCCCCAAAGTTCACCCCATTCTCCTATATCGCACCCATATCACTGTATTTCCTAATGGAATGGGGTGCGCATAAGGGCCAAAGACCCCAAGGAACACCATGACACTTGCCAGTGTCTGCAGGGTGGGGTGTACTGAAATGGCGTGGCCGTTATGCCTCACGACCCAAAGGCACACCCCAATGCCTGACACTCTCTGCAGGGTGGTGGTGGGGTTGGCTTCAGTTCAATACTTCACTGCCATTCCTATTACGCAGCTCTGTAACTTCTACACTACCACTGCCAATGCCAGCAAGCAAACATTCGGCATTGACAAATGCTTATTGGTATTGAATTTCAGCTGAAAAAGTACTGAGCTCCCAAGTGGTCACTTCCTCTAATGGTTATGTAAACTGTCCACTGAGATTATTCCAGATGGTCAAGTTGAATTGCACAGAAAGGTGGACTGATCAACCAGTGAACACGAAATTCATAGGGTTGTTTAAAATATTTTTTTTATTTCAAGCTGTGACCACTTATTTACCTCCCAATGCTTCTCTGGTACACACCAGCTTTTTCAAAGGAAAGTGGTCCTGCAAAGTGTGAAAAAAATATGCCATAAATATTTAATGGGCTGGCCTTGTAGCACTAAAACAGAGACCAGGAAACAGATATGTAATAATTTCACAATTGTTATGGCCAGTGGCGAAGATAGATTTGTTTTGTGGGGGGTGTTTGGATATAATATTTGTGAATTAACACACATAAAAGCTGGGGGTCTGGGGCTGCTAGGCCCCATAAGCTCTGTGGTGAGTTTGGGGTCTTTTCTTGAAGAAAAAATACACTTTTCTTACATGTTCCCAACCCCTAATTTCAGGGGAATTATTTTTTTCCCATGAAATCAGGGGTGTGGGAGAATCTGACTGGCATTAGTCTGCAGCTGCAATTGTTGTGGACTTTTACAATATACTGTGAAAGATTTCTACATAAAGGCTGTGGGTCTTGGGGCTGCTAGGCCCCCATAAGCTTTGGGGGGGGTTTACATGTTTGTAGTGAGTTTTGGGGCTTCTATTGAATCAACACCACACTTGTTTTACATGTTCCCTACCCCTAATGTCAGGGTAAATATTTTTCCCATGGAATCAGGGGTGTGGGAGACACTGGCTGGCATTAGAGTCTGCAGCTGCAATTGTTGTGGACAACTGGCTGACCAACAGTGACATCAACCACCCACCCCACAGGTATTTTTGTAACATGCTGTAAAAGATTTCTACATAAAGGCTGGGCATCTGAAAGCCACTAGATTCAAGTTCATATTTCAAGCCTGACACCCATAAAGTCTGCCATGGGAGGTCCCATCCTTGGGGGCACAAACATATGTACCCCCATCATCCAGCACACCACCCTTAACTTTTAGTTGCTTCTGCTACTGATCCCCTTAATGAAGAGGGAGCAGTGCACAGGGCATCAAGTGACCAGTCGGAACAGGATAGAGCAGAGCCAGCAGCTGGGCTGTTTAAGGATGGAGCATCACTTCTGACCCAGTTTGGGGTCAGGCCTTAGATAAGGGCATCCAGCTGAAAAGTAAAAAGGCCTCCCTCCCCAGCCCCCACCACACATCAGTAGCGACACTCCATGCACAAACCACTGAATCCACTCTCTCCCAAGTTAGAGATACACCACAAGCTGCTCCTCCCTCATAATGGTGTTTGGGAGTAGTACCCAAAGTAAGAGAGCAATGGAGGATGTTGGGTGGGAAGTACACATACTGTAATCATGTCCCCATCCCAAAGATCGGGGTTAAATATTTTTAGAATGTTATAAAATGTAGTGTGCTCTGCCCAACTGCATTAACACACAACATTTTCTCTGTTACCTTTTGAACTTTTGAAAATTGATAAAAGACTATAAACTAAAAGAAAATCTACACTTACAACCCTTTAACACTACTCTGCCTGCATCAGGCCTCAGAATAATGGAGAGTACAATAGAGGCAGATGATTGTGGGCATGTAGTCAACCCTGTAACAGGGCTGGGTAACCTCAGAGAACAGACATTCTAACCTTTGTGCCAGGATACAAAATTATTGCTTCCTTTCTGAGTGATGTTGTTTGCCATTTTATCTGCACTAATTCTAGCTCAGCTCAGGGCCATAGCCCTGGCCTGAGACCCTCCAGTGACTCCCCCCTCTGCCGCAGAGGTGGGTCACCTTCCATTATGAGCTAGAGAAGGTATGAAGTCAGAGTGGCAAGAAAATAAAATTAACTTCAATGAACTTCAGGCTTTCAAGTGACTTTTCTTTTCTTTTGGGGGGGGAAGGGGCACCGGTACTGTTCTTTCCCTACAGCTGCTGCTACCTACCAACCATGACAAGATCACTCTGCATTTGTTCGTTTTGCTGCTGGTTTGTCTCCAGACTCCTCAGCTTAACATTCCAGTCCTCCTGCCCTTTATTTCCCACTTTTTGCCATGCCACAGGCTCTGGCTCTGGTCTTCTGACTCTTCTGAGTTCTGGAGCTTTTTGATAAGGTATGTAACTTGTTTTCAAAATATCTGCAATGTCCAACTCCCAATGTTGCATGTTTTCATTTTGCAAAAGTTTACTTTACCTTCAGTCTAACTTTAACATGTTTTAAGTAATTGTAAAAAATAAAAAAAAGACACTCCCATGCATTCCTCTCAACCACCTGCCTCATAAATCAGGGACAAGGCTTAAAAAAATCAGGGACAAAGGACCAAAATCAGGGACAAATTTTAAAAATTGGAGATATCCACCCACAAAGCTGGTAGAATATGGGGCTTAGTGAAAAATTAATTTTCTAAAGAAGAACAAGTCTGTAACTTTAATGTTTTACATGATTTTGGGTTTGCAATCCCCACTGTTTAGTCATGGAAACAAAGATTTTAGGAGGGACAGAGTAAAATTTTGAGGCAAAATCAGGGACGTCCCTGAAAATCAGGGACAGTTGAGAGGTATGCTCCCATGTATCTTGAGGGAGTCAGTGCATTGGGGCAGAAGTTTGATGTCTTTGCAAAATATTTAAACTAGCAAATGAGGAGAGGGGTGAAGCACCCCATATGTCGAATGGGAAGAACTCCCCTTCCCCTTCAGCTAGTGGTCAAACAGGAGTTCAGCATGTTTGCAGTTCATTTGCATAACCAGGTAAGAAAAAAGGTCCAGCTCCCCGTACGATGCACAGGAGAAACTCCAGACCTCACCCAACAACTAACACACCGAAATCTGGCCAATGGAAAATCAGGTACGCAAATGCTCGCAGTCTGGGAAACAAGATCCCAGACCTACAGGCAATAATGACAGAGGACAAACTGGACATAGTAGCAATTAGCGAGACGTGGTTTACCAGTAACCACACTTGGGAGACTTCAGTACCTGGCTATGTACTGTTCAGAAGAGACCGAGGTGCAAAAGGGGGGTGGGGTGGAGTGGCCCTGTATGTCAATGAAAATATCAAAGCTACAGAAATTCAGAATACACATAAGGAGCCAGAAGAACTGTGGGTCACCCTGGAAACAGGAAATGGGCCAGCCATAAGAACTGGGGTTGTCTACAGGTCCCCAGATCAGGAGGAGGACATAGACACATTACTGTTAGAGATATACAAAACATGACAGCTAAAGGGGAGGTTCTGATAATGGGAGACGTCAACATGCCGGATACAGATTGGTCAATACCAGCAGGAACATCTGCCAGAACTAGACACATGGTGGATTCCCTGCAGAGGGAAGGCCTCAAACAACTGGTACAACAACCCACAAGAGACAGGGCTATCCTAGATCTAGTACTGACTAACAGGGAAAGGATCACAGATCTCCAGGTAGAAGGTCACCTGGGGGCCAGTGATCATCACATGGTATGGTACAGTTTGGCCACTACAACTAAATCATCCCATTCCAAGGCAAAAATATGGGACTTCAGAGGAGCTGACTTTTATAAGATGGCCAACAGAGTTAAACTAGCCCTGGCAAATAGAAATACAGGCGAGGGAGTACATGCAAAGTGGGCAAGCAATAAGGATGCAGTACTTGAAGCAACATCCCATTGTGTTAGAGAGAAAAGGAAGTGCAAAAGAAGAAGGAAACCACTTTGGTTCTCAAAAACAGTAGCAGAAAAGGTCAGAGCCAAAAGGCTGTCCTTCAGGAAATATAAGGGAACGCATTGGGTTAAAGATAGGGAGGCATACCAAACTGCCCTAAGGGAAGCAGGGAAGGCAGTAAGTCAGGCAAGAGCCCAAACTAAGGAAACACTAGCACAAACAGTAAAAGAAGGTGACAAGACTTTCTATAGATACATTAGTGAAAGGAGAAACTCCAGAATGGGTATTGCTAAGATCAAAGGAGACAAGGGGGCGTGTGAGCAGGAGGACCATGTAAAAGCATCTATCCTAAATAGATACTTCTGCTCAGTATTTACTGAAGAGAAGGTAGGGCAGGGCCCACAGCTCAGCACCATGAACACAGGGGGGAGGGAGGTGAGAACTAGTCCCTTCACAAAAGAAAGGGTCCTACAAGAGCTTGATAAGCTCAGGGTGGACAAGGCAATGGGACCTGATGACATACATCCCAGGTTACTAAAGGAGCTAAGGGTGGAACTAGCAGAGCCATTATCAGAACTGTTTAGTGAGTCTCTGAGCACAGTAGAGGTCCCAGAAGACTGGAGCAGGGCTCATGTGATCGCGCTCCACAAGAGTGGTAGCAGGGAAGAGGCAGGGAACTACAGACCAATCAGTCTTTCCTCAGTAGTGGGCAAGATTATGGAGGCACTCCTTAAGGAAAGGATAGTGCAATACCTGAAATCCATAGGAGCACAGGATCCAAGACAGCATGGGTTTACAAAAGGAAGGTCCTGTCAAACTAATCTCATAGATTTCTTTGACTGGGTAACCAGAGTGGTGGACCAAGGGGGGAGCAGTTGATGTTGCCTATCTTGACTTCAGCAAAGCTTTCGATACTGTTCCACATAGAAGATTGATTAATAAGCTGGGTAGGCTTAGGGTGGGTAAGCAGTTGGTCAACTGGGTGGTAAACTGGTTGACGGGCAGAAAACAGACAGTGGTGGTAAATGGTATACAGTCAGAAGAGATGCAAGTCACAAGTGGGGTACCTCAGGGATCTGTCCTGGGACCATGCTTCAATATCTTCATCAGTGACATTGCAGATGGCCTGGAGGGTAAGGTTTGTCTGTTTGCAGATGACACCAAGATCTGCAACACAGTAGATGATCCAGATGGGGTGGGCAGAATGACAAGAGATCTGGATAAACTAGCAAAATGGTCAGAAGCGTGGCAACTGAGGTTTAATGCAAAGAAGTGCAAGATCATGCACATAGGGAAGAGAAACCCTGAAGCCACCTATAGACTGGAAGGGGAGTTGCTGGCAGTCACAAGGGAAGAAAGAGACTTGGGCATCATCATCATCACCGATGACCCGAAATCATCCAAGCAGACCACTAAAGCAGTAGGTAAGGCTAGGTGGATGTTAGGGTGTATTAGTAGGGGTATCACAAGTCGTAAGAGGGAGGTAATAATCCAGCTTTACAGGACACTGGTTAGGCCCCATCTGGAGTACTGCGTGCAGTACTGGAGGCCACACCTTCACAAGGACATTAGCCAAATTGAGGCAGTCCAGAGAAGGGCAACCAAAATATTGCAGGGACTGCATCAGAAAACATATGAGGACAGATTAACAGAGCTCAATATGTATACCCTAGAGCAAAGAAGGGAGAGAGGTGATATGATTGAAATACTCAAACACCTTAAGGGCATTAACAAGATGAAAGAGTCTAACATGTTTCAATATAAGAAAAATAGCTTGACAAGAGGATACAGCATGAGATTAGAGGGAGGCCGATTAAGGGGTAATGTGAGGAAGTTCTTTTTCACAGAAAGGGTGGTGGATGCATGGAACGGCCTACCTCAGGAAGTGCTAGATATGAATACAGTGCAGGGCTTCAAACAGGCATGGGATAGCCATAAGGGAGCAATACAGATGAGTATGAATAGATAGGCCATTGACAGAGCAAAGGCCGATGGCACATTTATAATTTAGAAAAAGAAATGGGCAGACTGGATGGGCCTTGCAGTCCTTATCTGCCGTCAGCTTATATGTTTCTATGATTCTATGTTATCTTGTTAGCTTGCTGGGGGGGGGGCTGTTTGGGGTTTGGCTTCTGGATTTTTTTGGCTGACGTTTTATGTAAGTGAATTTGGGGCCCAAATAGATGGATAAACTTGGGGGGCTGGCAGTGGGAGTCAGGTGCGTTGAATTTGGGACGGGCTAGAGAGGTGCACTGTCCTGACTTTTCCCCCCCATATTTCTCTGGTTCCCCAGCAGCAGCTGCAGCCCTCCCCAATAAAGCACTAAGCACATTACTTAATTGTTGTGAAGAGACTTTCTTCCAAACACAAGTAGTAAAGCAGTCATGGCATAGATTACATTTTAATAAACAAATATATACCATCATTGACAGCCCCTACCTTTAAGTCCAACACCAGGCTACACAGTTCCTCCATCTACCTAGTGGTTGCTTTTATTGTTTGTTTTTTTTTTATTTTATGTGTGTCTTTCTGTAACCCCTAGGTGGCACTGTCCCAAGGGCTACTACCCCTGCCTGCATGACTAGTTGCAGGTTAAGGGGCCTGGGTACTGAAAACCGGTGCCTTCACCCTGAGGACAGGGTTAGTGGTAACATAGCTGACCTGGATACAGCCCTTCAGGACAGTGTGACCCCCCCTCTTTCCCTTCTAGTGGCCTAAACAATGAACAGTGTACACATGTACAATAGCCCTGAATCAGCATACAAATCCCCACTCTGTTTGTACTTACCACCAGGGCTGGTTCCACCAGTCCGACCCTGGAGACCCCATGTAAAATAAGGTTAGACACAGCAGGTAACAACAGTACAGTGCTTCTGGTACAAAATGGAACCACAGTCAGGTTAAATGCAAAAGAATTAGATCTGATTTATTCAGGGGGAATGAACAAGGGAGGGGCATAATTTGGCTGATTAGTTCTGCAACTGATTCAATCAGGCAATCATGCATGCACTTTAGAGTCCCTTCACAGTCACACACTCTGGGTACTCAGTTGGAACAAAGGGGGGCTATCCTAATTCGTCGCCCAGGGTAGGCCGGCGTTGCAGCTGGTCAGGGACCTGTGATGGAAATAAGAAGCATGCACAACCACACACAGTTTGTAACCCGGAGCCAGGAGTCTCAGTTCATGATTATTAGACAAAACAACTAAATCAGATGACACACTTTGATTGAGCTGTTGTTGCAGGGGGCTACCCTGGTGTTTACTCACGCTACCCAGTACAGTATACAGGATAGATGAAATGGAGACTTTAGGAAGACTTGCTGGTTTGCCAGGAGAAGCAGGGCCCACACAAATCACCGAGGTGTCGTTCCTGTTTGAGGTGTTGAGCAGGGGGCTGATTCCCGGACAGATCTCTCATCGATGGCTTTCTCTGCATCACGAGTAGCTGGCTGGGTCTAGTTGACAGGGCCCAGGCCGGGTGAACATTTCGGATTCAGTCCGGTAAATGCCGGATGCAGCTTCCAGCAAGTGTGACACTATTAGGCAGGAGGAACCAAATCACGACCCACTGACAGCATTCAGCACACTTATAGTAAAAGAAAAGCAATACCACAGTTCAGATGACAGTCCGGATGCAATTTCAGCTTTCCTGAGCAAAACCGTGATCTCTGTAGTGATTCAGATGTCCTGACAGGACGATTGCGTGGAGCAAATCTTCGGTCTTCTTCAGACAAAGGTACAGTCACAATTCGGAGGCTTTTGTCACAATTGGTTCAGATACAGTCCGGTCATTTAAGCACTCTTTAAGGATCCCTCTCGAGGGACAGGTAGGCAGACAGGCCAAACTCTGCCTTTCCACCAGTTTCCCTTGTGACTACGCAGGAGCAGCAGCTCAAATATCTCAAGCTGTTTACTCTCACCACTCCAAACTCAGTCTGACTCTCTGCTGCAGACAGCACTGGGACTTCCATCCAATCCAAAAAGGGTTCAGTTGGTTGATTCGTATGTCTGTCAAAGTGAGGGCTCCCCCTCCAGGTTCATTTAGGCGAAAAAGTGAAAAAACTACAATTCCTACAGAAATTCACTCCCACAAGACCCCTGGGGACAGACTCCATTTTAAGGTCTCAAAAAGGTACTGATTGGTGCAATACAGAAATGTCCATGCTGCAAAGAAAGGCAGGTTAGACAAACTATAATACCATTGTTATTAGAGCAGCTAATCTTCAAACAATTACCAGTTCTAACAAGAGCGATGGCAGAACAGACCAATATTACTGCAGCTCGGACGGGACTCGAGCCTGGAACCATTCATACCCTACCCAGATTAATTATACACTACAAAAATAATGTCTCTTAAAGAGACAGGCAAGGAGGCTAACAGTGCACTCTCATGCAAGCAGTTTTACACCTGTAAAGACACAGAATGCCCACCTGGCAGTGGACATTTAAGCACACCCAAGGAAGACTTTTGGGAACCCTCATTTATAGGAGGGTTACATTTATATTAAAAAGTATGCTGACTGCCTGCCCCCTCCCTTAGTGCCATGCCAGCCAGGCCACACAGTTGATCAGATCATAAGCTGTGATGTCGGGAAGGGTATTTTTATCTCCCTTCCTGTAGATGATCCTGTTCCCTACACACACTATATAAATACACATGCAGTAATAGAACTTTTAACTGGAGTACACCAGCCAGGTCCTGACTTACCTCTAACCTCACCGAGTGAGAAAGACAGTCTCAGAGTAGTGCTGGAACTTGATCCACTCCAGATGGATTCCTGGGAGGCAAGCAAACTTAATGAGTCACACTGGCAACCAACTCTCTGGCTTTCTCCACACTCTGACCTCAGGCAGTGGCACCTACACACTTCTTCTCTGATAACCATGACCAGGTCCAATGAAAAGGTCCACAGGTGCCACCACACAAATCAGATGCGCAGCATGACCAACACAACAATGGATGAACAGAGAACGGTTAGCTCGGGCCTGGACCTGATACAGGCAATCTTGATAATTTATTTTAACAACTCTTCTCTCCATCTCCAGTGACAGGCATTGGGGTAGGCCACCCACAAATAGCTCAGTCCTCTCCTCAAGGCTTACGACGACGTCTGGTCTGACTCACTCTCCAGACTCCACAGAAAATATAAATCCTCCTGCTGGCACACAAGAACAGTCCTGTGACTCAGAGCTCCAACCTCCAATGCGACGACCGCCAACTTCTACCTATTTTCTCTGACTCATGACAGGCTGTGCATCACACGGGCGATATGGCATTGTGTGTGCCGGTGCGCTTCAAAGCAGCTGGCAAGCCTTCAAATTCCAGCCATGCCATTTTATTGGCTGTCCCTGATGAGAGAGGAGGAGGAGCAGACTCAGACCACCACACAAACACTTCTAATGCTGTACAGCCCTCCTCATCCTTGCTGCCTGGCTGCGTGCGCTGCTTGCTGCTCCCGAGTCCCAGCCTTGCCATTCATTAAAGGGACCACCACACTAGTGGACATACAGGAGCAGAGACTAAAAATAAAAATTTTGAAGGTAATTTCAGGGGGTGTTTGAACACCCTAAACATCCCCCTGCCTACGCTCATGGTTACGGCCATTACACAGACTTACCAAGTCACAATGTTTCTTCAGTAATAATATGCTTGTGCACAAGCACACAGGATGTGTGTGTGTGCTCATGATAAGTATGCTATGCAGTGCCTCCTAGGCTTCCTTATCTATCATGTGTCTTTTAAAGCTGCCGCCAGTGTGCAACATCCTGACCCACAGCACCTCCAGCCCTTCCCCCTCCTTCCCATTTCCCTGTATCTCCACAGCCTTTATTACATAGAAACACAGACTTTGATGGCAGACAAGGACCGCTTGACCCACCTCTTCTCTCCCTCACATATAGAACCACCCCTCCTCCCCTACCTATCCCTCCTGAACAGAGAATAGACTTGTATGACCATGTCCCAGTCGTGACTGGCAGTGTACCTCAATTCAGTTATGGTCACTAACTCCAGCTTAGCCTCCTCCATGATGGCCTCCAGGTCCAGAATTTTATTTCCCAAGCTCCTTGCTTTGTTGCAGATGGCTTTCTATACCTTGCTTCCTGCCCGTGAACCTTATTTTCTTAAGCTGCTCCCTTATGCTCCCCCTTGCTCCCCTCTTCCCTTGTTACCTTCCCCATTTCTTGTTCATTTTACCCCTCTCTCACTGCATCTTTGATTAATACCCTCCTTACCCTCTGGCATATCTCCACCACTTTCTTTCGTCACCCCTGCCCTGAGGGAGCTTCCTTCCCTTATGCCCTCCTTCCCTGTTGCTTCATTATGTGGAGGAGCAGCTTTAGCCTCCCTTGGTAAGACAGCCCACCCCACCAGCTAGTTTAAATGTGCATCCAAGTAAGATTTAAGACTTCCACGAAGGAATGTGGTTCCGCTCCAGAAAGGATGTAGACAATAATGCTTATATAGGCCCATATTTTAGTTTATCTAGTTTATTTCTGTTAATCTGACTTGCTGAATTTGTCCAAGAATAATGTCCATGTTCTACAGAACCAAGTGCCTCTGAGTACTTATCTGTATCCTCTGTCTAACTATCGACCTGTTGCTCAAAGTTTTCTTTTGGAATGTATATCCATTGTGTGCACTGTATTTTTGTAATTTACTTATGCAGTGTATGCTATTATTATCTGTATGTACAATTTCTATTTTATGTAATTAATTCTGGGTCACTCCTGAAAAAGAGACAGCTTGTCTCAGTGAAACTACCCGGTTACCAAAATCCAATAAATAAAAACTAAAAAGGTTGCCGGCCTGTCGGCGCAGTGGTTGGATTTCCATCTGTGACACCGGTGACCTGGGTTTGGGCATGGACCCGGGTCACTGGAGGGCCAGGCAGTGAAGAAGAATTGAGCATCCAGCGACAGCTTGCCTTTTCTGGGGGAGGGTGGGGATGCTGCCCGGTGCCTGCTAGCCCCTGGCAGAGGCCAGGAGTATGGCAGGACATCAGGCCCCAGATGTCTCAGGGTAGTGGCAGACTTTGGCATTAGTCTTGATGTCTGTAGCACACCACTCCCCCCAAGGGGAGAAAACAGAAAAAATGGCATCCTGGTCGGTCAGATGATGGCCTCCCCGGACCCTCACTGCGGAGCTCCAGGATCCCATCCGCCACCTCAGCAGCACCCAGGATCATCGGAATGGCTGTCAAGGTTCATCCCCTATGAAGGTAAGGGACCCTCCAGATGCAAGTGATACATCGGGGATGCCTGGGTTGGCTGCGATATGTGGTGTTGGGGTCAGAGGCTGCTGAGTGAGAGGTTCCATGTGGGGCCTGAAGGAGAGACCAACCAAGTGCGGGGTGGGAGTATAAAGAAATAATACAAAAAAAAAAAACCTAAAAAAGAATGTGTTTCTTCTTAGACAGAACAACCATCAGTATCTTCGGACCATTTTCAAAATAATCTTATATGACATTTTTATAATGCTTGAAGCTGCAGTTTGAAAGATATTACATTTGAACAGTTAATACAGTTCTCCTGTTATGCTATATGTATATACATGTTGATACATTGTGATAAAAATGACAGGACTTTAAAAAATGCGGTGAACCATTTTATGTTTTTTCCTTTTTATATCGATATGAAACATTTTGTTGTTTTATATTGATATAGGATCACTGTGGTGATATATCAACAACCTAATTACTTGACTGACTCCCAGCTTTCATTTAAAAATATTAAGTCTCTAGCCCTAATGGTTCCAAAGTTATCATATTTTAAAGAAAATATATTTTGAAAAGTCTAACTCTGGAACAGTTTGGGCTTGAAACTTAATTTTTTTTAAATGAAAGCCTGGAGTCCAGCTATTAAGAAATGGGGTCAGTACCATATCATTATTATGTAACAGTAGTAATTATGTTATCAACATTAAAAATAGGCAGTTTTCTATAGTTATAATGATATGCATATTTACATCACAAAAAACTTCTTTTTTTGCAAAATAAATATAATCGTTATGCTTTTTCTTAAACAATAAAGTATATCAATATGCTTTTTTAATATTGACATGAAACAATTCATGATGGTTTTAAAAAAATGTAATTAAAAAATGTGTTTGCAGTTTTTCTGAATTTTGGCATTAGTATGATAATTTAATTGGTACTGTATCTATATAAGTGTAAAACCCATAAACATTCATCTTATACTTTAAAGAGCTACTGACACCTCAAATAAAACTTTAGAAAAGCACAATAATTAGGTACAATTCTGCCTGCAACTCCATTTATACTTTATATATTTCTCCTCCCCCATTATTTATTACTAAGGAAATTTGCATGAATACATTGGGCTGGATATTCAAAAGGGTTGCGCCATGCGCAATAGGGTTGCGCCTGCGCAAGTCTGAAATTGTGCCATTCTGCCATATTCAGCAGGAGGCAGTTGCGCCCCCCAAGTCAAGCTGAGCAACAGCGCAATGCTAATGAAGGCATGCTGAACTGGAAGGGGAGGAACCATGCACAAACTACACAGCCCGATATTCAGCGGGCTGTGCAGAGTTGTGCAGGCGCAACTCCCAACCTGTGCCTGCACAACTTTGAGCCCCAAAAAAAAAAGGAGTAAGTCGAGGACCACCCACAGGTGAGCTGCCACATTGCAGGGTGCAACACAGCAGCTGCCACCTGTGGGTGGCCCTCAACGTATTCCCTGTGCCCCCCCTGCAGCCCAATCGTGGGCATATAGTAACCCCCACCCCCGACTGGCCCGAGTCGTGGGCAAGCGTTTAAACATCCCCCACCCCCGACTGGCCCGATCGCGGGCAAAGTTTAAACATCCCCCACCCCGACTGGCCCGATCGCGGGCAAAGTGAAAATAAAACCCACCCCCAGCAGCCCATACCATACAAGGCAGTCCAGATATGTGGTAGATTCATTCATATCTGGACCGCTCTGTACGGTATGGGCTGCACGCCCATTGGCTCTTGCTCTGCACCAATGGGCGTAGCAGCCCTACTGGGCAGTCAGTCGGCGGTGGCGGGCAGCAGGCGGGTGGATGCTGCCACCCACCGGCTGACAGGGGGCGGGGTGGTGGGGCTGTGGTGGGTGGGTGGGGGCTACCAGATCACCAGGGTAGGTGGTCCTTGGGGGTTGAACACTTTGCTGCCCATGATCAGGCTTCGAGGTCCACTAGACCACCAGGGATATGTTCTTGGGGAGTTGGACTCTTTGCTGCCCGCGACGGCTGGTGGTGGGGGTGGGTTTATTTTTCACTTTGCCTGTGATTGGGCCAGTCGGAGGGTGGGGGCTGTTTAAACTTTTGCTTGCGATCGGGCCAGTCGGGGGCTGTTTAAACTTTTGCCGCGATCGGGCCAGTCGGGGTGGGGGGATTTTAACTTTGCCCATGATCGCTGCGGGGGGCATTGTTCCCGATGGCTGCTACTCGCAGGGTGCCAGGCACATGTCCTCGACCATACATCTGCATGCTAATGGAATGCAAATGGGGCTATGGAATAGATGCAAATGGTCTCTCACACATGAATTATGGCCCCATTTGCATGTCACCTTTGAATATTGAATTTGTGCATGGCGCAATGGTACTTGCGCCACCGCATCTTGAATGCTCTACTCTGACCACTTGCGGTGGCACAAGTTCCACTGCGCCATGCACAGTGGCTGTGGCCGGGGGCTGATATTCAAAGGAGTTGCTCAATAGCGCAACTCCATTGAATATCACCCCGGCCACACCCCAGCGTAACTATTTTGTGCAGCGCAAGGGCTTGCACCACAGAATAGCGCTGTTTGAATATCCAGCCCATTATCTTTATCCCTCAGAGTTCCTTTAGAGTCCATCTGCCTCTATAGCTTACTCCCTACTTCAAATCATAATCCTCTGTTGTGACATCACAATGTGTTGCCATGGGAGTAACTGTGAAATCACAAGTAGTGCTTTGTGACTTCAGGTAGTGAGAAAGCAGCAGGACTAGGTAAAGTCTTCAGAAGCAAAAATCCTGTTTTCATCAGATGACCACAGTAATAAATAATGGGGAGGAGGAATACAGCAATAATGAGAAATACAAGCTGGACTGTGTCTAAATATTAGGTTTTGTTAAAGTTCTTCTGAACGTGTCACCAGCTATTTGAATTGCATGGCTAACATTTCACTGTCCTCATCAGCAGTACCAATTCTTTCTTGCTTTCACAGCCTTTGGCTATGAAAGCATCAGAAGACAATACATAAATATTTAGTTTTGTTGACTGGCAAAGAAGGGCTAGGCAACTCTGCCTATTTTCAGCCATGTCCCTTGGGGGGATACAGATGGAAGACAACTGAAATTGAACCAGATTAAGCTGCTGGTGGCATTTTTCATGAATGGGGGAATTTGGCCAGGGCATTGAGAAAATTCCCCTACTATTTTCAAGAAGTACCATATGTTCTTTAACATCCACCCGAACAACCACCAGAGCAGGCAGTTGGGAGCTTGGTTTAGTGACTCATCCAAAACATGGCACCTCAGGAGTACAGCATCCCCTTCATGCTGCATTACAGTGTCAGTATTGGATTTTACTCAAAGTTCCTGATGTGGGGATTGAACCCACAACTTTTTAATCTTACAGCCTCAGAGGTGAGTGTGCAACCTACTGAACCACTGACACTGTTTATACATATCCTCCCAGGCTGGTACCCAGTCCCCAATGTAGCTGAAGCTCTCCTCTCTACACCATGCCTTCAACCAATTGTTGAACATTCCAATGTAGAGTGCCCTGTCTTCCCTTCAGTGATAGACAGGTAGTACCTCAGCAGACACCATCATATGTGCTGCCCACTTTTGGCCCCTCCCCACCTCTCTAAAATTACCCTGCGGTACCCCTATTCTTTGCATACCTATGAAAATTGGAGCAATTTTCAGCGTAATGACTGCCTGCCTTTTGTCTCATTCTCTTCACCACTTATCCATTCTCTCTGTACATATTATGGAGGTAAACAAATACTTCTGTTCAGTATTCACAGAAGAGGGGGACAGTCAGGGACCACAGTTGGGTAACAGATATGGGGGGGGGGAGAGGTAAACACAAGTCCATTCACAGTGGAGAGAGAGAGTCCTGGAGGAGCTCAGAAAACTGAAGGTGGACAAAGCAATGGGGCCAGATGGCATACACCTGAGGATATTAAGGGAGCTGCAAAAAGAGCTAGCAGCACCTCTGTCAACCATGTTCAATGAGTCACTCAACACAGAAGTGATTCCAGAGGACTGGAAGAAGGCACATGTAGTCCCTCTACACAAAAGTGGTAGCAGGGAGGAGGCAGGGAACTACAGGCCAGTCAGCCTCCCCTCAGTAGTGGGTAAGATCATGGAGGCATTGCTTAAAGAAAGAATAGTGGCACACTTGGAATCCAATGGTGCCCAGGATCTGAATCAACATGGATTCACAGCAGGAAGGTTGTATCAGATGAATCTGATAGATTTTTTTTGACTGGGTGATGAAGGAGATAAATCGGGGGAGGGGTGGATGTCACCTACCTTAATTTCAGCAAGGTCTTTGACACCATCCTACATAAAAGGCTGATTAACAAGATGGATAATCTGGGCATGGGATACAAGATGGTAAGCTGGGTAAGGAACTGGTTAATGGACAGGAGGCAAAGGGTGGTGGTAAATAGGATCCAATTTGGGGAGAGGGGGTGATCAGTGGGGTACCTCAGGGATCAGTCCTTGGGCCAGTCCTGTTTAATGTCTTCATTGGTGACATTGCAGAAGGACTGGATGGAAAGGTTTGTCTCTTTGCAGATGACATCAGGATCTGCAACAGAGTGGATTCTCCAGACAGAGTGGAGAAAATGAGGAGGGACCTAGAAAATGGTCTGAGGTGTGGCAACTGAGGTTCAGTTCAAAGAAGTGCAAAATAATACACCTGGGATGAAGGAACCCTGGGGAGAGCTACAGGATGGGGGGCGGGACTTGCTGATGATCACCAAGGAAGAAAAGGATCTGGGAGTTATCATTTTCAGATGACCTAAAGATATCAAAGTAGAGTACAAAGGCTGCAGTGAGGGCCAGTGGCATGCTGGGGTGCATAGGCAGAGGTGTCACTAGCAGAAGGTAGGACGTGATGATGCCACTGTATAAAACAACAGTGAGGCCTCACCTAGGGTACTGTGTGCAGTTCTGGAGACCGCACCTTCGTAAGAACATTGACATGGTGGAGGCGGTCCAGAGAAGGGTAATGAAGATGGTACAGGGCTTGCACCAGAAACTATATGAAGAGAGATTAAAGGACCTTAATATGTACTTGCTGGAGGAGAGGAGGGATTTTTTATCTTTATTTTTTTATTACAACTAGGATTACAAGTACCTTTGAGCCGAGCACTTTTACAAAGGTTCCACGTCAGAGAACAAATTCAAGTTACAGAAATAGGAACAAAACAATAAATAGGTTGGCATATTAAGGTTACAATGGTAGATCAATACAATAGCTAGAATAAGTAGAATGTATACATGGGAACACAGAGTAACAGAGGGATAAGTAGGAAGGTGGGTGGAAGATGAAGATAAACATGAGGAGCGAAGTTGGAGAGGGCAGGAATTGCAGCCAAAGGGCATGGTCATCAACTGGGAGCAGGCTGAAACTAGTCAACAAAAGGGAAAGATCATTGAGGGCTCAGAAGAGGAGGGGGGTGAAGGGAGGAGAGTCAGGAGTGGTGAAAAGAAAGAAGAAATAAAAAAGTAACATAGAGGAAAAGGAGGGGTGGAGATGTGGTAGGTGATAGTTGGAGGGAACAAAAAATGAGAGGGCTGAGGAGATTATAGGTAGCATTCACAGGAGCTAGAGTTAGTAAGGTGGAGGTGGAGTTTATGTTTGAATGAGCCAAGGGTGGTAGTGAAGGAGATGTCAGGATTGAGTGCATTTAACCAGCTAGGTGCTCTGAAGGCAAAGGATCTTTGGCCCTGAGAGGTGTGACGGCTGGGAATCTGAAGGAGCTGGTATTCAGAGCCCCTGGTGTTATGTGGCTTTCGTCTAGAACTAAGCAGTGCTTGGACTCCCGGCAGAGTGAGGCCCATAGTTACTTTCTTTGCCATAATGCAGGTTCGTAATTTTATGCGATTTGAAAGTTGAAGCCAGCCAGATCGGGCATACAGGTCACATGTATGAGTGAAATGATGAGCACCAGAGTTAAGACTGCAGGCCTTCTTAAGTGATGTGGAAATTCATCTCAGGGCAGTGGCAGAGGCAGAGCCATAGATTATAAGACCATAATCAATGATGGAGACCACCGAGCTTTGGATGGCAATCTTCAGTGCTACTGCAGTAAGGTGTTGTCTATGTTGGTAAAGTAGGCCTTGGCGCATATTTACTGATTTGGCAACATTGTCTATGTGTGCCCCATAGGAGAGAGTTGAGTCCAGGGATAACCCTAGGTATCTGAAGGACTGCACTTGCTCAAGGGTGTTGCCATTGCTGGTAGAGATAACTAGGGCATGAGATCCATTCCTGTTTTGAGAGCTGTTAAAAAGCATTACTTTGTTTTTTTTATGATTGAGGACAAGCTTATGATGAATGAACCAGTTTTCCACTGCAGCAAAGCCTTGCTGAAGATTGGTCTGCAGGAGCACATGGTCCTTGTGGAAGGAGAAGATAGCGTCATCAGCATAGAGGATAATCTGTTCAGTGCAAGATTTCGGGAGCATGTTAAGAAAAAGGCTGAAGAGTAATGGACCCAGGATGGATCCCTGAGGGACTCCAGATCGGACCAGTCTGAGGTCCGAGAGTGTCCCAGCAATTTTGACTCGTTGAGATCTGTTTTTCAGATAGCTGTTGAACCATGAGACAGTGTCAGGAGAGAGTCCTAAATGCTGGAGTTGTTGGCTCAGCAGACGATGGACTGTGTCGAAGGCCTTGGTCAGATCTACAAATACTGCCCCGGTTAAGTGAACCATATCCAATGTGCCGTGCAGTGCTCCAGTGAACTCCAGTAATGCAGAAGAGGTGCTATGACCTTTTCTGAAGTCATGTTGTTGTGGGCATAAGACATTGTGTTTGTCCAGGTAGTCCATAAGTTGGTTGGATACTATGCATTCAAGTGCCTTGGACAGAGGTGGTAGTATCGAAATCAGTCGATAGTTCACATGGCAGGTTTTATCCCAACTTTTGTGGACTGGAGTAACTGTAGCCGCCTTCCATTTGTCAGGGAACTGACCAGTGCTAAGGGAGAGATTGAGAATGTGTGTTAATGGGACTAGAACCTCATCCATAGTGAGGGTTAGGAGTTTTAGATCCAGTGAGTCTCCACTTGATCTTGACTTTGAAATTGCTTTGGTGATGTGTGTTTGGGCATCGTGCAGGTTAATTTCTTTGAAGTAGAAGGGTGGGAGAGTGGTAGGAGGATCATCGGGGTCAGTGAGGGTAGTGTCAAGTAAAAAATGTGGGAGAAGGAAGCTGCTGAGATCAGTAAATGCACCATTAAAGGTGTTCACAATGATCAGAGGATCCAGAGTGATGGCCTCATCAACCTTTAGCATGGTTGGAGAGGATTTAGTTTGTTTCCCTGTAACTTCTTTGATATTCTTCCAGAAATCTGACCCCTTTCACCAGGAGTTTGAGAGAGCTTCTTTGTAGTAGGCATTTTTCAGTAGCTGTATGGATTTAGTACAGTTATTGCGGGCACATTTGTAGTTCTGTATGTCATGCTGGGTGCCAGAGTCTCTAGCCAGGGCCCAAAGGTGGTCCCGAGCCTTTAGCTGGGAAGTAGCTCTCCAGTTAGCCATGGGTTGCAGAGTGCTTTGACTTTTCATTTTTTAAGCAGAGCATAGATGTCACAGGCCATGTTGAAGGAGGAGATATAGAGGCCAAGAGCTGTGTTAACATCGGTTGAGAGGAAAATGGGAGACCAATCAAACTGACTGAGGTAGGATTTAAGGTGTCTTAGCTGTCCACATGGGAGCACTCTTCTAGTTATGACTTTGGGTGGAGGCTTATGGAATTTATTTGACCATTCACATATAATGGGTGAGTGGTAGCTTAATGAGTCAGGAAGGACAGAGGTGCTGACGATTTGAAATGAATGAGTGGTAAGGACCCAGTCCGGTAAGGTACTAGTGCCTTTTTTATAGTTCTTTCTGGTGGTGGAGAGAACCATTTGTGAGAGGTTTGCTGATGATATGGCATCCCGAGATATAGCAGCATCTGATGAGAGCCAATTAATATTGAAATCACCTAATGTAACTGTCTCTGCACCTACTGGTTGGAATTTGATGAAATCCAGAACAGTTGTGAGGCTCTTCCCTTGGTCTTTGGGGGGATGAAGACTGTGATTACTGTGAGGGTTTTGTTGTGTGCTCCTAAAAGTAACTTAATAGGTAGGACCTGAGCAGTGGAGTCATGGAGAGGAGTAGAGATGGGGCAACCTGTGAGATAGTCTTTGGTGTAGATTGCACAACTTCCACCTCTTTTGGATACACGGTCCAGTCTGTAGACATTATGTCCTGGCAGTGCAATCGCTGAGTCTGGGATTTTTGGCAACAGCCATGTTTCAATAATTGCTAGAATATCAGGTCTGCGCTGGTTTACAAAGACTTGGATGGCATCAAGCTTAGGGATCAGGCTACAGATGTTATTAGTGGCGATGGTCAGGCCCCCAGTAGATTTTGTACAGCTGGCATTGGTGGTAGTAGAAGGGCCTGGGTTAGAGTGCACATCTTCTGATATCAGAAGGAGAAGAAGGAGGAGGATCTTCAGGGTGCACAGACGGAGTTTCTTGCAGGTGAGATTATGTATTAGCGGTTTGTTATTACTGGTCTGGAGTCGCAGGTGCTTCCCCCAGAGCAACATCATAATGATGAGGGATATACAGTAGTAGCCACAGACATTGCCAGCTATTACCCGAAATTTCTGTGATATTTCTAGAGAAATTTCCTGCTTTCTGCATTTCCACAGTAGGGGCAGCAGAGAGAAACACTTTAGAAATTTTGCGAAATATCTGGAAATAGCTGGCAATGTCTGTGGCTACTACTGTAGGAGTGACCATTGCCTGTATCTGTGGTAGATGTGGTGCAGCCAATTAAAGGTGTCAGATGTCCTTGAGGGAGAGTGGTGCTCACAGTGCGAGGTATCTAGGTGGTGATATTGGGTGTCTAGCTGGTAGATGGGGGGGGGAGAGGGGTGGCAGGTTCCACGGAGGTAGGAAAGGTGAAGTAGTGAGGTGAGGATAGTAAGAGAAAACAACATATTGATGGAGGAAGACATGATTAGAGAGAGATTTCAAGTGTGGCTGTGCAAAGCCCAGAATGTGAGAGAAAGTGTTGAAAAGACAGGGGAGGGTGAGGTATAGAGGAGATAAGAGGGCACAGTCAGGATGACTGCAACCTAGGACGGATCAATGGGATAGAGGCAGGGAGGGAACAGAGAGGGGAAAGGCGGAGCTAGGGTCTATTTAATAAAGGCAGGAGGTAGGGTGGGCAGGTGAAAATTTAGGCAGCAGACAGATGAGCTCCAGGGGACTGTGCCAAGCAGTTCAAATCTTCAGGAGCTGAAGCCAGTCAGGGAGAGACGGAGTGCTGAATCTGCCTATAATTTCAGGCACCATCCACCAACTGGGTTCACGGCTAGCAAGCTGGACTGGAGCTGCTTTACTGAAGCATACCTGGAATCTTGCTCTTGAAGGCAGGCTGGGGTGCACCCTACAGCTGGCTGCGCTCAGCACCAGACCACTAGTGCAGAAGATGGAGTCCCCCTCAGGGAATCCTGAAGAGAAAAGAAGATAGGGGAGAAATCATCTTATATGTACCAACAGAACAAAGGTTTCAGAGTTTGGGAGGCAGGCTAAGGAAGGAGACAAAAGAATACTATAACATGGTGAGAAATTAAGGGTGCTAAGTTAGCCATAGAGGGAGAGAATGGCTATGGAAGTGGCTGGTATTAGGCACCAGCAGCCTCACCAGTATACAGAGGACAAGGCTAGTGGGGGGGGGGTAGATGGGAGAAACAGCAATTCAGCAATTAGACAAAGCAGTTTTTAACTTCAAACTTTGTTAATACTTAAATAGCTTAAGGCAGTTGCAAGACTCCAAAAATGCTATAGTTTCCTACTCTTAACTATTCAAAAGAGGGGTTGTAGTTCCCTACACTAACAATTCAAATTCAGCAGTGGGCACAAAGGCACATCACAGATTTAGTTGCAGAGGTTAGGAAAAAATAAATTTAGGCAGGAGATAGATGAGCTCCAGGGGACTGTGCCAAGCAGTTCAAATCTCCAGGAGCTGAAGCCAGTCAGGGAGAGACGGAGTGCTGAATCTGCCTATAATTTCAGGCACCTTCCACCAACTGGGTTCATGGCTAGCAAGCTGGACTGGAGCTGTTTTCCTGAAGCGTACCTGGAATCTTGCTCTTGAAGGCAGGCTGGGGTGCACCCTGTGGCTGGCTGTGCTCAGCACCAGACCACTAGTGCAGAAGATGGAGTCCCCCTCAGGGAATCCTGGAATCAGGGTGACATGATGGAAACAGTCAAGTACCTTAAGGGCATACACAAGTGCAAGGGGGCAACATCTTCCAGTATAATAGGAGTACAAGAATGATATGAAATTGGAAGGTGGCAGGTTAAGGGGAAATGTGAGGAAGTTTTTCTTCACAGAGAGGGTGATGGACACATGAAATAGCCTCTCACATAATGTGATGGGAGCAAGCACAGTGGAGGGATTTAAACATGCCTGGGATAGGCACAAGGGAACCTTAGAGGTGGGGAGGAGTGGTGAAAAGCTGTTAACCAGTTAGGGTCAGAGGCCGCAAACAAGTGTAGGGCTTAGAGGCAGACTGGATGGGCCTAGCAGTCCTTATCAGCCAACAGTTTCTATGTTTCAATATTTCAATGTTTTGCTATGTCAGATCTATATTAATTGATGATAGAATTGTTCTTCATTCACTGACACTTGCCTCTGCTATGTAAGTATTGTATGTAGTCAGTAACATTTTTTCTGCTGCAGAGATGGCACAGAAAACCACAAAAAAGTGCCACAACCTTTGATTCATGAATAATGCAGAAGTGGTTGGAAGAAAGGGAGGGGGGATGGGGGCACAGACAGACACAGAAGAGAATGGATCTAATGTGTTCAAATGATGTAATAAGATTCCACTGTGGCAGTAGAAGGTAATATACATCCCTTCCTGTTCCTGTATGCCCTGCTCCCTCTCTATTTGTAAGCAATAGGTTGCATAACTCTTGCTGTATGCAGCCAGAAAAGCCAAGGTCATCAGGGGTGTCCTGCAGAGGCACTAAAATAATAATCCATTAGTCTTACCTTCATATCAGGCAAACTAATGAAGCCACTAGTCAAAGGTGACCTAGTGGACTACCCAGAGTTGAATGGGCTCCAGGATAGAAAGCAGCATGGATTCATGGCAGGGCGGTATTGTCAGACCAACTTGATAGTATTATCTGACTGGATAGCTAGGGCAGTGGACAAGGGAGAAGCTGTGGATTTGACCTACTGTGACTTCAGCAGGACATTCAACTGTGTACCACACAGAAGCTTGCTGAATAAAGTTAGAAGATCTGGGAACAGTGAAGGGTCTAGTTAGACTGGTAGAAACTGGTTGGGGGGGAGACAGCAGAGGGTGGTAGTAAATGGGGTCAAGTCATGGGAGAGGGCAGTCACTAGTTGGATAACCCTTCGTTCAGTTTCTGGGGCAGGTCCTTTTCAATATGTTGATCAGAGACATAGAAAAGGAATACAAGGCAAGATATGTCTCTTCACAGGTGATGCTAAGCTCTGTGGCAGGTAGAAAGTGAGGAAAAGGTTAGGGAGCAGGAAAGGAACCTGCAAACCATATTGAGGTAGTCCAATGTTTACCTGTTGAAATTCAACACAAAAGTGATGCACATAGGGAACAGGAACGCCAGGAAGGAATTTTGGATGGGAGGGGTTAGGTCGGACACTACCACTGTGAAAAGGGACCTGAGAGTCATCATACGCAACTCCCTAAACAATCTAGCCAATGTAACAGGACTTATGGCAAGGCAACTAGGACATTGAGGTGTATCGGGAGGGGACTTGATAGCAGGAAAAAGGAGGTGATACATCCTCTATATAGATCACTTGTGGGGAAGCCATATCTGCAATACTATGCCTAGTTTTGGAGTCCCCCATCTAAAAAAAGACACAGACAGGCTGGAGATGATACAGCATAAGGTAATCAAAATGATTCCTGGCCAGCAAGGCAGATCCTTTAAGGATCGGCTTAAGGCCCTGAACATGTTCTCACTGGAGACCAGAAGTAAGAGGGGAGATATGACAGAGAATTTCAAGATCCTAAAAGGAATAAATAAAGTAGATTGTGAGGAAATATTCATTAGGACTAGTGAATCAAGATCACAGGAGAATGAGTGGAAGCTGGTGGGGGGAGATTTAGGAAGGCTGTGAGAAAATCATATTTTATAGAGACAGTGGCTGAGCTGTGGAACTGCCTACCAGCAGAGGTGGTGGGTGTAAGAACAATTAATGGTTTCCATCATGGCTGGGACCAAGTAAAAAGCTTAATAGTTATGCAAAGGTAAGCATTAAAGGCAGGGGGAAGATGTGTTGAGGGCAATAACCCAGACTAGACATTAGATTCCAGGGTAAGATAGGGTAAAACAGGGCAAACTGGATGGACCAATGGTCTTTTCCTGCTGACATTGTCTATGTTTCTATGTTTTTATCACCACATATGCTTTTAACGCACCACTATCCCAGTAATCTAATGAGTCAGACTCCAGCATGGACAATAACAGCAGTTTTAACATTTGTGCTTAGTGTGTTTGAGCCTGGGTTATCTGATTCTGATACTGATGTGGTGGGGGATGAAAGTTCCATCAGAAATCTTGGAGAAGGGTCATCAAGAGGACCACATAAGTGGAGATGGCAAGGAAGACACTCCTATCTCCTCTGCTAACACTGTTATTTTGCATGAGGAGGAAAATGTCCCTGATCATAGTATAACTGATAAAAGCACTACTGCTAAACAAGAGATATCTACTCTGTTCCAGGTGGTAAAACTAAGAAGTCCACTTCTTGAGTATGGAACTACTATTATATTAACTCCTAAAATGCTTTTCTTGCAATATCCACTCTCTGTAAGACCAGTGTCAGCAGGGGAGACAGGGAACTCACATTGGCATTCTACTACAAAGTCACTGAATGGAGAACTGCACTGAATCTGTAAGCCATTTTTCCCTGTAGAAGTTGACTTTTAAGTACTAGTTAAAATTTTGTTACTGTTCTATCATTACAGGCTTTTTAGTTTTCCTATTGGGTGTTCCTGATTTACACACAAATAGTGTCATTTTAAAACTTTATGATGTAGTGTATGTCCTTTGCTCGGCTCTTCCATTGTTGAAACAATGCATTCATGTTATACGGTATAACACTGTAGTTGGAGAGGGACATAAATTACTTCATAAAATTCCAAAATGGTACTCAGCAACAGACTGTCAATCAGAAACCACCAAGGTCACTAACAGGCAAGTATAGATGAAAGAATAACAGAATTTGAACCAGTTGCTAAAAAATGCTTCTACTGGGAAAAATTGCCTTCAGGTACAGCACAGTTCTCCTTTACAGTAGAAAAGATAGGATGCCTGTGTCTCATGAGACAGAGGATGAGGCAAGTGACCATTGCCCAGAAGGTGTTTCTTTCTTACCTAGAAATGGTGGCATAGCCCATTATTTTTCAACTACACTTAGCCAAAAAAGCAAACAACGTGATCGTTCATCTCTTCTGCCATCACCATCAGGCATCTTTACATCTGACAGTTCACATCAATTAGCTATTTCCATTCTTTTCATAACAAACCATGCCCAGAAACAAAACAGTTAACCATGCAAGAGTAATCTCAAATGGCACATAAAATGATCACAGTCAGGGCCACCCATGTATGGTGATTGAAGTAATGAAATTCCATTTTCAAGACTTGAAATTTCAGAAATTGCACCAGTGATTGTAAGTCTGATTTCTGGATTTTACTGGAACTCTACTGTCATTTTTTTAGTATGTGCATAAATTATTGGAATAAAAAAAGGCTTACTATACAGAGCATTAAATGAAGCAAATCGGAAATATTACAGGAAGCAATTGTAAGAAAAATACAAGTTCTGTAGAATTACCGTTGTGGTATAAAATGCCCAAATCCATGAAATTCTGTGTTTTTACATGTGTGCAGGCAGTCCAAAGTCTGGCATTCTACCAGGTTTTCCAGTAAAAAATTAAAATCAGTGGCCTTGATCACAGTCATCTATTTGCCCAGAATTTAAATAATACAATAGCATAAATGATAGCTCTTGACCTGTATCCCTTATCCCTTGTTGAATCTGTTGATTTAAGACAGTAATGTGGATTGCAGTTCCACTATATCAAATACCATCCAGAAAATATTTTGCTACAAAAGCAGAACAGTCTATTAGGAACTGTGAGATAAAATTATGCAGGCCTTGAATCTCACAGTAGTGCTGTAAAGACATATTACAACTGATAAAAAATAGATAGTAAAAGAGACGTGCAAGATCAAGGGGGTACAATTTGAAGATAGAGGGGGGATGGCTCAGAGGTAATGTGAGGAAGTATTTTTTCATGGACAGGGTTGTGGATGCATGGAACAGCCTTCCTGAGGAGGTCATGGAGTCAAAAACAGTGGAGGAATTCAAGAATGCATGGGACAGACAGAAGGCAATTCTAGTGGGGGAGGGTGTAGGAGGAAGTAGGCTGTTGGTTAATTAGGATCTGCAACTTATCCATTAGGTAGGGAAATGGGCAGACTAGGTGGGCCAAACGGTCCTTATCTGCTATCAAATTCTATGTTTCTACGTTTCTGTATGTGTACTAGCAGCCAGACTATAGACTACGTGACCGTCCTTGGTCACTGGGAATCCTTTCACGATTCCTTGGCCCCATACTCTGTCTTAAACTCAATCAAAACATTTAAGAAGCAGGCTGTCCTGGGTATTACAAGATTTGAGATCAAAGATCACAGTGCAGTAAACCTCTTGCAGGAACTAAACAGACAGATTGCTGAATGGCTTACTACTTATGGCCTTTTTCCAGGGATTTTAGTATCTGATAATAGTGCTAACACTGTATGTGCTGTGAAGGATGAATGATATTTATTTATTTAACTTTTGTTTATCGGGTAGACATTTGGGCCAAAGGCCCTTTTTCATATGTGTTCCGAGACCATTACTTATACAGTCAAGATATTAGTTATGTACACTATCAATTCAATAAACATATAACACGACTGTAATAAATATTTTTTTAGAATAACTAAACAAACATGGTACAATACAAACAGCACATAACATCGGCAATTTATAGACTCAATCATTTAAAATAGCAAGAACATTGTAATTGGTTAAAAAAAATTGCTTTTCAGCTTGCATTTAAACAAATCATGACTTAGTCCTGACTTTAAGTTAGGAGGAAGGACATTCCAGTGTTTAGGGGCCTGGATTGAAAAGGCTCAGTCTCCCATTTTGGTTTTTGTTTTATTCATTATTAAAGCATCTATTGATCTTAATTCACAAATTATTGATCTTGTTTTTAATAATGGGTGGAGTGGGGAATTTTCATTTTGCCATAAAATGTTTTTATTTTCCAAACTCTATTTTTGCCACCCAGCTTGTAGATCTCTTTTAGGCATCCTGCAGAGCCCCTGACTCTACCTCCATGCCTGAGAGGCCTCCAAATCCTGGCACCAGCCCGGCTATCCCCCCGACTCTGAGCTCCCCCGTGGTAGGGCTGCCCTATCCACCCAGGGTGTTCTATCTGTAAATTCGGGCTGGGCTGGGCTTGTCCCAGGAAAGGAGTGCAACCGGCATTGGAGTGTGGTCGGGTGGATGCAGGTGCCGTTGCCTATCCACAAGCTGGGGTTTTTTTCCCTGTACTTCCCCCCCCCGGAGTTCAGTCATGCAATAACGACATCGGCAGCAACTCCGCTCCCTGTACTCAACGCCATACATGTGCACGTCCACCGGTCTCCACTGGGTGATGTTATTGCACTGGGCATTCCCTGGATCCCTCCCTAGAGATAGAGAGAGGAGAGGAGAGCCATCCACAGATGCTCAATCCTCTCTCTCCTGCCGACCCCCGACGCCCCGGGCTCGTTCCCGAATCCAGGTCGCTGGCATAACGCAAGGTGTGGCATCCAGCGCCTCAACCCTCAGCACCACTGGGCCGGTGCTTGCTGTAAAATGTTTTCAGTTAAACAAACACAAGAAATAAATACAACTCAGATTTGGTGGAAGCCATCCAGTGATTTGATACAGTTTACAATGATGGGTGTTGTAGGATTGTTTATAAGCAAATCTGCAGATACTATGAAAAGTTATTGTTAAATTTGACAGTGCTTGTTTTGATATTGCTGTAAACAAAAAAGAATTATAATTCAATAGTGAAAAGAGTATGCTATGAACTATACCAGTTACTCAGTGTAAGAATCAGAAACAAGGCCCTCTCACTGCTTCTCAAAGTAAACAAAGCTATCAGGATGCTTGCAATGAGATTATTAGAGTACTTGCAGTTTTGTGGAATCCGCACTCCTTCCCAGGTTTTGTCCATGACACTCCAAACAAAGGGAACTTAATAGATTTTGATTCCTCCAGATTTCCCAACACAAAGATAGAGCACCGTAAATATCAAGCCAGGGAAGCAATCTTATTTTTCAGGTGTGAAAAATCCAGCCCATCCTAGACCATGAGAGGAAACCCCAGCCCCGCCACTCTCCCCACTCCAGACAACCAAGGAACACCCAACCCAGCCAGGCAGACCCTGGAAATTAAAGGGCCAGACTGAGAGAATGACCGATCCTCCAACCAATCCACCTCAGTCCGCACAGAGACAGCAGCCAGAACTGAACTCCCCCACACAGTCACGGCCTTCAGGATCACACTCCTTGTCCCTCCACGGGCAAAATCCTCCTTATGGTAAAAATGCTCCACCAGCTTGGGAACTGAGTCAATAGCCCCCGGCTCCAGGCACAGAATGTTCCACTCCACAACACACCTTCAGGCAAAACCACTCTGCTGTCCAGTCCAGCCAGTCACTACTCCTTTGAGTCCAGACAAGCCCTCAAAAAAGTGTAGATTCCTCACAGTTAATCTGTAAAGTTGTAAAATAAGTCAGCTTGATTTGTAAAATTGATAAAACAATTCAGCTTGACTTGTAGAATAGCAAGGCACACTGTCCTCGGTCCAAGCTCAGGCAGTTGGTGAAAAGTGCAAAAGACGCCGCATTAAACATGACATGTGTGCCAAACTAATGAAAATGACAAAACCTAACCAATGAATGACAAACAATGTTAAAACTTAATAAAAGCAAAACGTAAAATAACATAAAACAAACTAAAATCTAATCTCGTTTGCTGCTGCTGCTACTGCATCATCATAGCCTGAGCATGTATGCATGAGGCCCCATCCCTTTGCATGAGGCACCATCCCTTTGGAATTCTCTACTCCATCAGTTAATCAGTCAATCAATCAATCAATCAATCAATCAATCAAAATCTTTATTTATTCAGGCAAACATCATTGAGCAGAGTTCTTTTACAAGATGGACCTGGGTTACAACAGGGTCGGGTAACATCCATCATAAAAACATATAAATACATGTAAATAAGTATATAAACACAAACACAATGGCGCAGTAATAGGGGAGTCAAATGATAAAAGGAAGACAAGGCAAGCCATAACAGAGGAGGATTCAAATACAAGGGGGAAGGTCCACCATTGAACCATGCAACTGTATATAAACCATGTTTTCTGTATAGAAGTACCAGTTAGTTCATTTACCAAGGGCAGTCACTAGTACTAGCCATGAAAATGGCTTGGAGAACCACCAACTAATGGCAGATGGGGTACCAGGATGGGTATGTAATATGTAAGTGAAGGATAAACATTGTGAGAAGTGAAGTCCCAAGGATAGGTCAGTAGAACTGATGTGGCAGTGGGGGCCTATGGGGAGAGGGAGAAAGGGGAGTTAGGACTTTAATAGTATGATTGCTTGTAGATTGTGGATGAGTGCAGTATAGAGCTGTGAAAAGAAGGCTGGAGAAAGCGGGAAGATAGACCAGTATCAAAGGGAAGACAGGGGCATCAAGGTGTTACATGAAAGCATGATGACAGACCAGGGCCAAGGAGGAGACAAGCACTAGAAGTAATTCGTTCATGGTTAAATGGTACAGGTTAGCATGATGACAATTCATGGTCATGGGAAACAATTACGGGAGTACGCGACCGTGGAGGGATTCAAACAAGCTTTAAAAACACACCTTTGGCATCAAGCATTCAGTGACTGATGGATTTAATTTTAGTTGTATTTTTTGTTTTATAATATTTATGCTGCTGTGACTTTTGATGTTTTAATTATTTGTAAGGAGCCTTGGTTTTTGAAAGGCTCCATAAAAATAAAGTTTATTATTATTATAGCATGCAAAGTCAAGGAATTCTGTAACTTAAATAATATCCCTAATTTTTGGTTAACTTTCTTAGTTAATGATCCTATATGAAAAGAGAATGTCAGTTGAGTGTCCAAGAATACTCCTAAATATTTAAATTGTACCACCAGTTCCAAAGTTGTTCCCTTGCTGTCACACACAATAAGTTTTCCAGACTTTTCAAATCTTTGTTTCCAGCCAAATAACATATATTTTGTTTTGAACTGTTTAATAGTAATTTACACATAATTAACCAGTTTTCTAATTCCAAAAAATCACTATTTAAGTTACAAGTTATGGTATCCACTGAACTTGAAGTTGTGTATAAAATTATATCATCTGCATAAAACAGTTTTTGAGTTTTGGTCAAGATTTCCAGAATGTTATAAATAAAGATAGAAAAGAGAAGGGTCCCTGATATTGGTCCCTGTGGGATTCCTTTTTCCAACATCCTAGTATCAGATAGGGTACCACTATAGGATACCTGCAATCCTCTATCAGTAAAATAGCTTTCTATCCAGTCCCGGGGGAGATTTGGTAAACACCTCTCTACAAGGCTCCTGAGCAGCAGACGGTGATTTACAAATCAAATGCCTTGGACAGGTCCACAAATACAGCACCAGTGAGTTCTCCCTTATCCATTGCCTCACTGATGTGATTCGTGTACCTGGCCAAGGCAGTCCCGGTACTATGAAACTTTCTAAACCCGTGCTGCTCGGGAGCCCTTAACCCACATCTCTGTAAATGGGAGGACAATTGATCATTTACCAATTTTTCCAAGATTTTCCCTAAGGGGTGGAACAGGGAGATTGGGCAGCAGTTGCCCAACTCCCCTAGATCCCTCCCTTTAAATACAGGCATAACAACTGTATGCTTCCATTGTGTTGGAAAACAGCCAGTGATTAAAGATAAGTTGAACATTTTTGTTAAGGGAATGGTTATTTTGAAGGGTACAAGTTTCAAGAGTTTAGGTTGTCGATCATCAATACTGTATTTTTGTTTTTTAACAGATTATTTACCTGGGAAGGTTTTATCGCCATAAAATATAAATTTATGTCATATTTAGAAGCAGTTTTTTTTGGAACCGACAAAATCTGGCAAAAGGTTAGTTTGATTATATTTACTCACATTAAAAAATTTATGAAGGAAAGCATTG
Organism: Neoceratodus forsteri; assembly: GCA_016271365.2. Taxonomy (NCBI): domain Eukaryota; kingdom Metazoa; phylum Chordata; order Ceratodontiformes; family Ceratodontidae; genus Neoceratodus; species Neoceratodus forsteri. The sequence goes on along the minus strand of CM028136.1, from coordinate 279,070,901 downwards.
CTTATCTCCTGCGTATTTATTACTTTTTTATCATTATCCTTAAATTCATTTGAATACTCCCTTGTTTTTGGATTTATCAAGGAAGTAAGTGAGGTAAAGAAACTTTTGGATTTTGTAAGTTAAATTCCTGTGGTTTTAAATAATACTTAGATTTGCTTTGTTTCAATTGTGATTTACTTTCATTTCTTAATCTTCTATAATTTTGAAGCTCTTTGATTTCCTGTCTTGTGTTATGTTACATCGTTTCCATGCCTGATCTCTAAATTTCATTAACTTGAAACAGGCAGATGTTATCCATTTACCAAGGGTTCTCCTATCCCTTCTTATCTCTTTAGGGAGATGTTTATTTTGTATTTTTGTATTTTTAGCAAATTATTAGTAAAAAAATCTACTGCTAGATCTACATAAGGGATGGAATCTATGAAAGATCAGTCTATTTCCTCGCGGTCCCTTACAAATTCCTCACTCAATGCTACTATAAATTTCCTACAAGTTATTAACCTCAGTGGAGGTTTATTATGCTTGCATTTTCAGGTGCAGTAGGTGGCCAGATGGTCACTCACTGCATCTGGCAACACACCGCTGTTCTTTACCTTGTGCTGATTATTTGTCAGAATCCAGTCCAAAATGGCATGATTATTACATTTTAAATTCATCTGTGTGGATGATTGAATTAATTGCCTCAAACCCCTCATTTGTTAATTAGGAATCAATACGGGGGTCTTTTATAGGATTTAAGTGGATGTTAAAGTCACCTTGGGCCAAGAAATATCCCCCTGTTTGGGAGTTTGCCACCAACCCCAAAAAATCTATTAATCCCTTTTGGGGCTGACTAGGGGGGTTGTAGACTGTACAATATTTAAGACTGTAACATCCACCTTGTTTTATCTCTACCAATAACCATTCACAATCAGTTGTAGAAACATATATAATTAATGGCTCCCATTTTTTTCAATGTAAAAATCCGTGTGTTAAATACCGTAACACCTGAGTAGGTGTTATGGCATTCACACACTCTCTTCCCTTATGAATGCACTCGAGACACTGAACAAACACAGCTCAAGCTTAAAACACTCCGTTTCTCTTCACACACTACTGACCACAAAAACCTTGGGCTGCTTCTTCAGCGGGTCGGGAGGTGGGAGTTATTCTGACAGTAGGAGGGAGTAAAAGGGAAGTTGGCGATGCGAGGGACAGCCGTACGGGTGCGATGCGGCTCTTCAGTGCTGCCGATGGGGGCCCGAGTTTAAACTAAACCTCTAAAAGAAAAAAACGTCAACCTTCAATTATAAATAAAATATGGGGTGCAGTGTGTTTTACTTGAATTTCACACACTCCCTCATTGTTGGATAGCTAATAAACCCTTCGGGCGAAGCCCGAGGGGTTTATGTGCTATCCAACAACTCGGGATTGTGTAAATTCTTGTAACTCACTGCACCCCATACTTTATCCTATATGTATTTACCAGTTCAAAAACTGTCAAATCTGTTTTGTAATATAACAGAATACCTCCTCCGTTCTTTTTACCCACTCTATCCTTTCTTAGTATTTTATAACCATCAAGAGCAAGAACGTTCATTGGTATTGCTGGTTTTAGACAGGTTTCTGTTAAACTGAGCAAGTTTGGATAATATTTTGTCACCCAAGCCTCTATTTCTTGTCTTTTTGGAAGGAGGTGGCGTACATTAAAGTGGGCTAATTTTAGTCCTTGTTTATCCCATATATTAGTAACCACGGGTTGCTTAGAATCAACTGGACCAGAATTCAGTTCAATATCCCCTGCTAATAGGAGTGCAAACCAAATAAATAAAGTTGTCTATTTTATAGAAACTGCAGTCTTGGAAAATGATACTGTAGATCCCGCCCCCCCCCAAGTCAAAACCTGCCCTCTCATTTAAAATCCCTAAACTGTTTTTGAAAGTATATTATCTATTGAACCAATCAGCATGTGCAAATAAATAAAATCCATTTTAGAACTTCCATGTTTGGGTGAATATACTGACCCATTTGTTAAAATTACAAAACTTTCTTCTAACACTAACAAACAGGTTAAAGTGCAGATGATTGTGCATAACTGTGTCTTTTGGAACAGCATTTTCATGTATTTAGTCAAAGCTTAGATCTCAAATAAGTTACCTGTTCCCTTTTCTGGAGCACTAGGTTGTAAACTTTTTCTACCGAGTGGCGCAACGACTCGTGCTCGTGCATGAGTGCTTGCACACTCAGGCAGCGGAAGCTTTAAAGCTCATTTGCTCCACCCCCTCTAGCAGCCGATTGGTTTTCAGCTCACCTCTGAGCCCCCTCAGTCAGGAACCAAATGGCACGCAGGACTCAGTTCAGGCAGATGGAAAAAGCCCCAAATGTCCCAGATGGTGAAAAACTGCTGTTAGAACTGAGGAACTGGATGCAGATGAAAGCGAGCTGGTAAACACTGTTGCGACTTGCTTTTCTCAGGCAGCTGGAGTTTTTAAGCTCATTTGCTCCACCCTCTCTAGCAGTCTATTAGTTTTTGGCTCACTTCTGAGCCCCCCATTAATCAGGAACCAAACAGTGCACAGGGCTCAGTTCAGGCAGATGGAAAATGTCTCAAATGTCTCAGATGGTAAAAAACTGCCATTTGAAGTGAGGAACTGGATGCAGATGAAAGTGAGCTGGTAAACAATGCTGAGACATGTGCACATACCTTGCTTTTTTCATACCTTCAGTTTCATAGTGCACAATTTCCTTAGCTATGACAGTAGCATTCAGAGTGCACAGAGTGCAACACACAAAATATTTGGAAATTTCTATCATTCCACCAACGCATGCAAAATATTGCAGCAGTTGCAAAAGGACAATTCCATGACATCAACTAAAGCAGAAGGTGGTCATCAGGTGGAATTCCGCCATTTACATGGTAAAAAGGCTTCTTGAGCAGTGTAAAGCAATGTAAAGCTGTTCATCAGTACACTGACTACAGATCATGCAACAGAGAAAGAGAATCTGTCTCTCAGTTCAAGCCAGTGGACCCTGATGACACCATTGTGGCAGTTTCTTTAGCAATTTGAGGAAGAAACCCAGGACGTGAGTGCAGACAACACCAGTCTGATTTCAATAATTCCCCTGATATGTCTTCTTAAAAGTAAACTAGGAAGGCAGAAGGCAAAATTTCTTGAGGGAGATACTGTTGCTTCTCTTGTTGAAAAACAACTACAGGACAGTATATCCCTAGAAACTGACCCCAGGCTATCAATAACGTTAGAATCAGAACATTACATTCTAGTCACAACATTAGACCCTGGAGTTAGGGCTACCCTGGAATCCTCTCTCCCCTCTGGCGTTATGGAGATCAGAAGCTATATAGACCTACTCATTGCAAAAGTGCTGAATGAAATGGTGGATGCTATTTCCCAACCTGTTTAGCAGACACACTCCCAAACTCCAGTGACAGCAGGAGAAACATCCAAAAATATAAAGATGGTGGCATTTGTTCAGGACTGCATGAGATCAATAAAATAGCAGCTCATCCAGTGTTAGCCAAGGTTATACTAATACCACTATGGTTGAAGACTATTTACAAGACCCTAGCAAACTTAGCATATGGGATGATAGTTTGAAATACTGGCAAAGTAAGAGAAAAATCTGGCCATCATTGTGCAAAACTGTCAAATTATACTTAAAGGGAAATAGTCACAGATTAGGTCCATCATAATTTTTAAGTCCATGAGAAGCTCTTTTAAATGAGGTAGTGGACATAGCTGTAGCTGGCAGCAGTCCAGAGATACTCATGATTAAGTCTGCCCCATATTGATATTACATTGCCACCATTAATAGAATCTTGCAATGTTACTGATGATCTAGTTGTGCTTAACTACAATGTGGTTAGAGTCTAAAAATGATGGCAATATAGTATGACTATGGGGCAGACAGTCATCAATATCTCTGGACTGTTGCCAGCTACAGGTACCCTAATACCTCACTGAAAAGAGCTTTTCATTGGCTTTCAAACTTTGTTTGTCACAGTTCATGAATGTTTCCCTTTAAGTTGCACTCTGACCAGTGCCTACTCTAAGAGAAGCTTCAGAACAGCTAATATTGTCATTCTGATATGTGCAACTGTTTGCTACCTGAAAATGTTGGCTATCTTACATTTGTGAAAGTTAATTTTGGTCTCTTTGCTGGATTCACTGGTCCGCCACAAAGTCACTTTGCTATCATTGATGATGATGAGCCCAGTATGTATTGATAAGATTAACTGGTGATCGTGTATAGGGTTTTCCTGCCAACGTATGTAAGAACAGATGGGAGAAAAAATTAAACTACAGGAAAACTGAAAAATTAAGAAACCGCGTTGGCCCAGATATTCAAAACTTAGTGCAGCGTGCAAACCAACAGCATGACAGTAGTGCAGGAATAGTGCGGAGCTGCAATATTCAAAGGACCGGTTAGCACACGCTAACCGCAATAGTGCGGGGCAAACCAATAATGTATGCAAGAGGCAAAGCGAGGGGGCAGGAACCTGTATACATGCACTAAGGGATATTCAGAGCCATAGCGCCATGCTAGGACACATAGCATGACACATAGCGCGATGCTAGCTACCGCCTAGAAAAGGCTGGTCTTATCCCAGGGCAAAACACAGAGGGGAGGGACCACACCAGGAAGTGAACATGGCAGCAGTGCTGGATGCTGTGTTGTTGCAACTGATGGCAGCAGTAGTGGTGGAGGAGGAGGAGGAGGAGAGGGAGCAGGGCCAACATGGTCTGCAATGCAGGCCAAGGAGACCGTATGCTGCACACAGATGGTACCGTCCCAAAGTCTCCTTCGAGACCCTGCCAGATGAGCACATCACTGGCCAGTACAGGATGAACAGGGGTATGTTGAGGCAGCTATGTGAATTCCTGCATGAACAGCTGCAGTCCAACACCAGATGCAGCCATGCCATGACAGTCAAGGAGACGGTGACAGCAGCGATGTGCTTCCAAGCCACAGGGACATTCCAATGACCAACGGGTGACACCATAGGGGTATTGCAGTCTGCCACCTCATGCCTCCTGACCCAGTTCCTCAATGCTTTCCTGCCACATGCTGGTGAGTTTATAGTATTCCCCACCACAGCAGCAGAGCACAGAGAAACCATGCAGCAGTTCCATCGAGTTGCGCACCTACTAGCAGTACTTGGTGCCATTGACTGCACCCATGTCCATATCCATGCACCGCCTGGTGATGGCAGTGAGGTATATGTGAACAGGAAGAGGTGCCACTCTATCAATTGCCAGGTGGTGTACGATGTGACTGGGAGCATCAGCAATGTCTTTGCACAATACTTCATCTGACACCAGTCCCAGCTGTGTCAGGCCTTTGAGGAGGGCAGGATACCCAGTGGGCACCTAGTCGGTGAGTATCAGCATGCAAGGCACACACAGACCACAGCAGGGGTGGGGATAGGCAGGGGAAGGCAAGGAATGGGCTCATGATAGCAACACAGGTGGTGCAGCACAGCAAGGGGCAGACAGCAGAACAACAACACTAACAGGTGCATATCTCTCAACAGGGGACAGCGCCTATCCTCTGCTACCCTGGCTGCTGACACCAGTACCCCGGCTGGCCACAGTGGCTGATGAGTTGTACAATGAGGCACACGCTGCCACTAGGAATATCATAGAGAGGGTGTTTGACATACTTATGATGCACTTCTGATGCCTAGACACATCAGGTGGTGCCCTACAGTATAGGCCTCAGAAGGTATGCCGTATCATCCTAGCCTGTTGTATGCTTCACAACATGGTGATGAACCATGAGATACAGGCACCTGAACCTGAGGAACAGGCAGACAGTGACCCAAAGCCAGTGGTCAGGGGGATAGTGGAGCAACTAGAGAGGAGAGGAGAGATCCTCAAATGGCCCGGAGGGCCCTAGAACACAGGGCCGCCATCATCCAGACACTGTCACAGGCCAGAAGGTGAGTAAACACAGCACAGCATCAAGAAACAGTGCGGTGGAAATAAATTTAATATATACAGACAACCACAAGAGTGCTGACAACCAAAAGCATATGCACAACACAGTGGGTGTGAATGTACTCCTGAAGTTAGTGTGAACTGTGGGCCGTGCAGGACACGCAATGGCACAGTGAATCGGGTGATGCTTGATGTGTGGCGGCACGGTGGGAAGGGCCACCATGGCTGTGCATGTGTGAACGTGCCAGTGACAGTGTGTGTGTGTGTGCATGTGCGGCAATGTGAGTGCATGTGTGTGAGTGTGTGTGCATGTGTGTACATGTGGGTGCTAACAGTGCACATGTGCAAGGCAGCTGTGCCTATCACTGATGGCTACCACCATGCACACGACCCACACCATGTGCATGGGACATAGAGCCAGGGGTGCTCTGAGCTGAGAAAATGTTTGGGGAGGACCACAGTGAGGCTGGGAGGGTGGTCCGCCTGCACCCATGCCGACTGGCAGAGCCAGACAGGGTGGGCAGCCACCCATGGTGCCACTGGGTGCCGGCTGATGCACCCAATGCAGCGATGCTGGTGCCAGTGCCTGTCCTGCAGCCATGTGTGGCCCACCTGTGGGCCTATGTACCATGAGCACGCTGTCCCCCCTGTACAGCCTGCTGCCTCCCATGCACCCCATGCAGCACTGTGGTGAGATAGACCACCACGGCTGTGAGACCTGCAAAGCCACGATCAAGTGTGGCTACCATGTGCCCCAACCTGTCCTCAGCCCGCTGTTCTGCCTGTGCAAAGCCCAGGGACACTGTCTCCTGCATGTGTGAAGGCTCACGCCTCCGCTCATGCTGCAGGCCATGCAGGTCCATCTGGGCCTCCTGCTGGGATGTGAGGGTGGCCTGGAGCAGAAGGCTTGCCCCCAGGGCATCTGGCTCCTCAGCAGTGGCAACGTCAAAGCCAGCCGGTGGTTGTGCCTGCTGCTTGACAGGGTGTGGATGCTGTGGCAGCAGCTGAATGTCCTGCTGCTGCATGGTACCTGTGGTGTGCTGTGTCCCCAGTGGGCCCTGCACCCCACCCCATGGATGGCACCACATGTCCAGCAGTGCACACATGGCCCCCTCATGGCCCACCACTGGCTGGACCAGTCCAGCCAAGCTGGCATAGCTATCACCCCCCATGGCACCTGTGATGCAGACTGTAGCATGCCCCACCCATGTGCTGCCCACCACAGGCCCCTCCACAGGCAGGAGGTAACCATCCTCTGACACATCCGACCCAATGTCGCTGGTGACTATCAGGAGGATCACCTGGCCCCCACTGAGATCCTCCACCTGGGCATCCTCCAGGGCTGCACCATAGTCCAGGTCCCCACAAGGATTGGAGACCCCCCAGCAGGTGTTCCCCCATGTCCATCAGAGTGCCACACATGTTGCACAGCAGATGGTCCATGACTGGCACCCACTCCAGAGGTCAATGGCATGTTGTCCTCCTCCTCGGCCTCCGGCTCCATGGCAGCCATCCCTGCCAGGTCCTGGTGCACTGCAGACTCTGCACACACTGCTGTGGAACAAGAAGCAACAGAGTCACTGACCGGTACGTGCACAGTGTGCCACAACCACCACCAGTACATGCACACCCTAGGACACATGCTACACACCACAGACAAGCACACCACACAGAGCAGTCTGACAGACATAGCCCATGGCCACATGCACACACCCACACCACAGTGCACATGCCTCAGGGTGTCGGCTGTGATGACAGCCTGCCGAGGCAGTGGATGTATGCATTCCTGCCAAATGTGTACAGTGTGCATGGCAGAGCCCCCCCCAAAGTGCACCCCAGGCACCACAGCAACACCAACACCCAGCAACAATGCACTGATGCCGTGCAGGGTGCATGCATGCAGATACTGACCTGTCCTAGGTGGTGTGAGTGGTGTCTCACACCCTCCACCAAGTACACCAGCAATGGACACTGGCCGAAGGGTAGATGCCACCACAGACATTAATGGGTCCTCCTGCCACTGTTGTGTGGATTGTGGGCCACCTCTGGTCCGCATTAGATCTCAGAGCTGCTGTGCCTCCTCTGCCTTGGCTCAGTGCAGCAGGTTACTCCACCGCTTGCACACTGCATGTGTGGTATGGCCACATCTGCCTACGGCATTCACCCCTGCTGTTACCTTATCCCACATCTGGTGCAATACTGCATCTGTGGCCTTGTGGCACTGTAGCACCTGCTCCCTCTCCTTGATCCCATGGACCAGTGTCTTCAGCTCATCCTGGTTGAAGTGATGTGCTCAGATGCATTCTTGAAGTGCTGTGGTACCTATGGGAGACATGTAGAGGGATACGTGTCACATGCTGTGGCATGCCTGCAATGCATGGCAGACATGGAACACTTTGTGCATGCCACCCCAACGCCAGCACTGACCAACCTGTTGTAGCGTGGTGAAAGCCCAGGCCAGCATGTGCATGTACAGTGCATACAGCCACTGTGCAATGCAGCCACCCCTGTGTGCACAGTGCAAATGCATGTCTGACGGCGTACACCGCGGACACACTGCATGCACTGGCCCTCAGAAGGGCACCGCTCGGCCCATGTCACAAGCAACCGTACCACTCATGTGTTCCCTGGTATGAGGGGCATCCCTACCATCACCTCCAGGCATTGCACCCTGCCCCAGCCGCCCCCAGAGGACGTGTGCACTGCACACAGTGCATGTGCGGCACATCCAGACAGTACGGGCGATATGTATACCAGTGCGTGATACCAGGCTCAGATCCCATGGTGCTGTTGTTGGCACAATAGGAACTGCACAGTTCTGAGCTTGTATCCCCTGGGCTGTGGCTGTGTACCACCATCAGAGGGTCTGCTACCCTCAACGTCCCTCAACCTAAGTTATGAACGTAGGTCCATGAATCCCATGTCAGAGTAACATGGTTGCGAGGCATGCCTGCAGGCCACAGTGGCTCCCCCGGCCCGGTAACTGGCCCCCACAGTGTGCAGGCGGTCCACTCATATCGGTGTCTGCCGCAGGTGCACAGGTGTGTCACACAGCCCTGTCAGCTGGCTGGCTGGACCACTGGCCATGTGCACCAATATGCAGCACCATGCTGGCCTGTGGGCTTGCATGCAGCTGTTCTGTCCCCTGCCTGTACCATGGTGGACTGCAGGTGCACAGTGTGTACGCCCCATCCTGGTGATGCCCCACTGCCATACCGCCAGACCTCAGGCTGCTATACAGACCTGCCTCTTGCTGTTCTGCCTCCTGCAACATGGCTCTGTCTGAAGTGCCTGATTGTCTGTTGCGTCAGATGAGTGCTGCACTCCCAAAACACAACACTAGTGGAGCACTGTTTGCCCTTATATAGCCCAGCTGGGCAATCCAGCCTGTTAGGCATGCAAATGAGCAGATAATGATATACTAATCACACTGTTTGCACCTTGCATACACAAGCGCGCCCTCATTTGCATAGGCCAGTTGAATATGGGCCTAATTAGCACCGGACAATCAGCTTAGTGCCGTGCAGACATTAGCGTGGGGCTATTTGTAGCCCAGCACCGTGCTGTCCCATTAGCGCAGCGCTATGCAGCATAGTGCAACCTCCACGCATGCACCTGAGGCCCCTGTGCCATACTAACACCCCAGTGTAGCATGTCTCAGCACTGTGCTATGCCACTTAGCATGGAGCTATAGTCATGCGTGTCATAGCCACTCCAGGGTTGTGGTTGGGTCATGCATGCTCAGTGCACTAACTTCCGGGTAGCGCCATGCTATGACATGTGACTGCACGGCGCTACAGCACACTTAGTTGATGAGCTCTGGGAGTGGCATAGGCTATGTTATCACACTTGTGGCAGGGTACCAGTCAGCATATACCAAGGCACGGAGGCATAGACTGCATGCTGTGGTACATAGGGACAGGCGCTGTGGGAGTTTGAGACAGCCAACCTTGTACAGCTGGTGCAGCAAAGGCACCAATGCCTCTTTTGGGAGGTTAGGGATGGTGACCTCCCACGCCAGCAGGTGTGGGCTTCCATTGCCCAGAGGCTTACTGAACGCACAGGCATAACCCATAATGCTGAGAAGTGTCGACATAGATACACTGACATTGGCTGTCGGCAGAGGCAGGAGCTGAAGTGCTACAAGGGCATGGTGCAAGAGGGCACTGTGCCAGTGCCAGGTAAGTGGCATTGCACATTGCTCACCTCTGTCTCATGTCTCTCGGTCTGTCAGTGTGTGCGTGTGTGTGCCCATGTGCGTATGCACTGGTGTGCTAGCTTGCATGGTGTTAGGGCACGTGTGGCACTGGTCAGGGCACACATTTTGGCCACCTTGGGGGGCACTATGGTACAGGGTGTGGGGCAGCATGGTTACCACTGTTGTCAGGTGGCACACATAGTGATAGCAGTTCCTGTGTGGTGCATGCTGTGTCCCTGGGGGTGACACCGCAGTCATGCCATGTGCAGCTGTGACACATGGCCATGGTGTGGGTGGCAGGTCAGGACATTGCAGATGGTGGGACCTACTACATTACTGTCCTGCAGCCTACATCACTGTGGTGTGGGGGTGCAGTCACCTGGGCCCCAGACAGCCTACACAGCTGTGTGTGCATCCGGTTGCAGTGCACCTCCATCTGGCACTGTAGCACTGCTGTGCCCCCATGCCTACATGCCCTGTGTGCCTGGTGCATGCTTTGTGGGCCATAGTGCCCTCTGTGTGGGTGTATCCTGTGTTCAGCCACCATTTCTGGGCTGCCCTGTGTGTACAGTGTTGTGGGGGTGGGTGTGCATCTTGCTGTGGTGCTCACAGTACATGCTGTTTGTTGTGCTAACGCTGCTGTTGCCTCTGTCCACTGTAGAATGGAATGTGCAGCCCAGCACTGGGGGAGGGGACCAGGAGGTGTCCCAGGACACATCGAGAGGCAGCCTGAGGGTGCCGGCCATGCCGCAGCAGGCACAAGAGAGTAGCCCCGAGTCCAGGGGCCTGTTGTGTGAGTACATTTCATTCTTCATATGTGCTGTGCCTCTGTGTTGTGTGTTTCCTTCTCTGGGCTGCCATTGACTGTGTTGGTGGGTCAGCCACCATGGTCATCATGCCATTGCTGGTGTGGCATTGTGCTGTGTTGCACACCAGTGCTGCACAGTGCTGCTGGTGTCTGGCTGTCATGCCCTGTGGTGGTGGGGTGTTATGGGCCAGTGTCAGCATGCACAGCTGGCATTGCCATGTGTTCTGCATTCACTGATGGCCATGTTCAGCTGTTCATTTGCCATATGTGTGTGTTCCGGCTGCAGGGCACCACACACATTGCAGTACATGGGCCATGTGTGGCAGCATCTGTTGGCCCACCCCTGCTGGTATATTCACCCTGTGGGCTTGCATCTCCTGTGGGTCAGTTTGGCTCTGGCCATTGGCCACCCACAGTACCTGCATTGTGCTGCTCCAGTACCCATCTTGGGTGATGCTGTGCTCTGCTCTCTGTTACGTTGCTATCTGTTTGTGGGCAGCCTGTCCCTACATTTGGTCTTCCATGTGCATGTTTGTGCATGGCCCACACCCACTGCCATTCTGGGGACAGCCTGTGTATCTGCACTATCTCACTCTGTGCAGTGCTGGGGTGGGTGGTGTTGTCCATGCCATGGTGTTGTCAAGGCCCGTGTCTCCATGTGTATTGGGTGTTGGGTTGTTGCCTGTGTCTTCCAGGCCTGTCCCGTGGGCATCAGTCAGTTGTGCTTACCATTATGTTCCTCAGCACCACATGAGCATGGCTGTTGGGACATGCTGTTCATTCTTGTGTGGTCACCTGTGGCTGCAGTATGCCTCCTGGCTGTTTTCCCATCCTCACATGCTCCTCCTTCCTCTTGTAGGTCCACTCCAATCCTCATTATGGACTACAAGGCCAGCAGGTGGTGCTCATCTCTGAGACCCGGAGCGTGGCCACTGTACTGGAGGCATGTCTGCTGGATCCCACACACTCTCCCAGCTACGAACACCTGCAGCACACCTTTGTTTTCCTTGCCCCCCCCTTACTGGACTGCTGTTTCTGATGCCACCCTTCACCCTTATTGTTTGTTTTCACAGCCCATCCCAGCCTGTGACATTGCTTTTGTGTATTTCCTCCACCTCTATATATATGTTATGCATTGTATGAACCTTGGTTGCTGTTGTTCACTTTGTCATTGTTTGATGTAGTTTAGTCATCATTGTAGTGTAGTGTGTAGTGGTAGCAGTTAGGTGTAGATATGGTTGTGGTAGTTGTAGTGTTAGTCATAGTAGTAGTTGTAGTCATAGTAGTAGTTCCTGTTCAGGTATGTGTAGTGGTTGTCTTTGTCATAGTGTTTTGAGTAGGTTTCCTTTAGTATTTCTGTATTACATTGCTGTTTATTTTTATTTCTGTTGTTCACCTGTTGTTTGCCTGTATCTGTTCCTTTGCATTTCTCAATATATACAGTATGTATGTGCGTATATATATATATATATATATATATATATACTGTATACATATATATATATATATATATATATATATATATATATATATATATATATACTCTTTCGTGCATGCACTGTGTCCTGTGTCATTTTTGGGTGCCTGCCTTTTGCCACAGGGTTGTTCTGTACTTTGGTTCTGCTAATGGATACTGGTGCCCTCTGGCATTTCCCCCAGCTGGTTGTGTATTGGTGTCTGGGTTCTGCACTGCTGTCTGCTCTTGGGGTCTCTTTCCAGCCTGTGCCCCTTTGCCCGTATTCCAGGGCCTGGCTGTTCCATTTGCATAGTGTTCCTGTGGGTGTTTGCACTGCCTGCCTTGGGTGCTATATTCAGTGCTGTCTTATTTGCCATATTCAGTGCAGTGTTATTCCCAGGCTTATTTTGCCCTGCACTCCTAGCCCTGTTTGCCCAGTTTCCTTTGTATGCCATATTCAGTTGGTTTTGCACTGGGCTATTCCTTCTGAATATGGCTTGCTTTTTGCTCCGGGCTAAGTTTGCCCACCAGGCAGTGCTACTCCAGCCCAGGGGTAAACTTTTGAATATCTGGGCTGTGGTCTCTTAAAGTGTGCCTGACCAAGAATAACAAAGTTAGTAATAAAATAATAGGGCTTTGGTGGTCAGCCTTTATCTTGACTGTAAAGTGTGGAATGAAACATCATGTTGGAATGCCCAATACTGGAAAAAAAAGACACCAAGGCCAGCTTCAACTCAACCCTCTAAAATTCAGGCTAATAGAACAAACATTTGTAAATACTAAATGTTTGTTTGCTTGTAGTTGCTGTGTCAGTGTTCAGCATTTATAGTGCACAGGTGATAATTCGCAAATTAATAAGATGAATTATAATAGTAAAAATTGCCATCATTGGGGAATTAAATGGTTAATACATAGTATTGTCATTTTCTTAGACTGTGACCGTGAACTTTCAGAATACTATTTCTTTTTTTTTTTTGCCCCAGCATAAGAACATAACAGGTGTCATTTGTGGAACAACTGTGAAAACAGATTTTGCAGAACGATTTGATAATGACATCTACCATGTTCATTCGATAAGGGTAAAAAATATAAGTATGCTAAAAAGGTGTGTTCAAAGTAAAAATATTGCAAATGAATGCAGTTAGGAGTAAACATTGAAAAATGTCAATGTTTGTTTGTAACTTTGTTTTTTATCTTTCAATTTTGACCTCAGATGTTCAGTATAGTCTTTTTATTACACCACCTTATGAACATGACAATTCTCAATTTATGAAATTCTGTCCAAAATATCATTTTGTGGAACAAGTGTGAAAATAAATTTTGGGCAGGATTTGAAAAATTACATGTCTTGTTCATAATGTGGGGAACAAAACTGGCTATGTTGAAAATGTGGGGTCACAATCTAGTAAAATAGCAAAGCTAGGAGTAAACACTGAAGAATTTCAATGTTTCTTCATAACTGTTGTTTTTTTAATTTTGACCCCAAATTTTCAGCCTACTCTTATTATGTCCCCTCCTTATGATCAAGACAATAGGAATTTTTGTAATCCCATCTGAAAGGTGATTTCATGTAACAACTGCAAAAACATGTTTTTTGGGGGAGGGGGTTGGTGTTGAAAAAGCATACCTGCCTTATTCATGAGGCAGAGTAAAAAAAAGGCTATGCTGAAAATCTGGTGACAAAGTCTAGAAAAATAACAAAATTATGAGAAAAGTTTGAAGAACAGAACATACTCCAAAACAGGTAGGGATGATGATAGGGATAATAATGATTGGTACACTGTTTCATATAGAGTGCTCCAAAAAGGAGGAGAAGAGCAATCTTGACTACAGCATAGATCATACCATTATCCAATCATTTCAATATATTACAAGATGAATCAGAAGTGAACAATCAACTGAAAATGTGCAACCATCAGTTGAAAATAATATAATAATTGGAGATTCGGTTGTCCACTATACAGATGCAATTGTCTGAAAAAATAATAAACTGCAAAATCTGTGTTCTTGTTTTTCCTAGAGCAAAAATCTGCAATATAAGTAATGACATTGATGAAATTCTAACTTCTGGAAAAAATCTCATCTGTTAGCTTCCATCTTGGGACATATGATGTAAGCAGACATCATGAGAAAGACATTTGTTATGATTCATTAGACCTAACTAAGAACATTCACAGCTTAGGTGTCAGGACAATAGGCTGGAATACCAATTTCTTATTATGGGCACTTAGCTAAACCTTTAGCCCCATGTCATAAAATATGCATAAAACCATATAAACAATGTAAGACTGTCTCAAAACTTACTTTACAACCTATTGTATAAAAAGTTCTAGATAAGTACAAATAACATTTATGCCACAACCTCATGTAGTATGTAAAAATAGATTTTATTTATCCCTATATAATATAACTAATTATTAATAACTTTTGGATCTATAATAAAACATTGTAAACATAGCGAAAAGCAGCATAAATACGAAACAATAAAAGTTTCAGAAATCAAACAAAACAGAGGCACATAGCTTGCAATTTTGATAACTTCTGCAAACAGTAAAATTGTTCTTGTACTGTATAAAGAATCAAGGTGCAAAGTAATGTACATGGGAAACAAAATCCTAGGGGACAAATACACAATGGGGGGGGGCAGTGATGAAAGTGAATAGGAACACACAGTAACTCAGTTCCTGTACCTTTTTTTGCAGCAGGAACAGAGTTCCTGTACTCCTTCTCACTGACAATGGAACTGAAATTCTTAAACTTGCAACATAATGACTGTTTCTGGACCTGTGACCTAAAATAAGGGTTTCCATAACAACATTTGACTTGTACGACAGTGCTATTTTTCTAGAAATACTTTAGTATCTCAAGCGTCTTGGCACAGTTATCCTTCGGATTAAGGCTCTTCATTTGGCATTTCATATCTGCCTATGCCTGAGTTCCTGTACTTCTTATTTACTACTTGCACCACTGTGGGGTGGGTTGGGGATGGAAGTAATAACAACAACAAAACTGGAAAAGGACCTGGGGGTAGTCATATCAGATGACCTAAAGGTAGACAAGCAATGTGAGAAGACACTATGGAGGGCTGGGGGGATACTAGGATGCATAAGGAGAGGCATCACCAGTAGAAAACAGGAAATTGGTATCCCTCTGTACAGACAGTTGGTGAGACCTCATCTGTAGTACTGCATGCAGTTCTGGAGACCCCATCTCCACAAGGACATCAACAGGATGTAGATTGTCCAGAGAAGGGCAACTAAAATGGTGCAGGGGTGCACCAGAAGCCATATGAAGAGAGACTAAAGGAGCTTAATATGTATACACTCAAGGAAAAGAGGGAGAGGAGGGATATGATAGAAACTTTCAAATACCTGAAGGGAATCAAAAATGTCCAAGAGGGTAGCATCTTTTAGAAAAAAAAAAGATGTACAAGAACAAGGGGCATAATTTGAAGATAGAGGGGTGGCTCTGGGGCAATGTGAGGAAGTATTTTTCATGAAGAAGGTGGTGGACGATGGAACAGCCTTCCTGAGGAGGTTGTGAGGGCCAAAAACAGTGGGGGAATTCAATAATGCATGAGACAGACATAAGACAATTCTAGTGGGGGGTAGGAGGAAGTAGGCTGTTGGTTAACCAGGATCTGCAGCTTATCCAATAGGTAGGGGACATGGGCAGACTAGGTGGGCCAAGCAGTTCTTATCTGCCATCAGAGTCTATGTTTCTATATGTTTTTATAAAGATTTCAAATGGCTTTGATGTATTAGTATTTCAAAACTTCTCTTTGAAACTTATTCAAATACCTTTTCTTATGCAAAAATGTTTCTATATCATTTCCTGAATTCAAGCTTTCCTACATACCCAACATCAGTATTTAAGAAATGATTTTCCTTCTGCAACCCCCCCAGCTAAACTCAATTAGAATATTATAAAAATTAATTAAAATCATACACAGACATCTGGTTATCTGTAGAGTCTGGATTATTTTCCTTAATTTTAGGATATTGGTGAGAATCCTTTTTTCCTGGGTGGCAAAATTATTTTATGGCTGGACCTCGTTGCTGTTCCTGTTTTTGCTCTTGTCTCCACTCAAATCCTAGACTTTAGACTCATCTGTTGTCAACACAGCAATGTAAACTTGCTTCCTTGCTTATGGACATCAATAGGCAGTCTTTGTCCTTTTGTCCTGGTTTTGGAGGGAATTTCAAAACATTACTTAACAGCCAACATGTCCATTGCATGAACAGAGGTCTCTACTGCACAAGGATTTGGAGGAGTCTGAGGCATTTCCTCAAGAGCTCAGTTTTAAATTAATCTCATTAAGATGCATTTATGCAAGATTTATCAACACTGATTGGATCATGCAAATTACAAAATGGGTGGCTCTTCACTCTCTCTTAGGACTGCCCCTCTGGTACCTTGTTAAACTTTTAGTCCAAAGATAATTTTCCTTATAATTTTTGAATGCAATAACATACAGCCTTCATTTTTGGATTCAACTTATTAAAATCAGTCTTTTGAGGTGTCTCCCATGTATGTGAGACAAATATTTCCTGAGATAAGTCAGTAATGATTATAACTTTAATTCTCAGTACAGTCTTTTGAAAACAAAGTAACACTTCTGTTCTCCATGTCTCCAGCTTTAGAATAAGGTAGGTTTCTTCCAGAAAACTCTTTATAGAAGTCCATAAATGCATGGAATTCCATTGTAGGCAAATGGGTCCTTGTTCTTCCTAGGAAACACATTTATCAGCCTGTCAGGTCTGTTCCCCACAAACTTTTAAAGATGGATTATTTCTGTCCAGCAACAAGTTGCATACACAAAGAGTATATCTATAGATTTGTCATGATGTCATCTTACATTTAAGACCAAACTCAGGTATTTTAGCTTTTAGGTCTTTGACACAACATAAGGAATCAAATAACTCACATTCTCCATCAGTTGCATGTTTCAAACTCAGCCAGTCAATAGGTCAAGAGGTTTTTCATCCACTATGTACATTTCATGCTGGCAGCATGTTGCATTTTCTAATAACAAACACAAGTTTCTTTTAACAGTAAAAATGAATTGAAGTTGTTTTTCCCTGTTCCTTCAAGGTATTTGGTGTGTCTGGCAGTACCAGAGAATACATCACTGAGATGCCATTTGCTAAGCTGCCTTATCTCCAGTTTAGCATCACTGGTTTCTTCCTCATGTAAGCAAGGATTGAAACAGTCTGTATCACCCTTTAAAGAGGCCCAGTTTAAGGGAAACTTCATTTTAAATGTATAGTCATAGATGCCATGTCCCCTAAATTTCATTTAGGCAGAATGAACTTAAAATAAGTTTTTTTTTCTTCTTTTTGCAGACAATTTTCCTTCTCACTTAGAGAGCTCATGTAGACAGAAATTTAAACCAGTTGTCTCTGTATTATTCCCCAATTACCTCAATTAATGATTAGACATTTACAAAGAATTTAAAATGGTAATTAAAATAATGCAAAATAATAACATTATAACACAATATTTTTATAACTAAGGTTTTTTCCCACATAGGATTTAAGGTTGCAATCTTAGGAATATTACCAGTCTCAAAGATGTATATCAAAAAAAATAAAACCATACACAAAATAAACATCAGATTGGAAAATGATTACAACACAAAAAAGATTATTTAAAAAAACACTGGGAAGACTTCAACAACCAACATAACATACATTCATTGGAGTATATTTGCTTAAACAAGTGGGGAACAAAGATTTTAGGAACTAACATAAATCCTATGCTAAGAAACCTCAATTTAAACTAAATAGCAGGGGGAACATTTTACAATCTTACCAAATAAAAACGATAACAACATAAAAACCATCAAATCAAATAGCAAGGGCTTACAATGCCACACTTTATATAAAAAAGGGAAGCTTTACAGGAACTCATACTAAATAACAATTACAACCTCATCACAGTAACTGAAACTTGTGGAATTATATAAATACTTGGGGAAGAAACATAAAGGGCTATGATTTATATTACAGAGACACAGTCAAAAAGAGGTCACAGTATAGCAATATATAAAAAGATGAAATAAAAACTATACATATAACTGAAAAAATTGAAAAATCACCACAAATGACAGAATCACTATGGATTAAAATTATAGATCTTAAAAGCAGTCCTATGATAATTGCCATCTGTTACAGATCGCTGTATTCAACAAGAGACTGTCAAGGAGGTCTAAACCTCACTTTCAGGTTCTTGGCAATATTGGGAATGCAAGTAATCACAGACACACTGCATTAGAGTAATAAACTTGTTTATTACTACCAAAAGGATAAAATCACAGTTGCCCTAAGCAGTTCTTACCAATACGAACTGGGAGCCAGTGCTAAGTGTTCCCTATACCTCGAGGTTTCTCTGTGTCTCCTGGGATCTCCGAGGTACAAGACTAGTGTATTACATTAAATACCTATGATAATTACAATGGTTACTGTAAGATAGAACCATTTCTAGTTACAGCAATGAGCCCTATTGGCTAAATTAGAAGTGGCTCCATGGTCCAAGATAACATTATACAATTTTGTATAGTCAGCAGTTTATGAACAAAAGAGTTCTTATACAGAGCCTTACATAACTCAGTGTAGTAGTACAAATCACCAAAAGGTGGCAATGCTGACTTCCATATCATAATTACTCCAAGGACACAGATGCCTTGGCATCTTACAAGTAAGCAATACACAGAAAACACATAGAAGAATATATGTATTAGCAAGCAAAGTGTATTACAACAATATGCATTCATTTCCTGACATCTACTCTTGTATGCTAGATGCCTTTAGCCCTATATGTTAGTATAACATGTATCTAAGTGCTAGCTGTCTATGGTGTACCTCTAAGGGTACCAGTTAGGGTGCAGGGACCTCATGTAACATTCCCCCCTTGTTGCCTCCAAGGGCAACACAGGCGAATCTAGGGAAAGGCCAGAGAGCAATGGACGTTTACAAACCCGATGCACGAGCTTTGTAAAGGAACTCGAGCTGCTCACGGTGTTGGCACAGTGTGTGCCGTAGGCAGCAAAGCATAATAATCAAAATAAAGATTAAAAATGCTTGTATGATAACAAAACCTTTAATGGTAATCTCTAACCAGGTGTTAGTCAATGCGTCATTCATGTCACCATCATTAATTAATGAGAGGATAGCTTCATTGGCCTTGGTCATATTATTGCTGATGTGGATGAGGTGTGTGTCTTTCCTGTCTAAAAGTGATTTTCATGTAAGTGTAAGTGGGTCTATGTGTACATTAAAATATGGTAAGTATTCAGACAGTGTGAGCAGATAATTGGGATTACCATCAATGATGTCTGCATCTAGGAAGGGGACGGAGCTTATGACGGTATGTCCAATGACAGTCTTCTGGTGGGGGACAAAACAGAAATTGAGGTACTCAATAACACATGTCACAGATCCATAAGTATAGCTTTTAAAGTTAGTTACCACACAGTACTCCCCATCGGAATTATACTGAGAGCAAACAGTAGGGAGTCTCCACTTTTGCAACTGAACAGGGCAGGTATAGGACGTTTTTGAAATCCATGTTGACAGCTGATGAACCTCCTCATGATATGATTGGTAGAGCTCATCCAGAGCCAAAGTTGAATCCAAGGAATCTGTGCCATTCTTGGTGATGTCATCATCCATGGTGAAAGTCCAATCAATGCTATCTGGAGAATAACCACAAACAAGTTGAATAACATCAAATACATCACATCGGCACAAGTAAATGTAGTGCTTCTTCGCACAGCAGTCCGTGTGCAGAGCCACCCAGGCATCCAGGAAAGGATGGAAAACCAGTAGAGGCGGTAGATCCAGGCATTCTCTGTAGATGTTTTTGTCCAAATGCCCGATTGAATGAACCAGTGCAAGCTTGTCGAACAAGGCTGTAGTGGGATCAAAATGTGGTAAAGAGACAGTAAAAGAAACAAACATGGTATCTGTTATAGAACATTTCTTAGTAGTGAAACAAGGACCAGTATTATGGTGTCTGGTCACAAACCCCAGATTCCTGGCTGTGGAGAGAGGAACAGTTAAAGCTTGTTGCATACACATAGCAATACAGCCAGGGGTTTTACATCATGGACAATACCATTTGGAAATGCATCTGTCATGTATGATGTCAGGGATTCTTCCAGATTCTAGATCACGGAAGAGATTGTTGATGGTAGTGATGATGTATGAGCTGTAGGCAGAACAAAGTATTTCTCTAGCAATGTATAGTTTATCTGCTTATTTATTGTTATGTTGTATGAGTGCATTGATCATATCTCTTGAATCAGTGAATGCCTTAGCAATGTCGTGCATGTTGTATACAGTGTATCTTTCTTCCTGTCTAAGGCCATCCACACCATGCAATAACGGGGGTAGTACATTATTAACCAGATCAGTGGAGAACTTGGCAGAATGAGCTTTGATAGCAGCAATGTCTGCTTTATTCCAAATAGACATAGCCGTACCAAAAAGGCCTGTGACAGTACCTGTTGCACCTGTGACATCAGAACTGTCAACTTTACGTGTCTTACGTTTATGAGTTTGATCATCAGAGGTGGGTGGGTCTTTTCCTGAAGTTGCCTCTATGTTCAGTAAAATGGACCCTGGCAATAGGGTCTTGCGTACGAATCTGAAATGCAGCTAAACTATCAAGCAATAATGAACTATAAAATGCTGATGTATTAGTATTGTGACACAAACCAAATTCTTTCATATTCCAGTAAGTAAGATTAATCAAAACAGGTATATGCATAAACTGTAAGTTATTAATCAATGAACCTGGGAGGGCAGTTGCTGTTAGACCACTATGGGGGCCAGGGGTATGCTTTGGGCATTCCAAAAGCTGTTTATCAGTGGGTGGTAACACAGAGAGATACATAGCTGTGGAAGCCATGTGGTGTACAGCACAAAATTTTCGAGCAGAATCCTTAGACAAAGAATTACAGTATGAAGGATCAATTAAGGCAGTAATGTTGTACAAACCAGAATGTCTTAATGCAGTTTGTAACAAGGACAGAGAACCATTTGGGGGATAATTTAGCATTGGGCCAACCCTGGAAAGTTCCTTTGGAGAGTTTGGCCACAGGGAGAATTTGTCCTTGTGATGTGGTTTGCCACTCAATCTGTAGGGTAGATTTATCAGGAGCAACAACCGAGGCAGTGAGGTAAGCATCGGAACCTTCCTCGACAGTGATCAGACTATCTGGTATATTGATGGATACTCCCTCTGGAGGAGGTGCTGGAGGATTGGGGTGTCGTAGGAGGTTCGGTACCATGTCCTGGATTCAGAGGATAACTCCTGAGATGAGGAGATAATAGAACAAGATAGCCATCTTGTCAGTGTATCTGAAAAGGAAGATCAAAGATTAGTAAGTTAGTATTATTCCACCCAATGGGGGGAAGTAGTTAAGCTCCTTTATACAGTTTCAGATGGTTTGCATGTAACCATTTGTCAGTCAACTTATTATTATGCAGGGAGTCTAACCTGATAGACTGCTGGACTGAGCTTGTTGACAATGGGGTATGGACCTTCCCACTTGTTGGAGAAGGAGTGGGTGGGATGTGCAAATCAGAGTACCATTACCTGATCTCCAACCTGCCAATCCACTTCTTGTATGTGTTTGTCAAACTGTATTTTGGATTGTCGCTGGGCCTTGCCCATGCAGTTGGTAGCATACAAGTGTGTGTGTATGAGGTCTTTTCTGAGTTTTTCCACATATTGGTTTACAGACACACAGTGTGCAGTGGGGTGTGCAGGTCAAACAAAAGGTGTTCAGGTAATCTCATCTGTCTTCCAGTCATCACCTCAAATGGTGTAAGCTGGGTAGTGGCTGAGGGTGTACCCCTAATTGCCATAAGGAGTAATGGCAGTAGGGAATCCCAGGTTTTGGGATTGTCCTCAATAAATTTGGAAAGCATTTGTTTAATCTGTCTGTTGGCTCTTTCTACTTGACCTGAGGATTAGGGGTGGTATGGTATGTGGAACTTCTGTTGAACTCCAAGGAGTTCAAGGGATTCTTACATCAACTCACTTGTAAAACTGGTTCCTTTGTCAGAGTCTACCTTGAGATGTAGGCCCCACCTGGAGAAAATCTGTTCCACCATGATTTTGGCAGTGGTTTTTGCAGTGCATGTCTTAGTGGGGAAAGCTTAAACCCACTAAGAAAAGAGATCAGTTACCACAAGAGCCTACTTATTATTTCTGCTGGTGTTGGTCAGAGGGCCAATAAAATCAATCTGTATGGCATGCCAAGGGCCAGAGTGTCATTATGGTAAGAGTTTGGCATTTCATTTGGTAGGGATGGGGTTGTTTTGCACACAAATGAGACAGTTGTCTCTGTACTGTTTAACATCTTTGGTGACCCCAGGCCATCAGGCGTTGGTCTTAAGCCTTTGGAGGGTATTTTCCACTCCCTGGTGTCCACCAGTGGGTGTATCATGCACTTGGTGCAAGAATTTGGATCTCAGGTGTCTGGGGACCACCCACAACTTGGTGGTGGAATCATCTGGATGGTACCAGATGAGCTTGTCATCAGGTGACAAGTGTAACTTACCTTCATGCCTCTGGTAGGGGTTGTGTGTGGGAAGTTTCTGTTCAGTACTCTTGTCAAGGAATCTGAACACTTCTTTGAGTTCAGTATCGATATGTTGGGCTGCTGAGTGGTCCAAGGGGGAGAAGGGTTCAGGTTTCTTCCTGAGTGCTGCAATCTGTATGGCTGCATTGGCCTCTGGATGGTCCATCATCCAGATGTCCCCCCTCAGGCACCTTCATTGGCAAGGGTGTCTGCTGTGTCATTGAAGGCATGGTAGGGGTTGTCAGGAGATCTAAACCTCACTTTCAGGTTCTTGACAATATTGGGAATGCAAGTAATCACAGACATGTTGCATAAGAGTAATAAGCAAGTTTATTACTACCAAAAGGATAAAATCACAGTTGCGTAAGTAGTTCTTACCAATACGAACCAGGAGCCAGTGCTAAGTGTTCCCTATACCTCGAGGTTTCTCTGTGTCTCCTGGGATCTCCGAGGTACAAGACTAATGTATTACATTATATACCTATGATAATTACTATGGTTACTGTAAGATAGAAACATTTCTAGTTACAGAGATGAGCCCTATTGGCTAAATTAGAGGTGGCTCCAAGGTTCACACTCCTGCTTCAACATACAAAGTTCCTGTTCTCCAGCTTGAGCTGAATGATGCAAAAGTAAATCCTTTTCATTCCGCAGAGTTTGGAGTTCAGTCTCCAAGTTCTGCTGCAGTCTAACACATTCCGTTTCCTGCAAACCCATCTGTTGCTTAAGAGATGAAATTTGCAGATCAAGGGTTCGAAACCTTACTTTGGAGGCTTCCAGAGCAGCATAGAGAGCCGCAACCATCAACCCTTTAGCTTGTCGCTTATTGACTGATTGTCTCGTCTCTGTGTACTGGGTTGAAATCCCCAGTATAGGGTTTTCAGATTGACTTGTGTCCCACATGAAGTCGGTCCATCCTCCATGGGAGGTAAGGAAGTTCGAGACATCGATTCTCAGTTCTGCGCAGATATTTGATACAGTGGCCATTCTGTGGGAGGGAATGAAAAATCAAACTGTTAAAAAGTTGCCATGCTGTGTATCGATCCACAGCAGGAGCACTTTATACACAGCCGTGCTACTGCAAAAGTTGTAGACTTACAAATCAAAGCTGTAATGGAGTGAGTTGAGTCGGCATCGACCACACCCGAAAGGATGACAGCCAGACTTTGTAAGTGACTACAAACTGGTTTAAAAATGGGAGAGGTTATATGGGAATGTACACCTACTGTTCCCGTGGGAAAGGGGAATAGTTCTAGAAACAAGTGAAAACTTACAAACACCAAATATCACCTGCACACGGTCGCCAATTTGTCAGGAGGTCTAAACCTCACTTTCAGGTTCTTGGCAATATTGAGAATGCAAGTAATCACAGACGCATTGCATTAGAGTAATAAACTTGTTTATTACTACCAAAAGGATAAAATCACAGTTGCCCTAAGCAGTTCTTACCAATACGAACCATGAGCCAGTGCTAAGCGTTCCCTATACCTCGCGGTTTCTCTGTGTCTCCTGGGATCTCTGAGGTACAAGATTAGTGTATTACATTATATACCTATGACAATTACTATGATTACTGTAAGATAGAAACATTTCTAGTTACAGAGATGAGCCATATTGGCTAAATCAGAGGTGGTTCCACGGTCCAAGATAACATTATACAATTATGTATAGTCAGCAGTTTATGAACAAAAGAGTTCTTATACAGAGTCTTACATAACTCAGTGTAGTAGTACAAATCACCAAAAGGTGGCAATGCCGACTTCCATATCATAATTACTCCAAGGACACAGATGCCTTGGCATCTTACAAGTAAGAAATACACAGAAAATACATAGAAGAATACAGTATATGTATTAGCAAGCAAAGTGTATTACAACAACATGCATTCATATCCTGACATCTACTCTTGTACGGTAGATGCCCTTAGCCCTATATGTTAGTATAACATGTACCTAAGTGCTAGCTGTCTACGGTGTACCTCTGAGGGTACCAATTAGGGTGCAGGGACCTCGTGTAACAAGACATAACATTGGATATCTTAAATGATTGGTTGGATACACATTATTCAGGAGGGATCACAGGACAAGTAGGGGGTCACCCTCAATGTCAGGGAGGTCATTGAAGTGATTGAAGATGGGGGCATTAGAGGTAAAGATGGGGAAACTGAGTCTATATGGGTGCAATTTGAAGTGGCCAGAATACTTGAGGAGGAACTTAAAAGAGGGGTGGCAAAGGGGGAGATGGTAGTTGTAGGGGACCTAAACTCACCAGACATTGATTGGGAGGTCCTGGTGGCCAGGAGCACAAGGAGTCAGTCACTGCTGGATGCATTTCAGGACTGTTTGGTACAACTGTTTAAGGAACCCACCAGACAGTCTGCAGTCCTAGATCTGGTACTCACCCACACAGAGCTGGTGGGTGCCATGTGAGTGAGACAACCACTGGGGAACAGTGACCACAGCTGTCTGTGGTTTGAACTAGTCTTAGGGACTGGTAGGCCATACTCAAAAACTGAAGTCCTTGACTTTAGAAGAGTGAACTTTATTAAGATGAGCAAACTGGTCAGACAGAAGTTAGAAGGGGTGGGGAGCATAAGCATGGTAGAAGAGAAATGGAAGACAATCAAGGTGGCTATCCTTGAGGTGCCAAAGACATGCATAAAAGCAGTAACAAAGAAAAATAGGTTAAAGAAACCACTATAGTTCTCATCTAGAGTCAGAGAAGCAATAGGGGCCAAAAAGAGGGCATTTTATAAATACAAGAGCAAGCAAGGAGAGGCAGAATGCAAGGAATATCTTCAGAAAGCCAGGGAAGCTAAGAAGACCTTCAAAGAAACAAAAGCAGACACAGATCTGTGCATCTTGGAGGGGGGGTGAAGAACAGGGACATTTGTTTAGCTATAGTTGCAAAATATATAAAAAGGGGGAATTGCATGACTGGTGGAGTGGGGTAGGGTGATAGAAGAAGATGGGCAGAATGACTATTTGTAGTCTGTCTTAACTAAGGAAGAAGACAGTCCACTGCCTGAGAGTGACATTAAAGAGGCCTCAAAGGGAATCCCAGAAATGAGTCTTCCCGTGTTTACTAGGGAAAGAGCCCTGAAGGGGCTGGCAGCCCTCAAGATTGATAAGGCCCTGGGTCCAGATGAGTTGCAATCAAGGACACTGAGGGAGTTAGCAATGGAACTGGCTGATCCACTGGCAGAGCTGTTCAACAGCTCACTCAGGACAGGGGAAGTCCCAGTGGATTGGAAGTTAGTGGTTGTAGTACCACTACATAAGGGGGGGCAGGGAGCAACCAAGGAATTATAGGTCTATTATCTTGACCTCCATCATGGGGAAGCTGATGGAGTCCCTGATTAAAGAGCACCTCATAGAATACCTGGACAGCAATGGACTCCAGGATGATAAACAACCAGTTTTGTCACAGGAAGGTCTTGTCAGACCAACCTGATCATCTTCTTTGACTGGGTGACAAAGGAGATAGACAAGGGCCACATGGTAGATTTGTTAGACTTGTACTTTGACTTTAATAAGGCCTTTGATTTGATATCACACAAGAGGTTGTTTAAGAAAATAGAGGACCTGGATGCTGCTAAAACTCTTGTGGGTTGGGTTGGAAACTGGCTAGCAGGAAGGCAACAGAGTGTGATGGCCAATGGAGGTTAAATCAGAAGAGAGGGAAGTAACAAGTGGGGTTCTGCAAGGATCAGTCCTGGGACCAGTCCTCTACAGCATGTTCATTAGCAACATTGGTGAAGGAATCCAGGGCAAACTGTGTCTATTTACAGATGATACAAAACTGTGTGGGAGGTGGATAGTGATGAAGGAATAAGAAATATGCAGAAGGACCTGCTAAGATTAGAGGGGTGGTAAAAGATTTGACAGTTACAATTCAATGCAAAAATGTGCAAGGTAATGCACCAAGGGAAAAAGAACCCCATTTTGTCGTAATGGATGGGAAAGGATAGACTTAGCACTACAGATGAGGAATGTGATCTAGGAGTTACCATTAGTGTCTCCCTTAAACAAACTAGTCAGCACAACAAGGCCTATAATAAGGCCAGCAGGATGCTGGGATGCATTGGGAGGGGGATTGATAATAAGAGAAAAGAGGTGACATTACCCTTCTACAGAGCCCTGGTGAGGCCTCACCTGGAGTACTGTGCCCAGTTCTGGAATCCTTACCTCAGAAAAGACAAGGATAGGTTAGAGACAGTGCAACACAGAATGACCAAAATGATCAGGGACAGCAAGGTATATCCTATGAGGAGTGCCTCAGAGCACTAAATTTGTACTAATTGGAAACCAGAAGGGAGAGGGGCGATATGATTGAGACCTTCAGGTTCTTCAAAGGAATTAATAAAGTGAACTGGGGCAAATTATTTAGCCTGAGCACCAACTCAATGTCACGG
This sequence comes from Neoceratodus forsteri, assembly GCA_016271365.2. Taxonomy (NCBI): domain Eukaryota; kingdom Metazoa; phylum Chordata; order Ceratodontiformes; family Ceratodontidae; genus Neoceratodus; species Neoceratodus forsteri. Next base: position 279,043,492 of record CM028136.1, on the reverse strand, counting down.
GGTCATGAGTGGAAGTTGGCAGGTGGGAGGTTCAGGAGAGATGTGAGGAAGCACTTCTTTACGGAAATGGTGGTGGTACCCTGGAATAGTCTGCAAGCTGAGGTGGTGGGAGTGAGCAGAGTAAGAGAATTCAAACAGGCCTGGGATAGAATGAAGAGAATAGAGGTTACTTGGGCTGACATGACCAGGGAAGAAAATTAGGGTAAGGTCCAGGAGGGTTAGTACCCTGGGGGTATATTAGGTTCCAAGAATGATCCCAGGGATTTAGGGAACTTGGGCAGACTGGACGGAGCATGGGTCTTTTTCTGCAGTCATTGTCCTTGTTTCTATGAAATTGAAAATGCTTGTCATATGGAGGACATTGCATTTCTAGGCGATATAAACACAGGAGATATTGATTGGAAACAACATTAACTACAACAGGTAAAACATCTGAACATTATGGAATGGTAAATATTAAATAAAAATGTCAAAGAAGCAACAAGAGGAAAAAATACACTTGACACAGTTATAGCATCTGAGATCATAAACACTGACAAGTGTATTACAGGTCCGCCTCTCCTAGGCAATGATCATAACTTTGTTTCATTTACACTCAGTACTAAATACCAACCATTCTACCTCCTCTGTCAAAAGCACTAGAGCGTATAATTGCAGATCAGCTTGTGGAATATCTGGACGAATACAATAGTCAACATCCCAAGCAGCATGGCTTTCATAAAGGTCATAGTACTACCACTGCACTGTTAGAATTCGCTGGTTTCATACATAACTCACGTGACCAAGGCCATCTTGTAGATACTGCCTTCATCGATCTGATGAAGGCCTTTGATACTGTGAACCACTCACTGCTACTTGGGCAATTATCGCTTGCAGGGGTGTCGAATGATATGGTCAGCTGGTTCAAAACCTACTTAAAAGGCCACTCACAGCAGATCAAGATAACCAATGTCCTCTCCGAAAGGAATCCAATCCATTCTGGAGTGCCTCAGGAATCTATACTGGGGCCCCTTCAGTATCTTCTTGAATAACCTCCCACGAGCCTGTCAAGAGCAGATTCTGCTCTACACAGCCGATGCCATGATCTACTCTAGAACCCCCGACCCTAAGATCTTCCAGGATAACCTTCAGCACAGTTTCTCGGAAATTGGAAAAGTGTTTCAGCACTCAAAAACTGGTGTTAACTTATAAAAAGACCAAAGTGATGTTTTTCAACAGTGCCCATAAGAAACACAAGTCCAAACCCTTGATCATCACAAACTGCATTGGCGCTCCACTTGAACAGATCCACTCCTTCAAATATCAAGGGGTCACTGTTGATAACTCACTCACCTACTTGCAACATATTGATAATTTAGCCTGAGCTGTCAATATAAAGATTGGCCTACTCCATAGGCACAAGCATAGCCTGACTCCTGAGGTGCTAAGAATAGCAATTTTCAGCTCCGTCATTACCATCATCAATTATGGGCTGGTTGTTTCTGGCTCTGCCTCTGATACATCCATTCGCAGGATCACTGTTGCTCTTAACAAAGCATGCAGACTCCTTACTGGCACTGCCCACCTCACACACACACACACACACACACACACACACACACACACGTGTGACCTTAATGCTCAGACTGGGTGGCTTCAATTATTTGGCCAGATCCAATATCAAACCTGCCTTCTTGCCAAGAAGGCACACCTTGGATTGCTAACCCCTGTGGTCCAACAGCTCCTTAGCTCTTGTCATAGTACACAACGTACTTGTAGCTCATCAACTCAGGTTTTTACTGTTCCCAGATGCCACACCACCTTAGGTCAGCGGTCTTCAGCTTATAGAGCCCCACTCTGGCTCAACTCCCTGAGTAGAGACATCTCTTCTGAGTCAAAACTTGTCCCTTTCAAACACAAACTCTGGCAGCATCTATTAGCAAACAGTATATATGACTGCCACCCTTAGCAGCCTTCTGCATATGTTATCTTTGTTCTTATACCTTTTGGCACTTTAACTCTTGGCACTTCATTTCAATCCTGCCCTTCAGCCTTCCCTGTTCACACATCTTTGCACTCTTCCCCTGCTCCTCTTCACCTTCCCCCTTCCACCCCTACCCATTCTCTTATCTCATGCCACCTCTTTTGCAACACTCTTCCCCTCCTCCCCCTATGTTTCTCTCTGTTTCCCTTTCTTACCTTCTCACCCTTATTACTCTCTCTCTTGAGTTTTCGACATGACCTGCTAGGCTGCCTCATCCCAATGGCTAAACACCACCTCTTCTCCCTCTACTATTAATTTGTCTCCCTCCCCCTTCCTTACCAGCACTTCCCCTTCTCTCTGCACTCGCCCCATTCCCCTCCTTCCACCTCCTCCTCCTCCCCTCATCTCTCTATCTCCAATCACCTCCTTTGCAACTCCTCTCCTTCCCCCTCCACCTCTTGTGCAACTCTTCTCCTTCCCCCCTCTCATTTCTCTCTTCTCCCCACCTTACACTCCATTACTTTCTCTCCTAGATTTTGACAAGGCCTCCCAGGCTGCTCACTCCTCTAGCCTCCTTTACTGTTATACTGAGTAGCATTCAGTGCCATTTTGATTGCTTTCTATGTATTTTTTAAAGTATATTCTTGAAGTTTTTATTTACTTATCTATTGTTTACCTTGTTTTGTTTTTGTACTACTGACGTGGAACCTTTGTCAATGAGTTGTATTGCTCATAGGTGTTGTAATCCAAGACTCAATAAATAATTAATAAACTCATAAAGGGCATAACAGAACTATATTGAATTGAATATTGAATTTTGTTGACCTGGTAAGCCCACTGGGCCTAGAAATCCCTTTTTCAGGGGCGACTGGGGGAGGGGGATACAGATGGTAAGCAATTGAAATTGAACCAGATTACGCTGTTGGTGGTATTTTTAGTGAATGGGAAAAATTTGGCCAGGACATCGAGGAAATTCCCCTACTCTGCCTGCAGAGGGACTGCTGCTCTGTTTCAGAGTAGTGGTTAGTTGCGGGATGGAGGGTGAGGAGGATGGGCTTCTGATGCAGTCTGAGGTTCTATCCCTGGCCTTGGCTGCTGCTTTACCAAGGAATACTTTTCAGACTGCTGAGGAAGCTTTGGTTTTCTGTTCCAAGGAGAAGTCTGCTATGAGGCAGACAGAAGTTGTGCATCTACCGATAGCCACGGAGGGCTTACCTCCTCGGGAACCGGCTGATTCAAGTGTTTCCTCTCTGCATGTGGTATCCACCACTATGGCTGTGCGTTCTGTGCCTGTGCTGTCTGTTACTAGTGGAGAGGTAGCAGTGCAGTCCCTGCCTCTCTCCGTGGAGCCTGCCTTGATGTCTGCTGTCAAGCCTGTTTTGGGAGTTCAGCTGCCAGTGATGGAATCTATGACGACGATGGAGAGAATGCGGAAGTCCTTCTCCATAGTGGAGCCGGCCGCGGTGCCTGGTTGCGACGAGTGGTCAAAGGAGGAATCGTTGAGACAAGCTGGCTGGATTCAAACCCCACATGGGGCCTGGGTGCCTGATTCAACTTGGGAGTCCTTTTCTGTGGAGAATTCTCCGGTGCAAGGTACTGTGCAGCTTGGCAAGGGAGAGGGGGAGCAACCTGTTCTTTCCTCGATCAATGGGATGGGAGTTTTATTGGCTGAACTTGCTATGGTGCGTACCCCTCTTACTGTAACTGATCAAACTGACTGTACTGTGCACTGGGACCAATCTTCTACCCCTCCTCTTCCCCACATCAAGAGAGCAATAAACTGGACCCAGATATTCAGATTTTTTTTAAAATAACGAAGTGGAGCAAGCCCCTAGGCCTAATGCTGTCCATCTTCGGTACAGAGGGGGTCTACCTGAGCATCCTGACAGGCTTTATGTGGCTAAATATATTTTAAAAAATTCTATGGGATTTCAAGCTGCTGATATTTTTGCTCTCATTAATGTCAGGGGGGAGGACACCTTTGATATCAGTTTTAGGACCTTTGCTGGGCTTCATTCTTTTTGGAAAAAATATGAATTTCATAAAACATTGCCTTTATCGTCTCCTTTTTGGGCCATCCCCCTTACTAAACCCCTGTATAAATCAGTGGTTGGAATGTTTCGGAATGAGGGGGTGAACGTTGGTGATATTTACTACTGGATGGAACAGAAATGTCAGGTTATCGGGCCTCCTGAAGCTATCATTGATAGTGAAGGTATTTGGAATGGTAGTTGGAGGTTTAAAGTCAAATTACATTTAGTTGGAAATGATGTGCAGCATATTCCCAATAGTTTTTTTCGCGGGGAAGGATAGAGGGGTAGTTTTTTACCCAGGGCAACCGAAAGCTTGATATAAATGTGGTAGTCCCAGATATCTTAGTAGCACTTGTGACAGGATCATTTGTGCTTTATGTGGAGAATATGATCATCCCAGCTCGGTTTGCAGGAATGTGTTTAAATGCAATCTTTGTAATGAGACTGGCCATGCTTATCACCAGTGTCCTTGGGCAGGCCAGAATCGAACTGGTGGCCTTAATCAGGAGAATTTGGTCTCTGAGGCCCAAAAAAGATATAGGCCGGCCAGACCAGAACCTGGCCCTGATGAGGCCTCTGGGTTCTCCTCTCTGGATCCCACCCAGGCAACTGCTTCCTCAGCTGGCCCTGCTGCTTCTGAAGCCTCCCCGGTTTCTCCTGTTGCGCACACTCCCACTGCTTCAGTTACTGTTTCAGAGGGTGATGTGGGGCAGATGCCCCCCCCAGGTGGAAGCTGATTTTCTTCCTCAAAAATGGGTTACTAGATCTTCCCTGAAACCCAAGGTCCTAGTTGGCCCTATTCTCACACAAAATTCCTTTCAGGTACTTCAGGATCAGGAAGGGGGTTTAGAGTCTAATGTCTCCTTATCTGGTATGGTTTCGGAAATGGAATGTGATGAGGATACTCCTCAGAGTGTTCCAACTTCTAAGAAAAAGGTAGGGAGGAAGAGGAAAAAAGATAAGGAGGAGGTTTGAAAAAGGTTTTTTTTTGTTATGTTTTTCTTATAAACCTATGCATGGCTTCTTTTCATCTGGTTTCCCTTAATGTCTGTAGCATTAAGTCTTTTCGAAAGCAAATGGCCTTATTAGAATTTTTTCGACACTGCCCATTTGATGCTTTACTTATTCAGGAAACTAGATTTACTTCCTTACAGGACATTGCCCAAGTTAAAAACATTGGCCTTGGGGCCTTCTTTTGATCCTTTGGGAAGATGTAGCAGATGGTCTTGGGATTCTTTTTCAGTCTCCCTACATTCAGGTTCAGAAGGTGATAGATATTCTGCCAGGAAGAGCTTTACTGTTAGATTGTGTGTATGAAGGTTTCTCTTTACGTATAATTAACACCTATGCTCCTCAAAGTAAGAAGGCTAGAATAGAATTGTTTACCCTTATTAAACCTTTTTTATTTTCTTCTAGAATATTATTTTGGGGGGTGATATGAACTGTAGCTTAGATATGAAGCTACGGGATAGCGTTCAGCAAAAAGTATATTGTGATTCCCATGCGTTACATAATATTATTTGTACTGCAGATTTGGTGGATGCCCATAGGGCTTTGCATAAGGATGGGGGATTTACCTATCAGCATAGTGCATATAGTACCCGTATTGATTATATTTTTACCTCTCATAAGTTAACGGTTCAGGGTTTTGGTTTACAGTTTTGTGAATTTTCTGATCATTGTATTCTACGGTGTGATATTCAATTTTCACAAGTCCCCCCCTCTTTTCCAGGGATGCCTAGGTGCTGGATATTGAATTCTGTTGTATTAGATGATCCAATAGTTAAAACTAAAGTAGAATTGTTATTTGAGTATCGGGGTTCTGTGGCTGTTCTTTATGACTCCTGGTACTCTTGGTGGAGGGATACTAAAATGGATTTAAAAACTTTGTTTCTTGATTTTGGGAAATCTAAAGGTAATAAGGATTATTTGGAGTATCTAGTTTTAAGAGACACATTTTATCATCTTCTATCTCTCCCTACTATAGTAGATTATAGGATTAAAGTGCAGCTGGATATTGTTAAGCAGAAAATGAGGGATTCTCACTATCAGCGTGCTGCTTTTGTATATGCTACTTTTAAATTTGGTACTACTAAATCCTATTTTTTGGATCCATTTGAGGCATGTAAAACAAAATTGGCTAATAAAAATATGACTGGTCTTTTGGATCACTCTGGTCAAGTGCGTACGTCACATGCTGAGATGTTGGATGTTATGGTAGAATATATTCAGAATTCTCTGGGACAGGAGTTTGTCCCTAATGTGGCTTGGGATTCATTAATAAATTGCTCCTTGCCTATCTTATCCCCTGAACTTGTGGTGGATATTGATGGTCCAGTTACTTTGACTGAGGTATTGGAGGTTATTTCTCACTTACGCTCAGGTGTGTCCCCAGGAGAAGATGGGCTGACAAATGAGTTCTTTAAAATTTTTAAGGAGTTAGTGGCTCCACTTTTAGTGGAAGTATTTAACAAATTTTGTGACAGCCGTGGAGGTTCCACATGGTTTTTCCTCAGCTATGGTGGTTTATGGCTATAAAACTGGTGATAGACTAGATCTGGGTAACTGGAGGCCGATTAGCCTTTTGAACGCTGATTATAAAATCCTTTCACAGATTCTGTGTCATCGGTTGCAGAAGGCTGCATCTGAGTTAATTCACCCTGTCCAAACATGTTCCATTCCTGGAAGGAACATTCAACAGAACCTCCAATTACAGAGGGACGTTTGTGAGTTTGGGAGGCAGAGGAAGTTGTGGGGGTTACTGATCACTTTGGACCAGAAAAAAGCATTTGATAATGTGTCTCATTCCTTTTTATTTAAAGTTTTAGAGGTCTATGGTATTCCTTCATCAATGATTAGGTGGATTCGCATTTTATATCAGAAGGCAGTGGCCATTCCTGTGGTGGGTGGTCTGTTGGGGTCTCCAGTTTCTATAAAAAGGTGGGGTCAGGCAGGGTTGTTCCCTTAGTCCCCTTCTTTATACATTTTGCTTGGACCCTATGATTAGAGTTATTCTGAATGATCCTTTGATTATGAGTTTATTCCTCAGTCCAGAGGTTTTTCCTCAAAACATTATGGCATATGCGGATGATATTTGTCTGTTGATTGCTTCTATTCAGGCTAGAGTATATGCCTTAAGGGTATTGGATTCCTTTTCTGGAATTGCTGGGGCAGGTTTTAACCACCAAAAAAGCAAGGCCCTACAGCTTGGGGATGGGGACCCAGTACGCTCAGTAAGTACTGTTCAGGTCTCTCCACATTTCATTACGATTCTGGGTCTTAAGTTTGGAGAACAGGATATGGCACGGGTGAATTGGGAAGATAGGCTGCAAGTTGGTGAGGCAAAGGTTTCACGCTGGAAGTCCTGGGGGATGGGGAAGAAGAAACAGGTTGGTATTGTTAAACAATTTCTCATCCCAGTTTTTTTATATACTGCTCACATTTTTCCTTTTCCTACTAACCTTGAGACTAGGCTGTTTAGCTGTTTTTTCCAGATGATATGGGGCAGTAGGTTGAACCCAGTAAAACAGGATTTCACTTATCTTAAAGTTTCGCCGGGGGGACTGGGTATGTTAAATCCTGTGGTGTTGTTTCAGTCCTTTTGTATTTTTTCTTCCTTTTCTAGGACAGTGGGACTTCCCACACAGTGGGCAGAGTGGACTTTGTGTTTGTTTCAAATTTATTTTCAAAAATGGGAGGTGATTTTTCCACAGTTTACTGAGTCTTTACAGGTTCCTGATTTTGCTCTTCCTACGTTAAGGAGAGTCAAAAGATGGAACGTTAGTAAGGTTGAGATTACTTCCATGCAGAGAAAATCTATTTATGGTCTTGTGATGGATAGACATCATGCTGTGCGGGTTGATTTTCCACGATGCCTCCCTACTAAACTTCAGTTTGCCTTGAACATTCTTAAAGATGGTAGGATCCCTGATTATATTTGGGATGTTCAGTGGCTGTGCTGTCATGGGAAATTGGGGGTTAAAGGTAATTGGAAGCATAAACCCGTGACTGACAGGTTGTGCTTAAGATTTTCATGTATTGGCATGGAAGAATCACAGGAACATTTTTTTATTCTGTGTCCTTATATTAAACAGTTTTGGCTTGATTTGTCCTTAAGTTGGCATTTTACTCCCTTACAGCATATTCAATATGAATGTTTGATACTGGGGGATTATTCTGGTATTTATTCTAGGTATCATTCTAGTACACTAAATGTTCTTTTTGCATATATTAAATATTATCTTTGGCAGGCACGTTGTCAATTCTATTTACAACATGTGAATACTCCTAATGTGGTTTTGATTAAACAGATTATGGAAGCCTTAAAGCAACTTAAAATGAAGGAGTCCAGGGTATTTGACAGAGGGGAAATTTCAGTCTTTTTGGCAACATGTATTTTGGTTGTAGTGCATCCTTGCTTTTGTTTGTATCTTCTTCTTATGTGAATCTATAGATTTTGTATTTGATGTTGTATGTTTTTCTTTGGTTGTGAATATGATGTTATGTATTTTCCAATGAAAAATCCCCCTACTCTTTTTCGATAAGTGCCATGGGATCTTTAACATCCACCTGAACTACCACCAATCCAGGCAGATGGGAACTCAGTTTAACATCTCATCCGAAAGACGGCACCTCAGAAGTGCAGCACCCCTCTCATGCTGCACTACAGTGTCAGTATTGGGATATTAACCCAAGTTCCAGATGTGGGAACTGAACCCACAGCCCTCTCTGATCTCCCAGCCTCACAGGCGCGTGTGCTACCTACTGATGCACTGACACTGCTCTATATAATAGGGCAGATGAAAATGCAATTAGGCAGAGACTTCAGGAAGTCAACTGGGAAAACATAATTTACAGCAAGACGATAGAAGAAATGTGACGGGCATTAAAGAACATAATAGAAACATTTGCTTAAAATATATTCCACATATCAAAAAATTTGGTACAAATGGCTGAGCAGTGGCCCTCCTTTCTCAAATTTGGCACTTAAAAGTATAAAATCAGCTTTCAAAATGTGCCCCAATCACGTCTATGGAGCGTGCCCTTGCACCGTTTCAGTACTGAGATTACCAAACGTGCAAGGGTGGCGACATGACTCCTGGTTGGGGAATTTTACTGTTTTGGTTACTAGCTCCACAGAGCTTATTTATGAGTGATTTTATAAGAAATGCTGCTGGAAAAAATATGGAAATTTATGGTTAAATGTCTAAACTGGAAGGTAAGCTGCCCTATATGTTGGCGGGTGGGGGGGGGGACAATTTATACTCAAAAGCTACTCTTTAAACGAAATATTCTAAAATTGTAAATACTTTTAAACTACTGTAGTGCAACAAAGATGGCCTTTTATTAAAAGAGTGAACAATTACCTGCCTGAACATCATGGCACCCAAGGCTGGTGCTATACTGTATCATCCCTCCCATAACCCCTCTTCCCAGGGTGCACCTGGTAACTTACTGTGAATAGTTAACTGGGACAGGCTTAGTGTCAATTTACTGCCCTGGGGCATAGCATAGAGTCCCTTGGGTGAGTGCAGCTCCACTAATTTTCCTATTTGGGTTAGAGTGAAAAACAAATTATAACTCCCCAGGCTGCCACCCATCTCAGCCTTACATCCGTCCCCACCCATGTCCTTGCTCACAAGTTGTGAAATATTGGAAACATTTCCTAAAAGCAACATGCCACCGATTCTGTCTTATTAGTTTCCATGCCTGCTGGGTCCCAAACTCTCCCTTGCGCAATATTATAATGCATTTCTGGGAGACATTGCTGGCATTCAGGCTAGCAAATGTTGAGACTGTCAAGACTGGATTGGTTGCGTACTGCATTCCAAACTTTTTTCTAATATACTCAATATTTATTGAGTTTGACTAAGTTGTTAACTAAGGGGACATGAGAGAAGAGGGAGGCGGGGCTGAGATGGCTGACATGGGTGTGGAGAGAGTAGGGAGAAGGCCTTATAGTATTTTTTTTTGACATTTGCTGTATTGCTCCCTTTTTATGGTGGCAGGCTGTAACTGCTGGTGGTAACCAGGAGTGGTCGGTAAGAGTAGACACAAGAGACAGAGAAATTATGGGGAGAGGAAGTGGATGCCACCAGATATCAGGTAGAAATTAAGGGGATGGGGAGAAGGGAAGGGGTACTACTAGACACTTGAGAGTAATTGGAAAAAACTGGAAGAGGGAATCCTTTTGTCCAAGCAATAATTGTGGGGAACCAGTGCAAACTGGGTACTACTTTCCCAGCTTGACAATTGCACAAAAAAGTTATGCACGAACTTTGTTAAACCACACCAAAAATGAATAATAAAGCTGGGAGTAATTATATAAGGTGTATAAAATGAGCAGAGTAAATCCAAGATACTGATGGCTGACATAGGCCGGCACCAGGGCATTTATATCAGCATCTGCATAATACCATAATGCCATCTGAGGAAAATGTGCCAATGCCATCCTCCCCGGCCCATCACCTCAAATATCATAGTAAAGGTGTCCTTCCTTCTGCACCCTACCCCATGCCCAAGTACCCTGGTGTCCAGCGGCACCCCGTCCCATACCCTAACCCATGTCCAGGTATCCCTGGCATCCAGCGAGAGTACCCCTTCCCACACCCTGCCTGATGTCAAGTAACCCTGATGTCTAGTGGTACCCACTTCCACATGCAGCTCCATGCTCAAGTATCTCTGGCATCCAGTGGTACCCCACCTTCAACAAGGAGCCCCCATTCTGACACCAATTGCCCAATCCCCATGTCTTATAAAGCAATTTTTTTATTTTCCTTCCCCATATCCATTTGCACCCATACCTCCCTCTTCCCCCTCCCCAATGCCAAGTCACATATCCCCCTGCTCCCAGCCCACTAACACCCCAATTGAATCCTCCAACCCAATGGCACACATAATAAAAAGAAAAACAGGTGGTGACTGGCAAAGACATCCTTTTGCCTTCTCAGTCAGCTGCCATCCGAAGGAATGAATCCATCATTGCAGACTAACATACATTCACAAAGGTATTTGTTTCTCCAGTGCACTGTGCTATCAGGTGTTGCATAGCTCTTCTGGTCTATTCAATGCAGACCCCCAACTTATTGGTACCTTTGTCAGTCATTGGCTGGGGGTTGCTATGGCTGCACCCTTCATCCACTCATGGTTGGCCAGCTGGGGGTGTGCAAATGCCTGGAAGGCTGCACACTCCCTGGGAACCAGGCACCTCACCTCCCCAACCTGCCCAACCCACAGCCAGCTAGCCACAGCATGTGACTGTGAGGTGATACACAAACCCATTTCAGATTTCAAATGGTGCTGTAGTCCTTTAAACAAAAATTCAAAGTGCTGTGAATTTTATTTGTCCAGAAATAGATATACAACTAAGTAGAACTCTGACCAGTCACCTGGGAGGTAGTGCCACAGCACTTTGCCAGTCAGGGCTTTATCAGGGCCCTCTATGTGTACTGTGGGGGTTAGCCACCCCTGGTACAGCACTCCATGTAATCTGCTGGAGCATGGTAGCAACACCACAACCGCTAAATTATTTCCCAGGTGGAGGCAGGATGCACTGCCATTGCACCACTGGCTCCACCTTCATGTTTTCTTTTTTTTTTTTTTTTTATCATTGCATTTTCCTGCTCTTTTTTCCTGTTCCCACCACCTGCCTACTCCATTCTTTTTGTCCAGCCCAAGCTGTCACTGGATCTCACCAAGACCAAAGCCATCCATCCATTCTGGTTTATCTTGTATGTGAATTTTAGTTTTTTTTTGGGGGGGGGGCTGGATTCTGTTGATATTCTGATACAAGTCACATATCAATAGCACCCTCAAAAATGTAAGCGTTTATAAGACATGCAGTTTGAACTTGGTGAATGAGCAAGGGTAGCGCTTGTTTCATTCTGATTTACTTATTATTTAGGAAGGGTCTATCTTGCCTGATCAGCAAGCTACAGTGCCCACATACCACCTATGGGTCTTTAGATGCCTGCTTCTATAAGTAAAAGTAAACATTGAGAACCTCAAACAGAATCTCACATAACTAAGAGAAGCAGTGAGGATTCCGGTTCAAATGAACGAGACAAAAATTAAAATGTTAGAGTAGGTACCCAACCCCAGTCATGGGGCTCACCCTGTCATTGCTGGTTAGACTTAACAGAGAACTCTGAATTAACAAAACTGCCCAACCCTAAAGCCTCACCCCCAAGTTAGGCTTTTTGTAATAAAAAAATGTAAGTGTCTACACTTAGTTTATCTTATTTCGTAAACTCCACCATCTGGCAACATGGCAGCTGCTGAGTGGTGTCATCTTGTGTTAGAGTGTGGCACCGCACTGCTCGCTTGTATGCTTTCAATACAAGCGAGCAGTGCAGTGCCGCACTCTAACACAATATGGCACCGTGCAGCTCCCACCATGTTGCCTGATGGCGGAGTTTACAAAAATAAAATGAAGTGAAAACACAATATTTTTTTTATTGCCAAAAAGCCTAAGTGGGAGGTGAGGCTTTGGGGGAGGGGGGCATTTTGCAAAATAGGAGTTCTCCTTTGATTAACATATCAGTTGACATTTGATATCAAGAAACCAGATTCATAATCTAGGAGTGAGAAAAAAGTGAATAAAAAAGCAAAAACTTCAAAATAACTGCAGACTATTTTAAGCAGCTATGACGGAGGGGGTAGTGAAGTGGATTCTGTTGATTTTATGTTTTTTTTTTGCAGGCACCCATCTGTCTGTAATGTCCCCCACCGTCTCCTCCTCCCTGTCCCTCTGCAAGCTGGGTCATACAAGACTCCAACACCACAGGCCACAGCAGCTAGCATCATCTCACTGGTGGACCTAAGGAGACACCGGATCAAGCAATTGCATCAGCATAGTAGCCATTGGAGTGTGCCCTTCTGCAGGGTAATGCTCCTGATGTTTGAGACAGCACCTGGTGTTGGGAGTCTTCACTCGCTTCCACCAGTTGGTTCCCACTAGAGGCAAGGCAGGGCACATGCAGGTGGGACTGGGATTAAAGATTGCTTGTACAGATGGCTGTTTGGACTACTTAGACTAGGAGTTAGAATTCCCATGTTCATCAGTATTTTCTTTACATAATGGTATTCATAAAGATATGAGTTCATAAGGGATAAGAGATTACAGTGTGTCTGGTTATAAGGGAATAATGAATGCCTCATGTGGTTGTTAGGCATGAGGTGTAGCCAAGTTCTGAAACTACCCAAGACAGTGCAGTATTTCCCTTACCATAGCACACCCTGGAGTGTCTTATCCCACTTCCAAAATGGCCTTTTATTTGTTAAAACAACATATAGTTCGGGTGAGGTATGCGGTTGTCAGAAAATAATTATGATGTGATGACATGCCACCAGTGAGGTTTCAGGATTTTCATGGTACATTTTATAAATAAGATTCAAAGACAAAATCAGACTAATTAGCCCCCAAAGACCATACTCCATTTTGCAACAGTTACAATGGCAATGACACACTGAATGATAGTTGCATGCTATTAAAAGTACTGTGCCACTGAGTAGAATATACTCAAAGGCCAGGATATTCACAAATGCGCCAGAGGGAGGAGCAAGAGGGGTGCAGCACAAATACAGTGCGCCATGGTGCATTTGGCATGATATTCAAAGGTTGTTCATGACAGGATGCGCCTGTGCAATGTGGCTGAATATTGCATGGATGTACCATAGTGCAGCAAGGGATGGGCCAGGGAGCAAGACAAGAAGCACCATAGCGCAACCAGGGATGTGCCAGGAAGCATGTCAAGAAGCATCATAGCACACCCAGGGATGCGCGGGGGAGCAAGCCACGTAGCACATGAGCAGCAGCCACCAGTGTGCAAGGTGCACAGGAGCATGCCCCTGGATACACATGGAAAGGCAACAGGCACAGCAGGCAGCATGCCACAAGGGTGAGAGGTCCCACCACCGGGGCGCATAGTGGGCCATGTGAGAGGCACGGTGGCCACATGTGGGCACACTGCCCACTAAGCAGGAGAAGGCAGTAGGCCCCTGACCATGCATACCCCAGCGGGACATGGTGGCAGGGTGGCAACAATGGCCCCCACTGCACAGCCCCTGGCAACAACAACAGGGAGGTAGGTAGGTAGGTAAAATTTTATTTTTATACAGGTAATACATGTCATTTGGACAAAAGTCCAGTTTACAAGACAGACCTGTGCAATCCCTATCTAAATACATACAATAAGGTTCCATATTAACGCATACACAAAACACATCAGTATAAATATATCTAGTGTAACAAAAGTATAAAAATACTTCCTTTGTCTTTACATAAAGACAGAAATCTTATCTAATTTTACAGTACATTGAGAGGAATAATCAGCAATTACAAACATGAGTATTCAATTCCTTTATAATATGAACAAATGTAAAATGATTTGTAATTTCCCTTACATCTGCAGAAAGAAAATTCCAAAACTAGCAGCTTGATGAATCGAAGTCCTATCCCCATATTTGTTTCGTGATTTTTCTGTGATAATCTTATTTAAGTGACCTGATCTAGTTAATAACCTTTTAGAATGTTGCTTTGCTGGAAACAACAATAATGAAATTGGATGATTTAAACAAGAATGCTTCATTTTATGAATTAAAATTAACCAGTGACAAATATAATTTGTATCCGAAGACAGGCAATTTAATTTATTCAACAATAAACAATGATGAGTACAATAGTTCCCCTTTAATACATATCTGGCTACTTGGAAATAAGTTTTATCCAACTTGACCAAAAGTGATTTATTAGTTCTTCTGTATATCAATTCACCATATCTTAACACTGGAATAATTAACTGTTCAGCCAACTTCTTCCTACCTATTAATGTTAAACATTCTGTAGTTCTCCTTAAAGCCCCCACCCTTTTATTCACTTTTTTTACGAAATCCGTAATATGACAAGAAAAAGACATCTGCGCATCAAATATCACTCCCAAATAACTGTAATCCTTAACCTGTTCTAATTTAATTAGATTTTTAGTATAAATTTAAAGTTTAAAAGTAGTATCAACACTTTTTTTGATGAAAATTTCATACATTTCATTTTCTTTGTGTTCATAATCAACTTTGACCTGATGAACCACCCCTCGATCTTTTAAAAATCAGACTGCAGATTCAATTGCAATTCATCTTCTGATTTACCAGATGCAATAATTACCATATCATTGGCATATAACCGAATTTCTGTATGCTCAGCCACCAGTGGAAGATCATTTATGAAAATAAGAAACATAAGAGGTCCCAGGATCGATCCCTGAGGAACGCCTCTGGTGACACTTCTGCTCTCTGATAAATAACCCTGTACCTCCACCCTCTGAGAGCAATTACTCAAATAAGATTTTAGCCAATCTAAGGGAGGCTGGGGACATGCCACCTGGACCACTGCCAGCAACATACAGGCAAACAGCACACAAGACACACACCACACAACCTGGAAAGACAGGCCACAGCCACCCCACCCAACCCATGGTGGAACACCACCAGGCACAACCCCCTGACTACCCCAGATGGACAACACAGCAGCCAGGCACACCACTATGGCATGGCTCCACACGCCAACCGAAAAGCAGACATGGACACAGAAGGGTAAACGAAAATAATGTATTGCAACATGATAAACAAAACTATTTACAAATGTACAAGGGAAAGAGAAAGGAGGGACCACCCACAGACAGGGAGGCCAGGGAAGGGAGGCAGGGGCAGAGACAAAGGAAGGAGACGAGGGAGGGCAAGGGAAGTTTCACAGGGAAGGGGTGAGGAATTCGGCGGATGGTCACAATGGGTATCCGCGCCCCACTGCAGGCTGTCTTGGGCATTGGCACCACCATCTTTGCTAGGACAGTGCCAGCTGCTGCACCACCTGTAGCGTGGCTGTTGTCACATGAAGGATCTGCTGGAGAAGGCATGCATGTGGATCACATATCCCAACACCTACGACAAAGGAGTGAACACCTAATGAGTGCATGGCCGGAACACTGCAGCCCACCCACCCACTGTGCACAGCGGGCATCATTGACATGTGCCCCATGGCTGGTATGCCACCACCTGAAGTGAGTACACCCATATGAGCCACCTACCTGGGTACCCACAGCCATGCACAGCACTGCACACCAACACCGCCCATGAGCAGTATACCACTGCCAAGGCAGGCAGGTGACATGGCCGTGCAGTCAGTTGGCAGTGGCACAGCCAGGACCCAGGTGCACCTACAGCCCACCTGCATCAGCCACCCACATGTGCGATAGCCCAATGTGGTGCAAAGGACACCACAGGTGGTACACAGCAGGGGGGTCATGCGCACAGAGGGCCGTGCCCAACCCCTACCTCCGCTGTCTGCCCCGCACAACATAGAAGCATGTAAATGTGCCTACCTGCATGCTGAGGTGCACCCTGAGGCTGTTCTGCTGCCATGTCCATGTGGCCTGCTACCGGTGCATGTCTCCCTGCGGTGACCCATCCTGGACCAGCCACAGCCCCAGTGAGGTGGGCCCGCCTCCGATCCTCAGGGCCTAGGAGGAACGTATAGTGAAAGACACATAAGTACCAGGCAACACCCGGCACAGTGTGATACCCTGCGCATCATGACAATGGCACGGTGGCACTGGGTAGCCACTGTGTACCACCATTCCCAACAGGGCTCACTGCCAAGCCCTCCCCACAGCATGGTGTGCCAATGGCACTCATGGGTCGGGACACTGTCCCCGCACCCCTGGGCACCGACCCCTTGGACAAGCACACCCGTCTGCTCCAGGCCTCTGTTGAGCAGCAGGTGCTGGTCATGGCAGAGGTGCGTGCACTCCATGCGGAGCTGCGCCAGGCAGCAGAGCAGTGGGACAGGGACTTTGCCCTGCTCCTGGCTGAGAACACGCATATGCGGGTGGACACGGCTGAAGCCATGGATTGACTGACCGCTGTGGTCACAGTCGGACTGGCACCACTGGCCATTCTGGTGCATGGCTATCCACTGCTCACACTGCAGAGCGCATTCTCCTCCCCTTGGGCCCATTGTAGTGTGACCCCCACGGTGTCTATGCTGGGGTCAGCTGTGGGCATGCCCAGCACGCCTGTTGCGGGCATGTTTGGGGGCCTGAAGACACCTGTGCAGACCCAGTCGTAGTCCCGCAGGGTGACCCCTGGGGTCCATCTGTGACACCCCCTGTGGTGGACGCTCAGCCTGTGACCGCTGTGCATTCTTGGTGGGGCGATCCATGTGTCCGTGGTGGCTGTGCTACTGTGTGGCAGTCTTGACTCACCCACCTCTGCATCCGCCGTATGCTGCTGCCCTGTGTGCACATTGATGTGGCATGTGCGTGTGTGTCCCATGGCCGTGGCATCCGTGGTTGATGTGGCACACGGCCCATGTGCCCACCCGCCCAGCTGCTGACTGCTCTGGCATGTGCATGATAATGCCAGCACTGCCCTGCTTGCCACTGTGCAGTGCCACTCAGTGTCTGACACACGTCCGGTGCCCACCACTGGGCGGGAGGCATGATGGGTCCTGTGTGCATGTGAACGTGCAGGGTGTGTGTGTGTGGTGTGCGAGCCTGTGCTGCATTCTGCATTGGGGTCTGCTCCCCATGCCTGTCCAAACCTCCCTTCCGCTGACCTTGGCAAGGTACCCGCCCATGCCTGCCTGTACACTGTGACCCATGCACTGGCCCTGCTTGTGGCCATGTACACCTACCTGCGTGCTCCATAATGCTCCTCTACGATTGTGTCCCTGCACTGCTGGGCCATTTTTGTCAGCTGGGGATCACTTTACCAAGGGGGGCTGCCCACCACCACCAGGACCGGCAGCCACATCGTCCCCACTGCTGTCTCCCTCTTCGACCTCAACAGCTATCCCATGGTCGGTGGCCATGTTGTATAGTATACAGCAGGCCAGTAATAGGCTGCAGGCCTTTGAGCTTCTGTACTGTAGGGCACCACCAGACCTGTCCAGGCAATGGAACTGAGCCTTCAGCAGCCCGAACACCCACTCGATGATGTTCTGTGTGCTGGCGTGTGTCTCATTGTACTGCTCCTGTGCTGGGGTCGATGGGTGTCGGTATGGGGTGAGCAGCCATGGCCAGAGTGGGTAGCCACTGTCACCTGTGTGGATAGAACTCTGGTTAGCATGGTAGCCTGTGTCAGTGCATCCCCCGGCATCCTGACCACACACCCTGGCACCCACGGCCTGCTGCCCACACACCCTGCCCTGCTGTACCTGGCATACTGCATCCACAGGATACTCACCAACTAGGTGGTCAGTGGGGATGTCCCCACTCTCTAACCTGTGGCACAGTGCTGACTGGTGCCAGATAAAGGCATCATGTGCTCCTCCAGGGTGTGTGGCACAGACATTGATTATGCACCCTCTGGCATCGCACACCACCTGGCAGTTGACAATGGGGAAGCCCTTCCTGTTTATGTAGGCTACCCCCTCCAGGCCGGGTGGTGCGCGGATGCCTACATGGTGCAGTCGATGTCTCCTAGCATGCCAGGTAACCATGCCACCCTGTGGAACTCCTGCATGTGTGCTGGGGAAATGGATGTACTCCACAGCATGTGGCAGCAGTGCTCTGAGGAACTGTGTGAGGAGCCATGATGCGGCTGACTGGATTATGCTTGTGGTGTCCCTTGTTGGTCTCTGGAAGGTTCCTGTGGCAAGCAGGCACATGACAGCCATGACCTTTGTCTCCACCGACAGGGCGTGGCTCCGTCTTGTGGGTGCCTGCATCTCCTCCCTGCACAGCTCACAGACCATCTCAGAATGGCCCGGTTCAGGTGGTACCTGCCCACTATCTGTCACTATACTGTTCAAAGTTGATGCGGGCATGGTACCACCTGTTCCGGGCATACCACCGACGGGCCCTTCCACAGCAGCGCTGGTCTGCGAGCTGCCTCCTCACACCCCTCATTACTGCCTCCATCTAGAATATGGCACTGGCCATGTCCTGGGTCGTACGTCCTCCCCCCTGGGCAGCACTCTCCCCTGGCCCCCCTGGCTGTGGGCTGCTGTCTGCGCCCCTGCACTGGGTGCACCCCTGTTTGTGGCCACCAGGCTTGCAGTCTGTAGCCTCTGCCTCCCATCTCTCCATGGCCCTGTGCAGCCCCTCCTGTGCTGGGTGTCACTCGCACTCACTGGGTGAGGTCTTGCTCCCTGTCCCATAACCACACACACACACACACACTCTGTCACTCCCCAGACCCTGGCTCTTTCAGGCTCCCTGGTCCCCACTCTGTGCCTCTACCAGCCTGCCTCTCATTCTGTGGCTCCCCTTTGACTGTTCTGCCTGCCTCTTCACTCTCCCACTGTCTGGCTCCCCTGTGGTGCAAGTGTCATTCCCTCAATTGCTCCTCTTGATGGGCTTTAAGTCTGCTCTATGTAGTCCTGCTTGCTCCACGCTGCGCCATTCATCTGCCGTTGAATATCACACCGCGTCGCATATTCATGGCAATGCCCCCTGCACTTGCGCATGCATTCATTACCACTGCCCATTGGCATTTGCGCGGTGCATCTGCTGCCACTGAATATCGCTTTCTGGCGTATTGACACAGTTGCACCGGTGCATCACTGTTGCGCATTGAGCAACTGCTCTGAATATCCGGGCCAAAAGGTACAAAATACATACAAAAGATGGAACACTCAAGCATTGTTCAAAAATATTTTCACTGACTACATTCATTGAAAAATGTAATCAGTGCTTGCTTTGTCAAGCAAGTCACACATAGAGTCAAGATGCTTTATATGGGGCTTGCCTGACAATCCCAATGATCTAATTTTGCACATAATAAAATAAGTGAAAACGTTTTTCAACAGCTCTCGAGAGTACCATCTTTTGCATCTGCTCTCAACAGTTATAACACCAGATCAGCTTCCTCATCTATTCCTCTAAGTCAGTCTTAAGCAAATATAGTGATTCTGACTCTATTGCTTCACTTGGAAGACTATTACACTTCCCTTTGTGTGAAACAATGCTTCCTTCATCCATCTCTGTATTTTATTTATTTATTTTTGTAAGTTTATGTACCCAGAATTTTCCAGTGGAGATGTCATCACATCCCGTTCACAGTGGGGCAAAGACTACCCATTTGTCCAGCTGGGGAGGGACTGGAGCATGAGGGAGATCATGTGACTCGTACAGTGAGCCAGTGATTGAGGCAAGATTTGAGACTGGGGAATCATCTGGTTTTGCAAGTATGTGGTCCAACCACTGGCCTATATTGCTTCTCCCACTGAGTCAAGATTTGAGATTTCAGCAAAGCAGTAAGGCCCTGGAGGAATGAACTGCGGTCAATTGATTCATACAAGACCTGGGGAGATGGATAGCCAAGCTCCCTTGCTGGAGGAAGACTGCAACACCTGAGTCAGCAAAGTCACACAGCCAGTGCAATGTTTCAGGGGGGCAGAGGAAGGAATCCCGACACCCATCCCAGCAATCTGCTACCTCTTAAAAATACAACTTGTTGCACTTTTGTTCCTTTCTGGCAGTTTGAGTGACCTACATGCTCTATTCATCAACTGCTTTTTACAAACTATCCTTCCTTACTTTGTTTGCAAAGGTAAGAAGTTATGCCTGTATGTCTTGTTTGTCATTATTGATAAAACTCAATGAACTTTAAGTTACAAAAAAAGATTGATTCTAACATTTACTATTCTCTGCATGCAGCATTTAATCAAACCTTTTTCTTTCTTTTTTAATTTATTAGTTTATATAAAAATCTATGACATTCTTAGGAATCGGCTGGATAACATTACATTCAGCATTCTTATCAGAAGGATGATGCTGGATTATATATGGAATACTGAAACTCAGCATCCCGAACTCTACAAGACCAACTTTGGGAGACTGGATCCTGACCTGCAAGATCCTGACACCACTCACTTTTTATGCGGGGGGGGGGCTTTGGACTCTGCGTCCCCCGCACCCCCCAACTTAAATAACCAACTCTGAAGAGCAGTGGACCTTGGAGTAAAAGATTAAGTTACGGGGCGGGGCAAAAAATAAAAGCACCTACATTGTGGTGACCGGGACCAGAACCCAGTTCTGCTGCACCATGCCGGCCAGGCTGCTGGTGGCTTAGCCCTCCACACCACAGGGGCAGCTTGGCCAGCTTTTGTATTTTTATCCCCTTCTGCATTCTGACTAGGGGTAGGGTAGCAGTTCATCATATCCGCTACCTTACCCCTGTCCTTCATGTTGGCTGCGTGTGTGTTGGGACAGCGTAGCTGTCGGGCATGCGTGTGATAGAAGACTGTACTCAGTCCTTTCAGTTTAAGGATACTGAGTTACAGTCTTCCATAGGGATATCACGATGTTACAATGCCCAATTCTGTACCTCAAAAGGGGGTATAACATGATATTAAATAAATATCTTACATCATATATGTTTTCCTTATCTTTTTATTCTCCCTGTCCCCTGACTGGCCCGCTTTCTCAGAGTTCCTCCCAGTCCTGCACCCTCACTTCCCTTAGGACTTACCTCTCCCAGAGTCACTCATAGTTACCCTGCATGGCAGGTGGCAGGGAGTCCCTCGACTAGAGGTGGGTAAAGTGGCCAAAATTCGCTCCGCGGAGTGATTCGCGGAGTAACATGGAATCTGTGAAGTGTTCCAAGAACACAAAGTGGAGTATCATATAATGGGAACACATAAGTCCACTGAAATGAAGACTTTTCATTATTCCGCTTTCCCCAAACCACTTCTAAACCAATTTTAAGGCGAAACTTTGTATCACTTCGCCTTGTTATTAAGCTCCAAGGCAAATTTGCAGTGCTTCATGGGATTGCAGGTCACATGGGCTCTAGATTGTTCTGCACAGCCTCAGTTCTGTGTAGTGTGTGTGTAGTGGAAGATGGAGACAGTTTTCTCTCAGAACTCTTTGATTAAAATCCTCTAAAAGCTGTTAAAAAAGTCTTTTTGAGCCATTTTGTTTCCTCAAAATTTAGTGAATCGATTGTAGGAAACCCTCCTGTGCTCATATCATTGAGTGTTTATTGTTTGTGTGTTGGTTTTGAATGTTAATTTAGAACAGTCAGTCTGTGTACTGTGAGTGTGCTTTGGGGGAAGGGCGTATCTGTGGTGTAGGTAGATTAACGGAGAAAAAGGCAGTTTTTCTGTTTTGGTTATATTTTTCTTGTATAACTGTGTTAATGTACACACAGTAATATATTCAGTAATTCTTGACATCTGTTTGCTGATTGTAGTGGTGCAGCAGTGTATAATTTCAGTTTCTTTAAAACATTTGGTTATATTACTGAAGGTTTTCAATTTGCTACGCAATGCTTATACTGTGTGTGTGAGTGTGTGTGTGATGTGTACCATTAACTCAGACAACCTTTATAGTGCCAGAGTAATTGCAGCAGTGTGAACCTGCTATTCACCACACCTGCATGAATTTTTTTATACTGCTTTGTAGTATCTTTACTGGTAGTGGACTGTTACTGCCATGCACTACCCTCCCCCCAACCGGCCAAAGATAATTCTTTTCCAGATTTGGATTTGTGACTTGTGACCACTGGTTAGGTGGTGTTGTGCCTTTGTGTCTGACTCTGCATCTCTTGAGTGCGCAGTGCAATCTTAATCTGTCTGTGCATTTGCAGTACACCATTAATTCTGGAGATTTTGCATTTCTTGTTACGCTCTCATTTCACTTCATCAGCACTGGGGAATTTTCTGAACACAAGACAGTAGCATTTTGGGGATGCACATTAATTCTGGTGACTGTGTGTGGCCACTGCTCATATATGACGGAGTGCACCATTAATTCTGGGAGACTTTGCATTTTTTGTTACCCTCTCATTTCACTTCACCAGCACTGGGGAATTTTCTGGACACAAGACAGTAGCATTTTGGGGATGCAAATTAATTCTGGTGACTGTTTATGACCACTGTGTGCATGACTAAATGTGCCACTAATTCTGGGAGACTTCCCATTTCTTGTTATGCTCTCATTTCACGCCATCAGCACTGGGGAATTTTCTGGACACAAGACAGCAGCATATTGAGGATGCAAATTAATTCTGGTGTCTGTGTTATGTGACCACGTCCACTGCATGCATGACTGAGCGTGCCATTAATTCTGGGAGAATTAGTATTTCTTGTTGTGCTCTCATTTCACTTCGTCAGCACTGGGAAGTTTTCTGGACACAAGACAGTAGCATTTTGGGGATGCACAATAATTCTGGTGACTGTGTATGTGTGGAGGCACTGGGGGGCTGCCAATATTGTTGCCACTCTGCCTTACTTCGCGTTAAGGCAGAATGACAATGCGAAGTAATAATTACAAGGCAAAGCAAACCTTTCCTATTGGCCACTCTGTATAGTGGAGTGACAACGCAAAGTGGCCACTTCGTGTTCACTTCGCCAGCGGAATTTAATATGGCTGCATCTCTACCCTCGACCTGCCATGTCCAGATCCAGATTTTGGGAGGATCCTTAGTCACTGGGTGCAGGGTCTGCTTAGGACAATGTTCATCCCACCAGCCAGAGTGTTTTCCCATTTCCATCTCTTGGGACATGTGGCATGCAGTGACATCGTGGCACTTGCCACATGCTCCCACGTGACTTGTGCTGACATCTGCTATGCCTTCTAACTTTCTGAAACTCCAAAAGCGAACCACAAATACTGGGATAATGGGATGGTGCAGGCAAAGGGTGGCAGGCTCAAAATGCCAACAAAATCCCACTACCACAAAGACAACAGCCACCAGCAACTTGTGATTCAAAAAAATAAATGCTTTATTGCAATTTAAATGCAAGCTCCCGAGTGACATACCCTCTGATCACTGCTAGCCCCAGCACTTCAGGTGTGAATCCTTCATCAGGGAGCATGGTTAGAACAGGGGAGCTAATGTCATATTATATACTGACACCCACTTAATAAACATGACTTCATCATCCAATCACGTTTCAGCATGTGCAATATAATACATATGTCAATAAATAAAAATAACATAAAAAAATGTTTATTATAAAAAATATTAGAAAATGACTGCTCTTCTCCTATGGGGAGGAAGGGTGGGCAAGAGTCCATTGCTTATCTGGCTCCTCATGGAAGCGAGGGAGAGGTGGCCCAGGCCAGAAAGTTGGGAGGACAACAAAATGCAAACTACCACATTCAAAGACGACAGCCACCTCACAATCTCATGCTGCACCGCCACAGAGGAGAGTAGTGCTACAACAGTCGGTCCTTCTCCCCCAGTTGGCCCTCCAACACCCCAGCCTTGCTTCTGAACTCAGGTCATTGGCATTGCAAGTGGTAGCACTACTACTACACTGGTGGCTGGCTTGCATTATATTTTAACCCAAAGCCAACTATTGCCACAACAGAGTGCACTCATTACTACTTATAGGTTGCATCATACATGAATAACCCTGGCTATGTTCCCGCCTGGACAGCCACACAATGAACATATGTATCAAACAGCTGGTCTTGTGCTTATTATCGATGCCACTCCCTAAAGGAACTACGAACCTTATCAGTGGAAAACAAGTGTCAGAACATTCTTAATACTGAAACCTAGGCACAAAAGTACCCTCTCCCAAAATAATTTCCCCTAAGTAAAACAGATAGCATTTGAACAAAGTGTAAACTACATTGCAATCATCAACTTGAATTTTAAAAAAGTAAGTATGCAGTAGATATTAGACAACCACTAAATAAAAAAAAGACACCAATCTCCCTTTTAGGAGCCTGAACTGTTTAACTATATACAGTATGTCCGACTGCTCCTCTCCTCTCTTATCCATGCCCTGGCCATGTCACTCATATGGCTCTTGTCTTTCCTGGATGACTCTCTAATAATTTAAGCACCTTGATCTCATCCACATTCTCCATTATTATGTTCTTGATAATGGCTTCTAGGACCTTGCCCAGCAATGATGTCAGGCTAAACAGCTTGAAGTTATTGTGTCCGACCAGTACTTAAAAGAGTACTGCTAGTGACATTGCCAATCCTTAGTTCTACTGTAATCCTAGGGCATATCCTGCCTGCCTCTTGTGATTTACCTGACTTGAACATCACCATGTAGTCAGCTACTAGGGTGGATATACATCTGCAGGCTGCCTCATGGCTACTCCAGATGCCATTGGTCCTTCTAATGACAACCTTCCCTCTCACAAGGGTTCTTGGTGAACACTGAGATGAAATATTTATTCAGCATCTCAGTCATTTCCCTTGTCTCTCTCATTGTTTCCTCCCCACCATTCCTCTGTTTTCAGATATAAAATCACTGCCTTCACCTTTCAAAATTGTACTGGAAAAAGGTTTTGGCGTTGTCTGCAGCCCCAGTTGTTATATGGCTTCCAGACCCTCCTTGGCTTTCTTAATTCTAGCCTTGCAGCCCCTCAGTGCTGATCTATACTCTTCTCTGGCCTGCAGGGAACTAGTCTTCTAAAATCAATCATAGGCTTTTGGTTCCATGCTATTACAGTGCATATTATTGCGTGCATGCAATTTGAGTGAATATTACAGAGCGCTGGTATATAAGGCGATCACGCATCTCAGGGAATGCTCACTTCAGCAATTGCATTATCAGCACACAATTCCATTTAGCGATTTTCCACCATTTTAGACATGTATGTGGATGTCATAAGCCACTTCATGAAGGTGCTCCAGGCGGGGACATGAGGAATACTCACCCACAACCTGCAGCATTCTTTCAGTGAGGTTGCAGTACTTCCTATGGCTCGACCTGTCAGCCGTACCCAAAACAACCTGCCACATCCTCACCACTGACATTCTCACCTCCAGTAAACCTTCTGCCACACCTCCTTGTCTCTCCAAAATACAAATCCACCATAAACCAGCAAGGGGATTTCCCTCTGGCTCTGGATGAACTCCACCACCATTCTCAAAATGCCCTGAGGTGGCCATACCTGAGCCGCACCTTTACTCACACAACACCACCCATCATTTCCCATGTCACGCAGGGGGGGCTGTGCCCCTGACCCCCCATCTCAAGGATTACCACACCACATTGCACCTGGATCATGGGGGTAGGCTATTTACACAGCAGGTAAGTGGATTTCATTCTCTCTGTCTCTCTGGATCATGTGCTGTATTAACCTGCTTCCCTCTTGTGCTGTAGTTGAATGATCGTCCTTATGGCACAGGTGCTGTATTTCACTTGTAGCCCCTTTTGTAATGCGCTCCACAGACCCATTTGCTGTCCTTGTAGGAGCGCTATAATAGTCGCCCAATTGTACTTGCTATATTTGCAGTGCTGTAATGATGTGATAACTAGACTTTTCATTTGTTCAGATCAGTTGTGAGCTTAGGCCCCTGTAGATCCAGGAGAGAGGCACATTTAGGCCCTTTTCCACTTGTTGCTTACAGTGCAGTGGTTATATTTTTTAAAGCCCTAAGTCCAGGATGTATGACTTTTTTATATGAGTTTATTACAAAATTGGACAAGTCACATTGATTTGGGAGCTCCCACAAAATATCCCTTTATTTTACTTCACAGAAGCCCTAATTAGTTTCACATTGGTTGCCTAAACATTTGTTTTGTGACTTTTATATTTTTTTATAGAGGTCAAAATCTCATAGATGAAGCCAAGCAGAACCCCATGGGTTCATTGTCTCGTGGTCTTATAGACTTAACTCTGCAATATTTTTTCTTAATGTTGCAAACAATTTTACTCATTTTACCCCCTCCCACACTAATGCATAGCTATCTCTGCATATCCCTAGCCAGAGAGCCTAGAAATCATACTTTCTACACTTTATTTTAGCTGGTTAAGTGTTGCTATGCTATTGGACTCATCGGTGTCTTACATTCCCCAGCTTCTGACTGACTCATGGTGTCAGAAACATATTCTACACATACAGTACGCTCTACGATACTTACCGCACAACTCATTATGTACACCATGTGTTAAGGTCTGACAGTGACTGTGTTCATCTCTCTTCCCATACTCAGTGTCTTGGCTGTCCTGCCGCATTGGAGTAATACCCAATATTCTTCCCCCAAACTGATGTGCCTTGCAGTCTTAAAATCCTTCAGTGAAGGCACATTGATGCCCGCTTGTCATGTTGTCTGCTGTAAATTATTTGGCAAGCAAGGTAGAAATTACTTTCCAGTCTCTGATGCAACAGCACTAGTTCCATGCCTGATACTGCCCAACTCTTTGTGGCTGGCTGCAGGCTCAAGCATGCATGTGAAGTGCTGTCTGATGTCCACACATGTGCAGATCACAACACTGAACTGAAGTAGGTAACAGCATCCTCAAAGATACCTGTTAGCAGGAGTTCTGTGAAGTGTACATGAGCCTTGAGCAGACTAAATCTGATAAGCCGATTGGAGTTAAAGTTGGTAAAACAAAAATAAAAGTCCTTCTGTGTGTTTTGTGTGTCTTGAATGTAAGACTTATGTATTTTTCAGTCCCTGCATTGATACAAATCTCTACAGCTGCTTCAAGTACCCTCTTCAACAAATCCCATGTGTGCTTTACATTACTATCCTCATGCAGCTGCATTAGACAAGGGGCATCAGCAAGATTTTAAACCTGGTGAGGTGGAACAGGCCCTCTTCAGTGATTTTCATGACAAGGAGAATCTGAGGAGTTCCTCCCCCAGTAAAAATGTTTTGAAGAATTTGATGCATAATGGTGGATTTTAATGGCTGTAATGAATGTGCTTCAAGGAAAGCAGTATCTGACGGGGGATTTTCAGCACTGATACAATCAGCTTTGTTTGTCTTTTATTTGGGCTCCAAGGACCAAAACAACACAATCTTCGATTGCTTTTGCATGTGGCTTGTTGTCGTCAATTTGCTGAAATGTATGCCTGGAGTCATGGCTCTACTTTTCAAACATTAAATATACACTGTGTGACTGCTTGATTTCATGTTATATATATACCCAACAACTACACAGTGAATACCAGCAAGTGAGCATGATTGGATGGTGTTGGCCAGTGCTTGTTTAAGTTGAGCTGCCATATACTTTTTGTGTTTGCTTGCGCGCTTGTGCAAGAAACACCTTAGGACAGTACTGCATTTCAGAGGTTTGTCAGGGACCAGTTCAATGCAGAGCACTGCACAGTGGGCGTGACCCTCACACACCAATGAACAGTGAAGCCCAGTGTGACAGCCATTGGAATTTCACAGCAGGAGCTGGTCTTCACTTGAGAGAAATGAACCATACCAATGAAAGTGCACTTCATTCCTCTCATTTGCATTTGCAAATCCCTCCCTCAGTGTATGTCATTGTCTGTTGCCACCGCCACTTCATTTACCTTGTATCTAGGTATAGACAAGCACAGTTTGCAGCAGGCACAGCATGACATGGCTATATATTGAGAACCCAGACAGAAACATGTGTCAGAATGGGCTGGTTTGAGACAAAAATGCACCTGCTTGAG
Organism: Neoceratodus forsteri; assembly: GCA_016271365.2. Lineage (NCBI taxonomy): Eukaryota > Metazoa > Chordata > Ceratodontiformes > Ceratodontidae > Neoceratodus > Neoceratodus forsteri. Next base: position 279,015,142 of record CM028136.1, on the reverse strand, counting down.
TCAAAGCTAGAAGATTTGGAGTGGCACAGTCGGCATTCCAAAATCATAGTCTTTGATCTCCCAGAAAAGCAGAAGAGCCCACCCTATTCAGTCTGCCCAATGATTATGTCTTAAATTAGTGAGTCTGTCCCTGAATGGAGAGGTTTACATTATTGAGCGGGCGCACTGCTCTCTACAACCTATGCCATTTAAGGGATCCCCTCAATGCCCCTTCATATTCAAGTTTATAAATTACTTACATAAGCAGCACCTCTTAGAGAAAATTAAGGAGCTGCGAGAGATTTCCTGGGAGGGCAACTGGTTGCAAATTGGGCAAGATCCACCTCGAAGAGTGCGCAAGCGTAGGGCACCCTGCCCCAGAGTCTCAGGCCCACCCTCTCCCACTCCTTCCTGCATGCATTGTACACGCGCAAGCTGCAAGTGTCCTATGAAAGAAGGTAAACATATATATTGTCGAACTCAAAAACATTGTGACATCCCTGAGCAACAACGTAGTAAGCGCACCAAATTTGCATAAGTCAGCTTTAAAAAAATTTGCAGCTGGAGGTCTCGGTAGTGGGAACATCAAGAACCAAAGCCCAGAGCCATTAGACAGGTTCCACTTTCTGCAGTACTGAGATATCGATGCTGTTGTGTCTTAACCTGTTTTGTGGGCCGGGTTTGCTGTCAGGGGTGGTATTCTCTCACACTCACCTTACAACTGTACAAACATCCTGCAAAGTTATCCATGTTGTCATGTACACTCCGTACTTAGAGAAAGCTCCAATTCAGATCTTTCTAAGTTATTTACTGTCATATCCAAGGGTGTGAGTTACTGCTGCTGGGTTACTCTTCTCCCAGTTTAAAAAAAAACTGCTGAGATCCTGAGGTCATGGAGGTGTTGAGCTCACACTTCAGTATGGGGCTTGGTACCTCAGCTGTGTTGGGTGACTGGGATGGGTACTCATGAGGGGCGGAGGCACCAAAAGTGGTCACCGAGTTCAAACTTCGCTGTGCTCAGACCCCTTTCCCCGGTCACTTTCTCAGCAGGATCAGCGAGGTGAAAAGGAGGACAAGCTACAAACAAGTCCATGAACAACAGAGTGAGTAAGTGATGTAAACTTTTGAACAATATTTCTTTATGAAATGTGCACACAATCCACTGATATTACAGTTGTAAATCCCTCGTCCCCATGGGTATCTCCAGATGACAGGTATACAGTGAAAGCTTCTACAATTCACACTTACATATGTGGATTTATCTTGAGAAACATTTGTCAAATGTCAAGTAGTTATCAAACTTGGTACAAGCAAAAAGTAAAGTCTCTTTTTTCAGAATCTTCCCAGTATTGCTAAACTGAGATGCAATATCTTGCTTTCAGTGGGGCTTTGTTTCAGTTCATTTTTAGGGATGGGAGGACTAAAGTACAGGTCACGGACTTCAAGTGACTGTTTCAAGATCATACAGTGAGCCAGTGCCATAGTGGAATTCCAACCTGTGTAATATAATAATTAAACGTCTGAAGGGACTCTAGGTTCTGCAGGACCCACTCTTTACCACATTATAAATAAGGATTAATCAGTATGCCATATAAACAAGTCCTAATTTATTAGAATACCTCAGCCATTCAGTTACCCAGTGCACCCAGTAAATCCCTTAATTATGAGACATTTGTTCAGGTTTTTCATGAAGGCATGTACTATGTTCATATCCACTGTCTCAGCTGGCAGGCTGTTCTTTAGGTTCACCACCCTATGGAAGAAAAAGTTCCTTCTAACATTATCCCCCAGTAATTTCCACCTCTGAGCTTTTGTGCATGTCACTGCATCTTGCTGGAGCACACAGATCAAATATCTCTGTTTGATCTTGTGGAACCCCTTTACCAACATGCAGAATACATGGAACAGATCCAGAAAATGGGCTGCTTCAGACAGCTGCAGTCCTGCAGGGCCCTGGGCACAGTGTTCATAAATGATTGCGTAGGAATGGGAAAAGCAGGTGCTGAGTTAGAGCTTATACAGTGCACACAAACTGACAGACTTTGGGGAAGAGCTGCCCAACCTGGGATCAAATGTGCCTGGTGCTGGATATCTAACAGAAGGCCAGGTGAGGAGCGCATTATGGTAAACTAGGTTTGCTGGCCAAGATACCTAGCTTCGCCTGATCTCTTTTCTTCTAGGTTGCTTGAAAGGACAGAGCATAGAACCTTACCAGAGCAAGGAAAAGGATTAAGGCTTCTTTTGGCTAGGCAGATTTGCTGTGTGTTGTTAATTTTATTTTGTACTCACAAGGATTGTTACTGTTTGTTGATAACATTTTATTGCTTTATTTTTCTCTGATTCAAATGTTGTTGCTGGGTATACCTTCTGCTGCATTATTACAGGGTGTGCCTACAGGTGTGCTTACAGATTACTGCTGTAATGTTCCGATTCAAATTGTCTTTTGCAAGGTATATCTTCTGTTACTGCTTTATTTTTCTCTGTAGCAAAGTGTTTCTTACAGGGTATATCTTCTGTGAAATTATTACAGGTGGTGCTTTACAGGTTTTACAGTTTTATCTATCATTTGGATAAGTTTTCAGGGCTACTGCATTTGTTGCTGGCTGATTGTTTTGCTCTTACCTCCTTGTTTCTTTCATCCATGGTTCTTCTTTTTCGGCAGGGGAAGGGCCCAACCACCCACCCTCATCCCCAACCACCCCACACTACACTCCTTTTATAGGGTAGCACAGTTGTGACATTTGCTGTAGCAAAACAGGAAGGGGTGGATCAGAGGGGCATCCACACAGTGACCTTATTTACAGGGGCACAAGTACTGTAATTTAACTTGTTATAACAAGTTATACAACAACAAACAAAGAAAACACAAAATCAAACTTTTGCTTTCATTTTCTTCCCTCTAATTACTCTGACCAGGTTATAAACCCAACAACTTATCTGGAATGGATATCATTAACTGCAGGTACTGCTGAACACTTTTCAGAAGGGCAGTTTTATAGGATTTAGGACACTGTCCTACATGCTGGGCCATTGGAGATCTAAGGACTCAGCTCTAGGCAGCATGGGCAGAGATTGTGTGCCTCAAATTGCATATTCAAGAGGAAATATATTACAAGAACCGCCCGCCATTTCCCCAACATCCAACAGAAGCATCTCAACCGCAGAAGGTAGTTGGTCCAGGAGGTCAGCTGATGGTTAGGAGGGACAAATCAGGTGCCCCATCAGTTGGTGCTCTCCAACATATCACCTCCACAAACCGTGTAAAAGCTACAAACAGGTATCTGCCTCTATCTCTGAAATCAAACGCAGGGGCAGAGGACACTGCAGAGCAAGACACTGCAGCACAGGAGCTAGCACAATAAAACTCTCCCAAAACAGGAACCAAAGCAAAAAAAGCAAAAAGGAAATCCAAAAACTTCTGATCATAGGAGACTCCATGATTCAAGGAGTTGATACATATCTCCAGCCAGGGGTAATGGCCAGAAGTCTCCCAGGTACATCAGCATGGAGAGACACTGGCTGCATTGCTAAAATTGTTCAGGAAGCAGGAGAAAACATTGACATCCTGGTACACATAGAGACTAACGGTCTCACCAGCCGGTCAGTTGTGGAGACCAAGGAACACCTGACCAGGCTGGGTGACAAACTATCATCCATTTCATCTGGCATGTCCTTTTCTGAGATCCTGCCAGTCTGGGAGAGGGAGGCAGATGGACGGAAGGTCAGAGAAGAGGAGATAGGGGAGCTAAACATGTGGTTCAAGGGCTGGTGCCAGGAAAAAGGACACAAATTTGTAGGGAACTGGCAACAGTTTTGGGAGCGAAAGTTCTTTAAATTTGATGGACTGCATCTGACTAAGGAAGGAGTCAGTGCATTGGGGCAGAATTTTGACATCTTTGCAGAATATTCAAACTAGCAAATGGGGAGAGGGGTGCAGCACCCCATACATTGAATGGGAAGAACACCCCTCCCCCCTTAGCTAGTGGTCAAACAGGAGATCAGCATGTTTGTAGTTCATTTTCATCACCAGGTAAATAAAAAGGTCTGGCTCCCCATATGATGCACAGGGGAAATGCCAGACCTCGCCCAACAACTAACACACTGAAATCTGGCCAATGGAAAATCATGTACACAAATGCTTTCAGTCTGGGAAACAAGATCCCAGACCTGCATGCAATAATGACAGAGGCTAAATTGGACATAGTAGCCATTAATGAGACATGGTTTACCAGTAACCACACTTGGGAGACTTCAGTACCTGGCTATGTACTGTTCAGAAGAGACCGAGGTGCAAAAAGGGGGAGTGGAGTGGCCCTTTATGTCAATGAAAATATCAAAGCTACAAAAATTCAGAATACACATAAAGAGCCAAAAGAACTATGGGTCACCTTGGAAGCAGGAAATGGGACAGCCATATGAACTGGGGTTGTGTTCAGGCCAATAAATCCTCAGGTGAAATGTGCAAACTGGAATGCAGGAATGCAGGAGACTGGTGCTCATACAATGTTCCAGTCAGACCCAATTAAACATAAAGCAGAAGAATATCTGGCACACAGGAACAGGGTGCAGTAAGGTTAATTTATTAAGGCACACATGTCAATTGTAGCAAACCCCATCCCCAAAATACAGCAAATAAAAGGACAGACAAATGAACCCCCACGCTTCAACTCTAAACTCGAGTCTTCCTCAGGGGGTGTGGCATATACTGAGAAACTACCCTTTTATACACGCCATCATTAATTTACACAGGTGAAAAATATTTAGAAATGTGTGCACATGTTATCAAAACATCAATCATCTTATTAGCTAAATACAAAAACACTTTGATTCATTCTCAAATGGCTAAATATACTATGGAAACCCCTCATTATTATTTCTTTCATTTCAAAACGTGCTTGGTTACTATGAGCCGCTCATTTAGCGCTCAATAGTTAAAAGGAAACCATATACATTCCAAATGGGATATTTAATTTAAAAGTGCACAAAATCGATCTAAGAGAAAACAAGTTATAACAGTCGTTTGAGCATCGACTATCTTTATACACAAGTTGCAGCACATTTATATTTGGAGCCTGATTCGTGTGGAGTTTGCTCTGAAAAAGAGAAACAGTTCGTAAAAAGAAAATGTTAGCAACAGTGTAATAGTAGAAGTACAAATTTTAAAGAGCATGAAGGAATATTCAGCTAAGCTAGTGATACATAAACACAGAATTTAAAAGTACGACTTCATTATAAATGCAGTACATGGTGAATATAGGGCAGTTGGAAGGGAAAGAAAAGGGGAAAAGAAATTTAAGCAAAACAAGAAAAACTACAGAAGCAAGAGAAGTACCAATAACGTTACATGATATACACTAAATTTTAAAGCTATCTTTAACAGAGAAGCTCAATCCAAATCAACTGAGTACATTTCATTTATTGCTTCAAATATGGTTTAAGGTCCCACTGATTGTTTAGTCCCTGTGATTTTACACTTTGGAGTTGAAAAATCCATCTACATTATTTCTGCAACAAAATGTTTGGTCTGTCGCCTCCACATTTAAGAGTAGGGATCCACTCCAGCCCTGTAAACTTTAAATCTGCAGCATTTGAGGAATAGTGCATCATAAAGTGTGCTGCATTTGAAAATGAATCAAAGTGTTTTTGTATTTAGCTAATAAGATGATTGATGTTTTGATAACATGTGCATAAATATTTTTCACCTGTGTAAATTAATGATGATGTATATAAAAGGGTAGTTTCTCAGTATATACCACACCCTCTGAGGAAGACTCGAGTTTATAGTAGAAGCGCCAGGGTTCATTTGTCTGTCCTTTTATGTGCTGTATTTTGGGGATGGGGTTAGCTACATTTGGCATGTGTGCCTTAATAAATTAACCTTATTTCACCTTGTTCCTGTGTGCCATGTATTTTTCTGCTTTATATTGTGTACAGGCCTCCAGACCAGGGGGAGGACATAGACACATTACTATTAGAAGATATACAAAACATGACAGCTAAAGGGGAGATTCTGATAATGGGAGACTTCAACATGCCAGATACAGATTGATCAATACCAGCAGGAACATCTGCCGGAACTAGACACATGGTGGATTACCTGCAAGGGTGGGGGGCCTCAAACAACTGGTACAACAGCCCACATTAGTGAAAGGAGAAAGTTCAGAGGGGGTATTGCTAAGATCAAAGATGATAAGGGGCATGTGAGGATGAGGACCATGTAAAAGCATCTATCCTAAATGGATACTTCTGCTCAGTATTTACTGAAGAGAGAGGTAGGCAATGCCCACAGCTCAGCACCATGGACACGGGGGGGGGGGAGGGAATGCTAGTCCCTTCACAAAAGAAAGGGTCCTACAAGAGCTTAATAAGCTCAGGGTGGACAAGGCAATGGGACCTGATGACATACATCCCAGGGTACTAAAGGAGCTAAGGGTGGAACTAGCAGAGTCATTATCAGAACTGTTTAGTGAGTCTCAGCATAGAAGAGGTCCCAGAAGACTGGAGAAGGGCTCATGTGATCCCACTCCACAAGAGTGGTAGCAGGGGGGAGGCAGGGAACTACAGACCAGTCAGTCTTACCTCAGTAGTGGGCAAGATTATGGAGGCACTCCTTAAGAAAAGGATAGTGCAACACCTGGAATTCATAAGGGGCACAGGATCCAAGACCACATGGGTTTACAAAAGGAAGGTCCTGTCAAACTAGTCTCATAGATTTCTTTGACTGGATAACCAGAGTGGTGGACCAAGAGGGAGCAGTTGTTGTCATCTACCTTGACTTCAGCAAAGCTTTTGATACTGTTCCACATAGAAGATTGATTAATAAGCTAGGTAGGCTCAGTGTGGGTCAGAAGTTGGTCAATGGGGTGGCAAACTGGTTGACGGGCAGAAAACAGAGAGTTGTGGTAAATGGTATACTGTCAGAAGAGATGCAAGTCACAAGTGGGGTACCTAAGGGATCAGTCCTGGGGCCAGTTCACTTCAATATCTTCATCAGTGACATTGCAGATGGACTGGAGGGTAAGGTTTGTCTGTTTGCAGATAACACAAAGATCTGCAGCAGAGTAGATGATCCAGATGGGGTGGGCAGAATGAGAAGAGATATGGATAGACTAGCAAAATGGCCGGAAGAGTGGCAACTGAGGTTTAATGCAAAGAAGTGCAAAATCATGCACATAGGGAAGAGAAACCCTGAAGCTACGTATAGGCTGGGAGGGGAGTTGTTGGCAGTCACAAGGGAAGAAAGAGACTTGGGCATCATCATCACCGATGACCTGAAATCATCCAAGTAGACCACTAAAGCAGTTGGTAAGGCTAGAGGGATGTTGGGGTGTATCAGTAGGAGTATCACAAGTTGGAAGAGGGAAGTAATAATCCCTCTTTACAAGACACTGGTTAGGCCTCATCTGGAGTACTGCGTGCAGTACTGGAGGCCACATCTTCACAAGGACATTAACCAAAGTGAGACAGTCCAGAGAAGGGCAACCAAAATCTTGCAGGGACTGCATCAGAAAACATATGAAGACAGATTAACGGAGCTCAGTGTGTATATCCTAGAGCAAAGGAGGGAGGGAGACGATATGATCGAAACATTCAAACACCTTAAGGGTATTAACAAGGTGAAAGAGTCTAACATGTTTCAATATAAGAAAAATAGCAGGCCAAGAGGACACAGCATGAGACTAGAGGGAGGCCGATTAAGGGGTAATGTGAGGAAGTTCTTTTTCACAGAAAGGGTTGTGGATGCATGGAACGGCCTACCTCAGGAAGTGGTGGATATGAATACAGTGCAGGGCTTCAAACAGGCATGGGATAGGCATAAGGGAGCAATACAGACGAGTATGAATAGATAGGCCATTGACTGAGCAAAGGCTGTTGGCACATTCATAAGGTAAAAAAAGAAATGGGCAGACTGGATGGCCCTTGCGGTCCTTATCTGCTGTCAACTTCTATGTTTCTATGTATTGGAAGACAGGGATGAGGTGCGGTCACTGGCTCGGGTCCCAGTGGGGCAACACTTGGTAGGCTGGTCCTTTTAAACTTGTCACTAAAATATGGGATGGCAGTGTTATGCCCAGAAAATTTTCAAAAGGACGGGGGCATTTGTCTAGAAATACAGGTGTGATTATAATGTCACCTTTACTAATTTGTTTTTACCCATTTCTGAGTTCATCTACCTTTTTTTCTTTCTGCTTGTTTCTTTATGGCTGTGGGTCACCTATACATTTTTCTCTATGTAAGTATCCCCAAATGCTGTAATGAATCAAACATTGGACATAGAAGCTCTGAACAATATGGAAGCAAGTGCTTTTATTTGTGCAAAGCTTAATATTTTTATTTAGTGTCAATAAATTGCTGTGAAGTTCTGCTGTAAAGTCTTTACTGAATCATATCTGTGTGAGCCACCACAACTGTCCTAGCTGGGATAGTAGTAGTGCTTGTGGTCATGCAACCCTGCCAGCATCTGGTGTTACAACAGTGGCAGACGTAAGAGTGTCTTGGCATATGTGGATCTGCTGGGACAAACAGTAGTGCTTGTGGTAGCACAGTGCTACCAGGATCTTGTGGGATAATTGTTTATGATGATGGTAGTGTCCCAGCATGTGCTGGGATATGACAGGGACAAGGGCTTAGGCAGCTGGTGACAGTCAGTTGCCACAAAACTATTTAGCAGAAAGCTAAAGTGTTGGGGGGGGGGGAGCAACTTTTATGAACTGGGCTATTTTACTGAGTGAATTTCCAGAACATGACGAACAGCAGTTTGAGTTTGGTTTTAATCCCAGACTTGAAAAAAAATATATTAATAATAAATAATAAATAGGCAGGAGGGAGCTGGGAGAGACAGAAACGACAGGCTCACCAGAGCATACACAGACAGCTACAGAAGCCAGTGTCCTCGGAAGGATTAAACTGTACTGTGTGGACTCTGGACTGGAACAAATTTATTCAAGAAATGAAATAAAAAAATATATATGCAGGGAGGGAGGAGGAGTCAGGAGAACAGAGACAACAGCAGGCCTCTCCAGTGAGCAGCTGCAGCCTGGAAAATCAGCAGACAGCAGCTAGTAAATTCAGACGTGTGCACTGATTGAAACATCATAGCATATGCTTCTAAAATGCACCATTTGTCACCAAATTCTTCAAAATTTTTACGGGGGCAAATCTCCCCCAGACTCCCCTTTTGGGAAAAAGTTGCTGATGGGGCATGCCCCCCCCCCCAACACTTTTAGAATCCTGCTTCACGCTTCTGGCGCCCATACTGAGTCACTGGCTTTTTCTTCATTTCCTTTTCCTACTGTACATTGACCACATGGAGCACCTCGGACTTTGCTATTATGACACTGCAGGACTTTTCTGTGTTCAGTCCGGGACTGCTGATTCCATTTGTTGTTAGTTTCGTTTAGTCTGAAGATTTTGCACCAATTCGGAATGTTTCTGCAGTTTTCTATTTGATCCTACCTACAATACTCAGCGATTCTTTTTTGGGCTACCTTCTGCTATCTGGCCTCTTTGGACCTTGTATATTTCTTTCAAATCTCTGTTTATATATGGCATGGCATCCCCGCTTTTGTTTCTTTTATCTTTCTCCCTGGACTGACCTGACTGTTAATTTGCGATGTGGGATTATTGTCCGAACCATGTCAGACATCGGAACTCAGGTTGAAAAGAACATGAAGCTTCTGTGTTGAGTATCTGATTTTCTTCTGCCCTGACTTCATGGAGTCCCTTGTGCTTTGACATTGTGTTTCTGCAGGACCTTTTTTATGTTCAGTCAAGGCCACTCTGTTATTCCAGCCTTGTTTTATTTACTAGCTGACTCTGTGACATGGGTTTATGCCATCCTCAGTGCAAGATATTGCCAGTTTTCTCATTAAAGATTCTTCTTCAGCATGTTATGCTGTATGGAGCCGGATGCTATTATGTCTTTACTTTCAGCAATGGACATATGCCCGAGTTTTATTCATATTGGGGATGTTTTGCAGGTAGACCCTCTGTTGGACTATGAAACAATTTGTTGTGTAATGTGATGCCCTGATTGTTGCATGTAACTTAACCTACGTGAGTCTCCTTGACAAATAATGCAAATAATTAGAAGGTAGTACAGCACAGTGGTTTAAGGCTCTAACGTGGAGACCTGGGTTTGAATCCCACAGCCCCCACTTGCATACTGTGTGACCCTAAGCAAGTCACTTAACTTCCTTGTGCTCCCAGGTAACACCTGAAAACAAGCTTTCAGCTTAGTGTGTCTCTCCTGGTAAAATAACAAAAAAAAATTAAAAAAACAATACAGATAAAGCCTTGTATTGTTTGTTTCTATGGCCTGCTATGTGGAATGCTGCTTTGATCTGGGATTTAAGCTTGAAGCTTGGCTGGGAAGTTGCAAGATTCAAGGCCCATTCTGGCAACCCCCTTTTTGTGTTTGCTTGTGCGCTTGTGCAAGAAACACCTTGGGACAGTATTGCATTTCAGAGGTGTGTCAGGCAGGAGTCCAAAGCAGAGCACTGCACAGTGGGCGCAACCCTGACGCACCAATGAACGGTGAAGCCCAGTGTGACAGCCATTGGAATTTCACAGCGGGATCTGGCCTTCACTTGAGAGAAATGACCCGCACCAATGAGAGTGTGCGCTTCATTCCTCTCATTTGCATAGCCGCCATTACAACCCAAATCCCTCGCTTAGTGTATGTCAATGTCATTGTCTGTTGCCGCCGCCACTTCATTTACCTTGTATCTAGGTATGGACAAGCACATTTTGCAGCAGGCACAGCGTGACATGGGTATACATGGAGATCCCAGACAGAAAGATAGTTGTAAAAGCTGGTATGTGCACACCCACAGGATATGCCTCCTAACAGCGTTTCTTTGTCTGTGTCGCCATGGTGTGGGGGTGGCAAAGTGCTCAGAGTTCATGGTACATTGACTTTACATTCAGTGCCAAAGTGATCAAGACAAGTGGTAGGCAGCCACTGAGTAGGGCACAATTAGTATCGGCGATGCTGACAGACGGAGAGACAGGCAGCAGATCCTTGTGTGTGGTGGTGCTGGTGGCAAGGTGCACAACTCAGAAAGGCGAGGACCCTCTCCAACAGTGCAAGGAAGCAGAGGCAGTGGTAACAGAGACCGAAAGAGGAGACAGTAGATCGTTGGGTGAGTGGTGGGGTTGGTGCCAAGGTGCACTACTGATCACGAGAGAGACAGAGAGCAACCTGCCACTGGACAGATATAGGAAACTTGAAATCAGTGTGTCCTCTGCTCTCTGTCTCTGTCTGTCTGTCTCTCTCTCTCTGTGTCATCAAGTGTCTATGTTGTCCTTTTCACGCTGCACAAGGAGGTATTTTATTCTCTCCACAAGCAGCATCGGATGTCCCTGGCCACTGGCAAACTTGCCAGGACTGTCAGCCTCTTGCCCGTTCTCCCCATGAGCAGCAGTGGATGTCCCTGGATGTGGTTTTTGAGAGCTCCCCAACAGTGCAAGGAGGCACTGGTGGTATTGACAGAGATTGAAAGAGAGACAGAAGCAGCAAATGGGTTGGTGAGTGGTGCAGTTAGTGCCAAGGTGTGTAACTGACCATGAGAGAGACAGAGAGAGAGCAACCTGCAGCTGCACAGAAATAAGAAACTTGAAATCACAGTGTTCCTCTGTTCTCTGTCATCAGCTGTTTGTGTTGTTCTTTCCGCTGTGCACACAGAGATATTTTATTCTCCCCACAAGCAGCATCAGATGTCAATGGCCACCAGCAAACTTGCCAGGGCAGTCAGCCTCTTGTACATTCTCCCTGTGAGCAGCAGCCGATGTCCCCAGCTGTCGGTGACAGGAATTATATTGTGCCATGGTGCTTGTCAGAGAGGCACACTGAGGACTGCACAAGAGGCATGAGAACAAGGGAAAGGCAGCCCAGGCAGCAGCCCTTGCATGGTAGCCCCATAAAAAGTCACCAGCACATAATTGTGCTGTTTATTTGTTGATGAGTGGCACCATGAAAATACCAAAGAACTTAGTAGCTACATAATAGAGAGACCAAGAATGAGTGCGCGAGAGAGAGAGACACACACACACAGGGAGAAAGTCAGAGCACTGCAGAAATCAGGCAAGTTCACAGCCCAGCAAGTCATGTGTTAAGTATTGTAGGAACATACAGATGTCAGAAATGAATTCAGGACTCTATTTCTGGCACTTCTATGTTCATACAGTACATTACATATGTATCAGTTATAGTGGCCACTTTTTTAGTCAGTGGGATACACACATTTTTTCCCTATTCAAGCCAGGGAAAACATTTTCCTGTCTTTTCTTTTTATTTGTAAACATAACTCATGTTCTATGTGCAATAACCCACTCCAGGGTATGTGGTTATTGGGGATTATACAATGCATAAAAAAATACAGATCCCTCATTGGCCAGCTGGCACTATCACCCCGTTGTAAAATACAGCATTACCAACAGGAAAAAGTGCCAGCTGTGCCAACCTCGCGCTGCAACCCAATTAAAAACACTCTGACCCCGTCGTTAAATCCCAAAGCCGCCATTATACATCAGCGTAATGGAAAAACCCAAACCGATCATTTAAAAACATGAGCCTCCAAACAAGTTTTGATTTGATCGATAATGAAGAGCTTGAAGCAATATTCAAAGCAATTGAAAACGGCGATAATGCCGAAATAAAAACTGAAAATCCATCTAAGCAAAAAGCAACACCACAGCCGCCACAAACGCCCGTTGGTCTGCCTGAAATGCCCAGCCTAAACGTGACAACCAGCCCGCTCGAAGCACGTCCAATTACAGCGGAAGACAGCGATAACAAGAAAATAAAAAAAATACCTCAGAAGTCATCCAAACTGCCACCAAGAAAGCTCATCCCTCTGCCTCACATCCCCAGCGTTAACGTCACACACAGCCCGCTCGCAGCACGTCCAAGTACCGCACAGGAGAATTCAAACACGGCGCTTCCCTTCAAAGGCCACACCAGCCAATCAAGTTAAACGAAATGTAAAAACACAAAAAATAAACACTTCTTTATGTTACAAGCAAACCCACTGTATGGACTATTTTTTGCATGGAAGGATATTCCACTATTTCTTACTTTTTACACACAACAAAGTATCACAATTAAATTACTATTCACATTTTACCACACACAACATTTTATAATTGCAATAAACCACTCCAGAGTGTTGGTGATGCTGAGTTTACCACGCCTGACGAGTCGCATACCGGCCCGCGGCCCGTGACCAAACCACGCCAGGCGCAGTAAAACCAGCATCACCAACACCCTGTCGCGGTTTATTGCTTATCAATCAACACTTCGGTGCAGTGAGGACACTCTGCCTGTGGCCTCGTGCCTCACAACGCACCCAGGGTGTTGATTAATTCCCAGTAACCCCATACCCTGCTGTAGGTTATTGCTTACAGATATATATTGTGTAAGCCCCCTCTATGAGCTTACTATATAGTGAATAAACAACAAAGATATTTGTGCTGCTTCCAAGTCCAGGTGGGGTGCAAACTCAGTTAGTCAACCACGTAAAGCACCACTGTTAAAGATAGTTACACTCCAAGGTAGAGAGACACACAGAAACAAATGTTGCAAAAAATACTCTTAGTTTATCCAACTGGAAAGTGTTACTGATCAGGCAATGCTCCAAACCAATTGCCTATGTTTTCTCATTAAGTCTTCTTCTGGGCCCCTGGAGGAAGACCTAATGGTCGGGCCAAAAGGGCTTTTGTTTTGGAGCATTGCCTGATCCTGTAACATTTTCCAGTTTGATAAAGCAAGTGTATTGTTTGCAGCATTTGGTTTCTGTGTGTCTCTCTACCATGGAGTGCAACTCAAATCTTTGACAGTGGTGCTTACTATATGGTGCCGTGGTATCATGCTTACTCAGTCTCCATAGGCCCCCTGCCAGTTTAAGGGGTCACAGGGGCAGCAGGGGAAATTTATCACAGCATTTACAGAAATATGATATGTTTGTGCAATGAATCTTCTTTCACAAAATGAGATTAAGATATAGTATAGGAAGTAGTACTGTATTTTTTGGGGACGTAAGAATAGACCAATAAGCATTACCAATTAATACTGAAAAATGGACACCACATGGGTTCACATACATGGCTGTACTTGGATAGATACAATAAATATAATTATTGAAAAATCTGTGTTTTTATTTATAAGAACTGATGGTCAAGCATGTTTTTTAGAAGACGGACTACATTTAAGGGTAAGAAGTGTTTGGGATTTGTGCAATGGGAAATTATTTTCATGAGAAACAAAGATAAAAAGAAATAATTCAGTAAATTAAACATATGTTTGAACCAAAGAATGAGGCATGTATGAGTCATAGTCCCTCCAAATGGATTTACTTACTGAAGGACACTCCTCCCCCCCTTACACACACACGCACACATACACACACACACACCTTGTCTTACTGTTTTCCTAAAAAAAAAAAAAAAAACTTACTTTGCCCTGCGGCTCCTCCAGTCCCACCCTCACACACCCACACCTTTGTTTACATTCCAGTCTCACTTAGTAGCACCTCCTTCTCAATTCCTCCCTACTGTTCTTAATAAATATGTTTTCAACCTAATTCACACCTGTGTATTTCCGTACTCATTCACATACACAACATCAATACTTTTCTGCCACTCTTATGATGCATCTATCTAACTCCGGCAATACCAATGCAAATACAAGCAAGCAAACATTCGGCATTGTCAAATGCTTGTTTAACTGTGAAGTACTGTTGCAGGATTTGCAGCTTTGAGGGCGAGCAGCAAGTGCATCATCACCATGATTACGGATATTTAGACCAAAGCCAGAGTACTACAGAGAGAGCAACCAAGAACAAGCCATCCTTACTACCTGCAAACTACAGTCTGTGTGACTGACTGTGAGTTGACAGTGCACGCTGCTGAAGCACTAACATGCCCCCATCATCCTTAGTGAATCAGGAAGCACCTGCACCATATCACTAGGGAGGCCCTCCCATATCGCTCAGCTGCTATGAATTCCGCATAGCACTATGATTTTCACACTCAAATTTACCCTTGCTCCTCACAAGTTTATCGATGTTCCTTATAATGTTAGAGCTTATCACTTATTATATGGGGTCCACTATCTGTAGACAAAATATTGTTTAAAAGAAGAACGAGCTCCACATTCTGTCCCTTTGCTATGACTGTTGAAGGCCAGTGCTATAATGTTTAATGCTGAGAGGTTGAGAGGTATGGGCCCTCCCTTATTACATGGATACACATAATTAGATGAGCTAATGGGGACCTTGAGCTCAAAGGCCGGGGAGAGGGGGTTGGGAAGGACCGCAGCAGCATGCTGCATGGCAAGAAAGTACATACAGATGCCTGCACCTACATGGGAGACAACACTACAGTCAAGTCACTTTCCCATGCATGCAACATCACGACTGAGCATGAATAACGAACCACCACAGGGAGACGAAGATGATATTTTTTTTTTTTAGTAAAGATGGTTCCTCTCAATCACCTACTGAGTATTTATTTATTTATTTAGTTTTTGTTGACTGGGAAAGGAGGACTAGACAATTCTGCCTCTTTTCAGCCTCATCTTGGTGGAGGGGGATACAGATGGATGCCAACTGACACTGAACCAGTTTAAGCTGTTGGTGGTATTTTTAGTGATAATATAGGCTGCTGTCTCAGAATGCTGATAATGTTTTTATAGCTGGTTCCACCATATTTTTTTTAAATCGGGTCAGAAAAGTTCTGTTATTATCTTAGGAAGCAATGGAGTGGTTGAAGGACTGGCTCATGGACATTTGGTAGTGGAACTTTGCTGATGTTTTACCATAGGAACCTCCAGATCTATGAAATGCTCTATTTATGGAGTGCAATTTGCTATGTGACTCACCTATTGGCTACAACATATTGTTCTTCCACACTGTCATAACAAAAAAGGGCCCTTTGCTTGTATATTAGCTTCTTATTCACTCAAAATATTAATTTCTTTACTTTGGGGTAAGTGACTATTATTGTACCCCGCCCCCCTTTGCCACCCATTATTGTCTAGGGGCCCTGCTGGTAGCCTGGGGGGGTACAAACTGGAAAACCTTCCAGGTATGAGGCCTACAAGTCAAAACAAAACAAGATCTTATTTCAATTGCAGTTCTTAACAGCATAGTGCAGATTATGTTCATACCCACGGGCTACAGCTTACCACCTGCTGCAACTTCAGGCTGGGCCAGGGAGGACAAAAACTGGAATGGCTTATTTAGAGAAAGGAATTAGTTAGTTCACTAAACAATCCTAGCAGACATGAAGTAAAAGAACAAATAAAGAAATTTAATTCTGTTTCTCTTTAAAATTAATAAATAACATAAGTGCACAGGTCTATGGCGCTAGGAGACAGAACAGGTGCAGGGCATAATATGGGAGGTACTAAGAGTACCAGGCTTATACAAGTGCATTAAACAGGCCTAGAAAAACAGACTCCACACAGATACCCAGAGCTGGAGTGATGCTGAGGACCTTGGAGGGTATAATAGCATGTCCAAAACCAATACTTGGGGAGTGCTTTACTCCCCAGTCCAAAGTAACCATTACTGGAGATGCGGCCTCAAACACACACCGCAGCCACTCTGAAAACCTTGCCAGAAAACCCAACCAGTTTGTAACCCTCTTCCTAATGAGATAGGATGCCAGCTTGAAATAAAGCATGTATGGCTCGGCTCCAGCCTTTCAGTAACTCTTTCTGTGCATTTCTTTAATGGGTCTAACATGGGACCTGCCTCAGACATGGACAGAGCAGGCCCGATAAAATGAGATCTCAGAATGCACCCACTTACTTGCCTAGAGCAGCATGCTACACCAGGAACACAACCGTCTCAGAGCTGCCACATCCAAGGTGCCCTGCCACGGCCCGGCCACCGCCATGATAGCCCGACTGCCATACCTTTCTTTTGGACACTAGGCCTCTCAAACCCAGTCATGATGGGCTTACCTCCTGGCTGCGTCCTTCCAGCAGCTGAGCTCACAGGATCCCAGTTGCCATGCTGCTTTCACCCTCCCTATCGGAGAATAAAAAAACGCATAGCTATTGACACTAGAAACAGCCGGTACCTCCCGGGCCGGGGGTTTAAAACCCCAGCCTGACTTGCCCTACATTCAGCCGCTGGCTCTCCTCTCTATGGGGAACTCTCCCCTTTAAAACCTGAGCATGGAGCAATGCCCCCTTGGAGGAGGAACATGGGAATGTCCAAAACAGGAACCTAACCAACAGGGGAGAATATGGCACACTACGCCAGCCCTGAGGGGGTGGCTTACACTCTTCCCCCCCCAAATCCATTTCCTCCTGGAAATGGGGCAACTAGCCATCCAAAACTGTGCCTACTAAAACGGGTATGAGCACTTCCCACCCAGAAGCCACTCCCCAGGGCATACCAGTAAATCCATGACCCACCTCCTGGGGGCCTACTTTCCATACCCCTATGTGGAGCTGCTCCTGCCCAGAACAATGATAGCTGAAACTAAGATTAAAATGATAAAACATTAATGTTAGGCTGTCACTTAAACAAAGTTATCTAACATGATATCTGATTGATAGAAAACAGTTCAAACCTCTTGGAAAGGAAACTGTTGCACCTTACATTCTTGTCTTTCCCTCCTCTTCTATACACTCTAGCTCTACTCCCCACTCGGCTGTCCCTACTGTTTTTACAGCTCTTCCACCTGGAATTTTCCTCTATTAGTCTGTGTGTCCCAGGTTTCCATCCCCCAGCCTCAAACCCTGTACTTTTGGCTCTGCAGCCTGTGTCTCTACCACTGTACCATTGGGACTGTATAGTTTCTCCCCTCTTTATTTTACCTTAGCTACTTTCCCCCCACTGTGGCCACTAGGTTCCTGATTCCCTCCATGGCTAGCACTGACCACTGCTCCTTTCTGATGTATATTTTGCTGTTTATATTGCTCATCACCTGCACGTCTGACACACCACTGTTCAGCCTCCATATATACCTGGTGCCTCCCCTACCATTCCCAGTTGGAGTATGCCCCCACTCTCATATGGACACCCCTGCCCCTCCTTCACCAGCCATGCCCTCTGACATATGCATGCCTCCCACTTATGCCCCCTCTTGCTATTTGTGATATTTACCCCTCTCTGACTTGGACCCTCCTTTCTCATGTCATCCCTTTCATTTGTGACCTACCCATTCCAGTCCTTGTTCCACACTCCACCAGTCTAGGATGGCTAGATAACAGGACCTTCAAAGTACTCATGCTAGCAGTCCATCGAGCCCTTCTGCTTCTCTTACTCCTTTCTGGTAATATTCATCCCAACCCTGTTCCTCACCACTCCCCCTTAACCAAGCACTTTGCAGCCAGTGAGCTTCAGATTGCATCCCTCAATATCTGTAGCCTTCTTAAGAGATTTGACAACCTGCAGGGCTAGGTTGCCCAACAGTGACCTGACATCATCTCTAGTTGAGACCTGGCTTAATAATAGCACCCCTGACTCTGCAGTTTCACTTACAGGCTACACACGATATTGTGCAGACAGACTTGGTAAATGTGGGGGGATGTGCCATATACCTCTGTGACTCCCTGCAAGGACAAGTCTTTGCTCCCCCAGTCCTGGAAAATGGTGCACAGGTTCTCTTGCTGAAAGTTACCACCACCTCTGCAAGGGACCCGCGTTTCATCTCCCCGGTTTACATACCCCCCAGGAACCTAAAAGTTGCCTTCCAGTCAGTCATTACCTACCTCTCCCAAGTTTCTGACAAGGCTGAAATCATCGTACTAGGCGATTTCAATGCTAATTGATTCTCCGACACTTCTGCTCCCCTAAAGGATGCCATAACAGCCTCTGACTTTACCCAATTAGTTCCCACTGCCACCCGCTATAATCCAGAATGGGTACCTCGATCCCCCTTGATCTTATACTCACAAATCGTCCACACAGAATCATGAAAGTTAATGTACTACCAAACTCGCTGAGTGACCAGTCCCCAGTCCTATGCCACTGGATCTATCAAGCTAAAAAAAAAAACACTCAAAACTATTCTGCAATGGTGGCTCAAACCTAGTAAACTGGGATGCCTCAAACAATACCTTAACAACAGGGACTGGACCCCCAGCCCTGGAGACCGGGTCACCAGCCAACAGGTAACTTTACCAGGCAGCCAGGAACAAATGCACCTGGAATATCCATAAGGCTAAGGCCGAATACTATCAGACTACCCTAACAGCTACATGGGACTCAGGATGAAATTTTTGGAAAAACCTAAATGAACTTAATGGTAAACCTGTAACCCCCCTCAAATGTATGTAAATGGGTGTGTCACAACTGACACAGAACTCATAGCTAACTCACTTAATTCCTCGTTCTCTAATCTCAGCTCAGTGCTCCCCACCAATTGCTTTGCCCCAAGCCCTCCGTTGCTGCTGTCTCTAAAGTCCCCCCTTTTCATTTCAGAGTAGTCTCCTAACACGAGGCTGCCCCATTGCTCCTAAAGGCAATTCTCAACTTTAAACTGCTTAGACTGACTTTTAATGAGGTACTCCACCCACTCACAACTCTCTTAAATTGCTCCCTGTCACTAGGTCGTTTCCCTGCAAAAATGGAAAACTGCCCTTATCACACCTATCCATAAATGTGGGGACCATACATTGCCGGATAACTACTGCCCCATATCAATATTCCCACCTCTCTCCAAAGCTTTAGAAAAAATAATTGCAACTCAACTCTCTGATCACCTAACCAAATACAGCCTCCTTTGCGATGAACAACATGGCTTCCAGAAGAGCCACAGCACCACCACTGCTCTTCTGGAATTCACCAGTGCCTTACACACATCTCTAGATATCGGTCAACTAGCAACTGTTGTATTCGTAGATCTGTCAAAAGCTTTTGACACTGTTCACTGCTCACTGCTACTATCCTCCCTGACCCACCTCGGCCTGGTACAAGATGCCCTCTCCTGGTTTCGTGACTATCTTACTGACAGAATGCAACAAGTAAGAATTACGAATACCCTGTCCTCTCCCCCCCAGTTACATTGGGGGTCCCTCAGGGATCCATTCTCAGTCCCCTTTTATTCAGCCTATTTCTGAACACCCTCCAGAGTGCGTGCTCTGGTAAACTCCTTCTATATGCCGATGATGCGGTGCTGTTCCACACCCACCCTGACCCTACCACCCTACAACTGTTGCTTCAAAAATCCTTCACTGAGGCTGAGTCATGGTCCACTGACCATAGAGTTGCACTCAACTACAAAAAAAAAAATTGTTATTTGCCCACCCCCAAAACAAGCACAGTTCACACCCCCTGTTCATAAAAAAATGTCTGTAATGAAACACTGGAGCAAGTCACTTCTTTTAAGTATCTGGGGGTTACACTCACCTCAGGATTAATAACATATCATGAACATGTCCACCTCCTAACCTTGGCTGTCTGTACATGCATTGGGCTCCTACACCACTACAAACACTGCCTCCCCCTGATGCCCTTAAGCTGGCAATCTCCTCATCCATCCTCTCACTCATCGACTATGGAATCTTGATCTATGGTGCAGCTGACAACATAGCCCTTAATAAAGTCAGGACTGTCCTGAATAAAGCCTGCAGGCTGGCCACCAGCAGTGACCGCCTGACCCACACATGTACGCTTTAAGCCCACACCAACTGGCTCAATTTTGATGGGCGACTGAAGTACCAGACCTGTTTCTTTGCCCAAAAAAATAGTACAGGCCTCACCCCCCCCCCCCGGTCTCACATCCCTACTGAAACTGGCTCATTTCACCAAAAACACACATCACTCTGAGAAATCCCACTTTCAAGCCCCCCTCTGCAAAACCTCTGTGGGACAGAGAATCTTCCGCTATAGGGCTCCACTCTGGTCCAATGCACTTCCCATACCATTACTCTCAGCCCCCAAACCTGGCCATTACAAATCCCTCCTTCAGATCCACATCCAGCAGGAGGCTGCCTGTGATTGCTATTGTCCTCCTTAGATTGGCCAATAGGCCATGTCCTTGGACAAAGGACCATTCCTTATGCTGGTCCTGCTGAAAATGACACACTGTTAGTAAGAAGCTCTCGCCTAGGCTCTGCTGGTTGCCCTGGTGACCTAAGAATTTGATGTCTCTGTATTTTGTTTTCCAAAACATTCATTGTAAACATGTATTCTTTTTCTGCTCTATGTAAATTGTCTAATGTAATTACACTAATCTCCTGACATGGAGCCTTTGTAAAGGAGTCTCTGACTCAAAGGTTGTAAATTCCGATATGTATCAATAAATAAATAAATTAATTGAATAAATAAACAGACTTGCTGAACAGTCCTGGCATATCACAAGCACTGGGTGTCTTCCTCTGATGGCAGGCCTGCCACCGCAGAGGAAATACTAAGCAGGGTCTGGCTTGGTAATTTCATTTGCAAATGAGTCAGTGGATATTATGTAGTGTTTCATGTGACAACCAGCAGCCACATCCTGGATAAGGGCATACTGCTTGAATAAAGTTTTTTTTTTTTTTTTTTTGCAGTTAGTCTTTTTATTGGAAGATTTCAGACTTTGTTACAGAACTTTAACCATTAAATCAAATGGCTGCCAGAGTGGTTTACAACATTACCACTCATTACACACAGCCGAAGCTCTAGGACTACATCACAGGACAGGCATATCTATAGGTCATACATCTAGTTATTCAGACATCTTCTACAGGATGACTATACACCTAGTTAATCATACAACGGAGATAATAAGAGGCAACGTAAGAGGCAATTACATACTCATTGTTCAAAAGGATGGAAACAGTAGTAGTTGAGCTTCTTCCCATACAGTGAGAAACCGATAGTGGGGGGGAGGGGACCACAGATTGATCATCCAAAAATGGAGCACTTATGATAGCTATATAAACAGAAGCAATAACAGGGTATAGTAACCAAGCAACCATTTTACTAGGAAGTGAGGGGGGTTTCAGTTTATCCTTCAGATATTTGGAGGGCAAGGCTCGCTTATTAGAGTCAATATACAGCATGTAGGGGGCCCATATTTCAGCAAATTTCTTTAGACACTGGTTTCTATAGCATGATATCCTAGTCAAAGTGGTCATCCTTTCCAAAGCACTAAGCCATTCTGAAATGGAGGGGACCACTGCAGTTCTCCATCGTCGTATAATAAGTCGTTTACATTCTATTGAGGCCTGTATGAGCCATAATAAAGAAGCTTTAGTCAGGGTAAGAGTTTCAGGGGTTAGGTCCAGTACCCATAGACCCAGATCTGCTGGGAGGGTTGTCATTAGGATGGTAGAGCAGTGTTGTATTACTGCCTCCCAATAGTGCTTCAGAGGTGTACATGACCACAGGATGTGGAGCAGATCTGCCTCTGGGGCCTCACACCTCCAGCAATAGTCACTAGAAAGAAGACCCAACCTTTTTAGTTGGGACGGAGTGTAGAACCAAAGGTGCAGTATTTTGTTCTGTAGAAGGCGGTTTTGGGGGATGCCGCAGGCCTGGTGAGTTCTCAGCCAGCACTGTCGCCATTGTAAATCCATAATGGTAGTGTCCAATGCGGTGGCCCACTTGATCTTGGCTGGCAGAGATGGATTAGGAGCACTATGTCTTAGGAACCTCTGTATAAGACCAGCCCTACCTTTGGAATGCGTAAGCCATTTTGTACGAGGAAGTGGAGGGGATTTAGCAGTTTTGCATTTTTTACAAGAAACACAGGTGCATCTCCTTCTAACCCAAGATTGGTAGAGGCTTCTCATTTGAAGGTATTTCCAAAAGTCATTATGGGGCAGATCGAACCTGACTTGTAAACTTTGGAATGAGTCCATATCGGAGTGTCCCGGGGATTCTAGATCCTCAATATTCCTTATCCCTTTAGAAGCCCATCCCATCCAGTTCAAGGGGGAGTTGTTAATACAGAGGTAGGGATTCTGCCAGAGTGGAATGTAATTTCCCAAATCAAGACAGTGGGAGGATCCAAGCACCAGTTTTTGCCATGCCAAATGAGCCTGTTGGATGGAAAGGCAACTCTTATGCTGTTTGGGTAGGGGATATGGCACGAGAGCGGACACCGAGGGGCCCTTCATAAGGTCTTTTTCTATTTGGATCTAGGCTGGAGGGTGGTCGGTGTGTTGGAAGCCTTCATCTTTTAATGGCTTTGCTACAATAAATGCAATGGAGTACTGATAAAAATCTGGTAAATTCCACCCCCTCTTAGATTTTGAGCCCTTAGCTTGGCTCTACTATAGCTGGGCCTGGTAGAACCCCAGAGAAAGGAACTAATCAGCGTGTTTAGCTTTTGGTTCCATATATCGGGCAAGAGGAAGCGAATGTGAAATATTAAGTGATATACTCTAGGGACAAGCAGCATTTTAATCATGGCAATCTTGCCTGCCATAGAAAGATGCAGATGTGCCCATCTGTTCGTGGCAGTTCAAAGTTTGGCTAGAACGGGTTTTAAATTAATGTCCATTAGGGTTGAGACTTTGGAAGCAAGCCAGATGCCCAAATATTTTATGTCCGATTTAGCCCAGGCTAATCCCTGAGTTCCCACACTAACTGACAAGGAAAGATCGTTAAGAGGAAGGATTTCCGACTTTGCCACATTAATGTGTAAGCCAAAGAGTTCACCAAAAGTTTTTAGTGTAGACAGAATGTGTGGGAGGCTGTGTGGTAGGTCACGGGTCAGGATCAGGCAATCATCAGCATACAACTTGGTGGTGTAGCATTTGTCTTTAACAATACCACGAATGTGTGGATGATTCCTTAGCGCAGCTGCAAGAAGATCAATAGCAATCACAAAAAGTAAAGGGGACAGTGGACAGCCTTGTCTGGTGCCTCTGTGCAGGTGAAATGGATCAGATATGGCATTGTTAGTAAGAACCCTGGCGGTAGGGCACGCATAGAGTATTTTTATCCAAGTGGAAAAATAAGGGCCAATGCTAAGAGTGTTCAGGACAGCATGTAAATATTCCCAGCTGACCGAATCAAACTCCTTCTCGAAATCAATGGTAATTGCTGCCGCCGGGGTAGGAAGTGAAGCTGCCACCTGTATGAATGATACTAGGGTCCGAATATGGTCTGAACTGGTTCTGCCCTTAACAAAACCCACCTGTGATGGATGAATAATCTCTGGAAGAAATTTCTTCAGTCTGGAAGTGAGGACTTTGGCCAGAATTTTCGCATCAGCATAAATTAACAAAATGGGCCTATAGCTAGCTGGAAGGGAAAGATCTTTATCCTCTTTCGGAAGTACGGTAATTAAGGCCTCAGATAGGGTGGGAGGAAGTTGCCCACAGGAGTACGCTTCATTCAGCATATTCGCCAGGGGGGTTATAATCAAGGGCTGAATCAGTTTGTAAAAGTCCACCGAAAAACCATCCCCCCCAGGGGCTTTGTGGGGAGCCATCTTATTAAAGGCTGTTCGGATTTCCTCCTCCGTGATGGGTTGGTCTAGTATATCTCTCTGTGAAGCAGAGAGCTTAGGGAGGGGTAAGGGCTCGATAAATTGAGCATAAGAGTTTTCATTCCAGCACCCATGTGAGGAGTAAAGTGTTTTATAGAAGTTGGTCATAATATTGTTAATTGAAGAGGGGTTTAAGGAGAACTTCCCTGACTGGTCCCATAGGCTGATAATAGTTCTTTCAGCTTGTCTTTGTTTTAACCGAAAAGCCAACAACTTGCTAGCCTTTTCACCCTCAGTCTGGTATCGGCGTTGTGCTCTTTGAATATAGAGCTCAGCCTTCCTATTTACTAGTGTGTTAATTTTTATTTGTATTGAAGACAGGGTGGATATAACCAACGGTGACTGAAGCAATGAGGGCTTCTCTTTGTATTTAGCCTCCATACTTTTTAAAGTGTTCTCTAACTGCTGAAGTTCCTGGTCCCTCATCTTCTGTCTGTGTGAGGTGAAGCTAATAATTCCTCCCCTAATGGTGGTCTTGTAGGCCTCCCATATGCTTGATGCAGAGGCAGAGGAAGGGGAATTGTGCTGAAAGAATTCTTCTGTGGCTGTTCGAAGCCACTGAGCAAAGTCTTTGTCCAACAGTAGGAGGGGGTCGAGCCGCCATAATAATGATTTGGAGGTTCCGATGGCAGGCAAGAGGGTAAGGGAGACAGGGGCATGATTGGAAATATAGACTTGGAAGATCTCTACCCCAGAGGTAGCCATAGATAGATTAGGGGAAGTGAGCCAAAAATCTAACCTACTTGCCATTTGGCATGGAGCAGAGAAAAAGGTGAAGTCCTTTGCTGAGGGATTCAAAACCTGCCACACATCTGACAGCTGGTGTAGAGACATACTGTAAGCTCCTGTAGTGCCTGCAGGGCTCTACAATGGGGCTCCGGTCTGGCATTGGATCTGTCCAGAAGGCTATCCAACACCAGATTAAAGTCCCCTCCTAAAAGCAAATCCGGATTGTCATAAGAAATGTCCATGAGTTTTTGAGAAATGGCATGGAAAAATTCTGGAGAATCCTCATTGGGGCCGTATATATTTGTCAGGATCAGGGGACCTGAGGGGGTAGCAACCTTCATGATGATCCACCTACCATCGCCCCCCCCCATAAACCTCTTTAGATTGCCATTGCAGCGATTTATGCAACAAAATGGATACACCCCATTTGGCTGATTTGGCCGTACAGTGTACTTCGGTGCCCACCCAATCCCTCACTAGTTTTGAAGCTTCTTTGGGACTTAATTTAGTCTCCTGCAAAAAGCCGACTTGGGTACCCAGCTTCTTCAGCCGAGCCAGAATCAATTTCCTTTTTATGGAAGAGTTCAAACCCCTAAAATTCCAAGTAGTGGTTGTGATATTTGGAAAGTTAGCCATTATCAAGATGGATCCATTTTGTGTGCCAACAACTATAAACAAACACTGAAACTATCCTAAGAGATAGTTGAATTTTAGCATAGATACTCCAATATAGAACTAAGGGTCCCTACCCTAGAATAAGTAGTGTAGTAGCCATGAATATGGCCACAAAATGCCCAACATAAGTCTTAGCAACTCGTGAAATCATTTTTGCAGCTGATGTTATCTCTAGTAAGATGCCGAAGGAACAAGGAAACTGATATACCACCTTGGTATAGACCAGATGTGTCCAGAATGAAATCTTACCCCAAGGGGTTAAGATATGTAAGGTGGAGAGGGAAACCTCAACTGAAAGGCAAGATGTTGGAATAACTACTTGGGCTACTCCAAAGAAATGTTGAGAGGTCTCTCTCAGATTCTCATAGGGGTCGTAGTCTATTATTGGCCAGGGAGGGGGAAAGAAGTCCAGCACCTTCCAATGGCCCAAAACTCTCCCCGGGGGTGGGGGGGGTTGCGAATAGAGTGTGGGTACCAAGCTCCACATCTTGGTCAGCATGTTATATGTAACACTGACCATCGAAAAACGTTATAGGGGGGTGACCAGCTATCCATATCCTGACATAAAGGCACCCATAATCCACCTAGGCTGGCCTATGCCCGTAGAGATACTCGAAAAAAGGGGGCCATAATGCAATTGGTATTAAGTGAAATGTGACAAAGTTCTTTCACTATATCGTAAAAGATTATACCTGTACCTCAAAGGCAAAACTAAGAGTCACCTATAGTTGCTCATTTTCCCGGTGTCAGGTATTATAGTGCTAACCCCCTAAAATCAGCGACCCTAGGTGAGTCTGATGGCATGCATGAACGTCGCTAGATATCAAAGGCTAGGGCCACTGTGAATAGAAACTAAACGCCATTAACTATGATTATGTATAGTGTGTCCATAATCATTATTGTAACCAAAACTGTAGTGTATTAAACACTTAATATATCCAGCTAAACAACAGCTTAATATGAAATAACCTTATCCCCAGAGGTAGAAATCTGCCTACAAATCTGCGTTCTCAGGCCCTATTTCAATACCAACCATAGGAGCAATCCCCTGGTTACCCAGACACCTTGTTTGTACAAGGCAGCAGCCCCCAAATTACTGACATGACGTCTGGTACCAGCAAACAAACTGGGTCAAGGTATTGTGTCTGGGGCTGATAAATCTCGAACCTGAAATACAACCCCTCATTCAGACATTTAAGGTTACAATGTTTAGATACAAAATCCTAACGGGGGGGGGGGACAAGCAAGTAAGTTCTAAAGTAATGCAGCAATACCACTTTCTCGCTTGTCCCTGTTAACAATAACATCCCCTCACCAGAGGGGAATTAAAGACACTAACACATTAACAATTGCAGAGACTAAACTGCCCAAAAGAAAAAAGAAAAACAAACCAGCACAGATTTCCCTGGTCCTGGACTGTATTATTAGTCAATACTGAGCAAGCGGTGCAACTGAGGCATCCTGAAGAATCGGGGTTAACTCAACTCTGAGAGAAGGCAGGAAAGCTCAGTGAACATTCACCACAGTGGCCACTGGGCCTCACAGTTGGTAAAGGGGCACCTTGCACAGGGAAAGCTAAACTAAAGAGATTCCAATCAGTATAAGCGGGGGAGGTCCAAAGATTTCAACCACACCACTTACTTCAGCAGACCATGTGTGTATTTTAGTCCCAGGTCTTTTACCCTTCCGAAGGGGTCGGCAACATGCTCCTGGCACTTTTGTCATCACGAGGGCTCCACAGTTCAGCTGACCAGTCCTTGTCAAAGGGAGCCCAGTCGGTCACCACATCCACTTGGACCGGGCAAATGGCTTCTTCGTGGCTACCGCTATTCTCAGGCAAAGCCAGGGCTCCTGGTATCAGCTCCCCAAGTGGCTTGTAGCGATTGGACAATTTAATTGGTGTAGAGTAGGCGGAGGAGCCGTCACTTCCTGAGAACTGTTGAAGCTGTTGCCGGCTCCTTGAGCGGCTTCTCTGCCACTGGTGGAAGGGACCTTCCTGATTTACCGGGCATTTTTTTCCGTTGTCTAATCTTGTGGTGCAACTGCCATTCAGACCTTTCGGCTGGTGCCAGGGGCGGTGTACAAACGTGGCCAGGAGAGCAGTCCAGTGGAAATGAAGTATTCATGGGTGGTGCAGTTTCACCACAAGGATGTGGAGCAAGGTCTTGGTGCGGCCTAGAATCACCTCCAATATCCTCCAAGAAAAGTTCCACCTCAGCAGGGGAGTTGAAGGTTAGATATTCTCTTTTGTATAATACTCGGAGCTGTGAGGGATATCTTAGAGACATAGGTAGGTTGAGTTTGTAGAGGGACTGCTTTACTGGCCCATAGGCTCTCCGTCTCTGGGAAAAATCGTAAGAATAATCCTGGAAAACCTGAACAGATGCCCCATCCCATCTGAGTGTTCTAATGTCCTGTGCAGCCTTCAGGCACTGTTCTTTAATCGGATACCTTAATAATTTACAGAGTATTGGCCGGGGTCGATCTCCAGGCTGGGGTTTTGGAGCTAGTAACCTATGGGCCCTTTCCAGCTCCAAGGGAGAAAGATGATCCAACTTGAGCATTAGTGGAAGGGCTTTTTGTAAAAAGGAAATCATATCAGGGCCCTCAGCCCCCTCTGGTAGTCCCACAATCTGAATGTTCTTCCTTCTCCCTCGATTTTCAAGGTCATCGACCTTGGCCAGTAAGTACTGTATTTGGCTATGATGGTCCCAAACTTGTAGAAATTGGTTGTGTAAAATCTGATCCTGTTGCTTGATTTGAAGTTCAGTATCCCCCACTCTGGAAGTGAGTTTTTCCACATCCTTTTTGGTAGTAGATGTAGTAGAAATAAGTGCAGCTGATCAAGTAACACTTTGTTTGGCATGGAAGTAATGTTGCCCAGTTGTTGTTCCACTGTCTGAGTAAGAGGGCTCTGAGGATCATTGGAATGAGCCATCTTCAGTCTGCAAGGATGCTTAACAGCTAGAGCCTGGAGGCCTGTGAGTGTCTTACAGGCCTGAAGTGGCAATGAGGTGGAAACTTCAAAGTCCAATATAATTGCAATCCCTTGTTCGATTTGTTCACTATAGAGGTTTTAGGCTTCAGCTCGATGTGCAGAATGCAAATCCAAAGAGATATCTTGTGGAAATAGGTGCTGAAATTCCAGATGTAATAGGATGGATGAAGCTGGAACTGCAGCAGATTAGCTATATACTTTCCATCTTGGCTGGCTAGCTCCACCCCCGTGCTTGAATAAAGTTAATCCTGCCCAGGGAGATGAAAAGCACAAAGTTCTGGCTTTCTGGATGACCTCCTGAGTCAGTGGGCTGGATGACTCAGACCGAAGTTGAAGATTCTGGACCATTCCTCAAAACACTCAGTCAGGTCTCTTTTCCTCTATGATGTCCCATAGCCTTTCTGAGACATAAGGGTTTTCAGCACTCGGTGCATCACCCATCTCTCCACTTGCAACCACTGAGGCAGATCTCGAATGCTAATCTGCTGGGCGGTACCAGGCTCCAACTGCACCTAAGTTCTGTATGGTACATTCACTGGGTCACTGCTCAATAGTCCAACCATCCTGACTTGGGTGGCCTTGCACCCTGCTGGGTCAAAATGTTGCACGCTCTACAGCGCACATTGACCACTAGGTAGGAATAGCACGGTTGGTAAGAGCAAGAGGGTGCAAAACTGTGAAAGGAAGCATGCACGGTAGTGTACCCTCTTACTCTTCCCAGTGCAGGATAAGAATCCTACTGGGAGAAGGGTCCACCGAGCAGCTGCCATGGCTTGATGGGATGAACAGCAGACAGCAAGGGAGGCAAGCAGTGTGATGGGACCGGGTTTCGATGCCTGCTCCCAGACACATGGGAATTTGTTTTTTCTTGCACTTTGTGTGATGTTAAGTGTGAACCCACCCCCAGAGATTCTTATTTTAGTTGGGGGGGCTCTGGGGTGCAGCCCCCCATAATGGGGTGTGCGGTGATGGAGCCCCCCTCAAAAAAAAGAATTATGCCATTTGCAATATATTGCACTGTATTGGCAGTGCGGTATATTGCTGCAACATAATGTCTTGTGACATTATGACCCCGTGATGCCTTGCACAGCACCGGGTGGTGTGGGGTGTTATCCAGCATATTTAGAATAGGGCGCTCATATGGATGAGGGATGACTCAATATAAAGTGAAGCCCACCAGGATGAAGCACAGTGTCACATGTTTACTGCATGACAAAAGGGATTAACTCCCATTGAAACTGCATTGTTTGCAGCAGTAACTCTACTGCAGAATTCTGCAGTGCTGTGCTTCATCTTGGTGGACTTCGCTGTACCTCCTGGTCAGCAAATTGATAGGCTTTCGAGCTTGCCAGGGACAACGCAGCTGGTATCTCCTACACAACCTCACTTTCCTGTTCCTCCACTTTCACCTGAAATGGAGAACTTAGATAGGAAAACTCTCCATCTGGGGCATCTGAAGAGCCACCGTTGCCAGGTAGAGGACTTGCAGCCTACCCCCAGAGCCTGGAGGGTCACCAGTTAGAAGTCCCTGTCCCCTAGTTCTCCATCTGCCAACTCTATAGTCAAGGGTTGTGGGTACCATGGGAATGGGCAGATGGCTGTGTCCCACAGCACCCTTACTAGTGTCCTCCTCCACGGCCTCCACTATTACATCAGGAGCCCCCTTACTTGTCTCAGCCGGGGGAACAGGTGACTTCACTTCCTCTGCTGAATCAAATGACTTGGTCTCCTCAAACACAACCAGGCTGCCCTGGGATACCATTGATGCTGCACCCAGCGATGCCAAAGCGGGGTAGAGCCAGGCATAGCTTTAAGGGGTACCTTTGGATATTCCGACTGATGGCCCCCTGCAGCAAACAGAGCACAAAGGCAGCCAAACTATTCCCTCTCCTGAAATCCACAATGCACACATTTCTCCTCCACCCTTTCCTCTTCCTGCTGACTTCCACAGCCAGGATAATAGGGAGACTGGGAAGATGGCTTTGGGCTCATCAGAGGAAACCTTCTCAGTCATGACTACTTTTGTTTTTCTTCCAAAAGTTGCTCTTTCTACCACAAGCTCAAGGAGAAAATGGCATCTTCCCTGCACATTCCTCACACGGCAGATGCCTGAGCCAATCAACTGCATCACTTCAGCTCACCTGACCACTCTTCCTTATGGCCAGATGCCTACTCTTACTAGAAGACAGAAAAAGAGTGCAAAAACACCCCACAATGATGATCCACCAGTGACACACTACCAAATATTCAGGCCTACTGGCAGCAGAGCCCTCAGCTTCATTTAGTCCACCCCAAGCACTTGAACTTGACTCAACATCCTGGATGAGCCCCCACATTTGTAACCCCATTTTTTGACCCACAGTATTGTCTAGGAGTCTGGATGGTAACCTGGGGTGGGGTACAAACCAGAAAACATTCCAGATATAAGGCCTACAAATGTAATTCTGTTTCTCTTTAAAATTAATAAACAACATGAGTGCACAGCTCCGTGTAGCCGGGAGACAGAACAGGCACAGGGCATAATATGGGAGGTACTAACAGTACCAGGCGTATACAAGTGCTTTTAACAGGCCTAGACAGAGCTTTAGACCAGGCTCAGACGCCACACAGATACCCAGAGCCAGAGTACAGCTCAGGACCTTAGAGGGTACAATAGCATGTCCGAATACAATACTTGGGGAGTGCCTTACTCCACACCCCGAGGTAACCAATACCAGAGATGCGGCCTTAAATACACACTGTGGCCACTCTGCAAACCTTGCCAGAAAACCCAACCAGTTTGTAACCCTCTTTCTAATGAGATAGGATGCCAGCTTGAACTAAAGTATGTATGGCTCGGCTCCAGCCTTTCCGTTACTCTTTCTGTACATTCCTTTAATGGGCCTAACACAGGACCTGCCTCAGACATGGGC
Source organism: Neoceratodus forsteri (assembly GCA_016271365.2). NCBI lineage: Eukaryota > Metazoa > Chordata > Ceratodontiformes > Ceratodontidae > Neoceratodus > Neoceratodus forsteri. Next base: position 278,983,405 of record CM028136.1, on the reverse strand, counting down.
ACGGCTGATAAAATGAGATCCCAGAATGCACCCAACCCCTTGCCTACGGCAGTGTGCCACACTGGGAAAACAACCTCCTCAGAGCTGCCACCTCCAAGAGCCCTGCCACCAACATGACAGCCCCACTTCCATACCTTTCTTTTGGACACTAGGCCTCCCAAACCCAGCCATGATGGGCTTACCTCTTGGCTGCCGTCCTTCCAACCGCTGAGCTCACAGGACCCCAGTCCCCAATGGTTGCCATACTCCTAACACCCTCCCCATCACAGAATAAAAAAACATGTAGCCATTGATACTAGAAACAAGATAGTATCTTCCAGGCTGGGGGTTTGAAACCCCAGTCCGACTTGCCCTACATTCAACCCACCATCTCTCCTCTCTTTGGGGAACCCTCCCCTTTTAAACCCAGGCATGGAGCAATGCCACCCTGGGGGCAGAACATGGGAATGCCCAAAACAGGAACCTAGTGAACAGGGTAGAATACAGCATAGTAAGCCAGCCCCAAGATGGGTGGCTTACATTATGAAGTGACAGGAGCTGAAAAATAAATATGCATGATGTGCAGGACTTTCTTTTTTAATTAACTATAAGACTGATAAGATTCATAAGATTGATTTCAGGCACAATTAGTGTAAGCCTTATTAGTCCTGCTCCATTAAACATTGAAATGATGCATGATTGAATTGCAGTGGACATCCATTGCATGCTTGAAATGGTTCATTGTACTACTGGAAAGCACCGCATTCGGCAGCCCATTCCAGTCAGATACCACCCTCTTCAAGAAACAGTGTCCCCTCTTGTTTTTACTGTAGTAGTCACCCTTAAGCTGGTATAGGTGTCCCCTACATGGTCTGTCATCAGGCCTTTCTGTTAACCCAAACATTCCTGGAGGTATGCATCCTTGGAGGCTATAAACACCAAACAAATATCACCCCTGAACCTATGATATTGGACGGAGTAGATATTTAATTCTTGTTGTCTCTCATCATAAGTCAACCCACCCATGTCCCTCACCATCCTAGTATCCTGTCTCTGAACCCCATTCACACTCCTCAGATCTAGTTTCAAGTGGGGTGCCCAGAAGCTCACACAGTATTCCACTTGGGGGCACACTGGGGATGTATACAACAGGATTATAATCTTCCTGTCTCTGCTCCTAATATTTTTTGCTGTGGAAGCAAGACTGCTGCATCCTTTTTCCTTAACCTGTGTGCAGTGTTTGGACATATTTACAATAGGTCATCAGTTATTTGTATATCCAAGTCTCTTTTCGATGATGTTGTCTGAAGTAAACATCCATTAAATGTGTAATCGTACAATTTGTTCCTTTTGCTGAAATGCATCACTTTACATTTCCTCATATTAAACTGCAGCTTTTTCCTAGTTGCTAATTTTGCCTAGGCAGTCGATACTATTCTGAAAAGATCTGGCATCATGTATGTTTGATACCAATGCTCCCAGTTTAATATCATCAGCGGATTTTGCTGTCAACGTTTTTGTGGTCCCCACCAGGGATGTTATGAATATATTAAAAAGTGCAGGCCCCAGCACAGAGCCCTGTGGCATGCCACTTGATACAGGGGCCCAATGTGACCTACAACCTTTGATACTAACCCTTTGTTTTTGATTCCCCAACCATGCGGCTGTCCATTTAATTAGATGTTTGCCCAAGCCCATTTCTTCCATAGTTAGTAAAAATTCATGATGTGACACACTGTCAAAAGCTTTTTCAAAATCTATAAATAGAATATCTACAGGTATGTTATTATCCAGAGCCTCACTGACCGGGTCATAGAAATTTATCAGATTTGTGAAACATGACCACCCCCTTTGAAATCTGTGTTGTTGCATGTCAGGTCTACCTGTTCCTGTAATGTGCTCATCTATTATATACTTTAAGATAGACTCGAGGACTTTTCCCAGTATACTTGTTATGCTTATAAGCCTGTAGTTTGTATAATCAGATCTGGAACCCTTTGTATGAACAGATCTAATGTGTGCCAATGTCTATCAAGTGGGACTTGCCCATCCTGTATGGATTTCTGGAAAATGGCCTGAAGTGGGGCAATTAGATAAGGGGCCAGCTCTTTCAACAATCTGGGGTGAAGCTGATCTGGACCTGGGGACTTGTTGATGTCAAGTTTCAGTAGCTTAGCTCTGATCATCTCCTGTGTGATAACTGTGTTACAGTCAGATAGATCAGATGGGTTATATTGGAATGGGGTTTCTTTTAAGTATGTGCTCTCAAAAAAACTTGTTTAGTTCAGTGGCCATATCCTGATTAGCAGTTATAGTTTTCCCATCCATCACCAGAGGACCTACAGTATGTTGCTATTTCTGCCTCTCAAACCACCAAAATAATTGTAGAATGCTTTTTTATTGTCTTTAACTTTATTCACCAACTATGTTCCATGTCTTGTTTCACTTTTTTAATATATATTTTTTTTTAGTTTACGGAGTAATACCCTGTATTTGTTCTTACTCACTATGGCTCCTTCCCTCTTTACTTTCCTATAGAGTCTGTTTTTAGTTTTTAGTAATCTTTGAATTTTAGAATTAAACCAGACAGGTATCTTTCTATATGTATTATACTTGTCTTAACCAGAGTATAAAGTTCTACCAGTTCCAGGAGGTAAGATTGGAATGTGTCCCACATTTTGTGCCATTCTAATTGTAGAATGCTTTTCCCTGTCCCAGTTTCCTATTATATTTCTCAACAAGTTATAGTCACCTCGATCGTATCACTTGACCTTAGTGATCCCATGTCTGCTGACATCTTTGTTGTGTATAAAAAATTCCACCATATTATCGTTGCTACCAAGAAGTGGCTCCCTAACTGTACAGCTTTCTATTATTCCTTCCATATTACTTGCAACTAAATCAAGGATATTGTCACCTTGAGTACTGACAGTAACACAATTCTGTAATGTTAATTAATCTAGTAATTCCAGAAAAATACCCTCTAAAGGAGTTGATGGTGTCCCCGGTGTCCCAATGTATTTCTGGGAAGTTAAAATCTCCCAGCACTAATAATCTCTTTCCAGCATCCAATTGTTTGATAATTTTCATAAATTCGATGGATCTTTCCATGGACAAGGAGGAGGGTCTATAACCTACAACCACGGTTATTTACTTTTGTTTGGGGGGGGCATCAGTTGGACCATGATTTGTTCAAAATCTGGATTGTGTTGTAGCTGGATATCATAAGCATGTCATTATGCACATATAGTGCAATGCCCCCACCAGATTTGTCCCTCCTGTCCCTCCTAAAAAGTTGATAACCTAGTATATTGGTGTCCCACATTTTGGGCTTCCACCAGGTTTTGGTTATAGCACAGATAACAATATCTTCCTGACATAAATTCACTCAGGTTCCTCTTTTTTGTTCCTAATACTGCTAGCATTTACTAAGAGAGTCTTCCAATGGGGGATAACACCCTTTTTGCCATCTGCTAGATTTGGTTGGTTACTAAGTGACCCCCAGTTAGTTTAAAGTCTGTATAATTTTGTTGTTAAAGGGACAGGAAATAATTTCTAATTAGTAGCTATTTATAAAGTTCTTATTCTCAGAAATCATATGCATGCCCCTAAATTATCCATGTTTTAACTGTACCAGAATAAGTGATATAAAAATGTATTTTGCATTGTTTTGTTTTTATGATCAGCATTCTGTTACAGTTCTCTTCATGGAACAAGTAATTTAGAGTTTTAGCTATGTCACGGTTTGTGCACAGAACTCAAAGCATAGTTCTGATAGGTCAACAGTTCATAATTAGCGTTCTGTACGCAAACCATGACATAGTAAAAACTCCAAGTTACTGGTTCCATGAAAAGAACTGTAACAGAATGCTGCCCATAAAAACAAACCAACGGAAAAACAGGTTTTTTGCATTTTTTTTATTCAGGTACAGTTAAATACAGGTAATTCAGGGGACTGCATATCATTTCTGAGAGTAAGAATTTTATGCACAGCAGCCAGTTAGCACAAATTTTCTGTCCCCTTTAAATCTGATGGCTAGCACTTTTGTACTCAATTTATTTAGATGCAAACCATCCAGAGCATACAAGCTAGTTGCACCTCTAAATATTTCCCAGTGTTCCAGGAATACAAAATCCTGCCTTGTACACAACTGACTTAACCACCCATTGAATCTTTGAAGTTCAAGTTTTTGGCCCATCCTGCTCGAGGTACTGGTAAGATTTCAAATATTATTAATTTGCAGTCCTTGCCTTTTAAAGCTCCTATCACTTCTCAAAATCTTTCTGGATACAAGTGGTGTCCTTTCTTCCCATGTCGTTAGTACCTATATGCAGTAGTACCAGGGGCTGGGTAGTATTTTCTAAAAGTCCTGGTAACAATTTATTAACGTCAGAGATGTCTGCTCTGGGAGACATGACACTGTCACATGTTCTTTCCTGTCTTTACATATTATTCTATCTGTAGCTCTCACTATAGACTCTTCAATCACAACTATGTCTTTTGTATTGGCAGCTGGTTGATTTCCTCCAGGATCCTGTCTTTCCTAATCTCTAGAAACCTCCTTATTATTCTTTGTGTGTGTCATGCAACCTTCCAAAGTAGTGCTATTAGGCTTTTTTGAATTTATGGCACAGGTCCTATTTGAATCCTGACTAATGGTAGTTTGATCTAGTCTAAGCAACCTGGGTATACTTTGTACAATATCATCATTACTTTCACTATTTTTCTCACTTGAGTTTAATCCTGTTTCATGTTGGATGCTTGCATCCATGTCTGGGTCCAAACAGCTAAATCGATTGCTCAGAGTGATTAGTGTATTTGCATTTCTTCTTTTTTCCTCGGTCTATTTTGTATTCTACACCAGTCATTCCCTTGGGTACTATCTGTGTCTGAGTCGTCATGCCTATTTTTCCTTTTTTTACACTGCACCCTATTGATTCTATGTAGTATGTGGTTATTTTCATTCTCGTTTAAAAGCTTCCTGGTATTTTTAATGATTTGCTTTATGTTGTTAGTTCCTGCTTGTATTTGCAGTTGCTCTTGAAGGTTACTAAGTTTTGTCTGAGGTAAGATTACATAAGTGCACGTCTTTCAAATTGTCCCTTCCATCTGATGGGACTGGCCTCTCATATTACATGCAGAACATTCAATCCACACTACTCTATTAGGTTTGGAACAAGAATTTTCTTGGTAGCCTACCTTTGCTTCAGCATTTCCTGCCCCTCTGCCCTCTTCCCCGGCTGTGTCGCCTTTGCTGGGATCACTGGTGCTGGCCTTGCTACCACTCACCACAGTGGTATTTTGAAAGAATAGTGCCAACCAGAAGTGCCTAGTCCTTGCTCTTCAGGTCCCTCGCAACACTCGGGGTCCAAAACCACTAAAAACAGGGATTTGTCTGCCCTTAAAAGATCAGACAACAACCCCAGACCTCCTCACTACTTGTAACGGTGCCCAGCAAATGTGTCCACTTGGTTAAAACATCTGTCTGAGTGGTCTGTGGTGTTGCCTAGCAATCATACACACTAGACACTTTCGGCAGCACTGCATGTCATCAAAGGGCTAAAAACACTGTTACCTCCCAGCCAAATGACTGGTTCAATACCCAGTGGTGCAGGACAGACAGAAACTGCCCTCCAATGAGGCTATATTTTATTGGTTTGCCAAAACACAAACACAACAACATGACATAAGAAAGATACACAACCAGCATTACAATAAATTTGAGAAAATCACCAATGTATATATAATCCAAAAAAACCCAACTAAAATAAAATATAAATCAATTCCATCCCCTACCCCCTCTCCTCTTCCCAAACAGGACAAAGTAGTAAGTATACACATTAACCACCAAAGAAAGCATTCATTAATAAAACACTGGGGGACAAATACATTGTACTTTATCTATAAGGTGAAGAGCCAAGCTTCAAGAGGTCCCCATTTTGCAAGGAAGGATGAACTTTTATAATGTGCATTTGCAATGTGTAGTTTGATATTAAGGGAGCCAAGGATCTCTCTATGCCATCCAGTCCATGATGGTATGTGGTCATCCAACCAATGCCTAAGGATGACAATTTTAGGTGCAGCGGTAATCAAGGCAATATAACCCCATTGAAAAGAAAATAGAATATCCTTGTAGTAACCCAATACACAAATTCCAGGGGTAAATAAATCAACTAAGTCAAAAGAGGAGTCTAATTGGGTTTTGATAAATCTTCAAAATGGTCGTATTTTATCACATTGCCATGAGAGATGTAGAAGGGAACCATCTATTTTACCGCATCTTTGGCAAATAGAAGATGACGCTTTCCTCATGTTATATAAACATACAGAGGTAAAATAAAGGTTATGCAAGATTTTGAACTGCATTTGTCTGTACCTGTCCTGCTTAATTATCCTATAAAGATCTGTCCAAACCTTTTCCCAATCTGAAGGTACCCAATCTGAACCAAGACTATTTTGCCAATAATAGGCAACCCTGTTCAGTTTAGCCTGGTTCAAAGATTGAAAAAGCCCATATAGGCGGGCCACTGCATGGTGCATGTTTGCCATAGATATCATATTCTCAAAGAGTGTGGTTAGTGTGTCAAGCCAAGGGGGTGATCTTAAATAAGCAAGCAGAGCTCCAGATAACTACATATATTTAAAACGATACTGTGGATTTAAGTTACATTTATTTTGAAAAGTTGAAAAATCCATCAGATGATTATCTAGCAAAAGCTCTGAAACTGATATATGAGGGTGCAAGGGCATAAAAGAAAGCGGAACTAGAGGATGCGTATGTAACCCCCAGACCACTTTTTTAACTAGTGTGTACACCCCCATTAAAATCTGGAAACACTGGTGCCCATATACTGGCATACCATTTACTTTGTTAAAAGGTAGGTACCACCCTTGACGTTAGGATGTATACCTGGCTCATTTTCTAGAGGAAGAGAGGGGTTGGGGTGCAGAAACAAACAATTTGAACCCTGTGTAAAAACACAACCCAGATTCTGGGTGGAGGCAGCTAGGCATATGCTTGATCTAACCTGCTGAGGGGGCCCCAGTAAATCCACACAACCAGAAGCAATAATCGGAATGTCCATAACAGTGACTGGGATTGTGTAGTATGGCTTTATTCAACAGATGGCAAGTAAAGGTTGAAGTGGACCCTCAAGGGTTGGTCCAGGCTGGACAGGTACAGATTCAAGAACTCTCCTTACATGAAGTACAATTCATGAACTAAACAGAAACATCTTCTTCCCAAATTCCCGAAGTGCAGTCGTGAACACTGGGCCACACAGATGCACATCTTTCTTCCCATGAGTGCTATTTAGTGAATCTAAGCCACACACTCAGAACTCTTCTCGGACATAGGTGCAATAAGTGAAAATTAGCCACACAACTTAAGCTGCAGCTTGGCCACTTGCTCAGGTAAACAGTACTGGTGCCCTTTACGAACCAGGAAGCCCTGCCTTGTAAGCACTTAGATGGAGTTCCTCCCACCTTTGGCCCCCACCGACAGTCTCTGCTATTCTTCAGGGTTACCCCATTGAAACCCCCATTCCCCACTGAAATGCTAGTGGCTCCATACTTTACTTTGCACAACCTTGGGATGACACAGAGAAAATAAACTGCACTCACTGGGGTCCACAGTTTAACTTTTTTCACTCACACTGGTGAAACTAGGGGCACTGACAGGTGCAATCCAGCCTCATCTATGGGCACATGCACCCCAGACTATCCACTCCCCTAAGAGCTTGTGGAGATCTAGTCTCCTTGACAGTACTCACAGGAGTTGTTCCATCCACAGGGTATTGAACAACTAAAAAGGAAACAGGAAAAGCACTCTTCTGGGTAGCTGGTCCAAACAGTCTATTTCAGGTCCTATTCAAGGCAACTGAAAATACCACAGAACATTCAGGGGATTGCCCCTTGAGTCCACAGAGAACAAACAGATCCTTCCACTTCACATGGAGTAGAAATCAAGAAATCCTGCTGTAGTCTTTGTCTCCACCACTTCAACTGGAAGATGGGAATGACACGTGACTAGGGTGAGAAATCCTGGGACCTCTCTCAGAACCCACTGGCAGTCCTTACGCCACTCTCACCTCCTCGCTCCACAACATGCTGAACAACACTGAGCATTCTAAGCTCACCAGAGCAGCTATCCACAGTGTGTGGCTTATGCTGCTGTGACAGTTCTAAATGACCTAATCATCCTTCCCTTAGGCTAAACAATTATGTCATTATGTAAGAAGCCCCTAATGAACTCCCTACCAGCTGCCTACTGCCTTCCTAAAAATAATACTGTGAGGATTCTAGTAACCCCAGGGACTGGGTGGTTACACATAATTTTAATATTAGGATTGTGAAAGATTGTCTGTGCCATACACATATGACTATTAAAGCCATAATGGTGACATAATTGGGCATGGGCACATGAAGACCAGTATATCAGGGTAGATTTTAATTTCTGTGGTAATGTAGAGGGGGCAGCAAACAACAATGCTCTCAGGTGCAGGCCAACTGTTAAACATAGGGTTTGTTCTAAAGGAATCCACAATGGCACATAATTTTGCTGCTCACTACTTACAGTATTACCCCATCAAAATTACTTACAGCCATGTAATGCAACATAGTATGCATAGATGTTAGGCAGACGAATACCTCCAATATTGGTGGGAAATGTTAGTTTAGAATATGCCCTCCTAATGGCTTTCTCCTTCCAGAGAAAAGATGAGAGTATTGAGTGGAGTTGAAGGAACCATTTATGTAGCAAAATAATGTTAAGCAGTCCTAAGGGGTATAGTACCCGAGGCAGAATATTCATTTTAATAAAGTTGGCCCTGCCCCATAAAGACAGTGGTAAAGTATTCCAACATTTTAAGTCATTCTTAATAGAGGTCAGTAGGGGGTCTAGATTAACTTTCAAGAGTTGTAAGCCGATGTGGGATTTGGATTTCCAAATATGTTAATGTGTGGGATTCCAATTATAAACCCATAGATAGAATGTGGGCTTTCTCAACAAATATACTGAGTGGCAAAACTTTGGTCTTGCCTAAATTTAGTTTGTAAGCTGCAATATGACTGAAGTTGTTAATTTCATCCAGCACTGCAGGAATAGAAAGGGTTGGCTCTGTGAGATGCAATAGAATGTCGTCCACATATACTGAGAGTGCATAATATGCCAAACCAACAGAAATACTCTGGATTTTAGGATTCCCTTTTACTCTAAATAACAGAGGTTCTAAATATAAATTAAATAAAAAGGGGGAAAGAGGGAAACCCTGACAGGTACCGTCAGTGATCAGAAAAGAAGAAGATAGGGCGCCGTTACATCGAATGGTCACAGAGGGACAGCTATTAAGTATTTGCGTCCATTTGACAAAGGTCAATGGAATATTATATGCTTGCAGGACTTGAAAGAGATAGTGCCATGACACACAGTCAAACACTTTCTTGGTGTTGAGTGAAACCAAAGCAGCTGCCTCTCTGGATCCCCCAGAAGCTGAGATAAGGTGAAAAAGTTTCCAGGTGTGGTCACTAGAAAGGTGGCCTTTCATAAAACCAACTTGTTCCAGACTAATAAGCCCTTCCCAAACCCTCTCTAATCATAAAGCCAATATTTTAGCTAGAATTTTAAAGTCTGTATTTATAAGCAAGATGGTCTGTAATTTGCAGGAAAATGGCCATCCTTTCCAGGTTTGCGCAAAAGAACAAAACAAGCATGAGTTAACGACAAGTCAGCGAGCCCATGGTCAAATATGTAATTAAATAATGAAACTAAAATAGGGATAAGTTCTTCAGAAAAAATGTTATAAAATTAGTGGGGGAAACCAGTGGGGCTAGGGGCACAATCTACGGAAACAGTAGAAATAGCAACTTGAACCTGTTCAGCTATAATAGGACCCCCTAAGGAAGCCTTTTGAAACTCTGATAGCAGAGGAAGCTCTAGTGCCTGAAGATAATGCTGAATTTCTTTAAGATTAGTTGACACCTCCAGAGAAGCAGAATAAATATTTGCAAAGTAATACAGAAAATGTCAATAATCTCATGCGGTTCTGTAACTAGGGAAGAGGTGCCCAGTTTATATAGCCAGGGATTATTCTAGAGGCTTCCTACTGCCTAAGCCTCAATGCTAATAATTTACCCGCTCTTTCACTGTGTTCAAAGTAGCAGCATTTGGTAAGTAAAATTGCCAATTCTGCCTTCTCGTTAATTAGAGAAGAATACTTAGTACTTAAGGTATTAAGTTGCAACCATGGTGGTTCTGGGGTGGTAGAAGACAGAGTGGATTCTAACATTCTAATTTGATGTAAAATGTCATTAAGTTGATGGCAGCGTTCCTTAGCTTTAACCGTAGCCAAGTGAATACACTCACCATGGATAGCTGCCTTCGCTGCACCCCATAGGTCCAGTGGCATCTCTGGGTTGTGATTGTCTTTGAACGTATTTTTAATAAATGTATGTAATTTAGCAATCACTGAATTATCACAAAGTAGTTGCACATTAAGGCACCATATAAAGTCTTTACCAACACTGCCCAATATACTATAAATGAGACAAATGGGAGAATGGTCAGATATAACTCGTTCCTTAATATGACAAATAGCCACCACTGATAGTTGTTCCCTGGATAATAGAAAAAAATCAGTGCAGGAAAAGGAGTGATGTACAGGAGAATAAAAAGTGTATGACCTGTCAGAGTAATGTAACATACTCAGGGATCCAGTAATCCCACAGAGTCCAGTAGGTGTCTAAGCCCACGTTGCACAGGAGAAAGACCTTTACTCATTGAAATTGACCTATCCAGTTCAGACTGGAGAACCAAGTTCCAGTCACCCCCAATAACTAATGGAAGATGAGTATATGGGGCTAACAGAATTAGAAATGTGCGAAACTGGAAAGTTTCGCCTAGCAAAATAGTTTGCATAATTCTCACATTACGTGAAATGTTTCGCCTAGGCGAAATGTAATTTTGCCTCCAATTTCGCTTTCATGTAATGTGCAATTTAACCCAATTTCACCCAGTTTTACATAAGGCAAAATTTCACCATTATCCTTAATTTCGCCAATGTTTTTCAATTTCACCAGTGAAATTGCAATGCATTGTGGATAGATAGCTGAAATATCACATGCAGGCTATTTTCCGCACAGTATATTGTCTGTTGAGTCAGAGAGCAGTTCAGTGTGGTGCATCACAGCCAATAAGCCCTTCAAAAACCTCTTAATTTGTGATTTTGGAGAGTTATTTGGTCCCAAAATCACAATGTAGTTCCTAGTGCTGCTAGTGAACCTTTTTTTGTTTTGGTATCTTTGGATAATATTTAGTTAAACTTAGGTAGTGTTTTCAATTTTCTCTGAGTCTGTGTCTGTGAGAGAGTTGAGTGGGGGAGGGTCAACCGTGTGTGTGTGTATGTGTGTGTGTGTGTGAAAGCAGAGCAGGCTAGTTCCTAATAATTGACAGATTTCTCACAAGTTGTGAGTAAGTTTCTGTAATTTCTTTTAAGTCTTAATATTTTTGTTGGTGTGCTACTTATTTGTTATATTTTTCTTACATATTGACCCTTTTTGGGGTAACTTTATCTGAACAGTTACTTATTCTGAGTAGTTCTGTTCCTGTTTTCCTTTGCTTAGTCACTTTTGTGCTTTATTTTTTTAATAGAAGTATTTGTGGACATTAACCACTTGACTTGTCCATAACCAGGTACACTGCATTGGTGAATTGCTCAAATAAATTAAAATTGTGATCTAGCCTCTGCATTGCAGCGTTCCTGTTTTTCTATTTAATTTGCCACCATATTAACCCTTTCCTCCCTGTTACACCACTGGTGTTTACTACCTGACCCTATTATACATGGGGGCATGTTAGGCTGTGACACCACCACGGTTAGGCCTGAAAACCATTTGAAATGGTGCAGAAAACAGCAGATTTGTATTCTGATGGTGGATGTGAACCATGTAACTGCATGTGTGACACCTGATTTCTGTCTGAATGAAATGTAACATTTTTGGGGAAACATTTGGTGAATTCTGGAGGATCAGGAAGACAAGAGTAATACAACCCTGAGTGGGGAGAACTAATAGAGAGAAGACAAGAAAACGGACTGAATTCTACAGGGAGCATAAGACAGAAACAAACAACAACAATAGTCAATAAAATTATTTTACATACAAAATAAACAAGAGGACTTAAGGAATGGATGTAGATTAAAGAGGATAGAATAGCTTTTTTTGAGATTTTTTTAATTTTTTATGGGGGGACATGCAAACAACAGAATGGAAGATAGAAAAATGAAAACAAAATAGGCAAATTAATTTGTGCTGCCACATTAAGTGCCAGTGGGGCTGCCATGGAGTTCTGACAGGATGCACATGATTTTGTCAACATCACACTGCAATTTAGAAGTCTCACCCCACCCCCCGGCATCAGAAAATTCCTGTCTGAAGTTGTTTAACTCTTGTCGGACATGCTGGGCTGCAGACAGGACAGCGGATGAGTCTGTATGTGACACTGGCACTGCTGGCAAGGTGGGGGCTGCCTGTGCTGCTGGCTTTGAACAGGGAGGGCCCAGGAGGGGTCTTAATGTTACTGGCTGCTGCTGTTTTCTGGTATGGCAAGCACAGCAAGGATATTTAACTAGTCCAGTCATGCCTCCCTCCTGCTCACCCCCTTTAGTGCTTATACCTGCACTTCTCCCCACAGCTGCACTTGATGATGCTGCCACCTCCCACAATTTGAGGTACCATTGTGGAAGGTGGTGGTGGACCATGTAGCTATGCTGGCCAGTTGTTCCAAAGTATGATCCACACTTTCCTCAATGCACTTCCTGTTCACATAGATTGCAGGTGACCACTGGGTCAGATTGCAGGTGACCACTGGGTCACCAACCAATATTAAGTAGAAAAAAATCCCAGACAGGAGAACTTCAGGGATGATGGAACCATGGGGGGGGGGTGCCGCAGATAATGCCCAATGCACTGACTCCTCTGGCAGCTTGGGAGGGGGCATGGTCTCCTGCTGCCTGGGTGGAGGAACAGTATCCTTCTGGTGCTGGGAAGGGGGCACAATCTTCAACTGTTGCTGGTGAGGGGGCACAGTTTGCTGCTAGGTGCTGGTGCTGGAGCAAAAAGCTCCCTGCTGCGGCATTTCATTTGTGACGGTTAGCTGAAATGCGTATACAGGTGCCCCACTGTCTTCACCCTTCTCCAATACATGCACAATCTGCAAACACCACCAATTCAAACAAACAAACAAACAAAAAAAAAGAAGCAGTGATAGAGACTCAGAGAGAGCTGGGGGGGGGGTCTCACACACACACAATCACACACAAACAAAGGCAATCACCAGGTACTATAATATGACCTATGACAAAAACAAACAAGAAAAAATTAGAAACAAATAGCACAAATTAAGCAATTTAGGTGTAAAAGTGCACTCTGCAGTCACAGGGAGTATAAATGCTGCTGCTTCCTCAATATACGTAGCACAGAAAATGAACCACTCACTTACTGTCTGTTTAGATGCAACCATGTGACCACCAGCAGAGCAAAATGCCTAATTTTGACTAATTTTCACCTCAGATACGTAGGCAAAATTGACGACTAAATTTTACAGAAAATTTCACCAAAGGCTATATTTCATGAAATGTTTTGCTAGGGCGAAATTGGCAATTTTGTCATGATTTCGCTGGCAAAACTAAATTTCACTGCATCTCTAAACAGAGTTGTCAGATGCATAAAAAAATTGAAGGGAGTCAGTAAGAGGGCTGCATACAGAGTCTAATAACATTTCTTGTAACCCCAGCTTACAATGAAGGAAACTATAACAACCTTCATCATCTCCAATTTCAGAAAAAAAAAATGAAAAGGTAAGCTCCTAGACATGAGAATACAGATTCATTCTGTTTGCTACTAGAACTGGACCAATATACATGCCCTACCCAATCTCATCGGAAAAGGGAACTATATTTTTTTGTGCATATGAGACTCTTGGAGGAATGCTGCATCAGCTTTTAGATGTTTTAAATGTTTCAATGTTTCAAAACCCTGTATCTTTTTTAAACATCTTGAGCACCCTTAATATTCCAACTTATATAAACGGATGAAGTACACACTGCAGTGAAACTATACAATAACTATTAAGGTGGTTAGGCAACAATATAAGAAACTGATTCAGGAACCACCCCCATAACCAACCCACAACACAGATAGAAATCCCCAAAACCCAAACCCTAGCCAAAAAATCATACATAAATAAGCAAACAAAAAAACTCCTAAGAAAGAGAAAATGAAAATTAAAATCAAATAGTATCCAGAAAAAGCATTCAACCCACCTTCCAATATAACTCAAATTCTACCATGTCCCTCAGACCCAATCACCTACCCTATAAGGTTTGTGATTTGTCCCAGCCTTCCTACCAATATTGAGTATGATGTGCAGGACTTAACAAACTGCAGCAGGACTTCCGATCTCTCTCTCCTTGGTCTAAGTCTAATGGACACACCAGATTCAGCATCATTGCACTGGCATAGGCGCTTGTACAATGAGTGTGACTGGTGGGCTGACAAGCATCTTTGGCTTCTGTTTGGCAGAGAACAGGTGAAGAGAAATCCTGTAGACTAATGAGCTTGTGAGCATCAGATCCTCCAGAGAGCAATTTGGAATGATAATAAATTAAAAACTCTTCTGTTTCTTTTTGTGAATGTTCAGTAAGTGGTCGGGAATTTGCAAGGTAAACTTCCCAAGTTTTTGTTGGCAGAGTGTTGTGTATTATTTTGGGAATGAAAGGTTTTATTCCCAGTAGGGATGGAAAGAATTCCTGAAACTCTTGTGTTTTATGCTAGTATTTTTTTTTAACACTGAAGCAAAGCAGGACTCTTATCAGGGCTGGGTCCTAATGGTAGGGGCTGGCTATCCTGGCCCACTGTCTCCAAGAGAGTATAGTTTTCTCCTTTAGGGCAACTTGAGAAGACTGCGCTTGTTCTAGTTATTTGGGGGCGATGAGGGGGATTCCATCTGCAGCTTGTTGTGGAACAATGTGGACATGAGACAGAGATCCTCAGTCAGAGTCAAACATAAGGATAGTTACCATGCAAAACAAGGCTTGCAAATGCATTGACCTTGCAAGAGTAACAGTGTATCAGGGATGGGGTAGCTCTCTAGCTCACTTTCACTCCTTACAATTACAGGAAATCAGATAAACCTTCCCTCTGCCCACATAACACCATAAACCAGCAGAGGCCATGGGTTGCCTTGTCCTGTTGTGCTGCCACCTGATCTGTCAGAACTGACCAGATATTTGTACTTTCATGTTTACAATAATTTGTACATTTCCAGTCCCTTTTTTACTGTTCTCTATAGCATGGTAGCACCCATGTAGAGCGCTGATTATTGAGCACTGCACTTTTGAGCGACTCAATAATAGCGCTCTACAAGAGAGCGAGTGGTGCAATACCTCACTATATCCTGTGTAGCGAGTACAGCAAAGAGCTGTTACCACTACTACAGGATATGGTATGCTTTGTGGCTGATTCCTGCTGAGCTGCTTACATAGCATAGTGGTGTACACCACTGCTTGCGAAGCAAGCAGACCCGAGTCTGGATACAGGCAGAAACATTTTTTTTTTCCAAAATCCAGTAACTTGCCCCGTGGTCCATTCCCCCCTCGGAGTTGGTTATTTAAGTTTGGAGTGTGCGGGGCTTGCCCACAGGGGCATGGGGGGCACAGCCCCATCATAAAAAAAGATTTCTGTGTGGTTAGTTAAGTATTGTAGCGACCATCGCTATTTGTAACGGTCGGTACAATATCTGTCACCCTTTCGACTATGGGCTCAAGTTTGCTCGCTGTATGTGATAGGCGGTCTTTCAGACTCACCTTTATCACATAAAACCCTATAGCACAGACCCAAATACCATCGCACCTTTCAACTCTAGTTTATTTCTCCTCTGTGGGGGCAAGGCTACTAGTGGTGCACACACACACACACACACACACACACACACACACGTATTTTATTGAGATGTCAATAGCATTTTAAAGGGGGGACTCTTATTCACTCATGCCAGTCATTTTACATTTTTGGGGGGGAGGTTGTATATACAGTAGATTCTGGCAGCCACAAGACCAGTTAAATCTTTGATCTCCCATGTTTGCTATTTTCAGTTTCTTTTTATCCCTCTGAAACTCCAGTCCTGCTCCACTGACCCTGCACTGGACCTCACAGCAAGCCTCCCGGACAACCCTATGGAGCCTTGGCTCACCCCACAGGTGGGGATGAAATTGGCCACTGCTGCCCTCATACCTCTATGTCTTGTTGGGTCCTCTGTGGAGCTGTGGGTCCAGCAGGTGAGGAGCAATCCTCCATCAGTAGCGGCTGGCTGGGTCCCCATTTTTCTTCCACTGGAGGTGTGACATATGCTGGGATGTCAAAGTCGAGCACTGATGTCCATCACACCTCCTCCCAAGCGGAATTAGGCTTGCTGTACCTCTGGTCTCCACCAGAGGCCAGCAAGCACCGAGTGAGTTCTTGTCCTCCCTTCTGAGGGAGATGAGCAGTCCCACAGATGCATAAGCTTTCCCCCACCCAGATGGCCCTCCGGCTTCCCAGGTTCGTTCTCAAACCTGGATCACCAGTGTCACACATGGTAGCACTACCACTGCGCTGGTGGTCTGGCCATCTCACTTGTTTTGTTTGCAAGTAGCATCAGTGTTAGTGTTTTCTGCCTGATGGTCTAGATGCTGGTGCAAGCCTACACTACATTACATAGACTAGTGGGTTCTGCTCTTGTTCTGCTGGAATGTGCTTGACTAGATGTCTGTGCAGTAGGCACAGTTTGTGTTGACAATGGTGGAATTGCATGACTTGCTTGTCAGCATACTGCATATGAAAAAGTATAATTGAATAAACTAGAAGTTATTCGCTATTAACTTATGATTAGCACTCATCTGAAAAATAGCAGTTTTAGTTGAGCATTGCCAGTTGATCATTCAGAAAGATAAGCTCTCAGCTAGTCTAAATATTTTCTAAGTTTATTATTTATTTTATCTATTTAAAATGTTATCAGGTGAGAATCTAAGGGCAACACCTGCCCAGTTTCAAGTGGGACCCAAACATATAAACAATACATACAGATGCAAAACAAGCTCAAAGACAACAGTCGCCTTTAATAAAAACAAATAAAAAATGCTCATATAATTGCTTTAAAAAATCAAAATAAACAATATTGCATGAATTATAAAGGAGTTGAACACTAGTTGAATGCTACTACATTTTTCTCATCAAGTTTAATGTAGGTTGAGAACAAGTGCTTCAGATCTGAGCCTTTTTTCTCTATGTTGAGCATGAATCGAATGCCAGCTGATCTCAGAAAACTAATTTGCTTATTCTAACTGCACAGACATCTGCTCTCAGTGTTCTTATTTTAACCCTCCCCATAAGAGTGGGGGCTTATCTTACTGGCTTCATGGAACCTACCTGATGGCACCAGCTATCCATGTCATTGGGTCCACAAGACTGCAGACAGGGACCGGAAGTAACATGGATCCCAGGATTTCACTGACATGCCACATCAGAGTGAAGAGAGGCTTGAGCCACATACCAAAGGTGGTTCTGCTTCCACCAATGGACCGAGCACATTGGCACTCATGAAATGCCAAGGATTCCCCCATCAATAGACCTGACTGAACTGGACACTAGGAGAGCCCATATGGAACACAGTATGGGGGCATGGTGAATCTTTTTGGGGACAAGAGCCCTAGTTAAAATTAGATCTTTTGGGGCCTGTGCCCCATAGGACTGAAAACTTGCAACCATCTTGTTTGCCTCTTGCTCATCTTAACATGGTAGGGACCAGAGGTTTCACTGCAGCCAATCTGACTGCAGAAGCCCACAAAAGAAGCTGGAAGGGCTCATGAGACACCAGAGGACTTAAATAATGCATGTGCAAGTTTATGGCCAATTGTTTATTGAGTGATAAACCTTCAGCAGTTCCCCAGAATGTCTGACAGCTCCATGGACCAATAGAGAGGTAGGATTACCCAGTGACAAGCAGGTGCTGTTCTCAAGCTGAGTCAGTCTGAATGTGACTTCACTGAAGAGCAGACTGGAGTGAGCTGGAGCTGAGAGTGAAGAAGACAGACCATGCATCTGCCAGAGCCAAGCAAAATTCCTGTACCAATTCAAGTGATGGTAACCATGGCTTGTACAGTACAGCCTTCTGACAGCTTAAATTACCAGAGAGCTGTTATCAAGTAAAGCTTCCATGCAGTTACTCTCCTGGTACTCAGAGAGACTTTGTGCTTTGTCAGTATAGCTCTGGGAAGCTACGTAGCCAGCACTACTGCTTGGTACTAGTGATGTGAAGAAATTTTCAAATGGTGGCCAAACTGAATTCTGTGAAATGTTGGTAAATTCCAATTAATTCTGCAGTATTTCACTGGAAGCAGAATGACTGCATTCTTCTGCAGAAAGGCTGTAGATCTTACCTCAGATCTTTTTTTTTTTTTTTTAGAAAGGTGGAATCCTGTTCCGCATATTCACAGGTCTTCTACTAAAAGCTTTCTGTAATCATGTCATATTAATTCTGTGGAACCAAATTGAAGAATTTAATCAGAAGTGCACCTATTTTCTCTTTTATGACTGGTACAGGCCTGTGATAATTATTAATTGTCTTTATTAATGTTTCAGTTAATGTTTTAATGTGTGTCTTAATTTTATCATGTTCCTCATGATCTGTGGAAAAGTATTGCACAAAAGTTTATCTTCAAGTTTATTTTACACCTAACTTACTGGGCAGGATTTTTGAATGGTGGTGCAATGTTTGCATCCCACCCTACGCCATGGAACTTAAACTTTGATGTTGTACCGAACCCATGTGCTGCAACTGTACCCAATTTTCCAATATCGGGTGCAGTTGTGACAGTCTGCCTGCTTTCTGGCAGCTTGTGCCACATACTGTATCTGGTGCAAGTACTGATACTTTATCCCCCATGACTGGCATACGCTAAACCACAAAATTGTGGTCTAAGGTGCAGGGCTGAGTGCAAGGGATGGAAAATCCTGAATGCCAGCTGGTGATTGCTGTAAACCCCACATACCATATGTTCGGCACACCGGGGGCTTGCAGCAGTATTGCACATTTGAAAATCTGGTCCACTGTCTGTTCTGAGGATAAGCATGTTTTATGAAACGTAATTCCATGGTTAATCTTGCAATGCCTTTTGTAACCACATGGTGCTGTATTCCTCACCAAATGTACCCATGTGACTTCTCAGCTCATGCAGATCTGATGGGCATTTGAGAGAGAGAGAGAGAGAGAGAGAGAGAGAGAAGGATCTGCTCTATAGAGCTTATCAGTTCACTTCTAGACAAACTACTCAAAATCCTTGAAAAACACATTTGTTTGTAGAATGTTTACCACAGGCTTGCAGTAGAAGCGAGAGTGGTGTAGGTGGTATGTTTTGAGTATTTTGTGTGGGTTTTTTTGTAGTATTTGACTGACTCAGTTGCAGTTGTAGGTGGCAGTTTAGCACTAGCAGAGAGACAGAGGTAGAGTGACACACACACACACACACACACACACACACACTCACACTCTCACAGATAAGGCATATTGGAGACTGCCATATTCAAGCACTTGGCAGTGACCTTGTTCAGTGCTTTAGTGCAGCAGTGTTTAAGTGTTACACTGTAGTTGCTCATTGCTTAGTTGAAACATTTTCTTTTTTTTTTTTGCATTTAGTAAATATATTAATTTTAATTTAATATGAAAAAGAGCAGCTCAGGCAGTGGGCAAGGTAAGGGAGGGAGTGGGTGTGGGATTGGCCAGTCCCTTATGTAAAAAGGGCAAGGGAAGGACTGCACATGGCGGTAGTGGTACAGCAACATCAACATCTACTGTATGTGGCCCACCATCTCAGTAATTCAGATGCTGGCAGTGGTTCCTGCAATAATAATGTAAGCCTCCCCCATTTGGGGCTTACCTCAGGGGAATACGGCCCAGCGGGTGTCCCTTGGAGTGGCTTTAGTGGGATTCGGGCCAGCATTTGTGCTCCTGCTGCAAAAGTCCTGTTTCTTGGCCCCATCCAATGAAGGGGGGGCCAAAGTCCAGTGATGTTTCTATGCTTTGGGTATTTTGTGAGGAATGTCAGCAATCCATGGAAGCTGAAAAAATGGATCACTGAATGTAAACACTAATAACCATGCTGCACTGTCTGCGCATGCGCTGACAAAGAAGTTAAAGGAACCATGGCTCCGGTAACATGTTTGGCTGTGTGACCACTATTTAATATTATCCTCAGCCCCAAGGCAGGCAATGGAGCTAGGGATCAGCAGAGGAATGCCTCGGGGCACTAGCGGGGTGATTTACTGCCGTCAAATGGGCATATTTCTGAAAAATAAGGGCTGGAATGTTTGGGCATGAAATGTAAACAGTAATGGTGGCCCACTGGGACTCCATCAGGAGAAGGACCACTGGGAAAAGTTCAGAGGGTGTAAAAGGAGACTGGGAACTGTGCAGTCAATTGGGGGAAGCTGGAAAAAACTATAAAAGGGATAGCAAGACCGCCAAAAGGGGGATTCATTGGAGAGGATCTGAGGAGAGAAGGCACTGAGACTGTATTGGGGCTACCTAGCCCAAAGGCCTGTTCCAACCACCCTTCAGCCTTTTTGGCCACAATGGTGAACAGGAGGCAGAGCGCCTATCAAAACCAGTGGTAACACAGGATTGATTTGAAATGCGGACTGACTCCCCCGAGCGAGACTCAAACCCACAGCTGTGAGTCAGTGATCTGAGAGTTACAGCCTGAAATTAGAGAGTGTGAACAGCAGCCTGCAAAATTTAGAAAATGCAGCCTAAAGCAGAGATTGTGAAGTTGCAGCAGAGGCAAAGCAGCAGAGAGACAAATAATTTTACTGCAGAGAGAAACAGAAGTTTGCAGCAGAGAGAAAAAAGATTTTGCTGCAGAGAATAAAGGGATTTTACAGCAGAGGGTAGAGAGACTGAGCCACTGTGTTTCCCCCTCAGAGGAGTTAGAGTTTCTGAGATTGCTGTGCTTCTAGCCAGAGAAGTAGAGTGTGTTTGGGCTAGAGACTGAGCCAGAACCCAGCTGCAAGTGTGCTTTTTAGAAGCTGTGTGCAAAGCAGAAAAGTCTAGGGGACCCTTATCCTGTCCCGTTGCCCCTAGACCAACTTAGAGATAATCGGAGAGGAAGACCACCTGAGATGAAGATGTCAAGAGACCTGTCAGGTGAATACTGCATACAAAGGCCTCAGAGGCAAAGATTTTAAAGGTCTGACGGGTGAAGACTGGTTGCTGTTCGTCTGCAATTTGCTGTTGTGATGCACCACCGACCATTCCTGATACCAGAACTGTACTCTTTGAAGCTGAACCAAACTTGTTGAACCCCCTGCTTCAAAACTGTAAGTACCTTTGGGCAGCAGTTCAGAGGAGTTCTTATCTCAGCTAGCTAGCTAGTCAGAAAAATGGGGTTAAGTTCTGAGCAGGACTGTGCCAAATTTCAAGCTGTACCCAGGCAGAAAAGTTAAAAGTTGTTTGCGTTTTGAAGTTATTGGGCTCCAATAAAAGTACTTTACCTTGTGTTTAAAGACTGTTATCCTCACAGCCTTCTAGCATACCAGCACTCAAATGTGGTACCAATCACAAGAAACTAACTGGCTCTAGCAGCCATTTGGGAGGAAGCCAGGTGCACCCGCTGGTGGGAGGTGTGAGAGACAGTGTGGGGTACGGTCTATTGTTGTATGATTATTGTTGTGCTATTTTCTCCCCTGTTCATTCACTCCCTATAATAAAGCAGGAAGTTGGTTAATGGTACAGTTTAGTATTGCTGGTTATTTTATGTTATGTGCACTTCCTGAGTGGGGGAAGGAACTGTGGGGGCTATTATTGCATTTTCCGGGGGGAGGTGGTAGCCTGGAATTTATCCCACAGGTATCCCATATCACTACCCCAGTTGGAGGCACTGCGCCATTTCTTCTCCTGTCCACTAGAGAACCCAGGCCAGTCCCCCTCAGAGGTGTGTCCAGATGAGACCCGAGGGTCCCAGAAACAGCCAAGGTGAGTCAAGTGGCTGTTACAATAATGACTCCTATATTGCTATTTGAGGCTGGGAAAGGAAAGTCATGGGTGACAAGAGTGCGATTGTGTAGCCTAGTTGCCAAGAGAAAAAACTGCCACTGATGTAGCAGCAGTGTTAATAATATCACAGTCATGGGGATGGGTATCAGTAATGAATAACAGACTACTGCGGAGTCTGAAATACAGGAGGTGGTGGCCAAGGAGTCTGAGTGTGAGATGTTAGAGGAGGAGGAAGCACAGTAGGAGGTACTTGATGGAGTGGAAAAGGATGATTTCCAATAATTTTTCCCTAGAAAAGAGATTCTGGGGTCAACAAATATGAGTAACGAAGAAATGCCAGCTAAAGAAATAGGGAAGGGGGTGATACAGAACACTGAAGCGGGCAGCAGAAAGTTTTCTTTCAATTTGGATGATCTGGTGCTAGATGTTAACTGGGAGCTGAAGAAGAAAGGCCTGTGAATCAAATTATAAATGGAAAATGTGTTTTTCTGCATCCAGAGAAAGTAAGGACAAAGAGGATGAGGGAGGATAAGGAGGCTAACAATGATCAGGGACCCTGAAGTGACATAGTTTAGAAAAGAAAGGTACCTGTAAGAGCAATGTATAAGAAAACAATTATGTTGCAATAGGGGAGCTACAGTGGCAGAAAAAGCATTGGTGATTGTGATGCTGATGTAGTTACAGGTGCGCTGGCACAGTCATTCCCCTTCACCATGGCCAAACAGCAAGGAAGCAATTATTGTCCCATACATTGTTAGTACTCTATGGGACTTTTTTGTCCAAGATCTGAGTTTTGCCATCAATAAGATCTAGAAAGCTAGCGTCTGCATGGAAAAGCTGATTCATGTCTTGCGACTACCAGTGAGTGTAGTCACATGAAAACAAAACATCATATAAAGTGGCGGCAGCACCAAAGGGATGCACAATGTGGTTGTTTTCCATGTTGGAGGGGCTTAAGGGGAGAAAGAAGTCAATGAATATGATCATAGCAGCAGTAGCACTAGCCACACCAACTCCTCTTTCATGTAAACCATCCACAGGCACTATTTCCACTAAATCACCACATTCTAGAACTGGCTATTTTCCGAAGTTTAAAACACTTAAACCTACCCTAGGCAGTAAGAATCTATGTCAGTCCCTGGGTAGATCATTTCCTGAACTATGAATCCACCCCTTGTTCAACCCAGAATCCCAGAGGCACTTTGTAAACATATTAATTATCATCGTTACCACTCAGTTTCCAGGGAACTGAATGCATATTTAGCAAAAATGCTGGCAGTGGAAATGCTTCCCAACTCCTTTATTGAAAAAGCAGGTTTATGACATTTAATGAGTAGGGTGGTTCTTGAATGGAACATTCCTTCCAAAACCTATTTTTCAACAAAGGCTGTTTCAGCATTATATATGAATTTTTACTTTATG
This sequence comes from Neoceratodus forsteri, assembly GCA_016271365.2. Lineage (NCBI taxonomy): Eukaryota > Metazoa > Chordata > Ceratodontiformes > Ceratodontidae > Neoceratodus > Neoceratodus forsteri. The sequence goes on along the minus strand of CM028136.1, from coordinate 278,959,922 downwards.
CCTCTCATGGTCTTAGTCATTGTGTGTGGATACTGTTCACCTCACTTTCAAAATATGGGAACAGTGGGCCCAGATCAGCCCCTTCATATGCTATATGTGTATCACAGGGAATTATGTGATAAGGGTGAGTCTGTAACCAAGCCACACACAAAGAGCGATGCAAATATTACCCGCATCAAAAGGGCGACAGAAACAAACACAGACCACTGCAAACAGCGACCGTCTGTGTCAAGCACCCCGCTCACCCCAAAAATTATGTAATGAACTCTGGGGGGGGGGGGGACTTAAAAAAAAGGAACATTTTACTTTCTACTGTAGGACCCGAACCCAGATCCACTGGCTCTGTAGGTGGTGGCTTTAGCCACTACACCAAATGACCAGCTCAGCAGAGTTTGGCCACACACCTTACTACATCCTGTTATAGCAAGCGTAGTTCACTGCTACACTCACTATCAGGATCCTTCACTTTGCTAGAACGTTTGCCCTAAACATGAGTGGTATTATTAAGTCTCTCATATTGAGTCGCTCAATAATACTTGCCCATATAGGGTGCTTCCATATCACAGCACACTGGGTACATTTCTCAAACGTTAGGCTAAAGCCCTGTCAATCTCATTCATACCTAAGCCAACCCCCACATGTGTATTGCACCCAGCAGCAGGTTACACTCAGCATGACATGTAGGAATGCTGTGCAGCACACTTCTCATCTGAGTTAAGCGACCAAACTGAAGAGTCACTCATCTGGCATAACCTGAAAGCAGAGTTCATCCTATCATGTTCATGCTTTACCAATTGCTTTAATTTGATTGTACATGACTATCTGAAGCAAAATACAGAGCTAAGTTCCATGTTGGACTCTGCCTGCAGCCGATGTGGATATTTTATTTGTTCCAAAATGGCCAGAAACCATCTGAAGAATCTCCAGATTAAAATATGGATTACCACAGCACCAGCTAAAGCAGGAGGTAGCCAAATCATGGAATTTTACTTTTTATATGATTGAATGGCTATTTGGCCTGTACAAGGCACTCACATATGTCACCGTGTTGCACAGAGTTCATGACCCAGCATCCCTCTCCCACTGTATGGATCCAAGGTCGGACTGGGGTACAGAGGGCCCACCTGGAAAATCAATAGAGGAGGGCCCAGGTTGACACACTCGTATCAATATTTCACTTCAATCTGATACACTAGCTCTGTGTTTGCATCTTACATTTATCAGTAGTGTCCCAGATACCCCATTTAATTAGAAAAAAGATGATAAATGCAAAAGTTTTCAGAGTTCAGAAACTTACCCAACTGAGGGGGGGCCCACCTGGAAATTTCCAGGCATCCAGGTGGGCCAGTCCGACCCTGTATGGATCGCTGGAGAAAGGTGGATAGTCAAATCCAAGTTCTGCAGAGGTTCAAGCATGCTACCCAAGTGGCTAGTACAGCAAATGCCAGTATTAGAAATGCAGTAGTGCTTATTTGTGTAAAGCGGCAGACACGTCTGAATATCTGGGAGCATTTCAAACTGAATGGTCACATTACAGGCTGTGATCTAATAGAGGGGATGATTGAACGCATGTCTACAGACCAACATCTGTGCAGCAAGATGGAGTCAAATGTGTACATTGTACATCCATATTAGATCCCTGCTACAAGCATGGCGTTATGTCATTTCTTGATGGGGGGAGTCAGAGGTGGATAGTCATATTGGTGCATTGATAGGGCTTGAACAGAAACATGGTGACAATCTTGCAAGGAAAGGAAAGCAATCAGCACCATGATCCAATAAATACTTTGTTTGCAGCTTCATCTGCTGCCACAAACACAAGTCATCCTTGTCCTCCACCACCTGCATAGGCAATCCTCAACAGCAACCACTGGCACTGGTTTAAATCCACTATAGGCTGTCCTTTCTCAGGTGGCTGTATCCAACAAAAGGTAGTTCCATTATATCCAGCCAGCCTTATGTCTGCAGCCTCTGTTGTGAAAGCATATAGTGCATGGATGACCCAGAATAGCTTGAGCCCAATGATGAGCCCCTACTGTACTGGGATTGTACGTTTGATGCGTGGTCTGCATTTATTTTCTATTGAGTACCTATCCTGCCAGTAGCCGGTCTAAGTTCGGAGACAGCCTTTAATGCAGTAAGAGCCATCATAAGTGACTGGAGAACTTGCCTGTCACACAGAACTGAGGAAATGTAAACATTCATCAGAATGAATAAAGAATACATTATTCTGGACTACAGAATAATGGCCACATCTAGGTTCCAGGAGGAGGGTAAGCACACAAATCAGCAGTCACTGAAGAGGATGGAATCCCTGGTAATCCATCAATCCACTCTGATGTCCTTTCCACATAAATGAACCCATCATAGGTGATCAAACCAGGTTCATGTTGTCCCCTACTGACATATTATTTTCGTTACTTCAGTGCCATTCTTGTTGTTTTGACTTGCTGATATTTTACTTAATCATGCTGCTGCTGTAATGTTGCCATCTCACACTGACTCTGATACACTCAAGTACTGTATGTAACATTTTCTGTTGCTGACTGGCCATGAACACACAGCATTCTTCCTGGTATCTTGCGCTGTCAATCATGCTGGTGCCTCCTGCAGTGCTGACACCTTTAGGTCACTACTCCTGAGCCTGACCATTCCGCTGACGGCCCTCATCTTGCATCAATATAATAGTTATCATGAATTATTAACATAATTGATAAGAAAGCATGGCCCATGGCATCACTCCAAAGTTAGTTGCAGTCTGAAGGCTTTACGCAAACTAACTGTTACAAGATGTAAACAATGAAACTTCAAAAAAATGCATGGATCTGTCATCCTCTTGACAGTATTACCAATGTTTTTCAAACATCTTCTCTTACATCTCCTCCCCTCTGTGTGCCCTGGTTATGAGGTCCTTGTGCTATGGGCACCGTCATACTACATCCAGTGCATGGCCATCACTAGCATGACGATAAGTATCCAATTTTTTAAAAAGGCGAAATTAGAGTCTGGAAAGTAAATAGTCATTATAAACTGCAATTTTCAATTGAAAAACAAAGTTTATATGGATGTACCAAGCCAGGATGAAGTGCAGAAATGCTGCAGAATATCACAGAATACTGCAATTTACTGCGGGGGCCATTGTAAGTCAACAGCAATTAAGTCCTTTTGTCATGCAGGATTTTGTGACGTCATTACTACAAGTTACTATGCTTCATCATGGCTGACACATCTGTATATTTAAAGGATTAATCACTAGAAAGGGTCTGTCATGGTAAAGAAAAACAGCATACATTTGCAACTCCAAATTAGAACAAACTCTGGCCACAGCCAATAGGGCTGCATGGGAGGAATATCTATGCACACACACACACGCACACACACACACACACACACACACACACACACACACATGCTGTCTGTGTGTGTGTGTGTGTGTGTGTGTGTGTGTGTCTGTCTCTTACCAGAATTAGATGATTCTGTGGCCTACAGGATGACTTGCACAGAGAAAGAGAGAGAGAGAATGAGACACACACACACACACACACACACACAGAACAGAGAAAGACAGTGTTGCAATTCTGCATTCTCGCTCTCTCTTGATTTCGCTTTCTATCTCTCTCTCTCTCTTTCTCTCTCTCTGTCTTTCTGTGAGCACTGTGTTTCCCTAGTAGACACTCATAGAAGAGAGAGAGAGAGAGACAGACAGACAGACAGACAGACAGTGTTGGAATTTACAGTTCCTGTCCTGATCTTGCTCTCTATATGTGTCTGCATCAACTGATGTCTCTGTAGGAAAGAGAGAGAGAGAGAGACACACACACACACACAGATAGTTTTCCTTTTCTTGACTCACCTATGTAAAGTTTACAGACTGTGACAGGAACAGTAACGAAAGTGGCACCTCAGTCTCTCTCTCTCTCTCTTTCTCTCACACTGTCATTCTCATGGCTGTCTCTCTCTTGCTCTCTCAGTGCACTGTGTCTCGCTCATTCACTCACTCAGTGTACCATGCCGTAACTGCTCTGTCACAGCCATTTACTATAGGAAGGCAGATCATGTCCGTATAGGAAAAGAAAGAGAGAGAGAGAGAGAGAGAGCCCTAAAAAGGAGCCTCTGACTAAATTGAGAATGGAGTCTAAGAAGTTCTATAAAAATTAAAAATAAACAACACCTGAAGTCTTTATTGTCTGCAAATGTGAAACTCTAAGTACTAATGGAATTTTTCTCTCTCAGGGCCCTCCCCTTTCCCTGTAGAATAAAAGAGAGGTTAGTCAGCACATGGCACATCTTGTCTGAATGAAATATTTGTAGCACAGACCCAACTGCAAACCTCCTCTTGACTCAGGAACTCATAAGGCTGTCATAGCAAGACTGAAAGGTGTTATGGGATTGAGAACCCTAAGCCATGAGGGGGACACATAAGCTTTTGTTTTGATTCAACCCTTATAAGCCATGGAGGGGGCACTAGAGACAGACAAAGATCAGGTCCTTATTCTCAATACCCCATACAGGACCACACTCTGTTTTAGAGGGCTATCAGCATCGAATGATCTCCCTAATCATGTTGCATGTGGCACACTGAACGCTTAGGGAAGCAGATGCAAACAGGTGACAGAGAAGCTGCAAAAATGAAGACAACTGACCCTTACCTTTTTTTGTATCCTAGCAAAATGATTAATGTGTTGCAGAAATATCACTTCATGTGAGAGAAGTGCTGATTACAGGGAGAAAGGGCATGAGAAATTATTGAAGGAGCATGTGTGGGAGGGGCACCATTGAGAGTGAAGGGGAGGGAGGAGAAAATGCAAAATCTCCCTTTCCTCCTTCAAAGCGTGTCACCGCACTCACTGTACCTCCTTTGTAGTTAAATACTGGATAGGCTCTTGCCCCTCCTTCCTCACCCCCTCCTTCCTCACCTCTCTCCTTTTTCCCTCCTTCTCACTACACCGTTCACAACTCTGGCTTTGGTTCCCTGGCACTCCCTTCCAGGCCATCCTCAGTAGGCCAGGTTGCCTTCTCCTACCGCTTCTCCAAACTTTGGAATGCTCTTCACCTTTCTATCTACTCCGCCTCTTCTCTGCGCTCTCTCTCTCTCTCCTCACTTCTTAAATTCACTTCTCACTCCTGCAACTGCACCTAATCTTCCCCAGTACCACCCTGCTCCTTTCTCACCCTCCTCGTCTCCACCCCAACTCCTTGCCCAAACCCCTATTGCAAACCCCCCATTCTGCCCCTTATCCATTGTACTCTTCCTTGATTACCTGCTGGACAGCTTTGTTACCTCTTGTTTACATTTATTGCACTTCTGCATTTTAATTAACACCCTCTTGCTTCCCTCCTGGATGCATTTTCTGCTATATCCCATGCCTTTGTTCATATACACTTAAATAGCCTATCTATTGTAGCTTGTTTTGAATGCTTAGCTCTGTTTTCTGTATTTTTTCTTTTTCTTTTTCATGCCAATAGTATATATTTGTCGAAATTGCCTATCTGTTGTAGCTTGATTTTATGCTTAGTTTTGTTGCTTCCAGCTATGTAAACTCTGTTTTCTATTGTCACTCATGACCCTCCTCAAGCTCCCCCCCCCCGGACATATCTAGAAACAAGCTGTTATTAGCTCAGTATGTCTTTCCTGGTGAAACTTTTGAAATAGACAAATAAATAAAATGGTAAGGGTGTACCAGGAAAATTGTGCTATTGAACATTATCTTGAACTACAGTAAGTGAGATCAAACAGAATATGTTGCATAGATGCCTGGGCTGTATTCCCCTGTGGTATTTAAACCCTCCATTGTTTTTAGTTAATAGCTGCAGAGTGCAGAACACTCCTAGGGGGCTCTCAGATAAGCATGGAAGAACTGGACAGTAGGGGATGTCCTGGTGGTACTGATGGAGAGTCACTTTGGGTATGAGCTTATGGCTTTATGGGACAGGGAAAGTGGTTTAAGCAGCAGTACAGAGCTTATTTGATGGGCAGGGGTGGTGGCTAAATCCTGAAGCTCCACAAAGAACAGTGGTGACACCTTTAGTGCACTTCAGATACCTAGAGAGCGAGACCTGTTTGGCAGACTCATAACCAAGTGGGCAAGGAGCTGCTTTCTGGCAATTGACCTCCTGGTAGGAGTGAACTCCCTTCTAGAGCTTTTTGGCTCATGTTCTTGCATTCAAGGCTGCCACTCCCTAAGGTTGTATAGGAAAGGGAGTTGAGAATGTATTACGATTTATTTGTGTCTCCTAGTACCAAGATAGTGCACAGTTCCAAACTTGTTATGGTTTACGTGTTGACTGTATTTCAATTTACTGTTCTAAATTGTTTTCTGCATGTCTGTGTTGTACTGCATGGTCATTGGTAGGGAAAAGTATAGCTAGTTAGAGGAGTTTGGCTACCAGATGAGTCCTTGGTCAGCCCCCCCCCCCCCAGTTGGAAGCAACACCAGATAATCACCCAGGCTATGGCCTATATCAAAGCAAAATCATGAAATATTTCAGTAGGAAAAGGTGGAAGGACTCTTTGTAACTCCAGATAGGTACTAACTTAAAAAACTGTACCATATAATGTAAAAGGCTTAGGTCTGGTAGTTGAACAGACCAGTGTCTACTGTGATATGTGTCTGTTACAAGAGACCAGACTTTCAGTGGGAGAACATTTAAAATTCTGCAGGCAATGGGTAGGAGGCAAAGTGGCTGCCTACAACATGGCAAAACACATAGCTAGGGTCACTATACTTGTCAGGCAGGGACTGCCTTTAAAGATTGCTGGAAGATGCACAGACAAGGAAGGCAGGTTTGCTTACATTTCCCTTCAGACGGGGCAGCAAACAATCTATAAAGCGACTGTCTACAGGCCAGCCCCATCAACTCCAACTTTCCTTAGGCAAATATTTCAGAAGCTGGCCTCCCTCCCTGCCCTGTACACTGATATGGGGGGGGCAGGAATACCATGGAAGACCCTAGGTTGGACTGATCCCCATGGTCCTGAGCAATGGGTGAAGTGGCAGAAAGGATTCTGCATGATTTGACATGGTAGATGGATTGGGTGAATCTGTTGCTTGAACTCAGTCCCAAAACTAGAAATTATTCCTTTTATTCCCCTCTAAATAAAAGTTTCTTGAGGATAGAGAAGTTTTACCTCCAAAAATCGCAGTTGCCTTGCATACAAGACTCAGATTTTACCTATTGCTCTCTCAGATCACGACCCTGTCAGCTTACTGCTTCAGCTAGGCCTAGAAAACACTGACTTCTCATGGAGGTTTAAGGTCAGCCTGTTAAAAGACAACATATTAGTGAGCAAGCTGTCAAATGAAATTTGGACCTATCTCAGGTGAAACACTCAAAAAGGCTCTGCCTCTAGGTTTATCTGGGATGGATTAAAGGTGGCACTAGCATACGCTTCACACAAAAACAAGCAAAAGTTAGAAAGACAACATTAGATCACTGAAAAATTGGTAAAGCTAGAAACAGAACATAAAAGCACTGGCTACCCAGAACTACTGGAGCAATTGCAAGAAGTTAGGGCTGAGCTTAATAACCTAACACAAAGCAGAGTGGAAGCACAACTTTGGTGTCCCAACCAAAGTATTTTGAGTTTGGAAACGGGGCTGGTCGTCTCTTGATCATTAGGTTAAGAAAAAGTGAGGTAGACAGACATGTTGACAGGCTGCAGAAAGAGGCAATCCAAGACAACCCCACTGTGTACCTGTCTAACATTTTGTCTGGACCAGAGCAGCAAATGGTAGACAAGAAGTACAGGAACTCGGGCCACTAGCAAATATGAAATGCAGAATGAAGATCCTCAATCTGAAGGACAGCTGTGTCAAGATACATCTATCTGTTTGGACACTAGTAGATTCAGTTAGAGATATTGAAGTATTTCTAGCAAAATAGCACTGTTGAACACGTCACATGTTGTTATGGAAACCCTGATTTTAGGTCACAGGCCCAGAAACTGTCATTATGTTGCTGGTTTAAGAATTTCGGTGCCAGTGGCAGTGGGAAGAAGTACAGGAACTCCGTTCCTACTGTAAAGAAGGCACAGGAACCGAGTTTCTGTGCATTTCTGTTCACTTTCATCACTGGTCTGGACTGAGTATTAAATCCCTGGCAGCAGTAATAGGTCATCAACAACAATCCAATGGATCAAGGTGGAGGGGGAAGTGCACATAGCCCTTTATGGGGACAATACTCTCCTATTTATACAGGATCCAGTAAATAACCTTTTTAAGTAATAATGAATGATGGGGGTTATGTTAATGTCCTGTTAATCACCCCCTGGGGGCGTAATGTGGCACAAGGCGAAGCCGAGTTAATGCCCCCTGGGGTGATTAACTGGACATTAATGTAACTCCCCAGAGCTCATCATTGCTATTATTATAATTGGGTTATGTGTTACGTAGTTCGAATAATTTTTAAAATATATTTTGCTTATTTTTGTGTGAAATTAACATAAAATAGTCCATCAGTCATGCTAAATTGCATAGGATTTGATTTGTTTGCTGTGATCATTGTCACTGTCTCAGCATTTTTTGGTTTTTTCTGATAGATAAAAGGTTTTACATATATGTGAAACTGTCTAAAGGCTTGTGCATAGAAGTAAAAATCACTCACCTTTGTAATTATGTTTCTTCTAATGGAGTCTTGCTGTATTCTGACTATTGCAATTAGCCCCAGCACTCAAACTGCCCTGGAGAGTAGAGGGTTAATTTTCTATGCAGAGCATAGAACGTTGAGCTCAGGCTCTGTTCAGACCTCTATCTGCTGTCCTTTGAAGCGCAACTGTCAGATTCTTATGAGCTAATACTAACTAACTATTATGTAGAAATTGTAAAATTTTTATTAGCCAAATGGCAACCAAATATTTTGGATCCCCAGAAGACTCAAATCAAGAAATCAAAAATCAAAAACCAGGTAGTGAACAACTTAAGACTGTTAAATTAATAATATAACCCACTCCCCCTCTCTAAAAGGAGGGAGTACCCAAATACACCCCTGGGGTGCAACACTGCATCTGCCAGCCCACTTCCCAAAAACAGGTTCTGAGAGGGGAGGTAGGGAGGAAGGGTCAGAATACAGCAAGACTTCACTAGAATAAACATAATTACTAAGGTGAGTAATTTTTTTTTCAAACAACATGAAGTCTTGCTGTATTCTGACTATTGCAGACTACTGAGCAGTACCTCCATGGAGGAGGGGATCGAACCTACCTTGGGAATAGGCTGTGCAGTACTGCTGTACCAAACTGAACATCACTCCTAGCCTGGATGTCCAGGGAGTAATGCTTGGTAAATGTATGGACTGTTTTCCAGGTGGCTGCTTTATATACTGTATCTCTAGCAAAGGAATATCCCTGGCCGCAGCCAGGGAAGCAGCTGTACCTCTAGTCGAATGAGCCCTCAGGCCTGAGGGAGGTATTTTGCCTAGCTTCTCATAGCAGAATTGAATGCAAGATACAATTCACCTGGCAATAGTTCTCTTAGTGGCAGGTTTGCCCTTACCCACTTTCCCAGAAGTGAGAAACAACTGAAGGGAGTCAAACCTATGAGCCTTAGTATGCTCAATGTAGTAACTAAGGGCCCTTTTAACATCCAAACTGTGTAAAAGTCTTTCTCCTGAAGAAGAATGATCAGTGAAGAACACAGGGAGAGACATAGATTGGTTCAGATGAAAATCTGAAACCACTTTAGGTAAAAACCTCCTATTAGTTCTAAGGACCATCTTATCTCTAAGGAATGAGATAAACTCAGGCTCCACTGACAGAGCTTGCAATTCATTGATACACCTGGCAGAGGTAATAGCTACCAGGAACACAGTTTTCCAAGTCAAGTACTTAAGCTCTGCTGAAGACAAAGGCTCAAAAGGGGGTTGCATAATCTGAGCAATGCAAACATTAAGATCCCAAGCAGGGATAGGAGCCGTAAAGGGGGGATTGGTATGAAGCAATCCCTTGAAAAATTTACAGAATACAGAGTGAGATGACAGTGAGGAAGGCTTTACCACTGACAGAAAAGCAGAAACAGCTGACAAATGTACTTTGAGAGTAGCTGGTCTGAGGCCTAGGCCATTAAGATGAACTATATAATCCAGAACTGTAGACAATTCAGCAGTGTCTGGGGATATATGCTTCTTGGAACACCAAATGCTGAATCTTTTCCATTTGGAGTTGTAAGTTTTTCTGGTGGCAGGCTTTTGAGAGGTTTTGAGAATATCCAGAACCCCTTGGGACAGATACAAATCTGCATACTCTAACTCTTCAAGAGCCATGCCTTGAGATTGAGCGACCGAAGATTGGGGTACCAAATCCTCCCCTGAGAGGAGGTTAACAGGTTGTAATTCCTAGGAAGAGACAGGGGAAGATGGACTGCTAGGGACAGCAACAGGGGGTACCAAGGCTGCCTGGCCCAGTCTGGAGCGATCAGAATCACTTTGCAAGGTTGTGACCTTACCTTGACCAGAACCTTAAACAGTAGAGGAAAGGGAAGGAAGCCATATAGAAATTTCCCTTACCAGTTCAAAATCAGAGCATCCAGAGGGACTGTGCCCAATACTGAGGGACTGAGGGACTGCAATAAAACAGGGGAAGTTGGTGATTGTCTGGGGCTGCAAAGAGATCTATCTCTGGAGTGCCCCACCTTGAAAAAATCACTTTCAACACCAGAGGGTCCAGGGACCATTCGTGATGGCCCTGGGAGATCCTGCTCAATGCATCTGCTAGCACATTGTCCTTCCCTGGAAGGTGGACTGCTATCAGAGAGGTCCACAGAGAATAAGCTAGGGAGCACAATTTCATGGCTTCCATGCACAAGACCGTGGACCGAGTGTCTCCCTGCTTGTTGACATACCACATGGTGGTGGTGGTGTTGTCTGTCCTGACCTGAACTATCTTGTTCTGCACTGACTGAGAGAAAGCTTGCAGGGCCAGAAAGACCACCCTGAGTTCCAAGAGACTGATATGAAGAAGGGATTCCTGAGGGGACCACAGTCCCTGGGCTGTGAGAGCCCCCAGATGGGCTCCCCACCCCAATAGAGAAGCATCCATGGTTAGGACCACAGAGTGAGACTGAGTGACAAATGGGACTCCTTGCCTGAGGTTGTCCTGATCCTGCCACCATTGGAGAGCCTGGATCAGAGTCTGGGTGACTGGAACTAGTTTGGTTAGATAATCTTTCTTCTGAGACCAAAAGGCCCTCAGGTGAAACGGAATGTCCCTCATCTGAAATCTGGCCCCTTGGACCACTGCTGTAGAAGCTGCCATGTGGCCCAGAAGTTGAAGGAAGTGCCTTGCTGGCTGAGAGACCAGAAGGTGGAATGAAGAAGCCAGTTCTACAATAGCTCTTGCTCTTTCCAGGGAAAGAAAAGCTCTTACTTTGACTGTATCCAACTCTTCCCCTATGAAGGTGAGGAGCTGTACAGGCTCAAGAACTGACTTGGGAAGATTGAGAAGGAATCCTAGGGAAGTGAGCACTTGCTGAGTCACTTGAAGGTCTGACTTGACTTGGTCTGGGGATTGACCCACAATGAGCCAATCGTCCAGGTATGGATATATGGAAATATTTTTCCTTCTTAAAAAGGCCACTACTACTGCTAGGCATTTTGTGAATACCCTTGGAGCTGATGTCAGGCTGAAGGGCATAGCTTTGAACTGATAATGGCCTGAAGGCAATTCGAACCTGAGGTACTTTCTGTGGGAGCACCTGATGGGAATGTGAAAGTAAGCATCTTTTAAGTCCAGAGAGGCTAGCCAGTCCCCTGGCCTTAGAGAGGGAAGGATTATTCCCAGAGTCACCATTTTGAATTTTGGTTTTAAAAGATGTTTGTTCAGGTATCTTAAGTCTAGGATGGGTCACCACTCCCCTGTCCTTTTTGGGGTAAGGAAGTACCTGGAGTACAGATCTTTGCCCCTGTGCAATGTAGGAACTCTCTTTACAGCTTTTAGAGCCAGTAGAGATGAAACCTCTGCCTCTAGGGCAATGGTTTTGGAGATGCTTGCAGGTGGAAAAGATCTGGCTCTCAGCTTTGGAAATTTCTTGAAGCTGAGAACCAGCCCCTGGCTTACCACCTCCAGGACCCACTTGTCTGAGGTAACAGACATCCAGTCCTGGACGAAGTAAGCCAGCCTGCCTCCTACAGGAATGGGGGAGTCGACCTGGGCTGACACATCAGGGTGTCTGCTTGGCAGGAGCCTTAGGTTGAGGGATGAATGCAGCCCTGCTCATCCCCTTCTGCCTCTCCCTCTGAAGAACCCCCTCTGAGGAAAGGGAAAAGAGGCCTGTGCTTGGTAGAAAGGCCTATGAAAAAGCCTTCCCCTGCCCCTAGCCTACTGCCTTTGAGGAGTTGCCTGCCTTTCCTTGGCTTGTGCACTCCTATAGGTGGTCCTATACTCATTCATCTTTTTCATATAATTCTCTGTCTGTTCCCCAAACAGAGAATTACCCACCACAGGGAAATCCATGGGCTTAGCGTGGGTGTCCTGTGAGAGACTAGTACATCTGAGCCAAGCCATTCTCCAAAGAGCCACAGATGTAGCCATGACTCTAGAGAACACATCACTGGAGTCCACAGCAGCATGGAACTGTACCTTAGATGTCTCAATCCCATCAGCAGCCACCCCTTCCAGCTCAGAGGCTAGCTGGGGGGAGGCCTGTTTAGCCAGTGCCAGTACAGTGTCCCACCTGGACTTCTGGTACCTGGCTGCATAGGCCATATAATTAGCCTGCCTGAGTCCCAAGGCGGATGCCATGAACTGTTTCTTCGCCATGGCATCCAGCTTCCTAGAATCTTCATCTGGGGGCTGTGAAGCCAAGGGTATATTAGCCTTATTGCAGTCTGCAGCCTGCACAACCCCAACATGACTGCATTGTTGATACAAGTACTCTGTACCAGAACCTGATAAGGTGTACCCTTTGTCCATCCTTCTGTCGACAGGAGGTACAGAATTTGGAGTTTTTAAAATATTTTGTGTCTGTTTCCCAAAAGACTTATGAAGCGGAATAAACAGTCTTGTGGACTCTGGGATGTCCAGCATCTGCACATAATCAGGTTCCTCTTGTTCCTCTACAGCATCTTCTACAGGGAGCTAGAGGGTTTCTGCCACTTTCCTGTAAAACATGTAGTGGGAAGGGGACTCAGAAAACCTAGGAGGGGAAACACTAGAAGGCCTGTCTGGGGAGATGTCCGGTTCAGTGGGCTCAACCAGACCTTCCACACCATCGTCATCATCATCATCATAATCTTCATCCCCCTCCAAATCCGGTTCATAGAAATCTTCAGGGGCATAATCTTGAACCGGAGGAACCAACCAAACCGAGCACCTGCCAGAAGGTGCCAGATCAGACGGAACTGGACGAAGCAATTCTACAATCCTTATCACATTGGCAATCTCTTCGGCAGTCAGAAAATGGGTCTCTGGAACTGAACAGGCCGATTTTTCTTTTCTTTTTCTTTTTGCAGGAACCGATCCCTCAGGATCGGCTTTCCTCTTCCCCGAAGAAGTATCGCCCTGGTCAGAGGGCACTCCCTCAGGTTCGGTCAGAACCAAACCAGGCTGGCCATCCGGGTCAGCGTCTTCACAGCCTCCTTATCCCTGAGCCTACCTAATCTTTTTTCCAGGGAGACTTAGGGAAATTTTTACAGATTTGGCAGTCTGAATTGAGCTGGTCAAACCCCAGACAATAAACACAGGTGGTGTGGGGATCAGCCTTAGCAAAGACCTCCCCACGCACACTGCAGTGTTGAAACCCAGTGGGCCCGTTTTTTCTTTTGGGTTTCTCAGACATAGCCATCCTAACCACAAACTTACCTTTTTATGGCAAACAACCAGGCAAGACACCCTTAGCAGTTTCTAACCATGTCACAGGTATTAGAAAAAAAACACAAGAAAATGCAATTTTTTTAAAACCGATAAGGACCGGTAACCACACTCTAAGTTTAAAAACAAAGACAGAATATATAAATCACTAAATGACCAGTTCAGCCGAACTGGTCAAAAAATCAATTTGTACAATTTCTACAAGTTTACTATATCTAGTTCACTACCTAGTACTTACTGTACCACAGACAGAGATCTGAACCGAAATTTGCAAAAAATAATTGGTAAAACTAAGGACTTTAACCAACTTAACGAACCGTGAGCAAAGGATAAATCTCCAGAGTGGCCGTTCAGTTAGGTGGAGTAAAGAATCTGACAGTTGCGCTTTAAAGTGCAGCAGACAGAGGTCTGAACTGAGCTCAAGCTCAACGTTCTATGCTCTGCATAGAAAATTAACCCTTTACTCCCCGGGGCAGTTTGAGTGCTGGGGATAACTGCAGTAGTCAGAATACAGCAAGACTTCATGTTGTTCGAATGTTGATTTTAAAGCAAATCCGTTTCTGACAGAAGGGCAACACATATTATTATTTTAATATATGTTCATGCATTGTGTTACTTCCGCACCTAATGGATCTAAATAGAAAAGTACAGCAAAAAGTTACAACATAAATATCTGATTAATTTATTCTGAAATTGCTTGCCCCTGCCACATTCCAGAATTGTATATAGCCACCACATTTCAAAATTGTGCATCACATTTCAACCACATTCTAAAATTGAGCATTCCTGTCACATTCTGAAGTTGTGTCACCTGCACATTCTGAAATTGTGCCTCACCACCACATTCCAAAACTGTCTCACTGCCACATTTTTAAATTCTGCATCACTGCCACATTCTGAGAGTGGGGGCCACCACCACATTCCGAGACTGTGTGCCACCACCACATTCCAAGACTGTGCCACCACCACATTCCGAGACTCTGTGCGATCACCATATTCTGAGACTGTGCGCCACTGCCACATTCTTAAACTGTGCACCACTGCCATATTCCAAGATTGTGCACCACCACCACATTCTGAAATGGTGCACCACCACCACATTCTGACACTGTGTGCCACTGCCACATTCTGAGATTGTGTGCCACTGCCACATTCCAAGACTGCGTGCCACCGCCTCATTATGAGATTGTGTGCCACCACCACATTCCAAGATTGTGCGCTACAACCACATTCTGAGACTGTGTGCCAGTGCCGCATTCTGAGAAGATTCGCCACCACCACATTCCGAGACTGTGCGCCATCATCACATTCTGAGACTGGGTGTCACTGCCACATTCTGAGACTGCGCACCACTGCTACATTCTGAGACTGTGTGCCACTGCAATATTCCAAGACTGTGCACCACCACCACATTCCAAGATTGTGTGTCACCGCCACAATCAGAAATTGTGCACTACTGCTACATTCCGAGACTCTGTGCAACCAGCACATTCTGAGATTGTGCACTAGCATCACATTCCAAGATTGTATGCCACAGCCATATTCCAAGATTGTGCACCACTGCCACATTCTGAGATTGTGCACCACCACAACATTCTGAGACTGTGTGTGATCAGCACATTCTGAGATTTTGCACCAACGCCACATTCCAAAATTGTGCATCACCACCACATTCCGAAACTGAGAGCCACTGCTGCATCCTGAAATTGTGCTCCACCACCACATTCCGTAACTGTGTACCACCAACACATTCCGAGATTGTGTCCCTTTGCCACATTCTGAGATTGTACACCACTGCCATATTCCAAGACACCACTGCCACATTCCAAGATTTTGTGTCACTGCCACATTCCAAGATCGTACGCCACAGCCACATTTGAGACATCACCACCACATTCTGAGATGCCACTGCCACTTTCTGAGATGCCACTGCCACATTCTGGGATTGTGCACCACTGCTATATTCTGAGATTGTGTGCCACTACCACATTCCCAGGCTGTGTGCCACCACCACATTCCAAGACTCTGCACCACCATCACATTCTGAGACTGTGCGCCACTGCCACATTCTGAGACTGTGCACCACCACTATATTCTAAGATTGTGCACTGGTGCCACACTCCTAGATTGTGTACCACTACCACATTCAGAAATTTAGGGTTACAAAATGACTTGTAATTTTTAAACAAAGTAACTTAGAGATCTCATTTTGGTTCAGTGCTAATTGGGGATATGATGATCCAAACTCTGAATTTAGTGATGCCAGAAATTTTGGCTGGACTCCCTTTTTAAGCACCCCTAAATTCTCTGTATCAAGTGCCATTAGACTTGATGTGTATTCCCTCAAGGCTTATCTAAATCAAGTCTGTGAAAACCAAAAATTACTACACCATGTGATCAGGTCCAGCAGGTATATTTATCTAACATTAATGTTAGGATCCTAGAACTTTGTCAACCAATCAGATTATTTTTTCATTCCCACCCTTATAATAATGTCTAATGTCTACATCTGCACGATTTCACATGTGCTGCAGTGGCAATTTCATTTCCATGCTACAGGACACTGCAGCACTTGTCAATTGCTGCCTCACTCTCGGGGGGGCACTCATTGAGACACAGAGATTCAAGGTTGTGGTGTGCTGCACAGAACTGTACAGTAGCTGGACAGCCAGCTTCTAATCGATTGTACTTAGGGGCTCTGCGTCACAGACATGACAGGTGGAAACGCCGACACTGACCAGGCTGGGGGATTTCTCTCATGCACATATAATTAATGTAACATTTTAGGCCAAACAGCAGTAACACAATCCATACTGCTTCAGGGAAACACGATCTGCACCGAAGGAGGTGTCTCACTCTCTTGCAAGCACTCTCTCTTTCTCTCTCTGTCAGCAGCCAAGCACACAGAACCAGCGCAGAGGGACATAGGCACAATTCTATAACGGCGACCAGTTGGGGGGGGAGGGATCAGTACTGAAGGAGGTGTGTCTCTCTCTCTCTCTCTCTCTCTCTCTCTCTCTGTAAGCACTCACTCACTCTTTCTGTCAGCAGTGAAGCACACCAAAGCAGTGTAGAGGGATGGGGGCACAATGTCAATTGCTCTCTGTCTAGTGAAAGCATGCACTCCCTGTCCCTCTGTCTCTGTATCTCCCACTGTCTGTCGGCTGCAATACCCTACCATTCCCAGTCTCATCTGGGACAGCAACACATGTGCCATTACTTGAAAAACACACAGACACATTCTGTGTCTCTACCTCTTGCTGTCTGTATCTTTCTCCCTGGAGCGTGGTCCACTTCTTAGTTTGGGGCCAACAGGATGATTTGTTCATTTCACTCTCTCTCTCTCTCTCTCTCTGTCTGTCTCTCTACCACCCCGTTCCCTGCTGCCTTTCTCTCTCTCTCTCATGCTAGGGTGCCCTTTCTGTACCGCACAGTCAGGGCACACTGTGTATCGTCATGTGGGGCAGGCACTGAAGGGGTATGGGACAAACATTCCCACTCCCCACAAACCCCACAGTAAGAAGGACAACAGCTGGCAATCACAGATACTGCCATTAATAAACAGAGAAGCCACAAAATCTGCTACCAGAACAGATACTGCCATTAATACAGACACAAGCGACAGGACAGACACCGCAGTTCCAATTGCTTACTTGGCATTTTCCACGGCTGCCAGCAAACATTGCTTTGGACTGGGGAGAAGAAGATCTGGTGGTGGATCTCCAGAGTCATTCTAAATAACTGTAGATTAATGCTAACTTAATCCATGGGCACACTGACCTACTCCACCAATGGCATGGCTCATTTTCCTCAACTGCCTAGATAGTGCTTCACAGATGCAGAGGCGACTGTGTTGTCACTCCAACCTGTTGTTTCTGCAAGGAATGCAGGAGTCCTTTTCTCATAGCAAGAGGTTTGCAGAGCTCCACCCACTGCAGCCCTAAAAAGGAGGCATTTTAATGTTAAAGAGTAGCTGATGCCTTTGGAAAAACTTTGAAAAACATAATAACTGGACTCTTTTCAGCTTGTATTTCATATATCTTCTATATATTTCTTCTCCCCATTATTTATTACTGAAAAAATTCCCACAAAAACAAGATCTTTAGCCCTTAGAGTTTATCTGCCTCTGTAGCTTACTCCTTACTTGAAATCAAAATACCCTGTTATGACATAACAGTCTGTTGCCATGGGTACAACTGTGATGTCACAGGCACAGTATTATGACATCAGGTTGTGAAGAAGCAGTAGGAGCTGATGAACTCTCAAGAAACAACTATCCTGTTTTTAAAACAAATGACCTCAGTAATAAGTAATGGGGATAAGAAGTACAGGGCTGTTGAGAAATATAAGCTGCTTTATGTCCAAATATGATGTTTTTCAAAGTTCTTCTTGAGGCGTCAGTGGCTCTTTAAAAAGTGAGTATTTGCAGTAACCACAATGTCAGCAGGCAGCCAATTTGACGTACTTTGCAAATATGAATGCAGAGGATAAAAAAACACAAAATACTGGTAGATATAAAGCTTGATAGCAGTTATTCATATGACAAAGGTAATCATGGTTTCAGCATTGCAGTGGGGGTTTCAGTTAAGTTTAAACTATGAGCATTTAAGTGGCAAAAGAAGTGCAGCATTAGCATTACTCATGGGGCTTTAAGTAAAGAGAAGTCTAAGCAATACGTTTCTTTTAAAGCAAGACAGTATTTTTTCTTCCTCGTACAGTAGTGGTACAAAATAACTACAAACATTCAAAATGAAAACATGAAGTAACAGACTAAGCTCTTATAGTACTGACCAGTATCCTAAATGAAGGAAGTAAGCTAGGCAGGAAAGCTGAGAATTAAACTAAAGTGCCTTTTAAACATAGGATTCATTGTGTGTATAATGTAGTTAATTACAAGAAAAGCTATGTTACTGCCTCTATTAGGGTTGAAAAATGCATAGCAAAGTAAAAAAATGAGAAATTAGGGTTCCAAATTTCACACACCTTCACAAATCAGTGGTGTGCTGTTCCGCCGGATCTTTAACCTTAATTCCACTCCCCCTCCCCCAGCCCCTACCCTCATGACACAAGGCCAACCTGCAGATTTGGGGCCATGCCACACTGGTCTGCTGCCTCAAGGTACAGGTTTGGAACTCATAAAGCAGTCTCATGGTGACACTCACTGTGCCAGACCTACAGTCTTCTTTTTGATTGGCTGACCCAACTACATGGTGACTCTCACTGTACCAGATCTGGACCTTACTTTTTGATTGGCACTGTGGGTCACTCGTGAGCCAGCTGCATGGTGATTCTCACTGCCCCAGACCTGGGGCTTGCTTTGTGAGTGGCATTATGGGCCAGTCACAAAGCTGCTGCATGGTGAGATTCACTGTGCCAGACCTGCAGCCTGCTTTTTGATTGGCACTGTGGGCCACTCGTGAGCCTGCTGCATGGTGACTCTCACTGTACCAGATCCAGACCTTACTTTTTGATTAGCCTTGTGGGCCACTTGTGAGCCAGCTGCATGGTGACTCTCACTGCCCCAGACCTGGAGCTTGCTTTGTGAGTGGCATTATGGGCCAGATGAGAATCAGCTGCATGGTGACTCTCACTGCCCCAGACCTGGAGCTTGCTTTGTGAGTGGCATTATGGGCCAGTTACAAAGCTGCTGCATGGTGAGATTCACTGTGCCAGACCTGCAGCCTGCTTTTTGATTGGCACTGTGGGCCACTCGTGAGCCTGCTGCATGGTGACTCTCACTGTACCAGATCCAGACCTTACTTTTTGATTAGCCTTGTGGGCCACTCGTGAGCCAGCTGCATGGCGACTCTCACTGTACCAGACCTGGAGCTTACTTTTGATTGGCACTATGGGCCAGTCGAGAATCAGCTACATGGTGACTATCACTGCACCAGACCTGGAACTTGCTCTTTGATTGGCCCTGCAGGCCACTCATGAACTAGTTGCATCGTGACTCTCACTGCCTCAGACCTGGAGCTTGCTTTGTGAGTGGCATTATGAGCAACTCATGAAGCAGCTGTATGATGAGCTCACTGCATCATACCTTGAGCTTGCTTCACAATTAACGTCCTTACTTTTTGAAAAAGATATCTAAAAGCATGTTTATAGTAATAGCTTCAGAGCTGTGTCCCTGTGGGCCACTGAAAAAGAATTTGCATGTGACACTTTCTGCACCAGACCTGGATTTTGCTTTGTGAGTGGCACTGCGGCCACTCATTAATCAGTTGCATTGTGACACTCACTGTGCCAAACCTGGATATTGCTTTGCAACTGACCATTTGGGACACTTGTGAAGCATCTGCATGGTGATGTGCAATGCACCAGACCTGGAGCTTGCTTCACAAGTAGAGATGCAGAGAAATTTAATTTCACCGGCAAAATTCCGGTGAAATTGCCAATTTTGCTGTGCAAAACATTTCGTGTAATTGTGACTTATGGCGAAATTTTGCTTGTAAATTTCAGTATTTCACCTTTTGCCTGCACATTTCGCTGCATCTAAGTATCAAGCAAAATTGGGAAAAAAAAGCTTATCACATGACTTTCTCTCTAGCAGACTGCTGGTCACATGGGTGACTGCACTTAGGCAGGAAGCCAGACTAAATCTATTTCCTTTAGAGCTGTTTCAGCTAGGAAGTAGGAGAGGAGAGGAGAGAGACTGCAGGAGAGCTCTAACTTACAGTGAATAGTTAGTGGAGTGTGTGAATATGTGTGTGTGTGTGTGTGTGTGTGTGTTTGCATTTGCAGCTTATTTGATTTCTATTCTCTGTTCCCCATTAGTTTAAAAAGTTAATATTTTCAGTTAGTGTTTTTTCTTCATTTTTATGGTTATCTATCTTTTATAGTGTGTGTGTATGTGTAAAACTCCCCCTTTCTTTCTTTCTTTTTTGTTTTGGGAGGAAAAGGAGATAGAAGTTATGGAAATTAGTGGGAATGGGAAGAAGGCAGCTGGACCACCCCGACCCAGTTTCCATATTAATAGGCGGACCTTTATGTCTGTGCCCCCCAAATAGCAGCAGGAGCATGTGCCCCCCATCCCCCAGCAGGAGACTGTAGCCCCTACTCCCCAGGAGAAGCATTAACCTCGTGTCCCGTCCCAGCAGCAGCAGGATCCTCCTGTGGCCCCCACCCCCATGCAGCAGCAGCAGCAGGATCCTCCTGTGGCCCCCACCCCCAGGCAGCAGCAGCAGCAGGATCCTCCTGTGGCCCCCACCCCCAGGCAGCAGCAGCAGCAGGATCCTCCTGTGGCCCCCACCCCCAGGCAGCAGCAGCAGCAGGATCCTCCTGTGACCCCCACTCCCAAGCAGCAGCAGCAGGCACCTCCAGATGCCCCCCCCCAGCTGGAGCATGCGTCCCCTGCCTCCTCTTAGCAGGAGCATTATGTGCCCACTGGCCCTGGTACATCAGCTGTCTCCCCCCCCCACAGACAGGGTCATCTGCTGTGTGTGTGTGTTTTTTTTTTTTTTTTTTAGGAAAAACCCAAATGAAAACTCCATTGTGATCTGCACCTTGTGTGGCAGATCAGTGAGAAGGGGCAAACTGGGGGTTATTTTGGGACTGGTGGCAAAAGGAGCCATCAGCAGCACCAACATGCTGCAGATTGGCTTCAAAAACAAAAAGAGATTGCAGCAGGTAGAGGGGCCCTGGGTGCTGCTGAGCTGGTAGAAGGTGAAAGGGGCCAGCAGGAGGCAGGGGCCAGTGCTGGGTATAGGTGCCACAGAAGGCAGCAGCAGCAGGAGGCAGGTGCAGAGCCCCCATCTCCCTCCCCACAGAGACAGAGGCATCACCAGGTTCTGGTGGGGACCCAGCACAGCCTGCAGCCGCCCCAGCACCAGTACCAGCAGCAGTGAGTGATGAAGATCTGAAAGCACTGCGCAGAGAAGGGGGAGCTCTGCTCAGTGAGTTCAATGATTTCTGAGAGGAGGTCGGGGGGGGAACTCAGGAAACTCCTTCAGGAGCAAGACAAAATGTCTGAGCTTCTAAAGGAGCCGCATGGTGGTGGTGGCACGGCAGAAAGTGTACCTGGTGCTTGTGCAGTGTAATGGTCAGCCTCCAGACCAGTCAGCGCTGCACTGGCAACAACCTTTTTTTTTCATTTCTTTCCCTTGTCCTTACTTTGTTACTGTCACTCTTCCCTCATCTGCACCCTCTAAAAATAACAAAAATCAATATATATATATGTATATTTGTTTTCTGTCCTCTTCTTCTATATCCTTTCATTTGCTTTTGTCCAGTTTTTTGTATGCTATGCAATGTTTATGCTCCCTCCCTTTCCTCTTTCACATCATATGTATACCCTGTCCCTGACCTGACCCTTATGATGCGCCCCTGTCATGTGTTACTGTCTGTCAGTCACTTTTAGTCTTTTTTACCCATAATTACTGTACATTTTCTACTTAGTTTATGTTAGTCCCTCTGACTCGTATGAATTTCCTCCTGCTATCCACAAATGTCAAGTATTGTAATTTGTAAATTGTTCCTAGGAACAACATGTTTTCCCAAAGCTATGTGTGATGTTGTGGGCTGGCAACAGTTATTGTGGCTGTGTGCAGGATCAGTGTGAATGAATATGTATACAACAATCATGGAAACATAAGCACTTTTATTGCAAAGTTAAAGATAATGTACATTTTTTGGGTGCTGACACGTGTGTCTCCATGGCTTGTGCCTGCCACAAATTACAATGTTAACTTGGTGTTACAGTGCCCAACCACACCGCCACCACCACCTGGTCCAAAATGTGCTGTAGTAGGGCCACCGTTTAACACAGCCTTTTGAAGCCATGCTGTGCAGAGTAGGCATGATAAGACGAGAAATATAGTATGACCGGAAAAAATTAGGATGACATCGAGAATGTAGAGTGAGACAAGAGTGTTGCCACTGTTGCCACTGTCTAACATGGCCCATAATTCCAGAAATATTTCCAGAAAAGTTGCACAGTACATTGAGAGTGAAATCAGGTTTGAGACACACAGTTACAGGCTCACACCCACCCTGCGGACCCAAATGTGCTGTTTTCTGCACAGTTTAAATGCATTTTGGGCCTAAGTGTGTGGCTGCACGTTCAAATCATGTCCCACAAGTCCAGAAATGTTTCCAAAAAAATTCCACAGTACATTAAGAGTGAAATGTGGTCCCAGCCATGATGTTCTATGTTGCCCAACCTCCACCGGGACAAAACAATGCTCTCTGGGCCACTGCTTAGGATTGTTTTTGTCTTGCATCTTGTTTCTGCCACTGCAGCACAGGCAGTAAATGTTCAGAAATGTTGCAGAAAAAATAGTCCATTAAATTGGAAGTGGAATCTGGTCTCGACATTATGTTTTCGGGTGCCCCCCACCACCACCACCCAGACATTAAATAGCTGTTTTAGGGCTTGTTTGCCAAATATTTCTGCCAGAAACTCACTGCTGCTGGTGCCAAACAGGGCTTACAATTCCAGAAATGTTTCCCCAAAAATGTGACGTCAAATTGAGACTGAAATGCGCTGTCAGTCCTGATGTTTTATGGTGCCCTACCAGCAACCAGACATTAACTTGCTGTTTTTGCCACCCTTTATAATTGTCTTTAGGCCTTATCTTGTTTCTGCCACTGCAGCATAGGCAGTAAATGTCCAGAAATGTTGCAGGAAAAATGGTACATTAAATTGATACAGAAATCTGGTCTCAGCCACGATGTTTTAGGGCGCCCTCGAGGTCATCTGTTACCAAGAAAACCTCTCGATACAAGAATATCCTTGTTATGTATGACTGCTCATACATAATCCTATATATAGTGTATAGTGGAGTGTTGTTCTGTATAGAATTCCATCCCTTTCAAAATGCTGTTCTACCACAGTTCCAAGGTCATGGAATGCTGCTCTACCCTTCTGCGGTTGAACAGCATTCTAGAACCTCTAGAGACTGGATGAGTCAGTTTCATTTTGAAAGCAAAGGAACTCACAAAACACATTTTTCACACAGTACTATATACTATGAAAAATACAGGATGAGCAACTCTATGCACAACCAGTGTGCTTTACCACCTCGAGGTTCTGATTCCCATGGATCTCTCGAGCTTCGCTCTTGAGGTCAGAGGGAATCAGAATCCCTCTGTGGCAGAACACACCAGTTCTGCATAGTTGCCCATCCAGTATCGTTTATGCACTGCTCTTATATTATTTTTCAGTGTGCTGGGTGGATGACATCATCATGCCGGGCCATGAGAGAGGGAGGGAGACGTATGTATCTTCCCAATTTCCCAACTCAGACGGTAAGTACTGGAATCTTCATACAAGTGTGGTATGTCTGTTACTGCCATATGGTTCTCTGAATTTGATAGTACTTGTGTTCTTTTTTGCTTTTTTCAACATCAGAAATTCAGGTGAAGTTAAGTATTTTTCCATCCTGCTGCTGCTACTGAACCATATCTGGGGGATTTATTTAATTGCACGATGGTTCCACTTTCACAGTCCTTGAGGTAAGTATCCGTAGGGTTACCACCTGTCCCTATTTTCGCAGGACAGTCCTGATTTGGGTAGCTGTGTCCTGCAAAAAAACTTGAAAAATACTACATGTCCTGACATTATAGCAGAAAAAAATATTTTCTGACTTTCCTTTAAATGCTGCAAAACAATATAATACCCTAACTAAAATATCTTGAAATGATAAGAAACACTAAAACAGCTACAAAACTACAACACTTAGTCTTAATTTTGATTATTTAGAGAAAACAAGTCTGTTGCGTTGGTCAAGACTACATATTGTCCTGCGAAAAATCATGATTCAGTAAGAAATGTCCCACTTTGGCCTTTTCAAAAGGTGGTGACCCTATAAGTATGTCTTCATTTTTTATGGTTCTCTGGGGGGGGGATGGTCACGGGTGGTCGTGGGGAATTTTCAACAATCACTAAAATTTGTTCTTAATTTCTTTTCTTATTTCAAGGTATGCAGTGCTGATAGGGGAAGGGGAATGCCTACTAGTGCTACTGTGCTTCGTTGGACCTTGGTCTGGATTGGAATCATGGGCACCACACAGCATGTTCCTGTGGGGAATGTCCTCAGTTGAATGACATCACATTACGGGGTATGGTAAGTATACATTTTTTTCTCTGCTTCTTCTTCCAACTTGTTAGGTAAAAGCAGGTATGCAGATTGATTAGTATCCAACATTTTTTCTTATCTTTGGTCTTGCTTAGGTAATTTTCCTCTGTTGAGGTTTCATCGTATGTCGTATCTTAATGACTACATGATCAATCCAGGCCATGCAGGAGCTGTGTTGAGTCATTGGAAGACAGAGGTGTTGCTTGAACTGTGATATTGGCCACTGGACTGGTGTCCATACCATTACCATTAATGAGTAATCACCACTGCCACCAACATACAGGGAGGAACTATATGCGAAAACAGATGGTTGATATGGTGTTTAGTAAATAATTAGGTGGAGGAGGTTAATATCTTGTCTAATCAATGGGTATTGCATAGCTGCAGTAATAATTAACATTTTTTAATCCATTCAAAAGTGGGGACAGCAGGACACTCACCTTGCTTTGCCCCCCCCCCCCCGGAACCATTGCGGTTTTGGTGTACCTTAACCTGGTACTGTAGCATAAGTAACCTTTTTGGGGATTTGATGTAATAAGTTGGTAAGCCTCTTCATGATTACTTTTGTAATTAATGACTCGCATCATGAAAGATGGCCACCATTCACCATTTTTCAAAATATGTTCAACCTGTGGTGTTAACTGTTGAATTAGCATGTTACATTCATATGCTACTTGTACTTGTCTAGGAGCCAGGTTCTTGTACATGTCACTGATATTAAGTGGCAGAATCATTTTTTTCAGTCACATGGAGTGCATGGGTGTGTCAGGTCCGATCAGGTGATGAGAGGGGGGCGGTGTGGCAGTGTGGAATTTGCCATCCTGGACATGTTTAAGGACATCAAGGTGACATATCTTGCTGTAAGATGGTGTGTTGATATAGTCAACATGAAAAGTAAGATATTTTTTGAAGAAAAATATTATAACTGTAATCATGCAATTGCAAAATATTTACAGTTATGGTAATTACATTGCTGCTGCATTATATAGGCTTGTAGCCTTGGGGGACTGGCGGTGAGGTAACCAATCAATGAGTTATGGCAAAGGGTGATGAAATGAAAGTTATACACACTGCAGGCTGCAGCATACAACAACATATTTCCATAACCAATCCAATGGTACATAGCTAAAAATAAGGTGTAACATACACATCCCAGCAACCATACTGAGTTAAAAGTTGCTGTTGGGGGGGGGGGACTGGGCCTTGGAGTAAACTCAGCCTTTTCAACTTAAAATTCCACATCATCAAGAAGCACCCTCACATTCTTCAAGACAGGAGTTCTCATCAGGTGGGAATTCTCTTAACATTGCTGCCTCGTCCACCTTACTGCTGGTGGATGCCTTAGTCAAGGGATTGTCATCATCCTTGTCACCGAGACACAGTTCCTGTGGCAACATCACTGACATCACTGTGTTGTGTGGAATGTGCCTTTCATTCATTTCGATGAATGTTAGCATGGACACATTCTTGGGTGACAAATTGATCCTACGGTCACTCACAATTGCCCCAGCTGCACTAAACACTCATTTCACAGTGACACTGGATGGTGGGCAGCTTAGGTATGTCACAGCAACTGATGTTAGTGCTGGCCATTCAGTCATTTTACTGCTCCAGTACAGTAGTGGCTCATCATTAATGGCAAGATGCTTTGGGTGCCCCATGTAGGCCTCCACCATTCATTCTGCTGCCCAGAGTCCAGCTGTCTCATCTGTCTCCTCCTCCTCCTCCTCCACCTGTTCCTCCATATCTTCCACTCCCAACTGAAAGAGAACATCCCAAATGGGATTGCTTGCTGTTTTCTGC
Source organism: Neoceratodus forsteri (assembly GCA_016271365.2). Taxonomy (NCBI): domain Eukaryota; kingdom Metazoa; phylum Chordata; order Ceratodontiformes; family Ceratodontidae; genus Neoceratodus; species Neoceratodus forsteri. The sequence continues at coordinate 278,933,240 of CM028136.1, read as the reverse complement.
TCTGCCTTGCCCATTTTCTCTGATTGGGTTCCCTGTGAGATGGTGGTGGTGGTAGCAACACCTGTTTTTGATGCAGTGTGTGCATTTTCCATTCGTGCAGCATGTACCAATCTAATGAGGTTCTCTGTCAACTGTTGTACTCGCTGTTGACCTCCTTCAGTTATAGAGGGCAGGCCATATTTGTAGCGTGGATCCAGCATGGTGGCGATTGCAAACTCAGCTGACTGTAAAATGCTGGATACATGAATATTTGTGTCTAGCACATGGAGCATGTGATCCATTAGATCACAACTGCCATGATCCCCACTTGCCTCTGTCTGGTGTCGCACATTCACTAGTGTCTGCCACAGCACAAGTATGTGGGGTATGGACTGACTTATGCAAGCAGTGTCCTAACTCACTGCCTGTCTAGCATGCTCGAATGGACAGAGAATGTGTATTAGCCCATCAATTTGGTGCCACTGCTCTGTTGTTAGAGCGATGAACACTCCAGCACTGTCACAGGTGGTGTGCAGCAGTAGGTATTCTGACAAAGCCTTATACTGTTCATACAGCCGGTCAAGCATGTACAGTGTGGAGTTCCACCTGGTGATAACATCAAGCTTCATCCAGTGCTGAGGCAGATTGTTATTGTGCTGTAGCTCATGTAGATGGTCACGGGTCTTTGCAGAACAGGCAAAGTGGACACAGATGTTATGGGTGACAGTAACTGTTTCCATAATGTCCGCATGGTTGAGAAACTGCTGAACAACAAGATTAAGGCAGTGTGCCAGGCAGGGCACTCTGAAAAAACTACCGTCGCTAATGCACTTCACTACATTGGAGTCATTATCACTTGCGATGAATCCTGCTATGAGTAACTGTGTGTGTAGCCACCCATCAATCTCATCCAGCAGAACAGTAAGCATTTTCACAGGTGTGTGTGAACCTGTAACACTTGTCATAGTCAGGGTTGCATGCTGCTGAATACCAAGTGTGTTGCTACCACCAAAAGTTTGCTTTACACATGTTTTGCCAGGCCCAAAATCAAGTACTGCACCAGGCAACTGTGCCCAGTGTGCTGTTATGCACAGATACGAGCTTGCTGCTGTTTGTTCACTGGTCCACATATCCATGCTAAGATGGATACAGTGTGATGCATTATGCTTCAGTGCGTGTCTAATGTAATCAGCAACTCTACTGTTCAGCTCTGGCATGGCACGATTACTAAAATAGGTTCAAGGTGGAACTTGCCATTTAGGACAGGCACGGGCCATCAAACTGCAGAAACCAGCATTCTCTATGAATGAGAAAGGCAACAGATTGATGGCCAGTACTTCAGCAGTGGCAGCTTTCAACTCTAGCGCAGCAGTATGATGGGGGGGCGGTACTTTGTCTGCTGCTCAAGGATGGTCTTCAGAGTGAGCTGCATCTTTGTGGCTTCCGACCAGAATGCTGTACTTGTGGTAGCAATGATTTTCTTTCAGGAGTAACAATTGACTCTTGGCCGAGCGGTGTAGACCACATGAAACCTGTTATTTTGGTTGCTTGTAAGTGTGGGGGTGGCGTACTTTTAAGACTCGTGGAACTGGGACTCACACCACCACTGCTATGCCCACTACTAGAAAGAGAGCAAAGAACTGCTCACTCTCCTCATCCACCACTGACCCACTCTGCCCTCCCTCCCTCCTCATGTTCTTGCTCTACTACATGCACCTTGCTACCAACAGCTCTGGCATCCTTCTGGTGTTGCTGCCATCTCAGATGGTGCTTGTTTTTCAGGTGGGCATGTTGGCCACCAGTGCCTATGTGGCTTCCCTTTTCCCCCCCAACTAACACAGGCTTCATAAAGTTGGCATATTGCTGTGGTCTCATCAGCAGGATCTAGCACATAAAAGTCCCAAACTAGGGACTTTTGACCTCTGGACTTCAAATGCTTCTGGGACTTGGATAATTCAGAAACAGGTGTGGAAGTGTGTATTTTTTGAGCTGCTACCATGATTTCCATAAGACTACTTTTGGGAGGGGGGTTTACTTGACCTCTTGGAGGTTTGCTTATAGACTTGGTGACAGACTGACCTACATTAGCTGTACATGTAAATAGCATATGTCACCCTTGACCTTTTTTAACTCAAACTCCCATGTGGGATCATCCCAGTCATCATCATCATCACCACCAATAGCAATGATGTCCTTGTCTTCCTCCTCCTCCTCCTCCCCCCATCACTGTCTTCTTGGAGGACGGCACCTTTTTCTTTCTCTACAACTATCTCATGAGGCTAACTATCCTTACCTCCAGGACTATCAGACTCTTGTTGAATGCTATCATCACCAACTCCTGCAGGAACATGGACAGTCATATCGACAGACTTATTATCATCCTCCGACGAGTCCTGGACCACTGTTCCTGTGCTGGTGTCAGTGCCTCCCTTTCTCTCACTGTCAGCATCCCCCACTAGCATGGCTACAACAGTTTGAGCTTTAAAAAAGTAAGACACAGGTATGTCTGACCTAGTTCAGCCACCAACCTCTTTGCTGGTTCCTGCTGCACCACCAGGGCCCACATCAGAACTTGAAGACAGTGATGCAGACATACCTGTGCTTTCACTGCTATGGGGAACTGGAACTGAAATTGCACTTTTTTAACAGACTTCTTAGCTCCCTCATTCCACCTGCCACGTTTCCCCCCTGTACTTCGCCACTTCATACCAGGCATTATTGCTGACTGCTGCTTCAAAGCTTTGCCTTTCTCTGGGAGTATTTGAAGAAAGGATGTATTACTACTAATTGTGTGAATAACACCTCACATGTGAATGATGACATCACATACCTACAGTACAGGTTTCCTTAAAAGTCCAAACACAATCAGGACAGGTACCAGTACTTACAGTAGCACTAATACCGTATATGGTAGGCAGCCTAGTCTAGTAAAAAAACAAAAAGGTAACTTTTTTCCCCCAGACAGGAAGGAATTAAAGAAACACACACAAGGAAAAGGGACACAAGTGGCCCACTTTAAATACAGATCACCTGTGTCTCTGGACAAATAAAGTACTGTAATGTGTTATTAGTATTACTGAGTACCACAATTTGTTTTTTATATGTGGGCAGAGACAACCATAAAACAGCTACAAAGGAAATTAGTACCACACAATATGTTAGTGGTCTGGATGGGAGGGATCAACAAGAAATCCTTTGAAAATGACTATTTTAATATATACTGTTTTATAATGCATGCGTCAGGTGGGACACAAACAATGCTATAACAGAGAAAGGGTAACGTAAGTTAACTAAAACAGGAACACTGCACAGTATGCAGAGTCAAGCTCCAGCAATAACATACAGGGGAACAATTCAACAATGCAGTGTGACTGTAAATAGACAAGTTCAAGAGGTCGAGTAGAAGTACTTAATACAACTGTTGATTTTCAAAGTTTTAGTAACACAAGTTAACACTCCAGCTAACAGAACTAACCACAAAACAAATGATCAGCTCTGTTTGTTTAAAACTTTAGAATTCACAATCAGTTCACAACTAAAAGTGGAAGAATGGTATATATAACAAAGTTTGGGTGAGGGGTGTTAATTGTCTGGCCTCTGACCTCAGCTACGTGATAACTGGAGGTGGGGCTTAGTCAGAGTTGAGGTAGCAAGTGAGTTTTATTTTCTCAGAAGAAGCCAGAAGGGGAAGGAAACATATTCAATTCAGTGCTTTACAGTAACTGGTAATTGCTATTTTTCTTTTAAACTTAGATTGTGGGCTTTTAGTGACACTGTACTTTCTTTGTTGTCTTTACTTAGAATTGTTTTTGGGCTGCTGAAAATTTAAAACGTAGTGGTGGTGTATTTCTTTGCTGTCTTCAGTTGCTGAAAATTTAGTCTTGGCTTGTCTGACTTGCGCTGTAGTTTGGGTGAGGGGTGTTAATTGTCTGTCCTCTGACCTCAGCTACATGATAACTGGAGGTGGGGCTTAGTCATAGTTGAGGTAGCAAGTGAGTTTTATTTTCTCAGAAGAAGCCAGAAGGGGAAGGAAACATATTCAATTCAGTGCTTTACAGTAACTGGTAATTGCTATTTTTCTTTTAAACTTAGATTGTGGGCTTTTAGTGACACTGTACTTTCTTTGTTGTCTTTACTTAGAATTGTTTTTGGGCTGTTGAAAATTTAAAGCGAGTAGTGGTGTATTTCTTTGCTGTCTTTAGTTGTGCAATTTTGCGCCCTCCTTCCCATCTCTTAATTATATGCCCTGTTAAATCTGATTGACAGGAGCTAAACACAGGGTATAGTAAGGGGTGTGGAGTAGGAGGGGTAAGGGTGAAGAAGCCCACCCTCAGCACACGACAAGTGTTTGATTCATTTATTTATTTCTTGGTTTATTTTCTTTTTTAAAAGAAAAGTATCTGAGGATCAGTGGCAGGATTTTAGCACAGTAAATTAATAAAAAGGGAACTAGGAGAGCTTCAGTAGCAGACAAGTAGTGGAATAGCAGTATAATTGCAGTATAATGTGGGGAGTGGTGCAATGCAGTGGCTGTGGGGCAGCCATATTCAGGCAGACCTTCTGGACACTGAAGTGCTGCCCTATTTGCATGCATCTCTCTGGACTGCAGGATGAGGTAGCCAGACTCAGAGCGGAAGTAAACTGGGTCAAGAGTACCATCACCCCTATCCAGAGACCACCCAGTCCAATGCAACTGCCTCAAAGGATGCAGAGAATGAGGAGCACTTGGATGACAGTGGGCTCAGGGAGGGTGAGAGCAGTCAGGCAGAGGCACATTCCAGATCCTATTCCACTCAAGAACTCATATGCCACACTGGCAAATGGGGACAACCAAATAGAGGTACCCAGAAAAGTGTAAGGAAAGGATGTGGAGGTTAGCCAAGGAGGTGACCTCAGCAGGGAAAGCAGTGGACCCCAGAGGAGGAGGAAGCGAATCCTGGTGGGGGACTCCATCATAAGAGGGATCCAGCTAGGAACACAGGAAGGGGAGGACAAGGAGGTGAGGTGTCTACCAGGTGCCACGGCATGGATGGATGGAAGGAAGATCCTGGGGATCACTGGGAAGGCAAGGTGGGAGGGTGAGCTGGATGTCATTATCCACCTAGGTACTAATGACCTGGCAAATGGGGAGCCAAAGGAAGTTCAGGAAGAGTTTAGGAAATTGGGGAGGGGTCTCAAGCAAGTAGCTACTTCTGTCACTTTCTCAGAAGTACTACCTGTGAGAGGCAAGGGAGAGCATAGGGGTGCATGCACCAGGAACTTTAACGTGTGGTTGAAGAACTGGTGCTGTGAGGATGGGTTTGGATTCATTGGTGACTGGGGACCCACCTGGAGGGATGGAGGTTTGTTCAAGCCCGACGGCCTGCATCCATCCTGGAGGGGAATCCAAGTACTCAATGATAAGTTTAAATGCTACATTGACAAGCATTTAAACTAGCAAAGGGTGGCAGGCCAGCAAGGAGGGCACTGCTTGCTCACCCCACAGCTAGCAGTGGAACCAGTGAACCAGAGGAGTGGCTATGTCTACAAAGCAGTGTGCAAAGATGGAGATTAGCGCCCAGAGGTGGATAGCCAGAAAGGGCAAAATTCAGCAGAAGGGCAGACAGCAAGGAGAACCAGGGATAAAGCACAACCAAGGAAGGGCTGGAGTAGAACAGCGAAACAGTCTAGGAGGTCAAATCATGGAAAGCCATGTGTGCAAATGCCAGGAGCCTTAGCAACAAGATGGAAGATCTGGAGGCTGTCATGGTGCAGTCAGACCTGGACATTGTGTACATCGCTGAAACCTGGTGTAATGATAACCATGACTGGGAGATGGCCATACCTGGCTACAACATATTCAGAAGAGACAGGGCAGGCAGGCAGGAAGGGAGGAGGAGTGGCACTGTATGTGAAAATTGACATAAGGGCCATAGAGATCCAGCAGGAACAAAATGGGGGAGAGATACTGTGGGTTAAGCTGGAAAGGAAAATGGGGCCAGCCATCCGCACAGGTGTGGTCTATAGACCACCAGCACAGGAGGAAGAAACAGATAGGGAGCTGATGCTAGCCATCCAAAGGATGGCAGACAAGGGTGAGGTAGTACTGGTTGGAGACTTCAATATTCCAGACGTGGACTGCAGCATCCCAGCAGCAGCATCAACTAGGAGCAGATTTATCCTGGACTCCCTTTAGGGTGCCCTCCTCAAGCAACTGGTCATGGAACCAACTCGACAGAAGGCAATACTGGACCTTGTGCTCACAAACAGGGACAGTGTGATGGGGATAACAGTGGGGGAGCACCTGGGGAACAGTGACCACCAGTCATTGTGGTTTGAAATCACAGAAAGAGCAAAACCAAACCACACAAAAACACGTATCCTGGATTTTAGGGTGGCAGACTTTGGGAAAATGGGGAGATACTTGAAAGAGGCATTAAGGGGAATGGGGCAGGAATCAGGGGTTGAGGAACAGTGGGCAGTATTTAAAATGGGGATTACAAGAGCAATAGAATTATGCATTAAGCAGGTTAGCAAGAGGAAAAGGAAGAGGAGACCATTATGGTTTTCAAAGAGGTAGCAAAGAAAGTGAAGCCAAAAGATTGCATTCAGGCAATACAAAAGACACAGGCAGAAGGGGATAGGGAGAAGTACCAGGAGAAGCAAAGGAGGCAGGGAGGGTCAGTAAGGAAGCCAAAGCTCAGACAGAAGAACACATTGCAAAATCAGTGGGTAGAGGGACAAAACCTTTTACAGGTACATAAGTGAAAAAAGAAAGACAAAGGGGGGGATAGTGAGACTGAAGGGGGAAGATGGGGGCCACGTGGAGGATGACAACAGTAAAGCTGATATGTTGAACAGGTATTTCTGCTCAGTCTTTACTGAGGAAGAGGAGGGTAATGGGTCTGAAGGGAGTACAACGGGTGAGAATGGTGCAGAAATGGACACATGTCCCTTTACACGAGAAAGGGTCCTGAAGGAACTGGAAGTAATAAGAGTTGATAAAGCAATGGGGCCAGATGGAGTGCACCCCAGGGTTCTTAAAGAACTAGGAGAGGTGGTGGCTGAACCTCTGGCTATCCTGCTTAGCTGATCATTGGAAACAGGGGAGGTACCCAAAGACTGGAGGATAGCAGATGTAGTCCCCTTATACAAAAGTGGGAACAAAGAGGAGGCGGGGAACTACAGACCAGTCAGCCTCACCTCGGTAGTGGGGAAGATCATGGAAGCACTACTGTAGAAGAGATTGGTGGAACATCTTGTTGTTAACGGACTACAGGACCCAAGGCAGCATGGTTTCACCAGGGGGGGAGTTCATGTCAGACCAACCTTGTTGAATTTTTTGACTGGGTGACTAGGGAGGTGGATCAGGGGAGGGCAGTAGACATGGCCTATCTGGACTTCAGCAAGTCCTTTGACACTGTGCCACATAGAAGACTATTACACAAACTGGGGAATATGGGTGTGGGCAGGACAGTAGTGTGGTGGGTAGGTAACTGGCTGGACAGCAGGACACAGAGGGTGGTGGTAAATGGCTGTCACTCCACAAGAGGGAAGAGTGACCAGTGGGGTACCACAGGGATCAGTGCTGGGACCGGTCCTATTCAACATCTTCATCAGTGACATTGCGCAGGACCTAGAAGGCAGAATTTCACTGTTCGCTGATGACACAAAGCTCTGTAACAGAGTAGACACACCAGAGGGTGTAGACAGAATGAGAAGGGACCTGCAGAAACTTGAAGAATGGTCAGAGGTTTGGCAGTTGAAATTCAATGCAAAGAGGTGCAAGATAATGCATATGGGGCACAAAAACCCTGGCACAATATATCAGTTGGAGGGTGAGGATATAGCATGCACCAAGCAGGAAAGGGATCTTGGGGTTATCAACTCTGATGACCTCAAGGTAGGGATACAGTGTGACAGGGTAGCAGGTAAAGCAAATAGGATGCTGGGATGCATAGGCAGGGGCATCACCAGCAGGAAAAGGGAGGTCATAATTCCACTATACAAGACACTAGTGAGGCCCCACCTGGAGTACAGTGTACAGTTCTGGAGACCTTACCTACGTATGGACATAGACAGGGTAGAGAAGATTCAGAGGAGGGCAACAAAGATGGTGCATGGATTGCATCTCAAGTCCTATGAGGACAGGTTTAAGGAAATGAACATGTACTCCCTGGAGGAGAGAAGGGAGAGAGGGGATATGATAGAGACATACAAGTATCTTACAGGGAGGAACAGGGTGCAGGAATACACTATTTTTAAGTGAAAAAGATGTTCCAGGACTAGAGGGCATGGGATGAAGTTGGAGGGAGGACAATTCAGAGGAAACGTGAGGAAGAATTTCTTCACAGAACAGGTGGTGGACAAGTGGAACACCCTGCCAGAGGAAGTGGTGGGGGCTGAAACAATCACGGGATTTAAGAATGCATGGGATAGACATAAAGGAAATCTGGAGGTCAGGGGTAAGGGGCAACAGACTTCTAGGAAAACATAAACTGAACTTAACAAGCTCAAATGGGCAGACTGGGTGGGCCATAGGCCCTTATCTGCCGACACTGTCTATGTATCTATGTATCTTTGTAAAGCCAACAACGGCAGGAACTCTCTCAAACAGGACAGAGAGATTTTTCAGAGAAAATAAATTCCAAGATATAACAAAATTAATAAAAAATAACAGTGAATAAATAACTCACAAGTGTGAATAAATACCAATCTGCTTGGCTAGAAATAGCCTGCACTGCTTTACACTCCTACTCCACCCCACACAACTCTTTCAAAGACAGAGAGAAAAGTAAAACCTAATTTCAACTAAGTATTTTACAAAAATCCACAAAATTAGAAAATGTTCCCTAGCAGCACAGTAGCACTATGAAAACATCTTATATTTTGCAGTAATTAGCTCTCAAAAACAAGTTTTAGCTATGTTTTCAAAGGCTTTATTGGCTCTGATGCACCACAACACAACTGATCTCCGACTCAGTATGCAGCAGAATGAGCTGGAAACAAGCTACACGTGACTTTTGACCTAATTACCCACAATGCATTGCAAATTTTGCTTTTGTACCAACATTTCGCTGGTGAAATCAAAAGTTATGCCAGCAAAATTCTGCCACAAGGTGAAATTTGGATCTTCAATGGGCAAAATTGTCATGGTAAGCGAAATTTTGCCATTACATGAAATCAAGAAAACAGGCGAAATTTTGTTTGGCATAGGTGAAAAATTTTGTGTAATTGCTGAATTACATGAAATATTTCACCAGGCGAAATATTTAAGTTTTGCACAACACTATTCACAAGTGCTCCTGACAGCCACTTTCAAAGCAGCTACATGGTGGTGGTCACTGCACTCACTGCACCTGACCTGGAGCTTGCTTTGTGAGTGGCTGGGTGATGTGCACTGCACCAGACCGGGATCATGCTTTATGAATGGCCTGCATGGAACAGGAGATCAGTTAGAACTGTCCTTATGCAGAGCCCTATGGGTCTTCTGTGAAGCAGGAGATTAACCACAGGTCAACCTTTTTCACTCACGGTCCCAGACCTTCAACTTGGAGCAGAAGACACCTGGGGCACAGCCCGGACCAATAGCCTGGTCATTAAGGTAGGGGCTATGGGAGGGAGGGGATATTAGGTTTGAAAATCCTAAAGAATACTGCACCACAAATTTGTCAAGTCTCATGGGGGTTTGAACCTAACTTTCATTTCCTTACTTTGTTCACTTTGCATGTTTCAACTCTCTTTTTAGGGCTGTGGGCAGAGCCTACAGTCCCATTAGGATCAGATTGTAGCTCTAAAAAATGGCCGATCATGGAACTTTCCATTGGATTTGAAGTATCTTCAAATGTCCAATGAGCTAGCTCCCTCTGCCATGACGGCTGCTACGGAATAACAGCCTCACTATTTTGGCTGTTACTTCCACAATCCATAGCATGAACTGCACATGCATGACTCGAGCGCATGCGCAGCTCTGCTAGCGCTATCATGTTGTGAATGGCAAAATGCCAGTCACACCCTCCCACTGCTGCTGTCCTCTCATGCCGACATTGGGGTCCCCAATCCCCATGTCGGCATTATGTAGCCCCCCCAACTCATGGCGCACTGGGAGCCCACCTCAGTGTGCCCAAATGTACTTATCGATTTGCCCCCCGCCAACATTGGGGTGCCCAGTCCCCATGTCAGCACTATGTGCCCCCTCTCTTGATGTATCACACTGGGAGCCCACCACAGTGTATCCAAATGTTTGTTTTTCTTCCCCCCTGCCAACATCGGGGTGCCCATTCCCCATGTCTGCATCAAGTACCCACCCCCCAACTCATGTGGCACACTGGGAGCACATCCAGTGAGCCCAAATGTATATATATATATATATATATATATATATATATATATATATATATATATATATATATATACACATATACATATTTTTTTTCTGTAAATAAAGAAAACCTTCCTCCACATGTTTTTGCTTTTAACCTGCAAAAAAGAAAATAGTCCTTCGTTGTCGCCCAAATGTTTATTTTTCTTCTTCCCTCGCTGCCGACATCGGGGTGCCCAATCCCCATGTTGGCATCAAGTACCTACCCTCCAACTCATGTGGCACACTGGGAGCCCTCCCCTGTGTGTCCAAATGTATATATATATTTTTTTCCTGTAAATAAAGAAAACCTTCCTGCAACGTGTTTTTTGGTTTTAACCTGTAAAATAGAAAATTGTCCCTCATTGTTGCCCCAGTACCCCATCCCCCATCCCCACCCTCCTGCTGAGCACCCACCTCCCCACACTCCTGCTTACCCCATACTTACCTCTGGAGGTTGGCGCTGTCATCTTCTCTGGACTGGGACACATCTGCACTTTTCAAAGCCGAACCACAAACTGAAGAATCAAAGGTAAGCATGCTATAGTGGCATTCAATGGGGTTTTCAACTTAAGTTGATAAATCAGCCATTATTTTTAATTTTGGCCCCAAATTTTCAACATGAGGTTCTTGGGACCCCACCTCATGACCAGTGTTACTGTTATTTCATTACTAGGTCCCAAAAGGTGATTTCATGGTCGCTGCACAGAATCACCTTTTGGGAATGATTAACAAAGTGACAGTGCCACTGTTCGCGAGACGGGGTCTCACAAAGACCACATTACAAATTTGGTGAAAATAAATCATAAAAATGACTGTGTTACGAGCGTGCATTGCACAGCTTCTACTCACACTCCTAACTTTGCCAATTTTTTATATTTTCACTCCAGATTTTCAACATTGCCATTTTTGCAAACCTCCTTTTTAACAGTATAGCTGTCATTTTTCACATCCTTCCCGAATGTGTTTTGGCACCTGTAGCACAGAACGGCATGGTCGCTGTGCGAAATCACCTTTTGGGACAAGTGAACAAACTGACACGCACTCTTCATGAGGAGGGGTCCCAAAAAGCCTATGTTAAAAATTTGGTGCAACACCTCCAAAAAATGGTCGAGTTACACATGGGCGTTGAATAATTTCTATGCACAAGTGTAACTGGTCATTTGGTAGCTCTTCACAGCCCTATTGGCTCTGGATAGAGTTTGTTTTCTGTAGTAATGGTGACAGACCTGTAACTTGTTCCGTGAGTCAAAGCAACTGCCTGGTAACACTCACTTGGGAAGGCAGTCAGAACAGCAAAGGCCCAAACTGAGGAAAAGATAGCCAACTCAGTTAAGAAGGGGGATAAAACCTTTTATAGGTACATCAGGGAGCGAAGGAAGACCAAGGGAGGGATAGTGAGGCTTAATAAAGGGGAGGGAGGGTGGGCGGAGGGTGACTGTGAAAAGGCAGAGATACTAAACAAATATTTTTGCTCAGTATTTACAAATGAAGAGGGGGAGGTACCTAAAACAAACAGTAGAAACACTCTGGATACAGAAGTTGATACCAGCCCATTTACAGAAGAAAGGGTTCTGAAAGAACTCTTAAAACTGAAGGTGGACAAAGCAATGGGGCCTGATGGGATTCATCCCAGAATTCTAAAAGAACTAAGGGTAGAACTAGTGACACCACTGACTACCCTCTTTAATAAATCATGGGAGGATGGGGTGGTACCCTAGGACTGGAGGAGGGCAGATGTGATTCCCCTTCACAAAAGATGGAACAAGGCAGAAGCAGGAAACTACAGACCTGTTAGTTTAACCTCAGTGACAGGGAAATGATGGAATCACTTCTGAAGGAAAGAATTGTCGAGTATCTAGAGGTCAGAGGGGCACAGGACCCAAGGCAGCATGGATTCACAGCGGGAAGGTCATGCCAGACGATCTGATAGATTTCTTTGACTGGTGACCAAAGCAGTAGATCAGGGAGGGCTATGGACATGGCCTACCTAGACTTTAGCAAGGCATTTGACACAGTTCCACACAAAGATTAATATACAAGTTAGCCAGCCTGGGGTGGGTCCCAAGATGACAGCCTGGGTAAAGAATTGGCTTGAGAATAGGACACAGAGATTAATAGTAAATGGAGTCCACTCTGAAGAAAGGGGTACCTGAGGTTCAATATTAGACCGGTCCTCTTCAATGTCTTTATAGGCGACATTGCAGAGGGACTGGAAGGAAAGTGTGTCTCTTGCAGATGACACAAAGATCTGCAACAGAGTTGATGCACAAGGTGGGGTGGAAAGGATGAAAAGGGACTTGGCAAGGTTAGAGGAATGGTCAAATGTATGGCAGCTTAGATTCAATGCTAAGAAGTGCAACGTAATGCACCTGGGAAACAAAACCCAGGGAAGAGTACACAATGGGGTGAGATACTAACAATAACAAAATGGAAAGGGACCTGGGGTAGTCTATCAGATGACCTAAAGGTGGGCAAGCAATGTGAGAGGGCAGCCAGGAGGGCTGGGGGGATGCTGGGATGCATAGAGAGAGGCATCACCAGTAGAAAACAGGAAGTTATTATCCCTCTGTACAGACAGCTGGTCAGACCCCATCTGGAGTACTGCGTGCAGTTCTGGAGACCCAATCTCCGCAAAGACATAGACAGGATGGAAGCTGTCCAGAGGAGGGCAATTAAAATGGTGCAGGCTTTGCACCGGAAGACATATGAAGAGAGACTTAAGGAGCTTAATATGTATAGCCTCGAGGAAAGGAGGGAGAGGGGGGACGTGATAGAAACTTTCAAGTACCTCAAGGGAATCAACAAAGTCCAAGAGGGTAGCATCTTTCAAAAAGAGGTGTGCAAGAAGAAGGGGCACAATTTGAAGATAGAGGGGTGGCTCAGAGGTAATTTAAGGAGTATTTTTTCACAGAGAGGGTTGTGGATGCATGGAGCGGCCTTCCAGAGGAGGTTGTGGAGTGAAAAACAGTGGTGGAATTCAAGCATGCATGGGAGAGTCATAAGGCAATTCTAGGGGGTGGGGGTAGGAAGAAATAGGCTGCTGGTTAACTAGGATCTGCAGCTTATCCATTAGGTAGGGAAATGGGCAGACTGGGTGGGCCAAGCGGTCCTTATCTGCCATCAAATTCTATGTTTCTATGTTTACTGTGCCAGTGCTGTAGCTTGCTTTGGGAGTGGCCAGTGTAGCAACTACATAGTGATGCACAGAACACCAGACAATTAACAAAAAGCAGCCCCCCCACTATTTCGGTTCTCTGACACAAGGCTCCCAAATCCTGCTGTTAGGCAATCATACAATAATCAACCTCCGCACCTGCAAGTACCCATACCACCTTCCAGTACTAGTAATATATACCCCCGATCCCTGCCAGCCAACTTAGCATCCATACCCACTCCCCACCACCTGCTGAAACCATCTTTTAAGTAAAATACAGCATTAGAAAACTGGCATAACTCTCAAACCATCTGTGCTGGCTGCCATCTACTAAGGACACAAAATTGAACACACCTACAGTAAGTCCACATGCAAGCAAAATAAGCACATGTTAGTACTGTGTTTTTTCCTTTGCTCAAGACTTGGCCAGTTTTGGCAATTTTTGGCCCATATGTTAAAGGAGCACCAGTTGCCACACCCACTCAAGACTATCTAAATGATACCTTGTAAATCTGATACAAATGTGTGTTTTGGGGGGATTAATTCTCAAAGTCCCATTTTGGGTCACATTTATAAAGTGCAACTTATCACATTTTGGGTCAGATTTATAAGGTGCAACTTATCACATTTCAGGCACATTTATAATGTGCAACTTATCACATTTATTTTAGGTCACATTTATAAAGTGCAACTTACATTTTAGGTCACGTTTATAAGGTGCAACTTATCACATTTTGGGTCACATTTATAAGGTGCAACTTATCACATTTATTTTAGGTTGCATTTATAAAGTGCAATCTATCACATTTTAGGTCACGTTTATAAGGTGCAACTTATCACATTTTGGGTCACATTTATAATGTGCAACTTATCACATATTGGGTCACATTTATAAGGTGCAATTTACCACATTTTGGGTCACATTTATAAAATGCAACTTATCACATTTTGGGTCACATTTATAAAATGCAATTTATCACATTTTGCGTCACATAAGGAGCAACTTATCACATTTTGAGTCAAATTTATAAGGTGCAAGTTAATCACATTTTGAGTCACCATTTATAAGGTGAAATTTATCACATTTTGGGTCACATTTATAAAGTGCAACTTATCACATTTTGGGTCTCATTTATAAGGTGCAACGTATCACATTTTAGGCCACATTTATAAGGTGCAATTTATCACATTTTAGGTCACATTTATAAAGTGCAACCTATCACATTTTAGGTCACATTTATAAGGTGCAACTTATCACATTTTGGGTCACATTTATAAGGTGCAACTTATCACATTTTGGGTCACATTTACAAAGTGCAATTTATCACATTTTGAGTCACGTTTATGAAGTGCAACTTATCACATTTTGGGTCACATTTATAAAGAGCAACTTATTACATTTTGGGCCACATTTGTAAAGGGGAACCTTATCACATTTTGGGTCACATTTATAATGTGCAACTTATCACATTTTGGGTCACATTTATAAGGTGCAACATATCACATTTTGGGTCACATTTATAAGGTGCAACATATCACATTTTCGGTCACATTTATAAGGTACAACTTATCACATTTTTGGTCACATTTATAAAGTACAACTTATCACATTTTGGGTCACGTAAGGTGCAATTTATCACACTTTGGGTCACATTTATAAGGTGCAACTTATCACATTTTGGGTCACATTTATAAAGTGCAACTTCTCATACTTTGGGTCACATTTATAAGGTGCAACTTGAGTGGATGGGAGGTGGGATGGCAACTTGACCTCCCTAAACATTTGGTTACAAAATGGCCAGGTTATGTGCAAAAGAAAAAAAAAAGGGTAAAATAATTAGTTTTGAAATGAACAAATTGTGCATGAATGTGGAATGTGTTATTTTTTATATTTTCTCTTCTAGTCAAAACGTGACAATTTTTGGCTCATGTTTTCAGGGTGGACACGTTGCCCCTTCTTCTCACAATCACAAAACAGCAATTTGAAAATCAAAACTGAAAAGGGTAAGGGGTTTGACCCTTAAAAACACATTTGAGGGCAGATTTATAAGGTATCACTTATGTGGTCATGAGGTGGAGTGGCAACTGGCCACCCTGAAAATCTAGGTCCAGAATGCTAACAATGGGCAAGTTAATATCAAAATTAAAAAAATGAAACAAAACAAACAAACAACAAAAATGAGTCCAAACACATGTGCAATATGAACATTTGGAGACATAGTTTTCCCTTGGTTTTTGTGTGTCTTCTTGTAGGAAGAAGCATGTATTGAGGGACATTGAGGATCCTGTTGAGGGATATTAAGGATCTGCAATGTGGGACCAGACTGTGGGCACCAGAGAGGGCAAAGAGGGGGATCTGGGTGCTAATGTATAGGTGAGGGTGGAAGGGGCATATTGCAGGCTGAGACTGAGGGGGTTACCAGTGGAGGGTTGGTCACCAACCACTGGTATGTTTATTTGATCATGGTATCAGGTGCGCAGAAGGGGGAGATACTAGCGGTGGGCTTGGGCACCCTCTGCTGGTGTGCTCATTTGATCAAGGGATTAGGTAGGAGGGAGAATATCAGCAGTGGGGTTTGGCACCTATTGTCAGTCTTTTTACTTTAATTCAGGAGTTGGGTGGGAGAAGGGGATACTGGCTGTGGGGCTGGACTATCACTGCTGGCCTTTAACTTTTTTTTTTTTGCTCCCCAGCCCCTCCTGGCCAGCTACTTCTTTGGGCTTTCCAAGGGCCCCCACTACTAGACTCCCCCTTCACCATCTCACTGCCCCCCTCCAATGCTGTAGCCTGGTTGACCTGATGTATCCAGTTGTCAGGAGGCCCCCCCCAGAGGGGATCCACCGGGAGAGGGGACTTGGCCCAACGGGCACCTCCAGTCTACGCTGGGCTCAGAAGGACACCTTCGGGCTTTGTGACAAATGAGGGATAGGCAGCTGTCATCTGGCTGGCCAGGTGACCCATTTTTCTGTGTTCTGCCTGCCCACCCCCCTACCCACAATGCGGTTGCATGTCGTGACTTCCATGGCTGAACGCACAAGCAGTGCATGGTCACCCATGCCGCAATGTGTTTTGCCCCAACAGGCCATCAGAAGCTTCTCCAGGGCAGTGCAAACTCATGCCTACCCCCGGGAGGTGAGCATCCTACTGGATGCTTTTAACCCCTCCTGCCAGCTTCCACTCCTGTCTTCCCAGGCTCAGGCATGAACCTGGGTCACTAGCATGCCAGATGATCCCCCATTGCCCAGCACCACAAGCCGGAACTGGCCTTTAACGTTAATTCAGGGATGAGGCAGGAGGAGTAACACCAGTGGCAGGGATGAGTGCTTGCCACCAGTCTTTCACTTTTATTCATAGGTCAGACCACTGTGGGGATATCATCAGTGAGGTTAGCCACCTGCCACTAGTCTTGTGCTTTAATTCTAGGGTCAGACAGGAAGGGGGATACAGTGTTTGGGGTTGGGCACCCACCACTAATTTGTTTTCAATGGGACAGAAATGTGATTGGGTGCCCCTCACATAACTTACGTCAGTTTCGAAAAAATTCAGTTATCCTTAGAACATTCAAAAAATTTTCTGCATACATGTAAAATGGCACTTTGTTTTGCTAATTCGAAAACTGCAAATTTTTACAATTAAACCATGTTTCAAAGAATCATCCTTGAGCCAAACTCACAGCCATGTTTTCACACAAATAATACTGCACTGCAAAAATAAGGAGAAAAAATGCACTGCGGTCCTTTAACAGCCTGTAGTTGTCTGTTTTTCCTCTGTAAGGCAGCTACTAGCTGATACTTTAGACTATGCATTGCAGCAGGGCACCTGTACACTCTCTTCCCTCCCCCACACTACTGAAACTACAGTCGGATAGCTCTGACTAAAAAGCAAAATTCTAGCTTTACCCCCCAAAAAAAAACAATATAGATTTCTCTGGCACTTTAACCACAAGCTTGCAGTAAAAGTATGCAGTAATGAACACGTTTTTAGTAAAATTTGGGGTCTGTTTTCTTTAACAAAACTGAAGCAGCTCCACCGAGCTGAAGAGTAGGTCCTCTTCTCTCAAAAACCTCATGGATTCTGGAAGACTGCAACTCACAACTCAACCCAACCCACAAGGTGTGCAGATTCTGTTTTAAAGCACGCATGTGGTGTCACTAAGATTCTGTAGAATAAGTTTTCTATGGATAAACTGTGTCTGTGGATTCTAAGGCACTTTCACAGAAAGGGATGGAATATCATTCCGTGATTCACATTGGAAGAATGTCAATAGGGGAATTAGAGCATTATTTCAAAAGAGACTTCCAGCCATGAGGACATCTTTATGGACACCCGAATAGATGTACTAATGTCACTAGGGAGTGAGTTGGTGCATTTCCAACAAAATTCACTTGCTTGCTTCCCCAGAAATAGCATGCAATGCTCACAGAAGATAGCCATGGAACAAATGTGGAATAGTGGAAAACCACTCTGCCATTCCACTTCAAGCCCATCACACAACTCAATAAGCAAATGGTGGCATTGCATTCTGTGGTTTCAAGAATTAATCTGCAGATTACTTTCAGAAGTCTGTGGAATAACCCACAAAACTCGAAAAAGCACTTCAAAGTGTAATTGCCATGTCACAAGAATCCCACAGGTAGGATTCCACATTCCACACTATCCTACTCCATACTAGGAATCACATCACACCAGGGACTAGATGCTAGGATGTGATGAACTGGTCTGGTGTCATTTGGGCTTCACAGACTGAATGTGCCCTGTGAGTAGACAGAAGAGGATCATCTACTACATGTGACGGTGAGGACAGGCCTGACTGGTCCTGTGGAGGACAACTATTTTCACTTGCTGACACCAGAGGTCTTAACTGTAAGGGAAGCCAAAACTAGCTAGAGGAGGAACTGGTAAATAATGAGTAATTCGGGGTGTGTCCCTGCAACACACCATTGTAGTTGTACGTTATTTTGGGAAATCACTTAATGAACTAGATCAAATGGCAGGAATGCAAATACTCATTCTGGGCTTGTTTGCAACCAAGTAACAGTATTACTTGAATCTTTAAAGGCACCAAAGTTGGCAAACCACATGCAATGCTCATCAGGTCTACACAGTACCTATGTCTGGGCTACCCAATGAAGCACTAGGCGCACCCAAATAATTTAAGTGCACATATACAGGTACCAGTGTGATACAGATAATGTTCAACAGTACAACTGGGTAAACAATATGGTGTATTTGTGGTCTGGGGTGGGTAACCACTGACTTGGGCTGAATCTGGATGTTCACCTGAAGACCTGCAAGGGCCACTGTTTGGTTGAACCTGTAAGGGCAATATAGGTATAACAAGGGCAATGCATATTTAATTTAGGGTCGGCCTAGACAAGCACCAAAAGACCAACCAACCTGCTTTATTTGACTGCATAATATTATCTTTTTCTCCTAGAACATTGATCCCATACCATTTAATTAAGCCATTTATTTGTTCGAAATGCTGTTGGTGGACATATTATTAGTGGAGTGCTAATAATTGATATTGGGTTAACTGTTCATTGCATAGTGCTTGTTTACAGGTGGGGTAATCACTCTAGGGAGGTCGGCAGATACTTCATCCCAGGGGGTAGTGCTATTCTTGACACCAGGCCCACACTGACTTTTCTCGGGTGGAGGCACTGTGCAACTTAAATACAGTCTTAGATATGAACCTACATCAGGAGTTACTGACCCAGGCCTCTCAACCTTATTAGAGCCAATAAGGCAGGGGTGGTGAATGACACCCACATGGAAATCAGTTGAACTTTTCTAGTCAGTCAGAGCATAGAAATGGAGCACCTTTTATTCTCCATACAGACACCCCCTCATGCATACTGAATCAGCTCATTCCTGCTCTGATACCCTTCCGCTGCCATTGCTATCACTCACATCTGTCAAAGCCTCCTGTTGTGCCACTCTCATCACTCTGACACACTACCATCTCCTCAACAGTCCTTTTGCAAGAATGAACGGGCCAAAAATGTAAAGAAAAAATGCAAAACATTTGTTTTAAAACTGCAAATAAACACCATGTACACAACATTCAATTATGGCCATACTGTTGAGCCCAAGACAGCTTCATAGTCTGAGATTGTACCATCTAGCGCTATAACTGCAGGGGAGAACCCATGGTTTAAAAAACTAAAAATGTCCATTTAGAGTAACTTAAACTTGCTACATCTGTTTTTATTTTCAGTGTTGACAAATGTTCGAATGATTTATCATACATTTATAGGTATAGCTGAGTGAATTTCTTACAAATCACATTAACTCCTGCAGTTTGGAGGACTGACATAAGTGCCCAGCTTTACTTCACAGTCCTCTTGCCCAAACAGCACAAGATACTTCAAGATCAGTAATGATATTATTCAGTAATTTCATTTTTTTTTTCATTTTTAATAAATGGATTAGACCATTGAGCAAATTCATTTAAAATGGTGACCCATGGCAGTTACAATACAGTTATCAAACAATTACAAACACAATAAAATATAACATATGTCAAACACACATTGATACAGAGATTCGCATACAAGCTGAATTTATGTCAACCATAGCAGGACTTAGTTTGAGCTATCGTAAGAGGCACACTCAGCTATCCAGATAAACTCATTATAATAGGGGAATTTTAGGGTTTTTCGTTTATTTTTAAATCACAGTACAAGTTTTGACAAGGAAAGCAATGTTATTTAAAACTAATTAATCATCATTTATTGGTTCACTGTAAACATTGAGGGATTTGAATACAACCCAGAAATTTTTTTTAACTGTGGAAAATGAAGACTCAGAGGAAGAAAAGAAAAACACAAGGTGAGTCTTAATGGTAAGTACTGCATCAGTAAAAACTATATGTGCTTAAATTTAAGATGCTTCCTAAAAAGGGAGGCTAACACATAAAAAGTTTCAATTTTTGATCTAATACAGATTTAAACATATAGTTTAAACTGTGCCTTTCTCAGTGCTGCACACAAATAACAGGAAGGTCCCTTACTTCCATGGGAGCTCCTCTGTGGCACATTATGAATTTTTCAGTATGTCCCCAAGGAAGGGAAGGGGTCGTAATTTGCCCTTAAGGGGGTAGCCACATGATTCCTTCCATTTCCTTATCACTGGCTCTGCCCCCACATTCAGATGTTTTATGATGTCTGCATAGGGAGAGCGTGGGGGCACACCCTATTCAACTCTATCGAGTATAGTTTTCAAACTCTTTTATGGGCCATTTGACAAAAACAGGGTCAGTGTTAGAGCCTTGTTACTTGAACCCTGGACCCATTTTTTACCAAATCTCCACTAAAGTGGGCAATAAAAGAGTCTACAAATGACACTCCATAGACTTGAATGAATAGAAGACTATTGCACAAACTGGGGAATATGGGTGTGGGCAGGACAGTAGTGTGGTGGGTAGGTAACTGGTTGGGCGGCAGGACACAGAGGGTGGTGGTAAATGGTTGTCACTCCACAGAGGGAAGAGTGACCAGTGGGGTACCACAGAGTGTTCCACTTGTCCACCACCTGTTCTGTGAAGAAATTCTTCCTCATGTTTCCTCTGAATCGTCCTCCCTCCAACTTCATCCCATGCCCTCTAGTCCTGGAACATCTTTTTCGCTTAAAAATAGTGTATTCCTGCATCCTGTTCCTCCCTGTAAGATACTTGTATGTCTCTATCATATCCCCTCTCTCCCTCCTCTCCTCCAGGGAGTACATGTTCAGTTCCTTCAACCTGTCCTCATAGGACTAGTGATGCAATCCATGCACCATCTTTGTTGCCCTCCTCTGAACCTTCTCTACCCTGTCTATGTCCTTACATAGGTAAGGTCTCCAGAACTGTACAGTGTACTCCAGGTGGGGCCTCACTAGTGTCTTGTATAGTGGAATTATGACCTCCCTTTTCATGCTGGTGTTGCCCCCGCCTATGCATCCCAGCATCCTATTTGCTTTATCTGCTGCCTTGTCACACTGTTTCCCTACCTTGAGGTCATCAGAGATGATAACCCCAAGATCCCTTTCCTGCTTGGTGCATGCTATATCCTCACCCCCCAACTGATAAATTGTGCCAGGGTTTTTGTGCCCCATATGCATTATCTTGCACTTCCTTGCATTGAATTTCAAGTGCCAAACCCCTGACCATTCTTCAAGTTTGGGCTGAAACAATCACGGGATTTAAGAATGCATGGGATAGACATAAAGGAATTCTGGAGGTCAGGGGTAAGGGGCAACAGACTTCTTGGAAAACATAAACTGAACTTACAAGCTCAAATGGGCAGACTGGGTGGGCCATAGGCCCTTATCTGCCGACACTGTCTATGTATCTATGTATGCTCTCTATATAGATGTCAAAATGTCTGAGTGCAGGGGTGGAGTTGATGATATGGAGGAGGAGGAAGAGATCACATGGCTAGCCCTTCAGGGGAAAATTACAGTCCCTTCCCTTCCTTGGGGGGGCATAATGGAAAATTCAGAAAGTGCCACAGAGGAGCTCCCATGATGGTAATGGAGCTTCCTCTTTTCTGATTAAGGGTGTTATAAATAGAAAGAATGGTTCTCTTTAAATAATTTTTAATAGAAATATTTCTGCAATTCTGCAAAGGAGCCATGAGATGGTGCGCATGTAAACCTATTCAGTAGTAAGATAACTATTTGCCTTCCAATACAATGCTTCTGAAATATGTTCTGCTGTTTCTATTACTGTGATGTTGACCTTTGTTGTACATGTTGTGTGTTTCTTTATTTGTACACTGTTGTTTCTTGAGCATCCGGTTCATTCTTAGAATTCTGCTGGTTAAGGTCTGATTAGCCCTCAGGGGAGAAAGCCAAACAATTAACCTGTGTGGGCGCAGTAATACGTTGCTGTTTTAGTGCTGCTAATATACTATCAACCCTAAAGACTTTAACTCTGCTTAAGTTATTTTGAAAAATGTGTATTGGGACCAGTATAGTGGACCATGCCTGTTTTAAAACTACGAAGGCAAATTTTCTTTCAGTTGCCTGTCCAGTATTACAATAATAGGCTAGCCCAGGGTTAAACTTCAGAGGTGCAGACTTGATTTTGGAGAAGTCATATTGTGTTGGCATGTGTGAAACTGAGCTCTTTTCACACAATATAGTTTAAATGAAACTAGAAATAGTAATTTCCACTGCAAATCAAATTAAGAATACAGGCCCAAATATTCAAAGGGGTTGTGCCTGGTGCAACGGAGTTGTACCGGCGCAACCCTGCATTGCGCCCCGGTGGGATATTGAGAAGGCTGCCTGGTGCAGTGCAAATCCTGATGTGCCAGGATGCAATGATAATGTATGTGGTGCAGATGCAGGGGACATGCCCATGCATATGCAACACATCCCGATATTCAGCCCGGGATGTGCGGCGCATATGCTGGCGCACCCCTGCACTGCACTGCATAGAGGGGGCTCAAAGTTGAGCCTGTGCAGAGTAGAAGCAAATCCCAGCCACCCACAGGAAGGCTGCTGTATTGCAGGGCACAACACAGCAGCCCAGCCATAGGTGGCGACCTGCCTGCCCATAACACCATCTGCAAGCACTCACAACCCTGGTGGTCTAGTGGAACCCCACCCCCGCCTGTAGCCACGATCATGTGGAATATGTTTAGAAAGATATCCCTGGTAGTCTAGTGGCTCCCCCAGTCCCTGATGAGTATGAAGCATGACCATCCCTGGTGGTCTAGTGGTCCCCCCTCCCACCCAAGTCCTCAATTCCCCTATAAACAACAATATGATGTCCCTGGTGGTCTAGTGGAACCCCCGCCCATTGCCACGATCGCGGTAAAATCACATATTGGAAATGTCCTGGTGATCCAGTGGCACCCCCACCCGACCCACCCACACAGAACCCCTCCCACCCGCTTCCCCTGTCATCGGGCGGTGGCTGCATCCCACCTGCACACTACCTGGTTGCTCGCCAATGACAGGTACAGTATGGACTGTAGCTCATTGGTCTGGGGGAACCAATGGGCTTGCAGGCATACTATACTAGATAGTCCTAAAATCTGGCTGGAGCTATTCACAAATTTGGATTGATCTAGCATAGTATGTCCTGCAAGCTTCCATTGGTCCATACTGGGACTAATGGGCTTACAGCCCATATTGTACCTGCTGGCCCCGGAGGGCGGCAGGCGCAGCCACCTGCCGATGATGGGGAGGAGCAGGGGGAAAGGGGTTCTGTGTGGGTGGGTGGTGGTGTCACTGGATCACCAGGGCATTTCAATATGGGATTTTACTGCAATCGCAGCAATGGGCAGGGGGCTTCCACTAGACCACCAGGGACATCATAGTGTCATTTACTGGGGATTCGGGGACTCGGATGGGAAGGGGGACCACTAGACCACCAGGGATGGTCATATTTCATACTCATCAGGGAATCAGGGACTGGGGGGGCCACTAGACTACTAGGGATTCCTTTATTAACATAAACCAAGCAGTTGTGGCTACCAGGCAGGGGATACCCCGGGATCCCGACAGCACACGTCATCCTGTGCAGGGCGCCAGGCGCAAGTCCCTGGTCCCTCCCTGTGCAAGGCATGCAAATGAGGCCATAATGACATGCAAATGGCTCCATTTGCACCTTGCATATATTATGGCCTCATTTGCATGCCCCCTGCTGAATATCGTGGGTGATGCACCTAGCACAACTGGACTTGCACTGGCGCATCCCTGTGCTCCCTGTCTGTGGCTTGCACCAGCACAGTGCCACTGCGCCGTGCACAGTTTGTGCACTGACCATGCCATATTAAATGGTGCTGCACCATGGCACAGCACCATTGAATATCACCTGGACCTGGCCCTGGCGCATCACAGTTGCACTGCGCGCAGGCTTGCACCACTGCCTGGTGCGGTTTGAATATCCTGGCCACAATGTTTTCAGCTGCTAATGTAGTCTGCAAAGTTTGGGGAACTGATTAGTCTGGATATCAAAGATCTCCAAAAAGTCACAAGCCAGCTACATCAATAAGATTGTTTTATCTAACCGAGTCTTACACTACTGTCATTATCAAAAAGGAAAAACAAAAAACAATAAAATCTACTTATGCTCTTTGTCTTTTACTACTCATATTTACCTCTGCTCCTTTTTTAGCATTATCAATTCTGGCTTCCAAAAGGTAAGCCCAGTGCTAACCATGTTAGCATCTTGCTATCCAGGAATAGCCAGCTGGATGGATTAGGGGTCATATTCAAAGGCCCCCAGTGCACAGCATTAACCTGATAGTGTGAACACGCAGAATATACTGCTGCCCCTATGCAAGAGAGGGATCCTCTTGCATACAGGACATAAGTTTATTAAGAGGTTTTGAAAATGCTAAACAGACTACTTCGCAATGCTGTTTACTACATTCAAAACCCTATTCTTATGACTGCACAGTGAAGCATGAACACCACCCCCTGGCCTAGTGCCAGTTATTGGACAGCCAGCAGGAACTGTCAGTCCCTACCAGCATCCTCAGCCATCCCCTGATCGCTATACAGTTGCCTCCAAAGATTATGTGCTACCTGACATACAGTGGTCCCCTAAGCCCCTAGATAACCATACATACTAAGGTTCATACTAAGGTAGGGGTGAAGGAGCGAGTAGGCTGAGGCCCATAATGCTCCTATACTATACCAAAGAATAATAGGATAAATCATACCCGGACATAATTAATTTATCCAGACAATGTTTAAAAGTCACTTTATTATTACTAGAAACTACCTCCAAAGGGAGCCGATTCCATGGCCCAATGATCCTAACAGTAAAAGAGTACTTTCTTCCGACATGCTTAAAACATTTACCGTTTAATTGAAGAAAATGACCTCTTGTATTATAAACAGATTTCTTAAAAGAAAAACCTAATTCAGACATAATATAAGGATCATTAATAATGTCATATAAAAGAAGAAGATCCCCACGGATGCACCTGGTAATTAATGGCATTAATTTTAATGTATTCAGCCTAGATTCATATGATAACCTTTCCAATCCAGAAATTTTTTTAGTATATTTTCGTTGGACCCTTTCAAGTGAATAGTTATCTGATTTTTTAAAAGGGCACCATAATTGTGAAACATACTCAAGATGCGGTCAAACATAAGATCTAAATAAAGGCAACAACACATCCTTGTTTCTGGATCTAATATTACCCAAAATAGACCACATGATTTTATTTCCTCTACTAATAACAGAGTGCAAATGCATAGAATAAGTTAAATCATCAGATATGGTGATACCTAAATCCTTTTCGTCCGCAGTAGAACTCAATGGAAAATCATCCAAAATATACTGAAATTTTTGGTTATTGGAACCCAGATACATAACCTTGCATTTATCAGTATTTAACTTCATTCCCATTGTGTTACCAAGCAGATATAACAACGAGATCATGCTGTATACGGAAATTTGCTCAAGGTTAGAACTAGGACCCCAATCTTGACATCATCAGCATATTTAATAGTATTAGAAAGGCAGGTATTGGTTAAATCAGCAATGAAGGCCTGAAAAAGACAAGGACCAAGAACGGAACCCTGAGGCACACCACTAAGCACCCTACCAACATCCGAGAAAGATCCATTTATCATCACTCTCTGAGTCCTATCCGAAAGCCAATTTTGAATCCATCTAATAACATAACTATTAATGCCAAGAATGGAAAGTTTATGAATAAGGGCCCCATGAGGTATAGAATCAAAAGCCTTACTAAAGTCGATAAACACGATATCACAGGATACCCTGTTATCCAAATAGGAGCTAAAAATCTCATAAAACAGAGCAGATTAGTAAGGCAACTTCTTCCTTCCTGAAGCCATGTTGTTCTGGGTCCGAGTCATCAACTAAAGGAGACAACATGTCCTTAAGTAAGCTTTCAAGGAGTTTACAAATAGATGAAGTCAAACTAATGGGCGATAATTATCATTTAGATGTTTGGAACCCTTCTTATGAATGGGAACAACAAAAGCCTCTTTCCACTCACAGGGAACAAAATTATGTAAAAAGATCAAATAATATTTTTAAGGAAAAGCAATATAAGAGGACATTAAATAAAGTAAGTGTCCTGCAATAGAGTCAGGACCAGAACAAAATTTACCTTTATAATAATAATTTACTAATAATAGACTCTTCTGAAAAAGAATAGGAGATTCGGATGGTAATAAACTATAACTAATACTATTATGCTCATTAGAATGGGAAAAGGCTTTACAAAATTCTTTATTGAAAACTTCAGCCATGGCTTTGGGTTCATGAACAATTACATTGCTAGATGTCAAAGGGCCTACCATACATGGATTTTTTCTAAGGGAATTAATATAAGAAAAAAATTGTTTGAAATTCGATTTGTCTGCAGAAGAAGCCAAATGAACTTCCCACTTAGCTATAGCCTTTCTGATAGAAGACTTACATTGTCTACTGATTTTCAAATAGGAGTCCCAATTTGACACTGTCCTGTTTTTTAAATAGTTACTATGTTTTTTATTTTTTTAAATTACTCAAAAGTTTAATGTTTTTGTTTAGCCATCTAGAAGACTGTTTCCCATTAGAATTTTTATATTTAGATGGGATATAGGTATCCCTAATAGTCAAAATAGTGTTTTTAAAAACACTCCAACACTGTAAAGGAGTTAAATCCTCAAACAAGGCCAACCAGTTTATCATATTTAAATAATGATCCATACTAAATGTGTCAGCCTTATCATACAAATAAATAACTGAAGAGTTTTGGTTGAAAACTACATGTCTGTGAAGATCAAATAGGATAGAATTATGATCACTATTAAAAATAGGAGTAGTGACAAGAAACATTCTTAATGTCTAAAGAGGAGCTAGTAAGCACAAGGTCAAGAATATTATTACCCCTAGTAGCAGAGGTTACCCATTGATACAAATCCAGATCTAGACAAGTAAATAAAACATTTTTACTGACACCACTGGTTGAAGTTAATGACTGCCAATTAATGTCAGGAAGGTTAAAATCACCAGTAATGATGACATCTCCCAATTGACTAGCTAATTTGAATTCAAACAAAATAGCATCCATGACTAAGCAGGATGAAGTGGGGGGCAAATAACATGTCCCAATGATAATAAAATCAGAATCAGATAGAAAACATTTAAGCCAAAGAGTCTCAGTAGACACATTATGAGTTTTAATAATGTCGGAAATGTTAATAGAATTAAGTGAGTTAATAATAAATGTGGCAATGCCACCTCCCTTTTTTTCCTTACGATTTAAATAAAAGGATTTATAGCCTGGAATTGTCATAGACCAGGGAGAGTCAGGATCGCCCCATGTTTCCACCACAGTAACTATATCAAAATTCTTATTAATAGTAATAGTCAGTAATTCATCAAATTTTATTGCCAAGCTCCTAGCATTAAAGCTAAGGAATTGCAGTGAATTACTAGACACTTTTGAAGGAAAGATGAAGGGATTTGAGCTATTGGTACTCCCCTCCCCCCATGTATCAGTTTAAATTTAAAGTGGAATTAACAGAATACATATGCATCAAAATGATTCTTGCAGCATATCCCTGGCACTAGTGGTCCCCCCACTCCAGATCACAATACACATCCCTCCAAATAATGAATGTCACACATCCAATGTATGTATTGGTCCCCTACAGCTGATCACTGAACATGTCCCTCAAAATAATTAATGTCACATATCCCTGTTGTCTAAAGGTCCTCCAATCCCCCCCACCCAATTCCAAATCAGACTCCCTCCCTATCTCACCCATTCAGGTCCCTCCACCTCCTCTCTCCATTTACCCCACTTATCTCATCTGACAGACTTTATGGTGACAGTAACTGGCATAGCCCCTCTGCTCAACACCTCAAAAAGGCCACTGTCTGAGTGACAGGGTGTAAGCATGTTACAGGAATGGGGAATCAAACTTAGGGTCAGGGGATGGAGGACCATTAGATACCAGGGATATGTAACATTAATTGTTTGGAGGGACATTACGGTGATCAGGGGTAGGAGGGACAACTAGATGCCAGGGATAAGTGAAATTCACTTTTTGAAGGAACCTGTATAGTGATCATGGGGTGGGGAATCACTAGATGCCAGGAATATGAGAAAATAATTATTTGGAGAGACATGGAATTCCCTCTCTTATGAGGTGGTGGGGAGTAGAAGCATGAAAGAATTCAAGACAAAGCTCGGATGAGTACTATAGAAGGCTTAAAATACTGGGTTATGTCTTTTATATCATTGGCGAGCAGTTATGGGCCCTCCCCCTTCTTTGCTCGTATAGTACCTATGTAACCTCTGTATGATGATCGGGATGGGGGACCACAAGATGCCAGGGATATGTTAAACACTTTAATGGGGGACACTTGAGGTTGATGGGGGTTGGGGACTGGCATAGCTCTGCACAATGCCCTGCACAGGCCTGTGTGATGGCATTGTGTGGTGATGCTAATGGGCCCATAATGGCATGCAAGCAGTCCCTGAGCACTGACCTATGGGCTTATAAACAAACCATGACTGAATATTGCTCATAGGAGCAATAGCACTATCCTGTCTGTGACAAGCTATCTCTATTCACTCCTGAGGGCCACATTTCTGCAGGGGGTTGTGTGAGTACCACACACAGCCACTGTGAGCAGCACTCTCACAGTCCTATATTCAGACAGATAGCACTTTCCGGTCGGAACATGTCACCTGCTAAATATGTTCCCCAAGCCACCTGTGCACTACCTCATGCAAACCGCTAATGGATGCATGGTGCAAACAGCTGGCACTGAATATGGAGCCACATGTCTGTTTACTGCTGCTGTTTTATATGGTAATATGTCCCCTGGAACCACTTGCTGCTGTATAAGAGTGGTTTGACGTGCGTTTGGTTGGAGTGAGAACAGCGAAACGCAGTTGAGCTGTTCTGGCACAAGCTGAATGCATGTGAAACCACTCTTATGCAGTAAAGAGTGGCAATGGGGGACATATTAATATATTATTTATCAAGCTTGATCAACAATATATTCTTTTTTTTTAAAACTGTCTTGGAATATGCCCATTTCAAGGGCATCTGCATGTGAGATACTCTTCACAGCATAAAACTTAGGAAGCAAGATGGTGGCCAGTGTGGATCTGCCTGAATAGCTAGCAGCACAGTATTTTACTTTTTAATGTTATTCTGATTGCTTTTGATTGTTTTTACTTATTTTTATCTTTTTAGTTTATTTTAGTTTAGTTAGGGATCCCTCAGTGAGGAAGACTAAGGAGTTTTTTGTACTCCGGTGCTTCTGTGAGTGTTAATTTTGTTTGTTTAGCATTTGTCGTTTTGTGCTGTGCTGAATGATCTGGACACCAAATCACAAGTGGCTAAATTACCGCTAGTGAAGTTTATTTACTTTCCATTTGTTTTATTTGTCCTATCATGTGGATTCGCTTGATTTGACAAAATAGTGGGACTGCTATGTCCCAGTGTTACTTTCATTTTTTGTGACTGTATTGCCTTCCTGTTTGAAGCTGGAACTGTTGCTTTGAGTGCCGGAGGAACCGGAGAAGTTCTTTGGGGGAGACTGATCTGAATTCGAAGTCCAAAGAGTGAGTTGGAGTACTGGGAACAGAGTGGTTTGCAAGGTGGTGAGTCGGACCGGCAAGTGATCTCTTGGTCTGTGTTCCGCTGTATACCTAGCACTTGAAGTCAGCGGCAGGTATTGTTCCAGGGCTCCATTGTCTCAGCTGTGGAGTGGGGGTCCGGTCTGGGCTTTTTCCCTGGGAGAGACAGGGGGGACTCCCACCAAAGGATGTGGTGTGCCTGTTTATTGCAGGGGGCTATCTGGAGTGCAGCCATCACAGGACGACTTCACTTCTGGGGCCATAATCCTTGGGTGGCCTGAATGGGATTGTCTGCTGCTCGGCTCAAGACTTGGGGGCTTCAAGCCTGCCGTGGTTCCAGAAGAACTGATTGGAATTTTTTTAACTGTGCTCAACATCGTTGTACTGAGCTGCAGTTGCTGGTCGGGGGTTGACTGCTCAGGGCGGGTGGCCTCATGGAGAAGCATTGGGGAATGCTGGCTGGTGGGCAGCAGGGCTTTGATAGCCTATGGGTGTCACTGAGACAAGTGCTGGTGGGTTTGCATCTCTGGGGCCCCTAATTTTCAGGGGCTGTTTCTGTCCTGGGTGGTCATTCTCTGGGGATTGCATATTTGCGTCTGTTTTGGAAGAGGAAGCTATGCGGCATCTGCTCTCAGCTGTCATTGGAAAACTTTTGGACTGGAGGCTGTCCAGGCTTGAATCAGTTAAAGGCTTAAAGTTTGGATCAGTAAGGTAGTGAGAGAGCTTCTGAAAAAAAACACTTTACTTATTTGGATCATTTTTATCTGCTGTAGTGGGAGTGCAGCAGGTTGGACATAATTCTGTCATTGGTTGGTGGGAGTGAGGACCCCATTCTTCCTATATTTTAATTTTGAAGCCCTGACATGCTTAATTTAACTGCTGGATATTAACTGTAAACTAGTACTGATTTTGGACACTGCATCATTTTAAGTGCTGGTTTTCTTTCGGGGGAAGGGTGTTCTGAGTGTTGTTTATTGTTTTATTTGTTTTGTTTATTTTTTTTGTATGGTTTTGTATTGTTTTGTGATTTGTCACTTATTTGTTGCAGTAGGTTCTTGTAGGCATGTGCTGGGAGAGTGCTCTCCCGGTCAGGCGCTACTTCCCTTCCGAGCTCCGGGGTCTCCTCCCTTTTAACTGTCCACCATTGACCGCTGAGGTTTATGGCTGATGTCATGCTTTGGGGATAGTGGGAAGGAGATGTAGCGGTGGGTGCCCTGGACATGGAGGTAGAGTGGAGTTGAGTGGGAGGATTGGGGTTGTGGGGACTAGAAGTTGCCCCAGGGCAAAATGGGTCCTGGAGAGAGGTCTTCCCTGTCTAGACCCCATACCCAAGGGCTCCACCTTGAGTGGGCAGATGACACAGCCGACCTCGGAGTCCCACCCTACTCAGGCGTTGTTATGTAATGCCAGGTACATTAAAAACAAAACAGCAGTGATTGTTGATCTTGTTGGGTCAGCTGACCTGGCTTGCATCACCGAGACCTGGCTGGATGAATAATCTGGCCTAGTTTTGGAGTCAGCTATTCTGGCGGGGGTTCTCAGTGATACACCATGTGAGAATGGATATTGTAAGGGCAGGGGTGTAGCCATGTTTTAAAATGGAATTGAGCCTTGTTGATGTCCTGGTTGGAGAGATCAGTTCCTTTGAGTGTATCGTGGGTGCAGGTGTGGGGTGCGGGATTCTTTTCATCTACCATCCACCCAGGGGCAAGAAGCAATTCCTGCAGGAAGTCGCAGACTTTCTCATCAACATGGTGTTGGAATCCCTCAGATGGATGGTTCTGGGGGACTTCAATGCTTGAGTCAACAACAAATTCTCACAATTTGGTTAGGACTTCCTCAAACTTATGAACTTGTTGGGCTTCACACAGGTGATTACCTCTGCAACCCATAATCACGGTCACTCATTGAATCTGGTCTTCTTACTTGATATGGAGACCCCCGACTTGGTGGTGGAGCTGGTCAGATGGTCTGACCACCACACTATAAAATTCAATTTCAAGGCTCCTCCCATAGGCTTGCTCCTATGGAGATGGTCCGGTACCACCTTTTAAGGGGTTTGCCCCCAGATGGACTGGTAACAGTGCTGGACCTATCGTGTTTTCCAAGTGTAAGCTTGGATCTAGACAATTTGATACAGGCCTATAACTAGGCCATGACCGAGGCTCTGGATTCCATAGCTCCTGTCCATGTTCTCCCCCTCACCCTTCTCCCTCGGTCCCCCTGGTGCGATGGGCCCTTGACAGAGCTGAGGAGAGCTGGACGAAAGATGGAATGGCTCTGGCAGAAATTGGGCCTTGATGCCAACAGGCTTACATTGATGGCCCATTATAAGGACTATCAATCGGCTATCTCCTGTAAAATGGCAGAGTTCCTGTCCAGGGAGATTGCCACTGCCCAGAACCGACCAGCCCAACTCTTCCAAACTATTGACAGACTGCAATCCAGTCTGTCTGCAGTCTCGGAGAGTGTTGTCGCAAGAGAAGTGTGATGAGTTTGTTTGATTCTTTGCAGATAAGTTTGCCAACATCAGGTCCGAGATCTGCGCAGCCCATTCCAATGGGTGTGGTGGTGGTCAGTGGGAGGTTGCAGCTCCTTGGTTTGCCTGGTCTGACATTGACGGGTTGGCAATTGCAGAACTCGTGAGGATCATTGAGAGTATGTTGCCGACCTGCTGTGGTTTGGGTCCAGACCCAACTCACCTCCTTGTGGGGTGCGTTGGAGTCATTGGCCTGGTCCTAGCTGAGATAGTATGGTGTTCATAAGAGACAGGTGTGTTTCCGGACACCCTGAAGGAGGCGGTTGTTACACCCCTCCATAAGAAATCCTCTCTCGACCCAAGACTGTTTCGCTACCTACAGACCTGTTTCTAACCTTCCCTTTGTGGGTAAGGTTATCGAGAAGGTAGTCGTACTGCAGCTGGAGGATCATCTTACCATACATGATATCTACGATTCTCCTCCAGTCTGGTTTTCAGAAGAGACATAGTACTAAGATGGCCCTAGTTCAGGTACTCAATGACCTCCTGATAACAAGAGATTGGAAAAGCCATTCCATCTTGGTCCTTCTTGATCTCTCTGTGGCATTTGACACCATGCACCAAGGTGTTTTATTGGAGCACTTGTCTGATACAGTTCTCAGATGGTTCCATTCTTTCCTCATGGGCAGGTCTCAGAGAGTGGTGTCAGATCTTTTCCTCGGATTCGCTCTCTCTACCTTGTAGGGTGTTGCAGGGCTCCGTTTTATCACCCATGTTGTTTGCAGTGTATATGCTGCTATTAGGAGACATTGTAAGGGGATATGGGCTGAGTTTTCACTGCTATGCAGATGATACTCAGCTATATATGTCCTTTGTGCTTGAGCGGGATGGTGCTGTCTCAGTTTTTAACAGCTACCTAAGATCCAAGATTGGATGAGTGCCAACTGGTTGAGGTTGAACCCTGATAAGACCAAGGTTTTGGTTGTGGACCCAGGTCGTCGGATAGAGGGGTTGTCGGCTGGGTGGCCTTCAGCTTGGTGGCAGTCAGCTGCTGACCTCTGACTGAGCGTAAAGTCTGGGCATTATTTTTGATGATGGGCTGATGCTTAGATCTCAGGTGTCGTCTGTTATCAAGACCTCTTTTTACCATCTGAGGAATACTGCCCAGATTAAACACCTGGTTCTGCCCAATGACCTTCCAACATTGGTTCACACCTTTGTGAACTTCTGCCTTGACTACTGCAACTCCCTGTACCAAGGGCTATTGGGAGTTGATATCCACCGCTTGCAACTGGTACAGAATACGGTGGCCAGGCTGTTGACAGGGCTTTCTTGATTTTGCCATGTCATGCCTGTGCTATGCAGCCTGCACTGGCTGCCTATTCAGTGGTGAATCACCTTCAGGGTCAGTTTGCTGACCTATAAAGCCCTATATGGATAGGGACCGTATTATCTGCAAGAGCTTCTTTGCCCTTGCCACCCCCCTCTGTTCACTTCACTCTGCAGATGAGGGATTGCTAGAGGTTCCCAGGGTTCATTTGAAATCTTCTGGGGCCCGGGCTTCTGAATTTGTGGCACATACCATGTTGAACTCTCTACCTTGTCAGATAAGGGAGTGCCTGACCGTGGAGAGTTTCAATTCTGCATTGAAAACACATCTTTTTAATCTTGCTTTTTCTGAACTTAGCTGAATGGTGATGTTGTTTTGTATTTTAATAATTTATGGACATTTTAATCTGGGATTTTTACTGAATTGTACAAGCACTATGATCTTTGTTGTGAATTGCACTTTTTTACAAACAAACATTTTGTTTGTTATTCATTTTTCTCCCCGTTTCCTGTCCGGCTACCTCAGCCACCCCCCCAGGCCATTACCTGAACATTGCACCACCTCTCCTATGCCCCCATGACTTACCTTTTGTGGCATAGGTGGTTGGGAGAGACTGTACCCACCATGAACGGATCCAGCTGGGGAGGAGTCCTCTTGGGTCGGCGCTGTGGGGGGACCATTTTCATGCTCCACAGACGGTAACCTTTTTCTGCTTTACTTTTTGGAGTTAGGAGCATGCAATGCTGCCAATGACGTGTGTAGCGCACACATCCGCATGCTGCACGTTGGGCAGCTGCTCCTCATCCGCCCCAATGTCTGGGACATGGCATGCAAACCCCACCCACCAGGGGTCATGCAAGTGCTGGTCCATAGTCCCCACCCTTCTCGGGAGAGCTGTCCCTTGAAAACTTGATCCTCTCCGTCCTCGGCTAACCTCCGGCGACCCGCTCACACTGCAAACACGGGTCGCTGGTGTGGCAGGAGGTAAGGCATGATGCCTCAGCCTTCCATGCCACTGGGCTGGGTACAAATAAACATTTGATTGATTAATAAGAGTGTCTCAC
The DNA here is from genome assembly GCA_016271365.2 of Neoceratodus forsteri. Classification (NCBI taxonomy): domain Eukaryota; kingdom Metazoa; phylum Chordata; order Ceratodontiformes; family Ceratodontidae; genus Neoceratodus; species Neoceratodus forsteri. The sequence goes on along the minus strand of CM028136.1, from coordinate 278,898,320 downwards.
GTGCAGAAAAAAGGAGCGTTCTGATTGGTCGGGGAGCGCTCCCTTGATCTATAATAGACAACATAGTTTCTATATGTTCACTGCTTCTTTTTCAACTGCACTACTTGTTTGAATATTTTGCATCTTTGCCACATTGTTTTAGTAGGCCATAACAGTGGTAAGAAACACAGAAACATAGAAATTTGCCGACAGAAAAGGACTCTATGGACCCCATAGTCTAGCAGTGGTCTGACCATAGTTTTGTATTGTGGCATGATCTCCTCCTTTTTCCTGCTTGTAAAGCCCCTCCCTATGCATGCCAGCATTCTGGTTGCCTTCCCCACCGTCCTATCACATTTTCCTAACCATCAGATTATCTGAAATTGTGATTTACAGGTCCCATTCCTGCTCTGTAAACTCCAGTTCTTCACCCCAAGCCAGTATCTTTCCCTTGGATTTTTACGCTCATTGGGCTCTATTCACAAAAGGGCGTGGAGCCTGGGCATAAAAGTGAGCACGGCTTCACACCCCCACGGGAGATCCACTAGGGGACTGCATTCACAAAGCAGTGATCACCCCCAGCTCCCATCCTTGTCCCTACTCACAGGCGTGGAGGTGTGCATGGGCAAGGTTGTGGGCCTGGGTCGGCATCCAATTGGCTGCCCTACCCAGGTTTGCAGTGGGTCTCTTGTGCCGGTATGGTGCCATCTTGAAGGGGGGGGTGTAGCGCACTGGTAATGCTGCCGGGGGGGCAGATGCTGGCTGCCCACCATCCTCCGACAACAGGGTCACTATCCTGTGGGGGTTCAATGACCCCCCACCTGCACCAGTGGGTCCGGCGGCGGCAACTGGAAGGGGTGCATAGCTGGTACAGCTGCCCTCCAGATGCATAGCCACTGGCCCCACGTACAGTACTCCACACATTTGTGAATGGTGTGGCATGCCGGAACCCCCCCCCACAGAGACACCGGCCCACCCACGCACAGAGCTCCACGCTTGGCCGGGGATCTGGTGCGGGGGGATGTACCTCATTAGTAAATGCCGCGGTGAGTGTGAATGGGTGTGGGGTGGCTACGCACCTGGGTTGTGCAGCAAGAATCCACCCAGGACCATCCGTGAATAGGGCCCTATGTGCATAATTTCACATTTTTTTTTTGTATTGAATTGTAGTTGCCACTTCCTGGACCACTCCTCCAGCCTTGCCAGATCCTCCCTCTTTTTCTCCACAACCCTCGATATGTCCACCCTGTTACAGACCTTTGTGTTGTCTACAAACAGACACACCTTCCCATGCAGGCCCTCTGAAATATCCCCAGTGTATATGTTAAACAGTAGAAGACTTGGTTTGCTGGCCAAGGCACCTAGCTTCACCTGAGCTCTTCCTTCTAAGATTGCTTGAAAGGACAGAGCAGAGAACCTTACCAGAGCAAGGGAAATGGATTAAGACTTCTTTTGGCTAAGCAGATTTACTGTATGTTGTTATTTTTATTTTGTACTCACAGGGATTGCTACTGTTTTGTTGCTAACAGTTCATTGCTTTATTTTTCTCTGATTCAAATTGTTGTTGCTGGAATACCTTCTTCTGCATTATTACAAGGTGTGCCTACAGGTGTGTGTTAACAGTTTACTGCTGTAATCTTCTGATTCAAATTGTCTTTTGCAAGGTATATCTTCTGTTACTGCTTTATTTTTCTCTGTAGCAAAGTGTTTCTTCAAGGGTATATCTTCTCTGAAATTATTACAGGTGGTGCTTTACAGGTTTTACAGTTTTATCTAACATTAGGATAAGCTTTCAGGGTTGCTGCATTTGTTGTAGACTGATTGTTTCTGCTCTTACCTCCTTGTTCTTTCATTTGTGGTTCTTCTTTTCAGCAGGGGAAGGGCCCAGCCACCCACCCCCATCCCCAACCACCCCACACTACACTCCTTTTATAGGGTACCACAGTTGTGACATTTCCTGTGGTAAAGCAGGAAGGGGCAGATCAGTGGGGCATCCACAAGGTGAGCTCATTTACAGGGGCACTAGTAGTTTAACTTGCTATAACAAGTTATACGAAAACAAAACACAAAATCAAACCATTACTTGCATTTTCTTCCTTCCAATTACTCTGACCAGGTTATAAACCCAGCAACTTATCAGGAATGGATATCATTAACTGCAGGTACTGTGGAACACTTTTCAAAAGGACAGTCTTACAGGATTTAGGACACTGTCCTACATGCTGGGCCATTGGAGATTTTAGGGCTTAGCTCTGGGCAGCATGGGCAGAGATTGCGCACCTCAAATTTCATGTTCGAGAGGAAATACATTATAAGAACCACCTGCCATTTCCCCAACATCCAAAAAAAAAACCTCAACCGCAGAGGGTAGTTGGTTCAGGAGGTTGGCAGGTAGTTAGGAGGGGCAAATCAGGTGCCCTATCACCTGTGCTCTCCAACATATTACCTCCAAAAACATATAAACACTACAAACAGGTATCTGCCTCTGTCTCCAAAATCAAACAAAGGGGCAGAGGACACTGCAAAGCAGGACACTGCAGCACAGGAGCTAGCACAACAAAACTTGCCCAAATCAGGAACCAAAACAAAAAAAGCAAAAAGGAAAACAAAAAAACTTCTGCTCATAGGAGACTCCATGATTTGGGGAGTTGATACCCATCTCCAGCCAGGGGTAATGGTCAGATGTCTCCCAGGTACATCAGCGTGGAGAGACACTGACCGCATTGCTAAAACTGGTCACAAAGCAGGAGAAAACATTGATGTCCTGGTACACATAGGGACTAATGATCTTGCCAGCCAGTCAGTTGTGGAGACCAAGGAACACCTGACCAGGTTGGATGACAAACTATCATCCATTTCATTCGACATCTCCTTCTCTGAGATCCTTCCAGTCTGAGAGAGGGGGGCAGATGGACGGAAGGTCAGAGAAGGGGAGATAGGGGAGCTAAACATGTGGCTCAAGAGCTGGTGTCAGGAAAAAGGACACAGATTTGTAGGGAACTGGCAACAGTTCTGGGAGCGAAAGTTCTTTAAATTTGATGGACAGCATCTGACTAAGGAGGGAGTCAGTGCATTGGGGCAGAAGTTTGACGTCTTTGCAGAATATTTAAACTAGCAAATGGGGAGAGGGGTGCAGCACCCCATATGTCGAATGGGAAGAACACCCCTCCCCCCTCAGCTAGTGGTCAAACAGGGATTCAGCATGTTTGCAGTTCATTTGAATCACCAGGTAAGGAAAAAGGTCCATCTCCCCATACGACGCACAGGGGAAACGCCAAACCTCACCCAGCAACTAACACACCGAAATCTGGCCAATGGAAAATCATGTACACAAATGCTCACAGCCTGGGAAATAAGATCCCAGACCCACAGGCAATAATGTCAGAGGCTAAACTGGACATAGTAGCAATTAGTGAGACATGGTTCACCAGTAACCACACTTGGGAGACTTCAGCACCTGGCTATGTACTGTTCAGAAGAGACCGAGGTGCAAAAAGGGGGGTGGAGTGGCCCTATATGTCGATGAAAATATCAAAGCTACAGAAATTCAGAATACACATAAGGAGCCAGAAGAACTATGGGTCACCCTGGAAACAGAAAATGGGACAGCCATAAGAACCGGGGTTGTCTACAGGCCCCCAGACCAGGGGGGAGGACATAGACACATTACTGTTAGAAGATATACAAAACATGACAGCTAAAGGGGAGGTTCTGATAATGGGAGACTTCAACATGCCGGATGCAGATTGGTCAATACCAGCAGGAACATCTGCCAGAACTAGACACATAGTGGATTCCCTGCATGGTGAGGGCCTCAAACAACTGGTACAACAACCAACAAGAGACAGGGCTATCCTACATCTAGTACTGACTAACAGGGAAGGGATCACAGATCTCCAGGTAGAAGGTCACCTGGGGGCCAGTGACCACCACATGATATGGTTCAATTTGGCCACTACATCTAAATCATGCCATTCCAAGGCAAAAATATGGGACTTCAGAGGAGCTGACTTTGATAAGATGGCCAACAGAGTTAAGCTAGCCCTAGCAAAAAGAAACACAGGTGAGGGGGTAAGGGCAAAGTGGGCAAGCATTAAGGATGCAATACTTGAAGCAACATCCCATTGCGTTAGACAGAAAAGGAAGTGCAAAAGAAGAAGGAAACCACTTTGGTTCTCAACTACAGTAGCAGAAAAGGTCAGAGCCAAAAGGCTGGCCTTCAGGAAATATAAGGGAACACAGCAGCATGAAGATAGGGAGGCATATCAAACTGCCCTAAGGGAAGCAGGGAAAGCAGTAAGGCAGGCAAAGTTCCAAACTGGGGAAACACTAGCACGAACAGTAAAAGAAGGTGACAAGACTTTCTATAAATACATTAGTGAAAGGAAAAAGTCCAGAGGGGGTATTGCTAAGCTCAAAGGAGAAAAGAAGGCATGTGAGGAGGAGGACCCTATAAAAGCATCTATCCTAAATAGATACTTTTGCTCAGTATTTACTGAAGAGAAGGTAGGGCAGGGCCCACAGCTCAGCACCATGGACACAGGGGCGAGAGAGGTGAGCACTACTCCTTTCACAAAAGAAAGGGTCGCACAAGAGCTCGCTAAGCTCAGGGTGGACAAGGCAATGGGACCTGATGGCATACATCCCAGGGTACTTAAGAAGCTAAGGGTGGAACTAGCAGAGCCATTAGCAGAACTGTTTAATGAGTCTCTGAGCACAGGAGAGGTTCCAGAAGACTGGAGAAGGGCTCATGTGATCCTGTTCCACAAGAGTGGTAGCAGGGAGGAGTCAGGGAACTACAGACCAGTCAGACTTACCTCAGTAGTGGGCAAGATTATGGAGGCACTCCTTAAGGAAAGGATAGTGCAACACCTGGAATCCATAGGGGCACAGGATTCAAGACAGCATGGGTTTACAAAAGGAAGGTCCTGTCAAACTAATCTCATAGATTTCTTTGACTGGGTAACCAGAGTGGTGGACCAAGGGGGAGCAGTTGATGTCGCCTACCTTGACTTCAGCAAAGCTTTCGACACTGTTCCACATAGAAGATTGATAAATAAGCTGGGTAGGCTCAGGGTGGGTCAGAAGTTGGTCAACTGGGTGGCAAACTGGTTGACGGACAGAAAACAGAGAGTGGTGGTAAATGGTATACAGTCAGAAGAGATGCAAGTCACAAGTGGGGTACCTCAGGGATCAGTCCTGAGGCCAGTCCTCTTCAGTATCTTCATTAGTGACATTGCAGATGGACTAGAGGGTAGCTTGTCTGTTTTCAGATGACACCAAGATCTGCAACAGAGTAGATGATCCAGATGGGGTGGACAGAATGAGAAGAGATCTGGATAAACTAGCAAAATGGTCAGAAGAGTGGCAACTGGGATTTAATGCAAAAAGTGCAAGATCATGCGCATGAGAAGAGAAACCCTGAAGCCACCTATAGGCTGGGAGGAGTTGCTGGCAGTCACAAGGAAGAAAGAGACTTGGGCATCATCATCACCGATGACCTGAAATCATCCAAGCAGACCTCTAAAGCAGTAGGTAAGGCTAGGGGATATTAGGGTGTATTAGTAGGGGTATCATAAGTCGTAAGAGGGAGGTAATAATCTCTCTTTACATGACACTGGTTAGGCCCCATCTGGAGTACTGCGTGCAGTACTGGAGGCCACACCTTCATAAGGACATTAACCAAATTGAGGCAGTCCAGAGAAGGGCAACCAAAATGGTGCAGGGACTGCATCAGAAGACATATGAGGATAGATTAATGGAGCTCAATATGTATACCCTTGAGCAAAGGAGGGAGAGAGGTGATATGATCGAAACATTCAAACTCCTTAAGGGCATTAACAATGTGACAGAGTCTAACATGTTTAAATATAAGAAAAATAGCAGGACAAGAGGACACAGCATGAGAATAGAGGGAGGCCGATTAAGGGGGAATGTGAGGACATTCTTTTTCACAGAAAGAGTGGTGGATGCATGGAACAGCCTACTTCAGGAAGTGGTGGCTATGAATACAGTGCAGGGCTTCAAACAGGCATGGGATAGGCATAAGGGAGCAATACAGATGAATATGGTTACATAGGTCATTGACAGTGTAAAGGTGTGTGGCACATTCATAAGGTAGAAAAAATGGGCAGACTGGACGGGACTTGCGGTCCTTATCTGCTGTCAACTTCTATGTTTCTATGTTTCTATATCAGTCCCAACACAAACCTCTGAAGAAACCACTCATCACCCCACCTTTCTTTGAGTGTACCCCATTTACCACCACCCTCTGAGTTTTCCCCCCAGCCAATTCTCCACCCAGTCTGTTATTTTGCTCCCCATCCCTAAGCTACTTAACTTGTTTATTAGCCTCCTGTGGGGGACAGTGTCGAAGGCCTTCCCGAAGTCCAGATAGGCTACGTCCACCACCCCTCTCTGATCATATATCTCCGTTACTCCCTCAAAGACTTCAACCAGGTTGGTCTGACATGAACTTCCACCCGTGAACCCATGTTGGTTGTGGTCTATGAGGCCCTCTTTCTCTAGACATTGTACCAACCTTTCCTTTATAAGTGCTTACATCAGTTTTCCTACCACAGAGGTAAGGCTAACTGAGTGGTAGTTGCCTGACTTATCCTTTCCTGCCCCCCTTGTGTAAAGGCACCACATCAGCCCTTCTGCATTCCCTCGGGAATCTCCTCATGTCTAGAGACAGATTGAATAACCTTGTGAGTGCTGCTACCAGTTCCTCCTCTAAGTCTTTTAGTAATAATAATAATCTTTATTTATATTGCACCTTTCAAATATCAAGGTGCATCACAAAATATAAAATAACTAATAAAAACAGTGTCAATAAATACACAATAAAATTCAGAGGTAATTACCTCATTAGTCACAGTATGCCTTGCTCCACAAATAAGTCTTCAAAGCCTGTTTGAACCCCCCAAGGTGGCGCAATCCCGAATCAGACGGGGTAGAGAATACCAAAGGGCTGGGGCCACATACATGAATGCTTGGGCCCCTGAGGATTTTAAAACTATCCTTGGAATCTCTAGCAACCCCTCATCTGCAGAACGGAGCAATCGCCTGGGGCAATAAGGAGACAGAAGCTCTTTCAGGTAGTCAGGGCTGAGTCCATGTAGGGCTTTATAAGTCAGTAATCTGACTTTGAAGATGATCCACCACTGAACTGGCAGCCAGTGCAGTTCGCGCAGCACGGGTGTAATATGGGAAATCCAAGGAGTCCCCACCAACAACCAGGCCACAGCTTTCTGCATCAGCTGCAAGTGGCAGATATCAACCCCTGGAAGCCCAAAGTAAAGGGAGTCACAATAATCAAGGTGCGAGGTCACAAAGGCATGGATCAGTGTGGGAAGATCACTGAATGGTGCTTGATCCTAGCGATGTTCCTTCGATGGTAAAAGGAAGACTTAATGACGGCTGACACCTGAGATCATAATATTGGCCCATCGTCAAGTATCACCCCTAGGTCTTGCACCTGTTCACAGGTTGGGAGCTAGGAGCCCCCCAGGAAAAGCCCCGAGAGGTGACCTGCTCCTGATCCCCATATCCAGCATCCTGGATCCACAACCATCACTTCAGTCTTCCCTGGGTTCAACCTCAGCCAGCTGGAATTCATCCAATCCAGAATTTCAGTGAGGCAGTTATTAAAAACTGAGAGTACTCCATCCTGGTCAGGTGCAAAAGACAGGTAGAGCGGGGTATCATCAGCATAGCAGTGAAACCTCCGCCCATACCATCTTACAATGTCTCCGAGAGGCAGCATATCCACCGCAAATAACATGGGGGACAGCACAGAGCTCTGAGGGACCCCACATGACAGAGAGAGAGGTCAGAGGAACAAATTCCTGACACCACCCTCTGAGTTCTGCCAGTGAGGAAAGACCTAAACCATCTGAGGACCGAACCTGTCAGGCCACAGATGAACCTCAGGCGCTTGAGCAGTACCCCATGATCCACAGTGTCAAAAGCTGATGAGAGATCAAGAAGCACCAAGATGGACCATTTTTTCAATCTCTCGCCATCAGGAGATCATTGAGCACCTGAACCAGTGCAGTCTCGGTACTATGCCTCTTTTGAAAACTGGATTGGAGGGGTTCATAGATGATATGGATGTCAAATGGTTCTCCAGCTGTACAGCCACCACTTTCTCAATTACCCTCCCCACAAAGGGAGTCTGTAGTTTGCCAGACAGTCTGGGTCCAGAGAAACTTTCTTCAAGAGGGGTGTCACCACCGCCTCCTTCAGGCAGTTAGGAAACTCACCCGACTCAAGGGAACACCAGACTATCTGCGCCAAGACCGGGCCGATAATATCACAACAACCCATAATCAGGGAAGTTGGGCCTGGATCTAAACTACAGCATGTAGGGTGCATACCCTGGACAATCCGCATAACATCCATGATATTCAGCTGGTCGAAGGTACTCCAAGAGAAGTGAGGGACAGTGGTCAAGCACCGATCATCAGCAACTCTATAGAGTGTGCCGATCAACTCTCTGCCCTGATGTTGGCCACCTTATCAGCAAAAAAATGAGCAAGCTCCTCACACTCCAATTGTGAAAAGGCTCTCCAAACCTGCAGACAGACTGGGTTGCACAGCCTGTCTGTGGTTCGGAAGAGCTGAGCTGGTCGGTTCTGAGCATCAGCAATCTCCCTGGACAGGAACTCTGCCTTCTTATGGGAGATTGCTGACTGGCAGTGATGAAAGTGAACAGGAACGCACAGGAACTCAGTTCCTGTACCTTTTTTGCAGCAGGAACTGAGTTCCTGTACTTCTTCTTACTGACACTGAAAAGTCAGTAATGCTCTAGCAGTCTAAGATGGTCAACCTGCATGGCGGATTTTCCACCAGCAATGTTTTAACCTTCGTCCTAATCACTGCAGCTCCCTCAAGGTCCTGTCAAACCATGGGGACTGAGGGTGAAGGGAGAGAGGATGAACGCAGATGGGAGCAACAGAATCCAGAGCTGTAGTAATGGCCTTATTATAGGCCAGAACCAAAGCCTCTGGATCCCTGCTTGCCATAGGAAATTCTGATAGGTCAAGCACCGCCGCTAGGCCATCAGGGCACAAATCCCATAAAGGGCGATACCTGACCATCTCCACAGGGGTAGGCCTATGAAGGGGGGTGCCAAAATTGAATCTCACAGTGTAGTGATCGAACCAACTGATGGGTTCCACCCTAACATCAGAGGCCTTGATTCCCAGGAGAAAAATCAGGTAGAGACAGTGGCCATGTTTATGAGTAGCAGAGGTAACAATCTGTGTAAGGCCCAGTGACATCATCAACTGGAGGAAGTGTTGACCAAATTGCGAGAGTTCATCGTTGATCCAGGCATTGAAGTCATCCAGGCCCATCAGCCTGGGTGACTCAAATGCCAGATCGACCACGAAGTCTGCTACTTCCTGAAGGAATAGATTCTCATCTCCTGGTGGATGGTAGATGAGTGCCACCCTATAACCTACACATGCTACTACAACACACTCAAAAGATCTAGCATCCTCAACTGGCACACTAGTGAGAACCAATTCGGTCTTGAAACAGACTGCAACTCCCCCTTCCCTGTGGTCCAATCTCGGGCAGTGAATCACCGAATACCCAGCCGGAATCGCAGCCTCAAATATGTGGACCGTGTTTTCATCTAGCCAGGTTTCGGTGATGCATGCCAGATCTGTTGTCCCTACAAGATCCACAATAATTGCAGTTTTGTTCTTAACAGATCTGGCATTGCATAACACCGCTCGAGCTGGGCAGGACTCCTGGGCTGCCCTAACCACCTGCCCACCAGTAATGATGGTGCCCTTGGGTATGGAAACTAGGCATGGAGGATCACTTTCAAGGCTCCATTTCGCCCCAGGGCATCTTCTGGACTTAACTACCCCGATGCGAGTGCCCTGTTCACCCAACCTCCACTATCCACACCCCCACCCCCCCCCACCCTACAGGCAATGCTCCAGTACCCTGGGGTGGGTTGCATCATGGCCCATTGCTTTGTCCATCTGCAGTTTTCCTAATTCCTCCAATACCATACCTTCTGTAAAGGGCTTGTGTCCATCTCCTGCACACCCTTCCCTGCTTCTTAGCTCTGGCCTCCTTCCTTCAAGCAAGAATGGGCTGGAAGTAGTGGGCCATTTAGCAGATTCACTTTTCTCTTCCCCTCTATCTGATCTTCCCTTCCTCTTTGAGTCTCATAACCCTTGCCTGTTTTTCCTTCTGTCACTCACTTAAAAAACTTCTTGTCCCCTATTGGACACCCTCGCTTTTTTCTCCTCCGTATCCATCTTGGCCCTCCTGATTATTTTCCCTGCTTCCCTAAGCTTTTCAATATAAACTTCTTCGTCTGCCACCCCTTGCAAAGCTTTGAAGGTCCTGAATGTCTTCCTTTCCTCCCTGACTGCTTCCCTCAGCTTTGTTGTAAACCAAAGTGGTTTCCTCCTGTACTGCTGAGAACAAGTGCCTGGTGGCAATAGTAAAAGTAAAAAAGAAATGTTATTTAAAGCATTGGTGTTTATAGTGAAATTACAGTAAGTGTACCCTTTGAGGCTTTACTGTGTGCTCAGATGTACTGTTTAATCACTGTTGCTCTCTTATCCACTTACCGATGTGAAACTGCATAGTTGAATGTGTCCGTGATTCTCCTATACTTTCTCCTGGACTGCCATGTTTTTTAAATCATCTTGGACCCGATCGCTTCACATGCTCAATGATGATAGTGGTGTTGTTGTAGCCTATGGGGGAGTATGTCTATTGTCTGCGGCTCAACTTGCGTGCTGATGACCAGCAGTGAAGGGTACATACGCTGCGCGTTCATTGACAGGATGTCAATCATGTGGTTTTCAGCCTGTATCACATGTAGTGCTGTTGTCAAGTAATTTGAGAACTGGTCTGTCAGATTTTGTGAGAGGGTGCATCTTCTGTTGCTATTGAAGAGCAACTCTTTTAAAATACTTGTGTGCAGTAATTGCTAGCAGCCCGAGTTCTAGGAAATCATCTTTTGCAGGGTGATTGTGACAAATTGTTTTTAAATGTGTATTGTCTTGTAAGAGGTAATGTAAGTTACAGTCAGATGTATATTCAGTTTTAGCCTTTCCGAAGGTACATTTTACCTATAATTATTTTATTTGTGTTTGTTCCTATGCTGTTACAATTAGAAGCAGATGAAAAGGTCCCCTTTTTTTGGCCAGCAGTTGTGAAAATGTTGTTTTATTTATGGACTGAACTGCTGTCAGCTGGAAGAACACAATCGGTGGCTTGGAATCAGTGAGGCAGGATGGGGAGTGGGATGTGCTGATGAACTTGGCCAGGCCATCGAGGGAGGGGCTGGGACACAGTCACTGGAGTCAACTCACCAATACTTAATGTGTGCCAGTTTTGCAATTAAATATAGAGATATATTTATTATGCAATGTTTGAGCCAGATTGCACTGTGTTCCTGCAATAAATGTTTCATTTTTCATATCACCTCAGTTGAGCGGTGTGTTGCTGTAAGATATCTGATCACTTCTCTTGTAAGGTCCACATCCCTGCCATGTAGTTGAGCTGAGATTTTGCTTGCTGAAATGCGATCCCTTGGCCTTCTTTACCCTACTTTCCTCATTCAGGCCATTGCAGGGAGCTCCTGCTGGAATGCTGGCATAAATCTTATCAGTTTCCTCTGCTTCATTCTTCCTCTCCTTGTATTTTGCTTCCCCTCCCCTATTATATTACTAATGCGGAATGACTGAACCCCCAATGATACTGTCAGTAATGTGATCCCCTCACACCATCCCTCTAGTGGTTGTCTGAGAACTTAATAAGTCAAGTCAAACTTTATTGTATAACATGTTATGTTGATACAGACAAAAACAAGCTTTTTCCATTGTACAATGGCAATGTAAAAAGGTTTTTAAATACACATATATAGTTATATTGTGGACAATACCATTCACTGTAGGTTTCTAGCATGGGCTTATTATTTTCGAAACTGCCTATTTATGTTTCTCCTTACATTTTTCCATCTGTTTATTTAAAACATACACTATATGTAATACAGTATAGCTGAGTATACACAAAGAGCCTGTTTTTCTATCAAGGGGCTGAAGATACTAGACTATGGACCTCGAGTGTGAAGCTCGAGAGGTATATATTGGTACCTTTAACCATGAGATGGAAACAAGACAAGTAAGCTAACAAATATAACTGCAGCAAAATAAATGTAACCCCTAGATGGCACAATCCTATGGGCTACTACACCTGTTTGCGTGACTATGCACAGGTTGAGGGGCCTGAGTTCAGTGAATGGGTGCCTCCACCTGGAGGAACTGTATTGGGGTAGCGTAGCTACTTTGGTGTAGCCCTACAAGATGTTAAAACCAGCCACCAACCCTTTTAGTGGCCTGAACAGTAAAGTAATAGAACAATCACAGTGATCAAATAACAGTAATAACATGTTCACACCCCTAGCACTTACCACCAGGGCTGGATCTGCTGCAACTGCCCTGGAGACCCCATGGAAAATAAGATAAGTGAAGCAACCACTTTTAGTATCCCAGTGGCCTGCACTAGCAGACACCCACCTAGGGGATTTTGTTATTGAATCCAAAATTCTCCCATATACAGAATTCAAAGGGAAGTACACCACCCCGGCTCTATCATACTTTAAGCACCTACAAATTACCCATTGCATTAAAACACCTTAGCCCCCCCCAGTCTTGTTTGGTTGCCCCCTTTTTGAAACTTTGAGTGAAAAAGCTTCAAAGAGGAGAGCTACTTCACTCATTTACAAGGATTTGATCAAGCAGTAAGGCATTCGACTCAGTGCCGCATGGAAGGCTGGGAAGTAAGTTAGTAGGCACAGGAGCAGGTGCAAAGCTGGTGAGATGGGTAGAGAACTGGCTTTAGGGAAGGCAGCAGAGGGTGGTGGTGGGTGGGGAGCTCTCACACCCAAGGGTAGTGATGAGTGGTGTTCCACAGGGCTCGGTGTTTGGGGCCAGTGTTGTTTGGGATATTCATTGCAGACATATCATTGGACATAAATAGCAAGATCAGTCTGTTTGCTGATGTTACCAAGGTAGGAGCGGAGGTGGATGACCTAGGGGGGAAGGCAGGGGTTGCAGGATGATCTGACAAAGCTTGAAACCTGGTCAGACACCTGGCAAATGGGGTTTAATGCCAAAAAGTGCAAGGTGCTGCATTTTGGGATGAAGAACCCAAGGAGGAGTTACCAGCTGGGGGGAGTGCAGATAGCTCAGACAGAGGAAGAGAAGGATCTGGGGGTGCTCATTACAGGGTCAATGAACAACTCGGCACAATGTAGGAAGGCACCTGCAAAGGCAAACAAAATGCTGGGTTGTATTGCAAGGGGTATATCCTCGAGGAGGGAGGAGGTGATTCTTCCACTGTACAGGTTAGACTGCACCTGGAGTACTGCGTGCAGTACTGGCACCCATATCTGAAGAGGGAAATTAAGTTACTAGAGGGGGTGCAGCGCAGGGCAACAAAGATGATCAAGGGGCTGGGGGACTTATCATATGAGAGGAGGCTGAGGGAGTTGAACATGTACTCACTGGAGGAGAGGAGAGACGTGGGGACATAATTGAAACCTTTAAGTACATGAAAGGAATAAACAAGACAGGTACAGAGGGGCTGTTCAAAGTAAGGGAGGGGAGGGACACCAGGGGCCATGATATGAGACTGGAGAGAGGAAACTTCAGGAGGGAGATGAGGAGACACTTTTTTACAGAGAGGGTGGTGGCTGGGTGGAATGCATTACCTGCAGAAGTGGTATCCAGTAGAACAGTGGACTGCTTCAAAAGGGATGGGACAGGACAAGGGGGAGGGTCAGTGAAAAGGAAGGGTGGAAGGGAAGGGCAGCTGCAGAATAAGGGGTGCTAGCTGCACATTCAAGCAGACTTGATAGACCTCTAGGCCTTTATCTTCTGGCAAATTTCGTATGTTTGTATGTTTCGTATGTAAGCAAATCCGTAACAAGGCCTTGCCAACAGCATTTTACTGGCAGAATGCCCTGGACAAGGATTGGTCCAGTTTTGATTGTACCTCCCTGTGGAACAACATCTATAGATTTATCAAGCAAGATCGCTAAAGGCTACTGCAATTTAACATTTTGCCTGATTTATACTTAACACCCTATAAGGTATTGAAAATTAAAAAACACTCCTTACTTGATTGTGACCATTGCCCAGGGAAAAGGTACATTATACCACAAACTGTAGCAATGCCCCTCACCTAAGATCCTTTGGTTGATAGTGCAGAACAACGTCTCCCCAAATTTCAATAACACCAACTACTTCACCCCAGAGATTTGTTTATTAGGAGATTACTCGAAGATCACTACCCTCAAGCATAAACATTATATGGCTCTTATCTGCTTGGTAACCAAGTTAATTATTACCCACCACTGGATGGGGGACTGGACACCCTGTCATCCAGAATGGGTGCAGGAATGCCTTGGCACTTTCCATGCGGAGAAAACCATTGACAACTTCCATGGTAACTCAGTCGAGTTTCAGACTTGCTGGACCGATCTTATAACTTTTATTAGTAAATGAGATCCCCCCCTCTGGTCATATTTTACAGAAAAGCACCTAGTATAAAGTCTTACATATTATGAGTCGACTCCTGGATACAGGGAACCCAATGGTAATGAGGTACACTACTAGAAGCCAAGGAAGGTGCAGGTGGGTTTGGGAGGGTGGGTTAGGGAGTTATGGGAATGTTATTGCTTTTCTTTTTTCCTTTATCGAATTTTATTCTTTTTTATTTATGTAATCAATAGCTATACTAATGCTTGTCTGTCTGTTTTAGATTATAAATCAATAAAGGAAACTTATTTGCAAAAAAAAAAAGATAAGTGATGCAAAAGTACAATAGCAGTACTGTATTCAAACCAAGAAGGTACACACCAGCCAGGTTAAACATGAAAAGCCCAACAGTCTGATTTATTCATGGGGATGTGAACAAGGGTGGGGCATAAAATCTAGCAAATGTTTGTCCTTTCTGATTAAATTCAGGTTAATTAAGCATGCATGTAAGTCCCTTTTCTGACAGTCCCACAACCCTGGGTACCCAGTGTGTTAAAAGGGCTAGCCTGAAGCATTGCCCGAGCTAGGCCAGCATTGCAGCAGTCATTGGGACCCTTAGGAAGGAAAAACAGTTAACATGCATGTGACGTAGACAGCCAGCTCAGAGTGCTGTATCTTTTTTTTAATATAAAATCTATTACTGACTGTCTCTGCTGAAAAATCTGGTACTCTTAGAATGACTTCACTCATCCCCCCCCAACAGATTTTAGCTGAAAGATGCAAGGCATAAGAAAAATGCTGACAGCATGTGAGTTCACACACACACAGTTTTTAAAGACAATGTGTTACATGGAAGACATTAATCAAGGATCCTGTTTCTCAGAGTTAATTACAGACTTGTTTAGGTTAATTTTTTTAAGAGGGAAGTCATAAAGAAGGTTTATGATGTTGGAGAGGAACCTAGGTTGTTACACAGGGGTGCAAGGTTGTAAATGTCCCTGTGAAGCCTGTGTGAGGGAGGATACAGCATGGGATCAAATGAAATGTCATTTGAAGGTCATGAATTATGCTGAAGTTGTAGAATGTAATACTTTGTATGAAATTTATATTTTCATATATCCTGACAGGGAGGAGCTAGGTGACCTCCTGAAAAGAGGTGGGGTAAAAGTCAGTTTTTAATTTAGTCTGTTTTATTTGACAGAGACATATTTTTACCTAGACTCTGACCACAAAACATCTTGGGAACACTTTTAAGCAAGTATTTAGAGACTAAGTAGTGTAGTTGGAATTGCACTGTTTAAACCTTGTTTCTTTTAAAAAGATTTGTATGTCTGGTGATATAAGAGTTTCGTATTTTGTGTTTTACAATTTTTTAAATATTTTAGTAAAATTCTTTTTAGAACTTACTTAGTCTGTCTTTGATTTCTTTTTAGTTGTAAGAAAAGTATATGGTTATTGCAGATACTAAACATAAGCTTGTATGGTGGTACCAAACTGGAAAGAGAAGTGTTTTAAATCTGAGGTCTTTATTAAAGTTTTAAAGGGTTCATCTCTGTATACCTGGTTGGGTGCCCATAGGCAAAGATATCTGGCCCCCTGAAGACAGATATATCTGAACCTGTGCATTGGGTATGCTAACAAGAGGTTAACAGTTTGAATCTCCCCAGAACTTGAGAACAAAGGTTGATCCGAACTCACAAAAACAGACAAGAGGGTTACCTTGTCTGTTACACTGTTCATAAGACTGCGCTCAGAGATTGGTAGTAGAGGGCTTGACCTGCTGAGTGGGTTTGTGACAATGCACACAACCCAAATAATAGTATTCCGGAACCGGATGGCTCAGTCCTTTGCAATAAATCCAGAAAAAGAAAATCAGATGGGACACAATGATTGCAGCTGTTGTTGCAGGGAGCTACCCTGTTTGTACTCATGCTACCCAAACCAGGATGCAGGACAGGAGAGATGGAGAACTCGTGATGTTGCACTGGATTGCCAGGAGAAGTAGGGCCTACATGACTCACCTCCTAGTGGCCGCTACCTGTTTGGTAGTATTGAGAAGGGGGCCAAATCCCCAAGTGGGTTTTAGCCACTAATGTCTCTGAATTGGTAGTAGCAGCTTAGGCCTAGATGGCAGGGCTCAGGCAGAACAGACATTTTGGAAAGTCTGTGGTGAAGCTCTGAAAAAGCTTCCAGCTGGTGTAGCAGAACTTGTCATGGGAACCCAAATCACAACTGACGAGACACATTCAGTACATCTGTAACAGTTAGCTTATTTAGTCACAGTTCAGATAAAGTCTGTTTGCCAATCACGGCTTCACTGCGCAAACCTTTTGATCTGAGGCTCACTTCAGATCACTGGCGGGCCGATAGCTTCTGGAGCAAGTCTTCGGTCCACTTGCAGGCAGCAATAATACACTTTTATCTCTGCAAATCCAGGTCTCAACCAACAATTGTAAAAGTCTGATTCTCACACCCAAGGCAATGCTTGACACTGGGCAACGTAGCAGGTAGGCCAGCAGAGTCTTCCTGCCAGTTCTCCTATGCTCCTCCTAGGAGCAGCTGCTCGACCGCTCGAGTTGTTCACTCTTCAACCTCCAACTTTCGACTGACTCTCCTTCAGGCAGTAGTTCTGGGCATTTCCTTTTATATCCAAAGGGTTCAGTTGGCTGAGGAAATTGTTTGTTAGAGAAAGTGCTCCCCCTCCAGGTCCATTTAGGTGCCAAACCCTTAAAACTACAATTTCTACAAAATTTCCTTCCCACAAGACCTCTGGGGAAAGTCTCCATCTTAGGTCCCCTGAGTTTCAATTGGTCCAACACTGGAAGTCCAGAACAAAAGTGGTGGCTCAAATTCGAAAACTGAAGCTGAGGTTGAAAACAGGTTACTCAAACTCCTCTAGCATTTTTATTATTATAATAGATAAACAGTTAATAATCACTTACTGTAACAGAGCTCCCACTGTGCAAATAGCGACTGCAGCATGGATCAAACCAATGGACTGTCTGGCTGGTCGAGAGCCTTTAAATCGCTCGGACCCAGCCAGACTAATTTTTTAATACAGCATTAGTGCTTCTTAAAGAGACAGGCACAGAGGCATACTAAAGCACTCTCATGCAAACCAATAAAGCTACTGCAGACAGGACACTGCCCTGACAGTGGGCATTTCTAGGAGCCCAGGAAGATACTTTAGTAACTTTAGTAACCCCTATTTGTAGGGGGGTTACATAAATATGCAAATAGCAAAAGTAGCTAATTGTAATAAGGTTTGATTTCTGAAATGAAAAAATAAAAAGTCCTGTAAATGATATGCAACAGGTTATGTATGTTGGCAGACTGAATGTTCCATGAGCTATTTTCCATTATAAAACTGTGTAAACATTGAACAACACAGTTACCAGCACCTAGCCCTGCGATACCCATCTGAATATGTCTGTGTACACAGTATGTGCATGGATATGTCACTGTAAGAAGTGATTAACTGTATGAGATGGTTCTGGGTATATCAGAAAATAAAGCGAGGCCTGCAGTAAATTTTAGTGGTCACACTGTGAGGCAACAAGTTTTTAGTATTATAGAATCATGGCACTGGATTTCATTGCCTTTTCCAGACTTGAATCATCTGAACTCTACCACAGAAGTCCATCAGGGAATTTGAATCTGAACAAGTGGAGGAAGAGAGTTATGACATCAGTCTGTTTTAGAATTTGGTTGTAGGAGAACAGAGTTCAGACACACAAGCAGCACTCTGTTGGGTTTAGGCCATGTGTCTGATTTAGTGTGATTAAAGAATTCAGTGTAGTTACCCCTGTGATGGAACACACTGTAAATTATAGACATCCATTAGAGGATGAAGGGAAAACATTCTAACAAAGGATTTCTGCCAATAACATGTGCCCAACTTACTGGTATGACTGAAAATGGGATTAATGCTACATATCATATGATGTATATTTACAGGATAGATACACTTCCCAAATGGACAGATGCCCTAGCCAGACAGCTCACCACCCACCGGTCACTAGTTGACTTTTTGCAAATTACTCTTAGAAAATCTTCAGAGATATGAACATATGAACATACAACGAAGCCAGCAGATGAATGCCATTTGACCTATCTAGTATGCTCATATGCTATGGTCTACATCTTGCTTTACTGTCCTGTTGTGATAACACTCCTTTACGCCCTACTCATGCTCTTTTCTTTCCCCCATGCCTATCCCAGGCTCTATAAATGATGTACACTGTTTTCAACTAGATGCCATCTTCCAATAGTGCATTCAAAGTGCCCACCACTCTCTTTGTGATTAACTGCTTCCTGATCTCCCTCTTAAATATTCACCCTCCACCACCTTATGAATATTACACATCATGTTATGGTTGACAATCAGCTTAAAGAGACTGACCTTATCAACCTTATCCATTTCAAGCACTTGAATGTCCCAAATTATGTCCACTCTATCTCTCCTGACTTCCATGGAGTACATGTTCAGTGATCTCAACCTGTACTTGTATGCCATCACCTTGCTGACTCACTGTTATCTTTGTAACCATACTCTTGTTCTTCTCAAGCAGGTTAATGTTATTTTTGAGGTGAGGGCATCAGTAATGAACTCCATACTCTAGATGCGGCTGTACCAGTGATCTTTACTTGGTCAGTATAACCTCCTCTCTCCTACTACCCGATCCCTCTTGATATGCATCACATGTTGTTGCCTTTTGATGCTGCTTCTTGCACTGTAAGGAGTGCTTCAGATCACTAGTGACAATCACTCCCAGGTCCTTCTCCTCCTCTAATGCTGATAATCTGACTCCCACTTAGGTAGTATTCTGTCCTGGGATTTGTTAAGAAAATGTGCCCTATTCACAAATGGGCTGGGGAGGCTATGTGCCGCGTAACTCAGGTGCGTAGTCACCCTGCACCCGGTCATGTCCACTGCACCACCTTAGAGGTATGCACAAAAATTGTTCTCCCCATGCACCTGATCCCCAGACAAGTGCAGAGCTCTGCCCATGGGTTGCCTGGGGTCTCCATGGGGTGGCGTGTTGGCACTCCCTAACATTCACGAAAGTGCAGAGTGCTGTACACAGGAGCTTGTAACTATGCATCTGGAGGGCAGCCTTAACAGATACACAGCCCCTTCTGCCTTCTCTCCTTCAGCTAATTTTATACTCAGTTCAGTAGGTAGCTTTGTACCCCTAAGCTACCCAAATTACTTTATTTGTTGCCTGTGAGGACCGGTGCAGAAGTCCTTTCTAAAATCCAAGTAGGCAATGCCCTTCACCCATCTAAGATCACAAATCAGATTTCTTTTTTGGCCTTGTTCATTACTGTTTCCTTTGTATTTGCTGTTGTTCTTATGATTAGGTTTGCTGGTAAAGGCACCTAGCTTCACCTGAGCTCTTTTCTTCTAGGTTGCTTGAAAGGACAGAGCAAAGAACCTTACCAGAGCAAGGAAAAGGATTAAGGCTTCTTTTGGCTAGGCAAATTTACTGTGTGTTATTATTTTCTTTTGTACTCACAATGGTTGTTACTGTTTGTTGCTAACATTTTATTGCTTTATTTTTCTCTGATTCAGATTGTTGTTGCTGGGTATACTGTCTGCTGCATTATTACAGGGTGTGCCTACAGGTGTGGGCTTACAGATTACTGCTGTAATCTTCTGATTCAAATTGTCTTTCACAGGGTATATCTTCTATTACTGCTTTATTTTTCTCTGTAGCAAAGTTTTCTTACAGGATATATTTTCTGTGAAATTATTACAGGTGGTGCTTACATTTTTGTGACTTTTATCATTAGGCTAAGCAAAATTACTGTTTGCCACTATTTTATTTATTTATTTTTTTTGATGAAAGGTTTTTGGTTTGTCTCAGAGGTGTTGCAGTCTCCTTCTCACATTGAAGGAGCTAATTGCTTTCCTCCCACAGCTCTTCCAGAGGATTAGGTGTGTAACTGGGGGGTGGAGCTGACAAACTGTAATGTCCAACAGAAGGAAGGCTAAAATGGTCAGGTTAGTTGATATCTTGGAGGTGAAAGACTAGATTTGCTGGCAAAGGCACCTAGTTCCACCTGAGCTCTTTTCTTCTAGGTTGCTTGAAAGGACAGAGAAAAGAACCTCACCAGAGTAAGGAAAAGGATTAAGGCTTCTTTTGGCTAGGCAGATTTATTGTGTGCTGTTATTTTCTTTTGTACTCATAGGAATTGTTACTGTTACTGTTTGTTGCTAACATTTTATTGCTTTATTTTTGTCTGTTTCAAATTGTTGTTGCTTGGTATACCTTCTGCTGCATTATTACAGGGTGTGCCTACAGGTGTGTGCTTACAGATTACTGCTGTAATCTTCTGATTCAAATTGTCTTTTGCAAGGTATATCTTCTGTTACTGTTTCATTTTTCTCTGTAGCAAAATGTTTCTTACAGGGTATGTCTTCTGTGAAATTATTATAGGAAGTGCTTTACAGGTTTTACAGTTTTACCTATCATTAGGATAAGCTTTCAAGGCTACTGCATTTGTTGCTGGCTGATTGTTTCTGCTCTTGCCTCCTTGTTTCTTTCATCCATGGTTCTTTTTCGGTAGGGGAAGGGCCCAGCCACCTGCCCCCATCCCCAACCACCCCACACTGTACTCCTTTTAAAGGGTAGCACAGTTATGACATTTCCTATAGCAAAGCAGGAAGGGTCAGATCAGAGGGGTATCCACATGGTGACCTCATTTACAGGGGCACAAGTTATTTAACTTGTTATAACAAGTTATATGAAAACAATCAAACAAAACACAAAATCAAACTTTTGCTTTCATTTTCCTCTTTCTAGTTACTCTGACCAGGTTATAAACCCAGCAACTTATCTGGAATGGATATTATTAACTGCAGGTACTGCAGGACACTTTTCAAAATGGTAGTTTTACAGGATTTAGAACACTGTCCAACATTCTGGGCCATTGGAGATCCAAGGGCTCAGCTCCAGGCCGCATGGGCAGAGATTGTGTACCTCAAATCGCATATTCAGGAGGAAATATATTATAAGTACCACCCACCATTTCCCCAACATCCAACAGAAGCACCTCGACTGCAGACGATAGTTGGTCTGGGAGGTTGGCAGATGGTTAGGAGGGGCAAATTGAGTGCCCCATCACTTATTGCTCTCCAACATATCACCTTCTTAAACCATATAAAAACTACAAACATATATCTGCCTCTATCTCCAAAATCAAACAAAGGGACAGAGGACACTGCAGAGTAGGACACTGAAGCACAGGAGTTAGCACAACAAAACTCACCCAAAACAGGAACCAAACCAAAAAAAGCAAAAAGGAAATCCAGAAAACTTCTGATCATAGGAGACTCCATGATTCAGGGAGTTGATACCTCTCTCCAGCCAGGGGTAATGGTCAGATGTCTCCCAGGTACATCAGCATGGAGAGACACTGACTGCATTGCTAGAACTGTACAGGAAGCAGGAGAAAACATTGATGTTCTGGTACACATAGGGATTAACAATCTCAACAGCTGGTCAGTTGTGGAGACCAAGGAACACCTGACTAGGTTGGGTGACAAACTATCTTCCATTTCATCCGGCATCTCCTTCTCTGAGATCCTGCCAGTCTGGGAGATGGGAGCAAATGGATAGAAGGTCAGAGAAGGAGAGATAGGGGAGCTAAACATGTGGTTCAAGGGCTGGTGCCAGGAAAAAGGACACAAATTTGTAGGGAACTGGCAACAGTTTTTGGGAGTGAAAGTTCTTTAAATTCAATGGACTGCATCTGACTAAGAAGGGAGTCAGTGCATTGGGGCAGATGTTTGACATCTTTGATGAATATTTAAACTAGCAAATGGGGAGAGGGGTGCAGCACCCCGATACGTCAAATGGGAAGAACACCCCTCCCCCCTCCCCCCTCAGCTAGTGGTCAAACAGGAGTTCAGTATGTTTGTAGTTTATTTGCATCACCAGGTAAGGAAAAAAGTCTGGCTCCCTATACAATGCACAGGGGAAATGCCAGACCTCACTCAACAACTAACACACTGAAATCTGGCCAATGTAAAATCATGTACACAAATGCTTGCAGTCTGGGAAACAAGATCCCAGACCTGCAGGCAATAATGACAGAGGCTAAACAGGACATAGTAGTCATTAGCGAGACATGGTTTACCAGTAACCACACTTGGGAGACTTCAGTACCTGGCTATCTACTGTTCAGAAATGACTGATGTGCAAAAGGGGTGTGTGTGGAGTGGCCCTTTATGTCAATGAAAATATCAAAGATTCAGAAATTCAGAATACACATAAGGAGCCAGAAGAACTGTGTGTCACACTGGAAACAGGAAATGGGACAGCCATACGAACTGGGGTTGTCTACAGGCCTCCAGGCCAGGGGGAGGACACAGACACATTACTGTTAGAAGATATACAAACATGACAGCTTAAAGAGAAGGGTCTGGTAATGGGAGACTTCAACATGCCAGATTGGTCAATATCAGCAGGAACATCTGCCAGAACTAGACACATTTTGGATTCCCTGCAAGGGGGAGGGCCTCAAACAACTGGTACAACAACCCATGAGAGACAGGGCTTTCCTAGATGTAGTACTGACTAACAGGGAAAGGATCACAGATCTCCAGGTAGAAGGTTACATGGTGGCCAGTGACCATCACAATGTATGGTTCAATTTGGCCACTAGAACTAAGTCATCCCATTTCAAGGCAAAAATATGGGACTTCAGAGGAGCTGACTTTGATAAGATGGTCAACAGAGTTAAGCTAGCCCTGGCAAAAAGAAATACAGGTGAGATGGTACAGGCAAAGAGGGCAAGCATTAAGGATGCAATACTTGAAGCAACATCCCACTGTGTTAGAGAAAAAAGGAAGTGCAAAAGAAGAGAGAAACCACTTTGGTTCTCAAAAACAGTAGCAGAAAAGGTTAGAGCCAAAAGGCTGGCCTTCAGGAAATACAAGGGAACACTGTGGGATGAAGATAGGGAGGCAATCAAACTTCCCTAGGGGAAGCAGGGAAGGCAGTAAGGCAGGCAAAGACCCAAATCTAGGAAACACTAGCACGAACAGAAAAAGAAGGTGACAAGACTTTCTATAAATACATTAGTGAGAGGAGAAAGTCCAGAGGGGGTATTGCTAAGATCTCTGAGCACAGGAGAGGTCCCAGAAGACTGGAGAAGGGCTCATGTGATCCTGCTCCACAAGAGTGGTAACAGGGAGGAGGCAGGGAACTACAGACCAGTCCGTCTTACCTCAGTAGTTGGCAAAATTATGAAGGCACTTTAGAAAAGGATAGTGAGGCACCTGGAATCCATAGGAGCACAGGGTCCAAGACAGCATGGGTTTACAACAGGAAAGTCCTATCAAACTAATCTCATAGATTTCTTTGACTGGGTAACTAGAGTGGTGGACCAAGGGGGAGCAGTTGATGTTGCCTGCCTTGACTTCAGCAAAGCTTTCAATACTTTTCCACATAGAAGGTTGATTAATAAGCTGGGTGACACCAAGATCTGCAACAGAGTAGATGATCCAGATGGGGTGGGCAGAATGAGAAGAGATCTGGATAAACTGGCAAAATGGTCAGAAGAGTAGCAACTGGAGTTTAACGCAAAGAAGTGCAAGATCATGCACATAGGGAAGAGAAACCCTGAAGCCACCTATAGGCTGGGAGGGGAGTTGCTGGCAGTCACAAGGGAAGAAAGAGACTTGGGCACCATCATCACAGATAATCTGAAATCGTTCAAGCAGACCACTAAAGCAGTAGGTATGGCTAGGGTGATGTTGGGGTGTATTAGTAGGGGTATCACAAGTCGTAAGAGGGAGGTAATAATTCCTTTTTACAAGACACTGGTTAGGGCCCCATCTGGAGTACTGCATGCAGTACTGGAGGCCACACCTTCACAAGGACATTAACCAAATTGAGGCAGTCCAGAGAAAGGCAACCAAAATGGTGCAGGACTGCATCAGAAAACATAGAGGACAGATTAACGGAGCTCAATATGTATACCCTAGAGCAAAGGAGGGAGAGAGGTGATATGATCGAAACATTCAAACACCTTAAGGGCAGTAACAAGGTGAAAGAGCCTAACATGTTTCAATATAAAAACAAGCATTTGTCAATGCCGAGTGTTGTCTTGCTGGTGTTGGCATTAGTAGTGCAGGAGTTAGAGAGACACATAACAGTAATAGCAGTGAAGTATAGAACCAATGTGAACCTCACCCCACCCTGCAGAGAGTGACAGGCATTGGGGTGTGCGTTTGGGTCGCTGGCCATAACGCTCATGCTATTTCACCTTACCCTACCCCGCAGAGTCTGACTAGTGTCGCATTGTGGCTTGGGGTTGTCTGGTCTTATGCTCACCCCATTTCATAAGGAAGTACATCGAAATGGGTTCAGCATAGGAGAATGGGTTGAACTTTGGGGGCTGAAGAGTCCAAGGCACACCTTGATGCTTGTCAGTGGCTGTAGGGTGGGGGTGGAGGACCAATGGCATAAGCAGTACAGCAGACAATCCAAAGATACACCCCTGATGCCTGTTAGTCTGTACAGGGTGCCATGTAATGGTTAGAAACCCTAACGCCCTGGGCATGTGTTGGTATTTCCACTTCAAATTTTTAAACATGGCCTTTTTTTGTCCCCACCTCATGGAAGCATTTGGGACCTCTGCTCATGAACAGTGTCCCTGTGATTTTGTCAGCCTGTCTCGAACGTTGATTTTCCCACAGTGACCACGCCATTTTGCACCACATTAAAATGTCAGCTGCACCATTGATAAGGAGGTGTGAAGAGATGGCACTGTTGAAAATCTGGAATAAAAATATTAAACATTCTTGAAGTTACGAGCGTGTGTGAAAACTGCACATTGCATGCTCATAACACAGTCATTTAGTGGAATTATTTCACCAAATATTTAACATAGCCATTTTGGGACCTCTGCTCATGAACAGTGTCACTGTGATTTTCTTAATCTGTCCCGAACACTGATTTCCCACAGTGACAGCAATTGTGCGCCAGATATGTGAAACTACATTTTGGGCAGCATATGACAAATGACAGCTGTATTGTTCACAAGAGGGTGTGCAAAAATAACAATGTTGAAAATCTGGAGTGAAAATATTACAAATTCTTGAAGTTATGACTGTGCATGGACACTGCACCATGCACGCTTGTAACATAGTCATTTAATGGAATTTTTTCACCAAATTTTCAACATAGGCATTTTGGGACCTCTGCTCATGAACAATATTACTGTGATATTTTTACTCTGTTCTGAACATTGTTTTCCTACAGTGACTGTGCCACTGCACGCCGGATGTGCGAAAACACAGTTCTGGTAGGATGTGGAAAATGAAAGCTGTACTGTTCATAAGGAAGTGTAAAAAAATGGCAATGGCGAACATCTGGAGTAAAAATATTAAAAATTATCGAAGTTACAAACATGCGTGGAAACTGCACAACGCACTCTTGTAACACTGTAATTTTATGGACGTTTGTTACCTAATTTTCAACATAGGAATTTTAGGACCTCTGCTTATGAACAGAGTCACTGTGATTTTCTTAATCTGTCCCCACAGCAACCGGGCTATTCTGCGCAGGAAGTGAGAAAACAGAATTTGGCCAGGATGTGAAAAATGACAGCTATACTGTTCATAAGGGTGTGTGAAAAAATGCCAATGTTGAAAATATGAAGTGAAATTATTACAAATTTGCAGTTATGAGGGTGCATGGAAACTGTGCAATGCACGCTCATAGCACAGTCATTTAATGGACTTTTGTCACCAAATTTTCAACTTAGGCATTTTAGGACATCTGCTCATGAACAGTGTCACTGTGATTTTCTTAATCTGTCCCGAACACTGATTTCCCACAGCAACCATGCTATTCTGTGTCGGATGTGAGAAAACACATTTTGGGCAGGATGTGAAAAATGACAGCTGTACTGTTCATAAGGAGGTGTGGAAAAATGCCAGTGTTAAAAATCTGGAGTGAAAATATTACAGATTCACAAAGTTATGAGCGTGCATGGTAACTGCGTATTGCACACTCGTAAAACAGTAATTTTTTAAATGTTTTTCACCAAATTTGCAACATTGACTTTTTGAGAGCCAACCTTATGAACAATGGCACTGTGGTTTCATTAATCAGTCCCGAAAGGTGATTTCATGCAGTGACCGCGAAATCACCTTTCAGGACCGAATAATGACATTATAGTGACTGAATTCATGAGGAGGGGTCCCAATAACCACATAGATTTTTTTTCCCCTACTTTCCTACAGCCTATATGCCCTTAAAGCTCCTGATCTTCCTGTTCTGGGACAGTAAGTTTCTATATTCCTCAGTAGTCTCCTTCTTACTTCCTCAGAGTTCTATGTTCTATGTTCTCCTTGCCTTCTAATTCTTCTATGAAAATGTATTTCACTACACTAAATTTTGCTTTTTGGAAGTTCTGTACCATTCTAAAATACATAGAAATTGACAGCAGATAAAGACCTCAAGGCTCATCCAGTCTTCCCATTTTTTCCACCTCTTCAATTTGCCATTGGTCTGTACCCTGTCAATGGTCTGTTTGTTCATATTTATCTGTATTGCTACCTTACGCCTATCCCATACCTTTTTGTAACCCTGCACTGTATTCATATTCACCACTTCCTGAGGTAGGTCTTACCATGCATCCACCACAATTTCTGTGAAAAGTAACTTCCTCTTATTACTCATTCAGTGGCCTCCATCTAATCTCATGCTGTGTCCTCTTGTCCTATTATTTTTCTGATATTGAAACATGTTAGACGTTTTCAACTTGATTCTCTTAAGATTTTCGAATGATTCAATCTTATCCCCGCTCTTCTTCCTTTGATCTAGGGTATACATATTGAGATCCATTAATCTGTCTTCATTTGTTTTCTGATTCAGCCCTTGCACATTTTGTTTGCCCTTCTGTGGACCACCTCCATTTTGTTAACAGTGGTGCAAGTGCGGCCTCCAGTACTGCACAAAGTATTCTCTATGTGGCTTAACCAGTGTCTTGACTCATGATACTCCTACTAATACACCCAAACATCTCTCTGTCCTTAACTACTGCCTTAGTGGTCTGCTTGGATGATTTCTGATCCTGTGTTGATGATGCCCAATTCTCTTTCTTTCCTTGTGATTGCCAGCAACAATCCTCCCAACTTATATGTAGCTTCAGGTTTTCTATCTTCTTGGTGCATGATCTTGCACTTCAGACCATTTTGCCATTTTCTCAGATCTCTTCTCACTCTGCCCTCATCATCTGGATCATGTACTCTGTTGCAGATCTTTGCGTCATCTGCAAACAGGCAAACCTTTCCCTCCAGTCCATCCGCAATGTCACTGATGAAGATATTGAAGAGGACTGGCCACATGACTGATCCCTGTGGTACCCCACTTGTGGACTTGCATCTCTTCAGACTGTATACCATTTTCCATCACTCTGTTTTCTGCCCATCAACCAGTTTGACATCCAGTTGACCAACCTCTGACCCATCTCGAGCCCCCAAATGGATTTACCAACTCTCTACATTGGTGTGTCTGTGGGTAATTGCTTGAAATGGCGATGGCTTTTGAGGTACTATTCTTTGGAAAAGTTTGCGAAGATTGTATTAGTCTGACCCACACAATGGATCTACTATATTTGAATGTTCCAACATTATCTGTTGCTGCCTCCCATGAGAAATAACCAATGTCTGACTGTGGTATTCTTGCCTGTCAACACTGGGGATCTCACCAGGCCAGACTTTAACATTGTTGTTGTCAAATCAGCATGGGTAAATCAGTTTGAATTTCATTTAGTATGTAATCACCTACAGTTTGAGCAACCTGTATTTGCAAATAGCTTTTGAGATTTAGTTAGGTGATGTTTATAACCACTGCATTATTTATTATCTGCAGAAGCAGAACTGATACATCATCATTAGTCTGTGGACATAAAAATAACTTCCAGTCATGTAGTTTATCAGTTGCACCTTCATGCAGGTCACAACATGGTAGAACTGCAAGACAGCGAGGCAGAAGAAGTAGTTTTTCATAATCTGTAACTTCTGGACATGGGCGTTCTAGAGCGATGTCAAGCAAAGGAGTACATGTCCGTGGAAGAAAGTACATGACTAGCCTCAGTGTACCAGGATATGTTGTGACTTATCCATCTGAGCAGGCAACTGAAGCCAATGTGAAAATCTATTTACTATTTTCTCTTATGTTGTTATATTGGTGCACACAAATATACCCATTTGAATTAAGTAGTATTTACTCCTGTAGCCCCATCCCCTGCACCAGATCTATATTTTACTTGCTGGTATTTGGTTACACCCCAATAACCCTCATCCACCCTAACCCCAGAAACCCCCACCACATATATGATGGCATGTGTCTACCATCCAATGTTCTAATTTTATTATAAAATTATTTTATAAGTGCTGTAATCAGATTGGCTGTAAGTATTCTGAATTAATTTTAATAATTCCAGGTACACATATTTTTCCAGATCACCACCGCACAAGAACTCTTCCTGATAACATGTTATATAAACTTTAACGAATTTTCCAGCAAATACATAGTCTTTCATCCTATCTAGCCTGTTTGAGTGTGCAGTAATTCAGTCTTTTGGACTGAATTTGAACCCCCTTCCTCCCCTCATCCTTAGCCTCACCTACATTGATTTCACCAGTGTATCCTTCAGTCCCATCTCTGGTCCCTACATGAGTTGAATCCCTCACTCAGAATCTCTCCCATCCTATTCTGAAGCTGCTGACTACCCTCATATATCACATCTACCAGCATAGTGTTCAATCCTGCCACCATACCTTCTGTGAAATTGTGCCTCTTCTTTTCCCTCCTGAATCTGCCTCATTCCAACATCATACTGCAATACCTTGTTACCCTTTCAACATTTTAAACTGAAAAAACTTACAGTGCTTACCCTATTGATATCATTTAGTTAACTGACGGACTCAGTCATACCCCCTTCCGTCATTTTTACCCTACAAAGAATACATTTTTTTTTACTTTGCAGTGCTTGCACACCTACTTTATCCACCTACACTACCCCCTTGGTCCACTCCTTCCGACCACTGATCAACCCCCCCCGGAACACCGACTCTGAGTCTGCCCCTAGAGTGCTCTCCTGTTCTCCCCTGTATTACCTTGATTCCCAGCAATCCCCCCTGGGTGGGATGAGGATGAACCTTCCTCAACCTTACTGGAGGAGAACTTTGGCACAGAGAGGTCTGCCTGTAGTCCGGTGGATCCCAGGAGACACTGATTGGTCTTCATCTAGGACCGAGAGGGCTCTTTTCCAATTTTCTTGTTTTTCCCACCCAACCCCTAGAGGCGCCGGCGTGAGGACTGACGTCCAGAGAGTGACGTGCTGATGCATGTCTGCCTCCCAAGCACCCAACAACGTCTCCCCCTCCCCAACTCCACTGTATGGAGCCGCCAGAGCCCTTTGAGAGCCCATGCTTCCACCGGCTCTCTTTGGGATGTCGGGTACCTCCCGGTACTCACTGGTATCCCTCCCTGAGGAAGAAGAGCATCCGCTGGGATGCTCAATCCTCCCTCTCCCTGCCAACCCCCGTCGGCCCGAGTCTGTTCCCGAACCCAGATCCCTGGCACAGCATGAGGTGTGGCGTCCAGCACCTCAACCCTCAGCGCCACTGGGCTGGCCTACAAGGAATACATTTTGAACTCTCTAAGTCTCTTCTCATATGGTTTATCTCACAATCCCTGTATAATTTTCATTGCCTGTTGCTGTATCCACTCAATATTCCAGATTTATTTGTTTTCATTTATGGGCACAAGTACTGCACTTACCACCCCAATTGCAGATTCATCAGGGACATGTATAGGTGCTGGATAACTTCCATAATTACATAGGAAATTCCCTTTGCCATTTACCCCCAAATTCTTTTACCCTTCGCAGCTGCCTTTCTGCACTTGAATGAGTGGTTCATTGTCACTGTCTCATGTACACCCATAACCTTTCACCTCTTTGAGTTTGATATCAACATCCACCCCTCCCCCCTACACACACAATCAGTAATTATTTGCAGGGAACCTGACTCCAAAGTGCACTGATTTGCACTTCCTGGCATGGAATCCAAGGTGCCATTTTTTAATTCTTTTATCATAAAGGAATATCTTGTATTATGCATTTTGATTCTGTTAAATTATTCTAAAATTATTGTTTGAAGAATTGTTGTACGAACATATGAACATATGAATCTGACACCAGAAACAGGAGTTATGGTCTATCAAGTTAGTATTCTTGAATTCGCAGCTAGCACCTTTATATTGCAGCTGCGCCACCTTCCTCTCCCAATTTTACTTTAACCCCCCCCGCACACTGTCCCATACACTTTTAAAACTGCCCACTTTGCTACAGGATACCACCTCCTCAGGTAGAGTGTTCCATTTCTCCTCTACCCTCTATGTGAAAAAAATGCCTCCTCATCTCTCTCCGATATCTACCACCCCCCAATCTGAGACCATGCCCTCTGGTGTCTCTTCCTCTCCTCAGCTTAAATAACCCTTCTGTGCCTATTTTGTAAATCCTCTTCTAGTTCTTGAAGGTCTCAATCATATCCCCCCCCCGATCCCTCCTCTCCTACAAGGTGTACATATTCAGCTCAGTCAGCCTGTCCTTATAGGTTTTGCCCTCTGGCCCCTTGATCATCTTAGTTGACCTACACTGCACCCCCTCCAGCAATCTGATTTCCTGCTTCAGAAAGGGACACCAGAACTGCATGTAGTACTCCAAATGTGGCCTGTCTAGTGACCTGTAAAGTGGCAGGATCACAACCCTATTTCTGGATGAGATTCCTCTCTCAAAACACCACAGCATATTGTTGGCCTTAGTTACCACTTTCCTGCCCTGAGCTGAGTTGTTCATGTTACCAGTTATAATTACTCATAGGTCCTTCTCCTCCTATGTGACCTCTATCTGAACCCCCCCCCCCCCAGCAATTGGTAGCTCCTCCCTGGGCTCCTTGCTCTGAAGTTCATAACCTTCCACTTATTCACATTGAAGCTCAATTACCACTTTTTTGACCACTCCTCCAGTTTGATCAGGTCATCTTGTAGCCCCTACCACCCCTCTATGTCATCCACCACTGTTCCTATATTGATATCATCTGTGAACTGACTGATCTTGCTCCCAACGCCATGTGAGATATGCGATATGAATAATCCAAACAACACTGGACTCAAGACTGAGCCTTGCGGCATCCCGTTTGTCACTGCCCTTGGGGAAGAGAGTGCCAACCCCCACCACCACCTGTTGCTGCCTACTCTTCATCCAGTTTACCATCTTTGTCCCTGCCCCCACATATTGCAACTTACTCCCAGCCTCCCATGAGGCAACGAATCAAAGGATTGCTGAAGTCTAAATACAGCACATCCACTGCATGGCCTTTATCCAGGTCCCTCATAACCCAGTCGTAGTATTGAATTAGGTTGATCTGGCAGGATCTTACTCAGACAAATCCATGCCGCTGACTGTCCTGGAGTCCAATTTCTTCCAAAAAGGTCACCAGCCTCTCTTTCAGGATTGCTTTCATAAGTTTTCCTACAATGAATGTGAGGCTTACAGGTCTGTAATTACCTGGTTCTTCATTTGGGATACTCTTGTGGAGAGGAACCACGTGAGCCATCCTCCAATCCTGTGGTATGCAACCTGTGTCCAGGGTGGTATTAAACAGGTCCACTAGTGGCCATGACAATACCCCCACCAGTTCTTTCATCACCCTGGGATTAATGCCATCTAGAACTCATGCCTTATCCACCCTTAGTGCCTTCATACCCTCCAGTACCCTGCCCTAAGTAATTACCCCATCTGTCATGCCTCCCCCCCTCTTGCCCACTTTCCCATCCCCTGAGGTGGCTGTCCACCCTTCTCCTTCCTGAACACAGAACAAAAGTATTCATTTAGTGCTTCTGCCTATTCTGTCCCCTTCTACACCAAACTACTCATCCTTCCTAATCCTCATTATCTGGTCCCTGCGGCTCCTTCTCTCTCTCTTATGTAGCTGAAAAAGTCTTTCTCCCCTTCTCTGATCCCCTGTGCCAGCCTCAGCTCCCTGGAAGTCTTGACTAGAGATGTAGCAAATTTAAATTCCGCCGGCGAAGTGAACGCGAAGTGGGCACTTCGCATTGCCACTCCGTTACGCAGTGTAGCCAATGCAAAGTGCTCACTTTGCCTTGTCATTACTACTAAGACAAGACAGAATAATGGTTCAGGAAGCAAGGCGGCCATTGTTTTTACTGGATTTCGCGTCCTCATTATGATTCTAAGTGATCCACTTGGTGTTTCAGATTTGGCAGCCCCCACCCCACACACATCACATGGCTTACAGTACTGCAAATCACATGCTCTTTAGCTAGGCAGGAAGAAAGTGAATCATACAAGCAGACAGATTTATTTTTTCCTGTGCAGACGGAGAGAGGAGTGTGTTTTGTGACTGCTGATACTTTGAGATCAGAATGAGGATGAGATTTAAACTTTGATTTAGATCCAACAGCTTTTTTAAAAGCTAAATTGTTTTATCTTTTCTGTCTGTACTCTTTTTTACTTAATTTGTTCTTTCTGTAAATGTTAGTTTTCTTACATAGAGGGACATCAGTTACAAATTATGTCCGTGATGGAACTGTTGCTGGATCACCACGGGATCCCACATTAGGTTTTTTTTCCTCACACCATGTGCCCCCCCACACCTTCCTTGCTGTGTTATAAAATGTATTCCTCCACCATCCCCAACCCTTGCATGTAATTATGCCCTTTTTTTGTTGTCTTCCGTATGTATTCTGGACAGTGGAAGTATACTGTGCTAAACTGCATGGGGGCAGTTTTCTTTCCAGTCTGAGTATGTACTGCAGACACTGTCCAACTTCCTGACTTAAAAACACCTATTAATGAGTACAATGGTGGGGTGGTGAAGCCTGGAGAGATACTACAAAACAGGCTTACAATACATCCAAGTAACTAGTAAAAAAAATTACTGTTGTGATTCGTGATGTGATCGTAAATCATAATTTGTGACTGCATTTGTGACCGTGACGATGAAGAATGTGATTTGTACCACAAGTGACTCCTGATGATGGTCCTGACTTAAAAACGTATATTAATGAGTACAGTGTTCATGCTGAATTATGCACCACACCTGTCCAGTACTCTGAAGGGAAGCCAAAGAAACAACTGTGACTTAAGTTAGAGATGGAAATTGGGCACTAAAGAGATGCAAATGTACAGACAGTTTAAGATTGCGCTGTGCACTGAAGAGATGCAGATGCAAAGGCATAACACCTAACCAGTGCTCACCATCAGAAATTCAAATCTGGAAAATAATTTGCCAGTTGGGGCCCACCGGGGGGGGGAGAGGGCAGTGTACTGCACTGCTGCAGTAAGAGTCACTAGTACGGGTACCAGTAAAGATACCACAAAGAAGTACAAAAAATTACACAGTTGCAGTGGATGGCAGGTTCACATTGCTGAAATTATGTGGCACAGTAAAAGGTGTCTGATTTGATGACACGTGTCACACACATACTCTCACACACACTAAGTAATGCGTAGCAAATTGAAAACTTCAGTGATATAACCACATATTTTAAACAAACTAAAATTATGCACTTGCACCACAACAATCAGCAAAAAAATTACAATTATTGAAAATATTACTGTGTGTACATTAACATAGTTATACAAGAAAAATATCACCAAAACAGAAAGCACTGTCTTTTTCTTCAAGTTAATCTACCCACACCACAGATACGCCCCTTCCCCAAAGCACACTTCCACTGTCTCTCAGTACACAGACTGAATCTTGTACATTGACATTCAAAATACACATGCAAACAATAAACGCTCGATGATATGAGCACAGGAGGGTTTCCTATAATAGATGAACTATAGTTTCAGCAAAAAAAATGACTCTAAAAGGCTTTTTTAACAGCTTTTTGAAGGTTTGAATCGCAGAGAGCTCTCAGAGCAGATTGCCTCCTACAGCTTCCTACACACACTAACCCTAACTGAGGCTGTGCAGAACAATCTAGAGCCCATGTGACCTGAAATCCCATGAATCACTACAAAATTCGCCTTTGGAGCTTAAAAACAAGGAGAAGTAAGGCAAAGTATATTGTTTTCAATGTACTTCGCCTTAAGGATTAGTGGAGTAGTGGTTTGGGAAGGTGGAGTAACGTGAAGACATTGTTTTCAATGGACTTCACGTTACCCATTAATAACGCGTTACGGAGCACTCTGCGAATTCACTTTCACTCCGCGTTCCACTTTGCAGAGTGAATTGGGGCCACTTCGCCCATCTCTAGTCTTGACTGCTCTGACCAATCTGGTTACCTCTTTGGACTTCTTCGTATACAATTCCCTGTCCTCCCCCATCCTGGACTTCTTTAACATTTGAACGGCTGCTTTTTTTGTACCTACCTCTTCCAAAACATCCTTGATCAGACAGCTTGGCTTCTCAGCCTTACTCTTCTTACTCAGCATCTTGTTACATGGCCTAGTAGCTTCAATCCACCCAAGTTTGATAATATCCCACTTCTGATTTGCATCCATATCAGACCTAATTCCTAACAGGTGCCTTCCCAGAATTTCTCCCTTCTTGATAAAGTCTGCCTGCCTGAAGTCAACAACCCTGGTTCCTATACCTACAGTATCCCTGCCCATGCTGAGTGTGAACCTCACCGATTGATGGTCAGTCCCAGCTAGCAGATCCTCCAGCCTCAGATCCCTCACAGTCTCCCCATTAGTGAGCAC
The DNA here is from genome assembly GCA_016271365.2 of Neoceratodus forsteri. Taxonomy (NCBI): domain Eukaryota; kingdom Metazoa; phylum Chordata; order Ceratodontiformes; family Ceratodontidae; genus Neoceratodus; species Neoceratodus forsteri. The sequence goes on along the minus strand of CM028136.1, from coordinate 278,863,047 downwards.
TTGGTCCAGAGTGTTTTCCAACCGAGTTGGCACGCTGACCACCTGCACCAGGAAGCTATCCTGGAATGCATCCAGTAACACTTGTTCCCTTGTGCTTGAGGTGGCTGGGGTTCCCCAGTCCACTCCTGGTAGATTGAAGTTCCCCATTTCTCCCTCCCATTCCTCTGTATTTGCTATGTATCCTATACCCTGGGCTCATCAGATCCCAGTCCTGGTACTATGTGGCCTAAGTCTGCACGATGGCGGCAATATCTACCATGCCGACGGCCAAGAGAGCCTGTAACTCAGCTGTTTTGCTCGCTAGGCTCCATGCATTTTGTGGAATAATAGTAACATTATTCTGGTGCTCTGCTGCAGTAGTGGTATCATTACTGAAGCAGAACATCTTGGAATGATGCCACATACTTAATACATATATATGCAATAATACATGGTTGTGAGTTGGTAGTACTATGGTACCCGCACACCTTGAGGCTGTACCCCTGTACTTCACTATGTCTCTGGATATGCAGGTATCTCAGTAGTACCATCTCACAGCCATGTCTTATTACTTATATAGTCCAGGACAAAATATTGCATTAGCGGTAGTAGTACTAATTTTATCAATTAATTTTTTCCAGAATCTTGTCTCTAGGATTGATAGAGATTGTTTGGAGATACTTGTTGTACATCTTGTACAGAGTCATCCTGGTGGAATATTTGACCTTCTCAATAATTCATCTGAGCCTCCAAATGCATGTCCAAACTCTCCACCTTGGTGTGTCTGTGGGCAATGTCGGGAAATGCTGACGGCTGTAGAGAGACTATGCTGTGGGAAAGTTCCCAAAGATTGTGTTAGCTTGACTTGCACAAAGGAGTTATTATGTTTGAATATTCCAACATTATTTGTTGCTGCTAGGTACCACAATGATGTATTTGGACTTATAAGACATGTGCCTGATGATTTCAATACTGAAATGCGATATACTGTATACTGGCAGTTAATTTTGTGGCAGCATTGTAGGCTTGGTTCAGAAAATAGGAGGGTGATCCCTTCCTGTTACATCTGGAGAATATGGGACACATTCAGTGATCCTTTTGGAGTTTATGTTGGTTTCCTACCTCACAGTCTCGCATGATATGGAATGACATAATATTATGAAATAACCTGATTTCTGCTGTTAATTTAGTTAATTATAAAGATGTTGCATGTACTTTGCCTGAAATACAGAAGGTTGGATAGGCACGTGATCAAAAAAATCTAATGAGTGAATTTTTATGCCACAATAAGAAACAAACAGTTTAGAGGTGATGTATAGGTCAGTACTGTGAGAAGAGTTAATTTGTTTATACGAATGGTATAACAGTTAATGATTCTTAATGATCAGCTCATTCTTTACTAATAGCCATTTAGTTGTCCCAAAATAGTTTTCCAGAAACTGTACTTGAAATGTGAAACAATTAAATGGGTCAGAATATTTGTTGAAGTACTTTGTATTTCCATTTGTCTATTCCCAAATGTATTTAAAAAAAAAATTAATTCAGTACTCCAGTAACAGGTTTTGTAAAATGTATATGAAATTTACGTAACAGTCAAGAGATCTAATATGTTAAAGTGACACTTGAAATGCTTAGTCAACTATTTTTATCAATCAAAGAGATTTAAAACAGTTTTTGGTTACTCTACTGTTTTTATCTATATGAATCACAAATTCATGATTGTGTCATGGTACACATTAAATTACCAATAACCTCTACCCTTATTCATGGAATGTATATCTCATATTTTGTGACAGAACGTAGCACTATGAATGGATTTAACCTGAGGGAGGGAGGGATGGTGGGTGGGCAGCTGGTTGGCAGGGATCCCAGGGAGGTGAGACAAACGAGCTTGCCGCTAAGATATCGGGGATGGAATGGGGTAGTGACACAGGAGGTATTAGAAAGGGGAGAAAAATCAGGGAGGGAGAGAAAGGGAAATTGATCCAGTTGGATGGTGGTCTCACTGAATACAAGTAACCTTGGTAACAAACCAGCTGAGTAACAGGTTACTGACCTAGCAGGAAGTAATCTTATATGGGTGCAAGCAAGATTTGGGGCCCTAGCTAGATTCTGTGGCATGTTGAACTTCAAATCTCTAACCTTCTCACGTGTATTGCAAGTACTGAAAGTCAACGCTTAGAGGAAGTAAAGGATACTTAGATAGATGATAGATAGAGATCGATAAAAAGTTTTATTTTTTGACAGGAAAATAACTTTGAGGACCAAAATAGGCCCTGTTTAACAAAGTTGTCCTGTTTAAGTTTACAGTTTCACAATACAGTGAGCCAGCATGTAATACAATATTACAGGAAACAATCTTAAGTACAACACAAATCCAGATCCATACTGGAGCTTAACATATGGCTAGCGGAATGGTGTGCATAGATGAGGTATCAAGATTGTGCAGGGGATGGAGGGAAAGCTATACACACAGGTGCAAGGAGTTGGGGTTATATACATTTGAGACCAGGAGGGAGGGAGAGAGGAGACATTATTGAGACCTTTAAATATACCAAAGGAATGAACAATGGAAGCATAGGGAAGTTGTTCCACATGAAGGAAGAGAACATAACAATGGGGCAGGGACTGAGACTCGGGGGGGGGGGCGGCACTTCAAGAGCAATGTGAAAGGTCAATCTTCCATGGATAGGGTGGTGGAGAACAACAAGCAATACTGAACCACAGTCAATATATATTTTTTTTTTTACCAGGAGAGACACACTAAGCTGAAAGCTTGTTTACAGGTGTGACCTGGGAGCACAGGGAAGTTAAGTGACTTGCTTAGGGTCACACAGTGTGTAAGTTGGGGCTGTGGCATTCAAACCCAGGTCTCCAGGTTTGCAGCTCAGAGCCTTAAACCATGGTGCTATACTCATTCACTCATATTCATACAATATGAATTATTGTAGTCATTGTGTTCTGAAGCCATAAAGGATTATCATTCTGGAAGTACAAATTCCTTATAAATGAAGACATATGAGATGCAATGATCCCCAAATAGACATTACTGTCTCAATAAATACGAAACTGATGTGCTATGCTAGACTGTATCAGTACAGAAAACCCATGTTAGAATTGTAGTGTACCATGATGATCTTAACTTCTCTTTCTATATCTTGCCAGCTGAATTTAAGATGTGCAAAAAGGTTATACAATGGTGAATGTCTCCAGAATGGATTAAATTTGGTGTGTTCACTATTGCTGAATTTGCATATGATTAGAACTTCCTCTTTTCTTTTTCTGTTGCACAAGTTCTTTCGTAGGTGGTGGAGACACTGTCACCACTGATGGTCCGATAGTCTTTGGGTTGAAACTGTCAGAACTATGTTTCTTAAGCAACGAAATAGTGTCTTCCCTCCTTTTTTGTATGACGTCTTTGATTATGTCACACACATATGCATAATCCTTCCCTTCCTTCAGTGGGACAGCTGACCACTGTCTCGATCTCTTTGAGAAATGCTGAGTATATCTGTCAAACAGAAGAAATTGTTAATATGAACCTGCAAGTGTGATAGTTGTTAAATTGCATGCACTTGCATGTTTCTTTCAGTCTGCATGATCCTTCTTCTCCCTATATTGAGCACCTTCAGTGCATTATCATATGTACAATATGCATCATGTCTGGCATCGGAGTTAATACCAGTCTTGTCAATAACAGTCCAGATGCTGTTATACATTTCTATATCCTGATCATTCAGTATTATACTTTGGCTTCAAAAATCCTGGATGCTGATTAGCTGGCATGAACATGCGGTAAGCATGTTGTGCAAGTTTCACCTCCTCGGAGATTCACCTGGTGCTCTGGACATGGGGCCTTCCCACTTGATATGACCCACTTGCACCTCCATCTGGATTCCTCCAGGTGGCAGTCAAGTGATGGGCTGTAGAACCCCCCACCTCCCTGAGTGGGGATAGCTGTTCTCCAGACACTGGCTTCTCCCTCCCATGGCAACCAGTGTACATTCCCAAACATGGGTTGCTGGTGTGGCAGGTGGTAAGGTACTTACAACACCTCAGCCCTCCATACAACTGGTCTGGCTGTCTTTCTTTTTTCTCTTATATATCTAATTAACTGTTTTTTCTCTCCTTTTACTTCCTCTGCAATATGCAGATCTGTGTCTTCCTTTGCGATCCTGACTGCCGTCTTGATCTCTTTAGTTTTCTCCTGGTACTCATCTTCTTCTTCATCCCCCTGCTTTTCTTTGTACCTTATAAAGGCACTCATTTTAGCTGCTGTAAATCTTCAATGCTTCCCACTCACCAGATCACTCTCTCTATAGTACATACAGCATATTAATATTAAAAAAAAGGCAAATAAAAACATTCCCCTGAGCACAATGCTGACTACATCCTCCCAGCAAACTGATACTCGGAAGTAATCCCAGTTGCCCCTCTCTGGTCCACTCCCAACACTAACACAGACTGGTCTCTGCTTCTCTCAAACACCCACAATCCATACAAATGTTCAGCCTGCAAGGGAGAAACCACATAAAATAAATTTCAATCTCCCTGCAAAAAAAAAAAAAAAAAAATCAAAATGCACATTGGTGGGGTGGGGGGGAGAGGGCTTACTAAAACAAATTCAACACATCAACAAGAGCACTACTTATTACAAGAATGGGTATCACAAATCCTCATTCATGATCGGTTGGCTGGCACAATTTACAATGTGTAAATCATGCCATCTATCAACAGGAACAAGTGCCCGACAACAGTCAGCTGAATAAGGAAATCCCACAGTAAGCAATCTGAGACCTCCTGAAATGGAACACCTTTAACCTGACTCATGAAGTAACACATAAGTAGTTATCTTAATTTATTGAAAATTGCTACAAAAATTTAAAAAAAATTATATTTTTCTATTTTTTTTTCTCACAACTATAAAGGGTGGAACTGTATAATAACAACATGCCACTAGAGGGTGTGTTTAATAGCATTATTTATCCATTTCCTGTGTGGTTCACTCACTTGGCTAAATCCTGGCATCACCCATACCCTTTCTTGATATATAGCTTAAATAACCCACACCCTGCCGTGGTACTATGCAGTAAAGCATGACCACAGGTGTTGCACATTTTCAACCTTTAAAAAGGTTGTTACTTACGTAATCTCTCCTGTAACTGTCCTTCTGCAATCCCTACACAGGTGCTTATTGTAGTCAATGGCAGCCAGCTTGTTTCTTATGTCATAAGCTTTGTATCTTGACATAAACAAAAAAAGATGATTAAATTTTAACTTTTCCATGAATTGTTCATATACAACACTGAATTAAATTTTAATTAGCAGCATCATAAACTCTCACTTTCTTCAAATATAGAACTGAACAGCCAGCCCAGTGGCATTGATGGTGGAGGCGCTGGATGCCTTACCTCAAGCCATGCCGGTGACCCGTGTTCGGGAACAAGCACAGGTCGTTGGGGGTTGGTGGGGAGGAGAAGGATTGAGCTTCCATAGGACTGCTTTTCTTCTCCAGGGTGGGGGGACACTAGCTGTCAGCACTCCACTGGCCCCTAGTGGCTGCTGGGGGGCAGCATGCCAACAATACAAGCTGAAGGGGAGAAGACAGGCAGACGCTTGGTGAGAGCGTATGTGGTAGCATGTGCGCTCTCACCGCAGGCGTCATTGCATGCCCTGCTTCCTCACAAGGGGAGAAAAATGGAAAAAAGCTCCAGCTGGATGACGTGGTCCCCACAGCATGAGAAGGCACCTCTCTGAAATGGATCCATTGGGGTGGGTTGAGTCGCTCCCCACCACCCTGCCATGAAGGGTAAGTCATGGGGTGCACAAGGGAGGGGGTCTAACCTTAGGGGGAGAGTGTGCTGGGGGACAACTGAAGGAGAAGCTGGGAGTGCGGAAGAAATAATACATCAAAAAAAATAGAACTGAATAACTTCATGAAAGGCAGCAATGTGTTGCATTTCTATACTGTTTATCATTTTCAGTAGTGTAGGAATGCAAAACCAAATTATAAATTCCTGCAAATAAAAGGTAAACCTAAGATCATTTTATAAGAACAATAATACCATCCATGGAGGATGATATTGGGAAATACCAGATATTCCAGGTGCTGTAATGCCCTCCACCTACAGTGTTAAGCCTCATTATGCCATGGTTGGTCAGGTGGTGCACAATATCGTCCACCCTGTTGGGTCAGTATTGCTTAAACATGTCACTCAATAGTGCATCACCATGACATATATCCAGTCAAATGAGCATGTTTAGGTTATTTTCTGATCACACATATGTATGAGTAAGAGAATCTCTTCGAGGCATACATAAGTATATGACTGTGAAAGTTTTCAAGTTCACTTGTGGATCAGAAAAGGTATGAAAGATGAATCATTAAGCCAGATGACAGCACTGAATTAAAGACAGCATAGAAAAACACTACATATAGATTCTGATGGGTGTGAATCAGTTAGAAACACTACAGACAGCCTCACTTTATGCACTGTTGTGGATTGCCTGTGCTCCCCCCCCCACTCCATGGAACCATTATACAGCTAATGTGATCTCATATAATATGTGTTCTCAAAGTTGGTTTAATGTCATAAGATTAAGAACTACTGTCTCAAAATTAACCAATTCACATTGAAAATTATCTATAAATACTGTGCCTCAAGGCACAATATGATCATATTGTGTACCATGTGTGGGTGAAATATGAGAGTTTCCCTATCAGCCAATGATCATAAACCACTGAATGCAATGCCTGGTGAGGAGAAGAATGTGGTTCAAGCCGTTCTTTCCATTCTGACTTCTCAACAGGTTCATGATTGCATCCACCGATGTCACCTGGGTACAAGACGTTCCAGGTATGTTGGTCAATGGTGTGATGCAGAACACCTCTCCACAGAGTCTTAAAGGTTGAGAAGAGAACATGTCATCATTAAATGTTACAATGCTTCTCTTTCATAACAACAAAAACACATATTTTACCAATTAATCTGTGCTTGCAAAAGTGTTAATTGCCTATAATACTCATGATGGTAGACGTGCAGGTGAAACAGGTGAGTCTTATGCCCCCTATTGAAGTCTTTGATCATTTAAGGTCTCCCAGTCAACAGCTGGTAAGGTGATCCATAGGGTCAGCCAGGCAACACTGAATGCTTGTTCAATTGATGTCTTGATCCGAACACTATGAACGTCCAGGAGGCCCTTAGTGAAAGAGATAGGAAAGTGGCCTAAGTTGGTATATGGTCATATATGTGAACTAGCCCACCTTGAAGAGGACCCCACACCTGCTAGACAGTCACTACAGGGCTCACAGAACCAGAGTCACATGACTAGAGGCAGTATAGTGCAGTGGGTTAAGGCTCTGAGCTGCAGATCTGGAGACCTGGGTTTGAATCCCACAGCCACCTAGGTGCATACTGTTTGATCCTGAGCAGGTCACTTAACTTCCTTGTGCTCCCAGGTGGCATCTGGAAACAAGCTTCAGCTTAGTGTGCTACTAGTGGTTAAACAGTATTCCCTTTCACTTTCCCTAGACCTAGGCAGGTCTGTCAGTAACTAGGCTGCTGCATTATGCACTATGAGCAGCCAGATAATGTTCCAGCTTAATCTGGTTCATGGTCAGTTGGCATTCATCTGTATCCCTCTCCCCCGGGTCGTGCCTGAAAATAGGCAGGATTTGTCTAGTGCACTTACCCGGTGAACAAAAACTAAATAAAATAAATACAATAAAATAAGTGACCCAAAACTAAAGAGCATTACAGTATTTGAACCTGTTTATGTAGAAGATCCAGTTCCATACATTGACTATATGTAACATGTACTATAGCATGCAACAATTTCCCCACTCAGGGAAAGTCAGACTACAGTACTCGTTTTATTAACCACTTTCACTAAGAGCACTAATATAAGAATCTGCACTTTCAGTGACAATTTTCATGATTTCATATTCATGTGTTTTTCTTTTTTTCACAAGCATTGCTTCATACATTATACCATTGCCTTGCCCAAAGTCATTCAGGTTTCCCTTCACAGTTCACGCAGCTGTACCAAAAATGATTAACAATGTCACATGTCCACAACTTAAGAGGCTGGTTAGCCTTAATTGCTGAAATCTATGCACATGGGCTATACAATAGTTAGACAATAACTTACTATATTGTGCATGAAACAGATAAGCTAATTCCAATAAAAAATTTGTGAGTATATTTAAGTTCTTCAAACCACATCTATCCAGTGAACAACACATTTGTTGTGAAACCATGCTGATGTAAAGGTTCCATATTCACAAATTCATAGCCTTCCACCATCATCTACACATATCTGTTAAGGTATCGAATAACATATATATTCTATAATACACAAATCATGCAATCCTCACAAACCCATATGCCCATCCTTATCGAGTATTTTAGATTATTTCATCAGGATTTACATTATCTTAAGCTACAGTAGAGAGAGGAGAGGGTTAAATAACATTGACTTAAGGTAGAAAATGAAAAAGAAAAATAGGATTCCTAACTATAAACAGGATTACCATGAAACTCTAATGTCATTAAAGTACTGTTGATTCTGATCATAATCACATTATTGCCTGGCAGGATAATGTATTTACCTTGCACAAACACTTGTTCACTGCTTTACTCCTATGCCATACATTCAATTGATGGCAGATGTCTGCAAGCTTCTTCCCTAGCCATATGGAAAAATATACCATAATGTTTTAGCAGATAAAATATTAAAATTGATTGTTTCTTTTTCTTGTCCTTTGCAATGCTAGAATCATAATTTAATTTCTATGTTCAAGGAAAAAATATTTTTCAGTACTCGTATTAATCGCTTAGAAACAAAATGATCATGCCAGAAATTATGTTGACTACCAATTCCCTCCAAAATACATTCCAAGAATCGCTGTGTTTTTTTCAGTTACCTTACAAGCTCTGAGATAGAGAAATGACATACTCGTCAGTGAAATTACTTGGATGTGTATATCTGTTGCTACTCCCAAAACTTTCAATCCACTATCAATCAATGACTGGAGACCTCTTTCAAAATCAGACACTTCCATATTAGGTGATTTACCCTTTGCTTCCCTTACATCTATGATTTGTACTTCTATGATCTGTTTGGTGGTATTTTCCACAAAGGTATAAGTCTACAATCAGGCACAGTGTCCAGGGCTATCATTATGCCCATCATCAAGTGATACAATTGGTTCCTTAAAGTGTGATAAAATGACATTTTGCATGTGCAGCCAGTAAGCCCTAACAATGGGACTCACATAGTTACGTTGTATGGCATAAAAACATGATTTGTTAATGGTAGGCATGTTCAAAAACTTTAACAATGGAGAAACTTCAGCATAGTTATTTCTGAATAGAATAATTGACGTAGCAATCATAAAGTTCCCAGTTGGTATTCGACGAAACAGCGGTTGTGACCAATTCCTTGAATTGCACTGCACATCACAATTACTTTCAGTGCCATGCCTACTATCTTATGCTGTAAGGATGCTGCATTTTTGCACCTGGTAAGATGACATCTAGCAAAATTAATCCAACATAAACTGATTACAGTCTATGTATGCAATGCATGATTTGATGTGTGCAATGTCTAAGTCCTGTGTTGCTCCATTGGCATACTCTGTTTCACAATTGATATAATTTTCAACATCCATATCAGTCATGTCAATATTCAAATATTCATCATTGACGGATGTGTCATCTGGGTCACTTTTCTCAAAGCTGTTCAAAGACACACAATTGCCATTAATAAGAAACACTATTCAATGAAGGTGATGTACTACATTTTTATATAATTATTATGCAATATGCCATAATCAGGTGTTATGTTAATGGTCCGCTAATCACTGTATATGGGCGTAATGAGGCAAGAAGCATAGCCAGGTGTCACATGCCACAGGCAAGTGATTAACTGACCATCAACATAACACAGGGGAATGCATTACTGCTATTATAATACATATGTTTATTAATAGCTGTAAACCTTCACAATATGATTAAAATGCACATGTATGTTAATAAAAGATTAGCATAAAGCTATTTGAATGCTTACTACCAATCTAAAAGCTCAAGTTATCAGAACCATTTCATACTAGCACATCTATGTAGCCCTTTAAATAGGTTAATTAGGCAATATACCACAACCGAGAGTGGGTATATGGGTGGATTTACCATGGCTAGTATGGTACGGTCATGAGGTGCAGCCGAGTAGCTTAACCGCAACAGAAGTGGTAAATCCATCAATATACCCACTCCCTGTCATGGTATATTGCTGTTATACAATGACGCTGTTTTTTAGTTGAGAGAAAAAAATTAAGGAATAATTGTAGTTTTTTTAAATTATTTTGTATTGATTTTATTGGTCTGCTCAAAAAAATAGTCAATTTTGCCAGGTAATGTTGTCTTCCCCCCTCCACCCTAAGGCTTCAGTTTATTTAATCCCTATTTGTCCTGGCAAGATTCATAATCAAGTTCAGGTTTGCAGCTGCTACATATGAAGAAATTGCTGCAAGATTAGACATTGCATTGTGCAAGTCTTAAATGTGGATTTGTGTGTCTTTAAATGGCAGTGACCGCCAGGCACCCCCTTCCCCACATTCATTCATTGTGTATGAAGAGTGAGTCCAGCTGAGCAGGGCTACACTCGTGGGATTAACCAGGTCACTTTATTCCAGTGCCTGTTTGCTTGTCAAACTGGTGGAGGTGTCGGAATGTCCTGGGAGAGCTGCTGGAGGTTGCTGTTGATGCTTCGGGTGGTTTGAATTTTCGGGGCAGCGTTGTCTATGGCTGTATTTCAATTGAGAGTCACACTGTTTGGTGGTGGTGGTGGAGGATTGTCTAGTGGATTTACAGATATGTTTTTTTTCCCCAAGGTCTTCCATGACTGTTATTGTTTAGGCGAGACAGAATGTGGAATTTTTTCAGAGAAGGCTTGCCGTCTGTTGTCGTCTTTGCCCTTTGCCAGTTTTGGGCTGGTGATATAAAAAACAGTTTGAAGGGAATTTAGCCAATCCCAAATGTTTTTGGAATTCCATTCATTCTCTAATATCACCTAAGGGAAAACCAGCTATTCAGAGGATATTGACTGCTGATGGAATTATTTCAGATCCAACTGACATTTGTGATCTTTTAGGCAAAAAGTTATCTGACTATTCTATGTTTAGACCCAGTAATCAGTTGCTGGGTTGTGTACCAGTTGTGAAGTATATTACTGATGGAAGGCCTCCTTTTTCTTTTCGCAAGGTTTGTTCAAACTAGGTTTTGAAATTGCTCCTTACCATTCCCAGCAGGTTTACTGACTGTGGTGATGGTTTGGATGGGTGCTTTCTCAGAATTATAGCTCCATTTATAGCATCCCTTTTGTGCTCTATTTGTAATTTATGTTTGGTTAATGGTTCCTTTCCTTCTTAATGGATATGTGCCAGAATTGTGCAAATTGCTAAGATCTCTCAAGCTGAATATTTGGATGATTTCAATCCCATTTCTATTCTGAATCCATTAAGCAAAATATAAGAAAAAATAGTTTCAGTCTAAATGACTTCTTGTCTTGAGAAGTACAATGGTTTGTGTGCAGAACAAATGGTTTCTGGAGAAACCATGGGACCGAGACTGCCTTGGTCAGGTTCACGGACACCACCCTTAGTGATTTTGATGATGGTCTTGTGCTCAGGGCGGTCTTCATGAACCTGACCAAGGCATTTGATCTTATTGATCATTCTATGTTCATTTCTAAATTGCCTGAACTTGGTTTCTCTGACAATGTATTCCTGTGGATCCAGGATTATTTGCTTGACAGGTCTCAGTTTGTCACTATTAGTTCTTCCTCATCTGTTTTTTCAATTGCATCTGGTGTCCCACAAGGATCTGTGCTGGGCCCCTTACTGTTTTCCGTTTTTGTTAATAATTTACCTTCCCTTTGTAAATCTTGCCAAGTGTTTACTTTATGCAGATGACTTGATTTTGTATTCTTAATTGTCCAGTATTAGTAATGTGATGTCATTGTTTCAGTCTGAATTCATTGACATCTGTAAATGGTTTAAGGATAATTTAATGATCCTAAACTTTAAAAAGATGAAAACTATGTTATTTTGCTCTTCTAGTACTGTGATTGAAAATCTTACTTCAGATATGTATAATGATGATGGGTTATTAATTAAGCAAGTTTATGGATTTAAATATTTAAGTTTCCAGCTTGATCCTTGCCTGACTTTCCATACGCAGGTAAAGACAGCTTGTAGGAATGTTAATCAAACACTGGGTTTATTATACAAACTGAAAAATGTTTTTCTTTTGAAACCAGGTGTGTAATTAGGGTTGCCACCTGTCCTGATTTTCCCAGGACAGTCCTGATTTGGGAAGCTGTGTCCTGCAAAAAAACATGAAAAATACTACATGTCCTGACGTTACAGTAGGAAAAATATTTTCTAACTTTCCACTAAATGTTGCAGAAAACTACAATACCTTAACTAAAATACCTTAAAATAATAAGAAACAATATTTATTTATTTATTTATTTAGACAGCAGTTTGGAAAACCTTTGAGCCATAGGCTCATTTACAAAGGTACCTTGTCACAGTAAGACAAACGAAAATACACAGTATAACACAGTATAACAGTAACTTAAGACATAGATACAAACAAGCTGGTACAGGTAGGATTGATGCAAACAATACCGGAGTTATGTTGTCCTAGCAGCTTAGTAGTAAGCTTTGTCATTAGTATTAATCGGCTTTGACTGAGTAGCAATTACAGCTCGGGTGATAGTGGTTCCGTAAGGGCGTTTTGAAGCACGATATAGTTGGAGCTCGAGATGGAGGGGACAGGTGTTGAATCAGAAGGCCCTTAAGCTGAAGGCTCTTTGGCTGTGAGAGGTCCTAACTCTAGGGATAAGAAGAGAGGTTTTCCCAGAGGTCCGAGTATGAATTAGTGGGACAGAGCGGCGGATGGTGGTGGTCAATCCAGGCGGGGATAGCCCAAGAAGGGTCTTTTTTGTAAGGGTACAGGTCAGATATTTGAGGTGCTTGTCAAGATCAAGTACCAGCGCTTTAGCGTACAGTAGACAGGTGTGTGTTAGCCCAGGTACCCCAGTAATTAACCTGCAGGCCTTATTCAGAGTAGTGCAAAATTTATGGAGTGCGGTCTGATCAGCAGCACCATACACTGGCAGTCCATAGTCCACTAGGGACAGGATAGAGGAGGTGACTGCGAGTAGAAGAGCCTCCGGGGGGAGGCAGTGTTTATACCGATGTAAAATGCCCAATCGGATATTAGTGGCAGTGGCTAGGGCAGCGATGTGTCCATGGAAGGAGAGGGAGGGGTCAAAATGGATCCCTAGGTATTTATAGGAGCAAACTTGTTCGAGTGGGAAAGAGGACCCAGAGTGAATGAGGCAATAGAAGCAACTATGAAACTATAGACTTAGCCTTAATTCTGATTATATAGAGAAAACAAGTATGTTGCATTGGTCGAGGTTACGTACTGTCCTGCGGAAAATCATGTTTCAGTAAGAAATGTCCCACTTTGGGCTTCTGAAAAGGTGGTGACCCTGTGTGCAATAGCAAATGGCATCCTATTACCTCATTTTGATTATGCTGGTGGTCTATACTATCACTTGTCAGCCAAGGAAACAAATGCATTAACTGTGATGTATAATAACATCTGTTGATTCATTTTAGATCTTCCCCCACTGGCCCACCACTGTTTCTGTACTCTTAGCAAGGATGGTTATATCCTACATCCCTGCTTAAGTATTGTTATGGGGGGTTCATTTTGAAGTCATATTCTAAGGCTCTCTTCCCTTTGAGTAATATGGTTTCACTCCATGATACAACCCTAAATTTGTGGTCCGTTAAAGGGCCCTTGCTCTTTGCTCCCTTTCTAAAACAATTGCTGGTTCTTGTTCTTTCTCCCATGCTGCCACTCTCTTCTGGAATTTATTGCCAGAAAAAGTTAGGTCTGCTCCATCCTTATTTAGTTTTAAGACCAATTTAAAGAATTTCCTGTTGGAAGATGATGTTTGTACTTCTTTTTAAGCTCGTAATGTACTAAATGTATTGCATTTTTGTCTGTTATTCTGTGTTTTCTTTTGCCCGGATGGGGCCTGAAAATGGACTTGTTACAGTGCCTTTACCAGATTAATAAAATAAAAATGAAAATGAAATTAAAATGGTTGGAGGGATTTGAGACATAGTTCTTTATGCGGCATATTGGTGGCTGTCACCTTTTCCAGTGGGTACACTGGAGGATTTATCACACTAAAAAGGTGCCAGCCAAAGCCGGCCAGGTAGTGCTGAGGGTTGAGACACTGGATGCCACACCTTGCACCATGCTGTCGACTCAACTTCAGTGACGAACTTGGGTCACCGGGGGTCGACAGGGGAGGAAGAGGATTGAGCATCTGGCAGACAGCTCTCCTCTCCCTGGGGAGGGCTACAGGTAGCTTGGTGTTCAGGTGACCCTAATGGAGATCAAGGATATTGCAGGTAAACCAGCCAATGTAAGGGGGCAGAATGCAGCAGATGCCAGCTGGTTAGCCATGCACAGGTATCATTGCATGCCACACTCTGAGGGGAGACAAAAACAAGGAAATACCTCTGATGGTTGGGTAAGGCAATGGCTGGTCTCAGGGGCTGACCCCCACATGCTCAACACTGGCCACGATCCTGACCCTTCCCCCACTGGGGATTCTTGGCCTCCACCTGTATGGGTCAATGGGAGAGGAGGGGATCCTGATCCCAATGTCTTGGTTGGGGAATGTGGTTCAGGTGAGCAGTTAGGTGGAACGCCAAGTGAGGCAGCCCAAGAAGATACCCCAGACCACCAGTTGAATAAATTAAAAAAAAAGGTACCAGCCAACCAATCACATTTTGATCTTTGGATTTACACCATTGTATAATAACAATTTTACACATACTTATTTTTCAACCCATACAACGTAAATTATTTAATTTCATTAACATAACAGTAGAAAGAACAAACATTTCAAATCATGACAACAATTGATCAATGTTCAACACAAATCTATATATAATAGTTTTACAATATCAAGGTGAACACTACAAGAGGCTGACAATGACCAGGTTCTGTATATCATCAACATTATACAGCAAATCCAATTACCTATCACTACAAGGAACGTATGTCACATCGGACTCATCAATGCACTGTATACTTTCCTCAACTGAGTCAGAATCTTCATCAGTGGTGCTGAAATATTACGAGTACAAAACCAAACAATGATGAGAGAATGGATAGGTGAGGTTGCATGACAATCTATATTATAATGTAAGCTAAGGAAATTAAGAAAATCTTACACATAGTCGTCATTTTTTGTGATACATTTACTAACATAATTTGGAGTAGAAACCAAGTTTTGTGGCAGCTTAGGGAAAGATGATACTGGCAAGCTGCAGCTGCTTGAAGATATTCAAAACATTGTACTGGACCCTACCAAAATCATTAACACCAATCAATAAACATGTTTTAAAAGCAGTTTTAAAAAATAACATTTAAAAAAAATAAACCAAAGAAAAGAATGCAAGATTAATTTCTAACCGAATGTATACCGTTACGTGGGAGTAATAGATAGAGAGTCACTGAAACTGTCTCTACAGTGCAACCTGAAGTCAGAAAATAAGCAACTGCAGTATCCTGAATAAAGTTTTAGTTATTTCACATTAAGGTATATTATTATAAGAGTAAAAATGAAAAAGTAATCTGATTGGTTGTCAGAGTTCTAGGAGCCTTACATTGATGTTAGATACATATACCTGCTTGACCTGTTTACACGGCATAGGAGCTTGGCAGAAGACACCAGGAGAAAGGACTTTTGTGTGACTGAACTTCTCTGCTGGGACTAAAGTAGAAGAACTTTTGTATTTGACTTTTAATTTAGGGTAAAAAAACTAACATACAAAAAAAAAGTGTGTTTTTGGGTTAACTGAACTGAATGGGTATCTGAAGAGTTATCTAGGTGTAAATCTCAGGTGACTGAAAGGACTTAACTGCTGTGAGGTTTAAATTACTTGTAGAAAGATCTGGTAAGTAGGGGAGTGCGTAGCTAGAAGGAAGCTACATTTAAAGACTGCCTTAGAAAGTTTCTGCTAATAGCTTGGCAGAAGACACCAGGAGAAAGGACTGCTGTGTGACTGAACTCTCTGCTGGGACTATATTGCCTCCTCTCCTCCCCTCCACCCAAAGCTAGTTCTATTTTTATAGGCACAGAATTTGACTGACAACAGGAACTTCCTGTTTAGGGGCAGGAAGTGAGTGATCACAGAACCACCAAGGACCCACCATCCTAGAAGGGCAAGAGTAGCTCTCCGCCCCCTCTAGCTGCTGGAGGTCTGCCTCTGAGCAAGTAAGTGGTCTGCTGCGAAATATAGGATATTCTTGTCTCAGAACAGGACAATCAGGAGCTTAAAGGGCACACAGGCAGAAAGTAAGGAGAGAGAGAAAAAAAACAGAGGACAGAGTAAGGATTGCAAACAGTTAAGGGGCCAGAAATAAGACATGATTGGAGTGGTGCAGTGCAGTGGCTGTGGAGCAGCAGTCTTCTGGGAGATGCTCTGGAGGATGCAGTGTTGTCCCATCTGCAGGCACCTCTGGGCTGAGGAGGAGGTTGCTCATCTCCAGGCTGAGTTGGCCAGGTTGTGGGACCTCCTCTTCCATCCAGGGACCACCAGTGCCACTGCGTTGCCTCAGAGGTTGCCAAGAAAGAGGAGCGGTTGGACCACAGTGGGCTCAGGGAGGGTGAGGGTGGTGGAACAGAGTGCATCCCTCCCATTGTACCTCTCCACAATTCCTATGCCATTCTAGCAAAGTGTGGTTCCTCTATGGAGGCACCACAGTGGAGACAAGGAGGATACTGGGAATCTCACAAAGGAGACCCACAGGAGGGTGGCAGGGACCCTGCAGGGAAGAAAGCAACCCTGGTTGGGGACCATTGTTAGGAAAGGTAGAACTGGGGAGGAAGGGAGAGGGGAGGTAAGGTGCCTGCCTGGCACCATGGCTTGTAGGGGACAGGAAGCGAAACCTCAGGATTGCAGGAGCAGCTGCACAGGGGAGGGAGCTGGATGTCATTGTCCACCTAGGGACAAATGACCTGGCTAAGAAAGTGATTAGAGAAGTGCAGGAAGAGTTTGTGGAATTGTGGAGGGGCCTTAGTCAAGTAGCACGCACAGTAACCTTCTCGGAGGTGCTACCCATCTATGGCATAGGAGAGGCTAGGGTGTTCCGCACCATGGGATTCAATCAGTGGTTGAAAAACTGGTGTGGAGCTCAGGAATTTGGCTTCACTGGGGACTGGGGGTCCACCTGGAGTGATGCAAGCCTATACTGGCATGATGGGCTGCATCTGTCTGGGAGGGATCCAGGATCTAGGTGATAGGTTTAAATGCTTCATTGGCAAGCTTTTAAACCAGCCAAGGGGAGGCACTGGAAAGGAGCAGGAAAATCCTAGCCCCCAAATAATCATGTAGTAAGTGCAGCAAACACCAACATAGAGGTGTCGATAGGAGAAGGGCAGGGGTAAATGGAGAAAGTGACAAAGGCAAGAAGGACAGGGATGGGGCAAAGGGAGTAAGGCCATCAGGAAATGGAGGGTAATAAGTACCAATGCTCATAGTCTGGGCAACAAGCTCCTGAGCTGATGGCCTTAATGGAAGAGGATGCCTGGATATCATAGCAGTCACAGAAACGTGGTACAGAGAACCATGACTGGGATGTTAACATACCAGGGTGCACATAACCTATAGGAGAGACAGGCAGGGAGAAGAGGGGAGGAGGCTCTCTATGTAAGGAATGGATAAAAGCAACTGAACAAAAGAGTAAACAGGGGGAGAGGAGGCACTGTGGGTCACCTTGGAGACTGGAAAGGCACCACAACCGCACAGGGATTGTGTACAGACCCCCATGTCAGGGGAAGGAATGGACAAGGATATGATAGAAGGCATTCTTAGAATGGCAGAGAAAGGGAGATACTGTTGATGGGAGACCTGAATATGCCAGATGTTAACTGGAGCACATTTGCTGCAAGCCACATCCAAGAGCAGGCCATTCTTGTTGGCCCTACAGGTGACAGGCATTAGACAGCTAGTTTCAGAACCCACTCATGAGGGAGCAATCTTAGACCTCATACTCTCAAACGGGGGCAGTGAGAGATCTCAGATCTAGAAGTGGGTTGCCATCTGGGACAAGTGACCATCAAACAGTGTGGTTCACGTTAAACTCAAGCTACAGAGTCAAGCCACAAAGTGAGGGTACTGGACTTTTGGAGGGCTGACTTTGACAAGATGGGAGAGTGCCTCAGAAAAGCACTAGCAAACAGGCTAGAAGGAGGTGGAGCAACAATTGGGAATTATCAAAACTGCCATCACAGAGGCAACAAGCCTTTGGTGAGAAGCAAATTGAACAAATCAAAATGAAAGAAAAAGCCACTATGGTTCTCAAAAGAGGTGGCTGTGAAAGTCAGGAAGAAAAAGATAGCATTCCGGAAGTATAAGGAAACACAAAAGGAGCAGGACAGAGAGCTGTACCAGTTAAGGCAGAAGGAAGCAGGAAAGGAAGTCAGAATAGCAAAAGCCCAAACTGAGGAATATATAGCCAACTCAGTTGAGAAGGGGGAATAAAACCTTTTATAGGTACATCAGCGAGAGTAGAAAGACAAAGGGAGGGATAGTGAGGCTGAATAGAAAGAACAGTGGGTGGGCAGAGGGGACAGTGAAAAGCAGAATACTGAACGAATATTTCTGCTCAGTATTCACAAAAGGGAGGAAGTGCCTAATCCAATTAACAGAAGCACTCTTGATAGGGGTCGATCCCAGTCCTTTCACAGAAGAAAGGGTTCTGCAAGAACTCCTAAAACTGAAGGTGGACAAAGCAATGGGTCCTGATGGAATTCACCCAGAATTCTAAAAGAATTAAGGAGGCACTAGTGAAACCACTGGCTACTCTTTTAATAAATCATGGGAGGATGGTGTGGTACCCGAGGACTGGAGGAAGGCGGATGTGATTCCCTTCACAAAAGTGGGTTCAAGACAGAGGCAGGAAACTACAGACCTGTCAGTCTGACCTCTGTGGTAGGGAAAGTGATGGAGTCACTTCTGAAGGAAAGAATAGTCAAGTACCTAGAGGCCAGTGGAGCACAGGACCCAAGGCAGCATGGGTTCACAGCGGGAAGGTCATGTCAGATGAATCTAATAGATTTCTTTGACTGGGTGACCAAAGTAGTAGACCAGGGAGGGGCTGTGGACATGGCCTACCTAGACTTTAGCAAGGCATTTGACACAGTCCCACACAAAAGATTAATAGTCAAATAACCAGCTCTGGGAGTGGGACCCAGAGTGTAGCCTGTAAACATTGGCTGGACAACAGGACACAGAAGGTAATTGTAAATGGAGTCCATTCTGAAGAAAGGGGTTACTAGTGGAGTACAGCAGGGTTCAGTATTGGGTCCAGTCCTTTTAATGTCTTCATCAGTGACATTGCAGATGGACTGGAAGGAAAAGTATGCCTTTTTGCAGATGACACAAAATCTGCAACAGGGTTGATACACAAGGAGGCGTGGAAAGGATGAAAAGGGACTGGCAATGTTGGAGGAATGGTCAGAAGTATGGCAGCTAGGATTCAATGCAAAGAAGTGCAAATAATGCACCTGGGAAACAAGAACCCAGGGGAAGAATACACAATGGGTGGGGAGGTAGTAACAACAACAAAAGAGGAAAGGGACCTGGGGTAATCATATCAGATGACCTTAAGGTTAGCAAGCAATGTGAGAAGGCAGTAGGGAGGGCTGAGGTATACTGGGATGTATAGGGAGAGGCATCAGCAGCAGAAAACAGGAAGTTGTTATCCCTCTGTACAGACAGTTGGTGAGACCCCATCTGGAGTACTGTGTCCAGTTCTGGAGACCCCATCTCCGCAAGGACATAGACAGGATAGAGGCAGTCCAGAGGAGGGCAACTAAAATGGTGCAGGGTCTGCAAGAGAAGTCGTATGAGGAGAGACTAAAGGAGCTTAATATGTATACCCTTGAGGAAAGAAGGGAGATGGGGGACATGATAGAAACTTTAAGTACCTCAGTGGAATCAACAAAGTCCAAGAGGGTAGCATTTTTCAGAAGAGACTTGCAAGAACAAGGGGACACAATTTAAAGATAGAAGGAGGGCAGTTCAGGGGCAATGACGAGTATTATTTCACAGAGAGGGTAGTGGATGCATGGAACAGCCTTCCTGAGGAGATTGTGGGGTCTAAAACTGTGGGAGAATTCAAGAATGCATGGGACAGACATAAGGCAATTCTTGTGGGGGGTAGGAAGAAATAGGCTGTTGGTTAACTAGGATCTGCGGCCTATCCTGTAGGTAGGGAAATGGGCAGACTAGATGGGCCTAGCGGTCCTTATCTGCCGTCAAAGTCTATGTAGTACTTTCTGTTTTTTTAAGTACTTGATTTAGATAAGCCTTGAAGGAATACACATGAAGTCTAATGGCACTTGAAAAAGAGAATTTAGGTGTCCTTAAACAGGGAGTCCAGCCAAAATTTCTGGCATCACTAAATTCAGAATTTGGATCAACATATCTCCAATTAACACTGTGCCAAAATGAAATCTGTAATTTACTTAGTTTAAAAATTACAAGTAATTTTGTAACCCTAAATCTCTGAATGTGATTAAAGGTGAGTACAGGAAGTCATGTTGATATTTTCTTGCCTACACTGTGTAACAGATATCACAAAGTACAGTACCTGTAGAATGTTATAAGATAGAATGCAAAGTCCTCATCCTTTTCATATCACAGCTCATCCCTAAGTTCAGACCACTTAACATATGCAGACCCTAAGTATGCTTGTGACTTTCCATGCAGTCTTGCCCTCTCCAGTTTCCTTCTTTTTGCCTCTTCAACATTAAGTACTGCCAGCCGACATCTCTTTCTTTTAGTGGATGTGTCCATGTTATCTGAAATGTAATCGACATATTATAGATGTTATTAAAAAATAATAAAATCAACATTAAATATTATAATGTAGAAAACAGATAACTGAGCTAAAATATACCTGTGCAAAAATAAAAAAAAATAACTCTACCGATGACATTATGTAAGCATTAATACCCAAGACAGGAGATATTTCCTAGGAATTAATGCATGGTTGGGGGTGGGGTGTGTGTGTGTATGCTTGCGGCCAAAGGCTGAGTGCTCCCACATCGTAAACATGTATTAATTCCTAGGAAATACCTCCTGTCTCGAGGATTAATGCACTTGTAACATGGACAATGTTGCTAGGCTTAGATGTATTTTTAATAAGTAAATCATCTACACTGTTAGATTGGCTTTGTTGTTATAACAATATTTCTTTGAATTGTACATGTGAACAACATTGGGAAAGATGAAGTGTACATAAATGCTGTGACTGCTAAAACTTTTAGTAGCATGTTACACTCTAAATATAACACTTGTATTATTATATCACTGAAGTTGCAAAATCATTTTCAAACAAATGATATTTAACTACTTAAAACACTTGTGAAACACTCGGTAACATTTTCTGCAGGGCTACATTGCTTTCTCAGTTGTAAAGGTGTAATTTGTTTTTGTTACTTACACGTTCTTGCTTTTGCTCTCCCGACTGTGATTACAGCATGGTTTCTATCAGGGTGACTGTCTGCGCTTCCGATCGCATGCAGATCTGCTGCTTCTACATTCCCTTCTGTGGTGCTAACTTTCTGTTCTCTGCTCACAGTGAGTACTAATATGGTATGGTATGCACACTGTTAATTGGGCGGTGGGAGGAAACAGAAAATGCTGCTACTCTAAATGGCTGTTAGAAATATTACCTCAGTGGGCATATCTAGGAAATTAATGCACACTAGTTTTTAGATAACATGGTGTATTTTGCCCAATAGACTTGTATTGTCAGAAAAATTAATTGCCATGTTACATCTGTCATTATGGGTAACATAGAAACATAGAATTTGATGGCAGATAAGGACCACTTGGCCCACCCAGTCTGCCTATTTCCCTACCTAATGGATAAGCTGCAGATCCTAGTTAACCAGCAACCTACTTCTTTCTACCCCCGCCCCCTAGAATTGCCTTATGACTGTCCCATGCATGCTTGAATTCAACCACTGTTTTTTGACTCCACAACCTCATCTGGAAGGCTGTTCCATGCATTCACAATCCTCTCTGTGAAAAAATACTTCCTTATATTACCTCTGAGCTGCCTCCCATCTTCAAATTGTGCCCCCTTGTTCTTGCACACCTCTTTTTTTGAAAGATGCTACCCTCTTGGACTTTGTTGATTCCTTGAGGTGCTTGAAAGTTTCTATCATGCCCCCCTTTCCTCGAGGTTATACATATTAAGCTCCTTTAGTCTCTCTTCATATGTCTTCCGGTGCAGACCCTGCACCATTTTAGTTGCCCTCCTCTGGACAGCTTCCATCCTGTCTATGTCCTTGCGGAGATTGGGTCTCCAGAACTGCACACAGTACTCCAGATGGGGTCTCACCAGCTGTCTGTACAGAGGGATAACAACTTCCTGTTTTCTACTGGTGATGCCTCTCCCTATGCATCCCAGTATCCCCCTAGCCCTCCTTACTGCCCTCTCACATTGCTTGCCCACCTTTAAGTCATCTGATATGACTACCCCCAGGTCCCTTTCCATTTTTGTTGTTGTTAGTATCTCACCCCCCATTGTGTACTCTTCCCCTGGGTTTTTGTTTCGAGGTGCATTACCTTGCACTTCTTAGCATTGAATCTAAGCTGCCATACATTTGACCATTCCTCTAACCTTGCCAAGTCCCTTCTCATCCTTTCCACCACACCTTGCATCAACTCTGTTGCAGAAGTTTGTGTCATCTGCAAAGAGACATACTTTTCCTTCCAGTCCTCTGCAATGTCGCTATAAAGAAATTGAAGAGGAATGGTCCTAATACTGAACCCTGTGGCACCCCACAAGTAAACCCCTTTCTTCAGAGTGGACTCCATTTACTATTACCCTCTGTTTCCTATTCTCCAGCCACCTTTACCCAGGCTATCATCTTGGGACCCACCCCAGGCTGGCTAACTTGTATATTAATCTTTTGTGTGGACTGTATCAAATGCCTTTACAAAGTCTAGGTAGGCCATGTCCACAGCCCCTCCCTGATCTACTACTTTGGTCACCCAGTCAAAGAAATCTATTAGATTCATTTGGCATGACCTTCCCACTGGGAATCCATGCTGCCTTGGGTCCTCTGCCCTCTGGCCTCTAGGTACTCGACAGTTCTTTCCTTCAGAAGTGATTCCATCATTTTCCTATCACTGAGGTTAAACTAACAGGTCTGTAGTTTCCTGCTTCTGCCCTGCTCCCACTTTTGTGAAGAGGAATCACATCTGCCCTCCTCCAGTCCTCAGGTACCACCCCATCCTCCCATGATTTGTTAAAGAGGGTAGTCAGTGGTGTCACTAGTTCTACCCTTAGTTCTTTTAGAATTCTGGGATGAATCCCATCAGGCCCCATTGCTTTGTCCACCTTCAATTTTAAGAGTTCTTTCAGAACCATTTCTTCTGTAAATGGGCTGGTATCAACTTCTGTATCCAGAGTGTTTCTATTGTTTGTGTTAGGTACCTCCCCCTCTTCATTTGTAAATACTGAGCAAAAATATTTGTTTAGTATCTCTGCCTTTTCACAGTCACCCTCTGCCCACCCTCCCCCTTTATTAAGCCTCAATATCCCTCCCTTGGTCTTCCTTCACTCCCTGATGTACCTATAAAAGGTTTTATCCCCCTTCTTAACTGAGTTGGCTATCTTTTCCTCGGTTTGGGCCTTTGCTGTTCTGACTGCCTTCCAAGCTTCCTTTTGCTTTAACTGATACAATTCTCTGTCCTGCTCCTTCTGTGATTCCTTGTACTTCCTGCATGCTTTCTTTTCTCTTGAACCTTCACTGCCACCTCCTTTGAGAACCATAGTGGTTTCTTACATCATTTTGTTTTGTTTATTTGCTTCACACAAAGACTTGTTACCTCTGTGAGGCAGTTTTATTATTCCTCATTGTTCTTCACCCTCCTTCCTGCCCATTTGCTAGTGCATTCCTTGGCACTCACCCATTTTACAAAGTCAGCCCTCCTGAAGTCCAATACTTTTGCCTTTGTATGGCTTGACTCTATTGCTGTGTTTATTGTGAACCATACTGTTCGATGGTCGCTAGTTCCCAGATGGCTACCCACTTCTACATCTGTGATCCTCTCTCCATCTCCATTTGAGAGAACCAGGTCTAAGATTGCTCCCTCTTGAGTGGGTTCCAATGCTAGTTGTCTAAGGCATGCCCCCTGTAGGGCATCTAGAATAACCCCACTCTTAGAAGTGGCTGCTGCAACTGCACTCCAGTTAACATCTGGCATATTCAGATCACCCATCAGCAATATCTCCTCTTTTTCTGCCATTCTAAGTATACTGTCTATCATTTCCTTGTCCATTTCCTCCCCCTGAGAGGGGGTCTGTATACAACCCCTGTGAGGATTGTGGTGCCATTGCCTGTCTCCAAATTGACCCACAGTGCTTCTTCCTCTCCTGTTTACCCTTTTGTTCTGTTGCTTTGATTCCTTCCCTTATGTAGGAGTTACTCCTCCTCCTCCTCTTCCTTTTACCCTTCCTGTCCCTCCTGTAGATAGTGTATCCTGGTATGTTTACATCCCAGTCATGGTTCTGTGTACCATGTTTCTATGACTGCCAAGATATTCAAATGTTCCTCTGCCTCCTTCCTGAAGGCCTCCCTTGTGACAGTTGTCTGCAACCTCCTTAGTCTCCTCTGTGGGTGCATCCATAGGGGAGCTATGCTCCCCCAGAATGGTGTATGGATTATGGAGTGGAAAAACTGACTGGGTGTGCCTCTGTTCCACCACCCTTACCCTCCCTGAGCCCACTGTGGTCCAACTGCTGTGCTTTCTTCACAACCTCTGAGATAGTGGTGGTGGCTCTGGTGCTCCCTGGGTGGGGAGGTTCCCTTACTACTGTCCAGTGTGGCCTGAAGATGGGCAACTTCCTCCTCAGGGCAGAGAGTTGTCTGCAAACAGGGCAGCATCTAGCCTCAGAAAGACTGCTGCCCACAGCCATTACATTGCACTACTCCCCACATGTCTGTCTACCTTGTTTATTTTTTGTGTGTGTGTGTGTGATTAGTTTGTTATATAGAAATATATATATATTATATAATGTGTATGCTTATATTGTCATTGCAGTGTGCTAGAGGATATGACAGTGATGTACCTTGCCCTCTTGAGGAAATGATGTCAGAACCCCTAGGTATAAAGGAACTATTTCCAGGGGTGGGTGGGATGAGGGCTGGGAAGGGTTTGGGCCTAAACTGTGCCCTCACAAAACAATCAGCTAAAAGCTCTGACCTACCGCTGTGATGAGTGCCTTCCTGACAGCAAGATGCCCTACATGACAATTTGACAGAGAAAATACCCTGCTAATCAAACAGAGAAAAATCCAAACATCCAAGTCAGACACAGGTAAACCTCCTCAGCCCCAAAACAGCCTGGTGACTTGTACTCTGAAAGCAGTCAGCCCCAAAACACATCAGCTGTGCACAAGGACAGACACAGTAAACAGTAGTCAGTCCTTGTGGGTTTAAACTCTTCCTGCACTGAAAATCCTAACAATTGTAACAAAAGTAAAGCAAGGTCCACCTCCCTCTGTTGACTGGAAGACTGCCTTTTCTGATAATTCTAAGTTCCTTATTTCATCCTTCAGTTAGAAGTATCCTCCACCTAAAGAATATTAACTTTCCTAAGGAATCTGCTTCAAACCAAAGAAAACTGTAAATTGTAAGGTTCACCTCCCTCTGTTGTGAGCTCAACTCACTTTCTTGCAAATCCTAAGTCCAGTGTTGCAGTTTCCAGCCAGAGGAAGCTTCACCTGAAGAATATTAGGTTAATGAAGTACTGTCATACCGCTTCATCTATGTATAGTAAATGTATGGGATATTTAGCTTCAATGGGAAAATAGTCTAAGGAGATTTGGACAGAACTCTATGTGGGCAGTCACATTTGATGTACTATACAATATGACAGCAAGGAACCCTATTGGTAGATGTAGTATTACAATCAGGGAGTGAAGACTGAAAATTCTGAGGGTCAATGAAATATATTGCATTCAAACTTACATGCTGAAAGACAACATTCCTTTTGAGGTTAATGAGGACTACTCAATCTGGTGTTGGAATATCCACTGTTACTGCTGGCTGTTTTATGTGGGTGAATTAAAATCCCTCGTGGGGTGAAGCTGCCATCATACTGTCTAGGCTACATGCAAGACCTTAGTTAATTTCATGACAACAGTGACAACCAGGACAGTTACCAGGATGGCGCAGGAGTTATGGTTTCAGTATGGCCCTCACTGTTATGGAGCCCATTGCCTCAGAGGTCAGCACTAGTAAAACATTTTTCTCACAGACAAACTTGCAACTTTAACTTCAGAAATTGCTTATCTATTTGAAACTTGATCTGTCAAAAGTAGTGTCATAAAATTCAAACTCCAGTTTCACATGGTAGGAGGTGAGTATAGAGCAAAGAAGAAGTTGATCCAATTACTGAAAACATCTAATCTTGGTGGTGGTGTCCTCAGGTAGAGCTGGATCAAATGCCATTGCACAGTTCTTTGATCAAGGTGCCAGCAAGTGACACAGGATGCATCATGGACAAACTATGTATGTACAATATGAGTAATACCAAAAAACTTATGCTATAAAAAATTAATATGAACTACTATTTATTTTACATTTATCGGTGTGGAAGTGGACTCCACATGTCATTTTGCAGGGTAGGGCCTTTACAGTTGTTGGCACACTAATGATTGCAGTCATGACAAGCTGTGTGCCAACATGAACTGGTTTAGTTTGTAAATTGCAGCATCAACATACACCCATTGAAATGGTTCATGACCAATAGTCTAGTAGACAAATCCACAGATTTAGCAACATAATCATCCCACAACTGAAACCCTTCTGTGTCATCCACCACTTCACCAAAATGGGTGAAGTCTGCAAACAGATTAATTTAATTCTTAATACCATGTAAGATGTCGGCTGTGGATCTGACAAACAACAATAGACAGCCCTTTCTTGATCCAGTTAACCAACTCTGTCCCTGCACCCTGGTATCCAGCCTTCCTAAATAGCATCCCACACTGTGATTACCCCAATGTGTCCACCCTCCCCCTCTGTGTCTACCCTCCCCAACCCCAGACACATTTACCCATCCTTATATTTGTTAAATACAGAACAGAAGACATTCTGTGCTTCTGCCTGGTCTGCCCTTTTTTCTGCCCACACCCCATCATTCATGATCCTTAGTATCTGATATTTGCAGAACCTTCTTTCCGTCATGGACTGAACAAGTCATTTTCCCCATTCTTCATAACATATACCAGAGTAAGCTGTCTGGAAGCTTTAGATGTTCTAACTGCTCTGGTCACATCCCTGGATTTCATCATGAACTCTTCACTCCTCCTTCCACCCAAATCTCTGGAATTTACTGAAGGCTACATTTTATTCTCCCACCTTATGGATCAAATCCACACTTATTCAACTTGGTTTCCTGTCCATATGATTTTTTTGCTTTGTGTCTTGGTTCATTATGCAGTGGCCTTCATAGGCCCTACTTGATAATGTTACATTTTTGCTAGTAATATGTCCAACCTCTCTGTCTGGGATGGTGGACAATTAGGCAATAAGGCATGACAGGGTGTGCATCATCACTGAATAACTTCACACCTAGGGTGGGTCAAAGCACAAGTCCATAGACCAAGTGTTTCAGCCACCCTAGGTGTGACATTATTCATGGACAACGCACACACTGGAGTGCCTTATTGTGATTATAAAATAGCTATAAAACATCCAACAAGAATTTAATGCACAGTAGTGAAGACTGTCTTAACAAACAGAAAAAAAAATTAAGCATTAAGGTACAGTATGACAGGGGTATGCATTGTGGTTAGATAGTAGCACACCTAGGGTGTGGCATGAGGCATGAGGCATCCCCTAGTGCCTTCACTTCAACCACCTGAGGAGTGCCATTACTCCACTACAATGTACACCTTGGAGTGTCTTACTGTAATTATAAAATGGGTCCAGGATGGGTGTTTTTTGCAGGGGGAGGGTGCCAAAATGTACCAAATCAAACAAGAAACATTTTTATGACTTTTTAAAATCAGTCCCAGCACATCCCAGCACTGACATGCCACCTCAGGTTTAAATATTATGTAAAACAAAATTCATGTATTTTTAATAAGCACTTAAATCCTTGAGTTTCCCAATAACCCACCCCCTCTTATCCATTCCCTCACTGTTCCTTCGTCTTAATTATAATATTCCCTCCCTTTTACTTAGAAACAGAATTTGTTGGCAGATAAGGATCAAACAGCCCACCTATTCTGCCCATTTCCCTACTTGGATTGGCAATCCCTACTCTTATCTGGACTGCCTTTCACCTGCTCTGCTGTACAACAGGGTGTCTTTATGCTTATCCCATGCACTTTTGAACCCCTGTACTGTTTTCACTTCCATCACCTCTACTGGTAGGCTGTTTCATGTATCCACCACCTTCGATGTGAAAAAAAAAATCATAGCATTCCCCCAAGCCTCCCTCCCACTCTCTAGCCTCATGTTAGGTCCCCTTGTCCTTGTGCACTTTCTTCTCTGAAATATGCTCCTTTCCTGTACCCTGTTTATTACTCTAAGGTATTTATAGAATGTCTATTATATCCCCCCTCTCTCCCTTCTCTCTTCCAGTGAATAGATATTAAGTTCATTGAGTCTTTCCTCATAAGGCTTGTGGTGCAGTCCATGTTTCATTTTTGTTACTCTTCTCATCTGTGAACAGGCATACTTTCCCTTCCAGTCCCTCTTCAATGTTGCTTATGAAGACATTGAAAATGACTGGCCCCAGAACTGATCCCGGTGGAACCCTGCTAGTCACCTCACCCTCTTCTGATTTTATGCCGTTTACTAACATCCTCTGTGTCCTGCCTTTTTAGCCAGTTTCCAACCCATTCTACCACTTTAGAACCCCCACCCAGATTCACCAATTTGTCAAGCAACCTTCTATGCAGAACAGTGCTGAAGGTCTTACTGAAATCCAGATAGGTCACATCCTCCACCCCACCCTGATCCACCACCCTGGTCACCCAGTCAAAGAAATTGATAAGATTAGCCTGACAGGATCTGCCCTCAGTGAATCTATGTTTCCTTGAGTCTTTTGAATTACTTGACTCCAAGCACTTCTCTACCCTCTCCTTAAGCAGGGACTCCACCAGCTTCTCCACCACTGAGGTCAGGCTTACAGGTCTGTAATTGCCTGCCTCCTCCCAATCATGTGCAGGGGGACCATCTCTGCCCTCTTCCAGTCCCCAGGTACCTCCCCTGTTTCTAGTGATTGGTTGAAGAGGGTTGTCAGCGGACCTGCTTGGACTTCCCTGTAGTCCTTCAACTCTCTAGGTTGAATCATGTCTGGCCCAATTGCCTTATCTGTCTTTACTTTCCCCTAGTTCTTCCAAGAATTTCTGCACCGTAAATTAGCTGATTTCCATCACTCCACACTGTACACTTTTCTTCATGAGTCTAGGCCCCTTCCCTGACTTTTCCTTTGTATATACTGAGAAAAAATAATTGTTTAGAATCTCACCTCTTTCAAGGCTGTCATCCACCCACCCACCCTATCCCTCCTTTAGCCTAACAACACAATTTCTGGACTTCTTCCTTTCACTAATATAATGGAAGAAAGTCTTGTCTCTGTCTTGTTTAT
The DNA here is from genome assembly GCA_016271365.2 of Neoceratodus forsteri. Taxonomy (NCBI): domain Eukaryota; kingdom Metazoa; phylum Chordata; order Ceratodontiformes; family Ceratodontidae; genus Neoceratodus; species Neoceratodus forsteri. Next base: position 278,833,271 of record CM028136.1, on the reverse strand, counting down.
TTTCTTTCTTGGCAACATTCAAGAGATGGAATAATTACTACAGATAGAATGCAACAATTCAAACCACTGTTCCATTCTGTTGGCAGTATGTTTACACCCACTAGCACACAGCAGAAGGCCTCAGATGGAATCAGGGCTTTTGATATATTTGTAACAACTTAAAAAGTACAGACTTCCCTAGAAGGCTGGTGAGGATAGGATGGGGATTTTTCATGGTGAGCAAAGATACACCATTAATTACAATTTTAAGTACTGTAGTACTTAATTTTTTAAGTTATGTATGTGTGTGTAACAAGATTATAATGAGGGCAAATAACATTTCATTGTTATGTTTATACATTTAATACAGTTCTATTTGCAGGGCCTCATCTTAGGATTTTAGAGAATAAAGATGACAGCCACATTTGTGATGGCAGTCAGGAATGGCTGGTACTATTGCTTTTATTGTGAAGAGGCTACTGGACCTTCTTCTAGTGCTGTAGTCATGGGATATCAGCACTTGGTTCTGAGCTCCTCATTCAATCATATTAGCCATAGTATAATATACAGTACACCTTAACACGTGTCATGTGGTTTTGAATCTTGGAATTGCATCCATAACTCATCAGTTCTACCATCCTCTCCTGGAATACCTTCTCCCATCCTTCCCAAAAATATCCACTCCACCCCCTTTTCCCTTTCCTCTATCCCTACAAAGTATCCTGTACCATGTGATCACTCAGTCACTGTAGTAGTATATTGGGGGCCCATGTTTCAGTAATGGAAGCTACATCCATGTCCTCCTCCATCATGAGAGCCTGTAACTCATGCATTTTGATCCACGAGATCCTAGCACATGTGGGGAAGCAGCACAGGGAGTGACAAAGAGGGAGAAGAATAGCGGTAGGAAAAGGGAGGATACTAGTTGTAGGGTAGTCTAACTGAATGCAAGAATCCTAAGGATTAAAACAGTGGTGTTACAGTCTCTCTTGGCAGTGGAGGGGGTGGACATTGTAGCCATCACAGAAACACGGGCCTCCCAGAACCAGGTTACTCACAAAGGAAATGGCTTAGGGGAAATGGAGTGGAGAACTTGGCAATCTATGAAAAAGAGGGGATAAAGTGCATAAGAGAGGAAGGGGAGGAGTGGAGGACAGAAGTACTATGGATGCAGTTCCAAGAAATAAAAGAATATGACACTGAGGATGGGGGTGGTGTACAGCTCACCAGTTCAGGGGAGTGACTTGGGTAAGGAATTAGCAGAACAAATTAGAAAGGTCAGCTGAAAGAAGAGCACATTGGTGGTGGGGAACTTCAACATACTGGGGTGGATAGGGTCACTCCATCCACAATGAAAGCAAGGGAGTGGATCCTTTTAGAAGCACTTTAAGAGCTTCATGTAGGAAAATTGTATCCAAGAGGATGACAGCATGGGTTTGCAGCAGGCAGGTCCTGCCTGACAAGCATTGTAAAGTACTATGTCTGGGTGACTCGGGAACTGGACAAGAGCCATGCAATGGATGTCCTGTATTATACTTCAGCAAGGCCTTTAATTAAGTGCTGCCTGGGATATTGGCGGGGTTGGGTGGTAAACTGGAATATCTGGGGGAGGGACAAAAAAATGGTGAAATGGATCACAAACTGGTGAAAGAGAAGGCAGCAAAGGGTGGTGGAGGGAACTCTCATCACCGAGAGCAGAGATGAGTGGGTTAACAAAGGGATCAGTGCTGAGACTGGTGCTGTTTGGGATTTTCATAGCAGATATCTTACACGGGATCAGAAGCAAGATCAGTCAGTTTGCAGACTATACCAAGATGGGAGCTGTGGTTGATGATGCGAAAGGGTAGAAGAGGTTGCAGGACAACCTCGCTAAGCTGTAGGTGTGGGCAGAAACATGGAAGTTTGGGTTCCAACACCTAGAAGTGCAAGGTTAAATAAGACCAACACAGGTGGGGTTTTACAGATGAGAAAGGGGAGGGACACATGAGGTCATAGACTGAGATTGAAGGGGGGGATTCAGAAGGGAGATGAGGAGACATTTTTTCAATGAAAGAGTGGTGAACAAATGGAACACCTTACCAGATGAGATATTGTCCTGTAAGACAGTGGGCAGTTTCAAGTGGGGTTGGGACAGAGCAAGAGGAAGGCATACTGGGAAGATGGGCTTGGGAGAGGCAGCTGCAATATAAGTCACTAGCTACACACACGAGCAGACACGATATACCATGAGGCCTGTTTCTGCTGTCAATTTCATATGTTCACATGAGAGAAACTAACTGACATACTTTATTCATGACTTAAACATTATTCTATTTTTGAGAAAAAAATATTTTCAAACATGAAATAAGTACTTTATGTATTCCTCAATATGTGTGGTCTGTATCTGTTACTTCATATTTTGCTTTTTAGATACAACGTTATCCAGTCTCAAGCCATCCTGTTAGTGCTGAGGGATGAGGCACTGTACACCAAAACTCATGCAACACCAGCAACTCAGGTTTGGGAATGGGTTCAGGATACCGGATTTCGGCATATGAGGGAGATGATTGCCCATCTGGAGGACTGCTCTCCTCTTCCAGTATGAGTTAAAGGGGGAACCCCATTCTAAAAACTGTTCCCAATGGGGATTGTAGGCAGTACAAATCAGAAACATAGGGCATAGTTGAGAAAACAGCTTGTGCCAGCAGCAGAAGAGGAATCACACATAGTCCGTTCACGTCACATCTCTTTGGGGGGGCATGAAAAGACACAGGAAAGTCTAGGAAGGTGACAGCCACCACATAGGCCAGCACCAACATCCCAACATCAGAACACCTTTCCACCACCTCTAACAAGCCCCTTGACCTAACCTTGGACCAACCGTCTACATTTTACAAAGGTAGTCATGTAAGTAGAGGTGGTCCTACCCAAGGGGACTTCAATCTGGCAGATTGTCTGAGTCTATAGGATAGGGCAAGGGTAAAAACTGGCACTTGTACTACCTGTGAAATGGGTTTCAGGTGGGGAGAAGAGACAGAGGCTGAGTGGGTACACCTGAAATATGCACTGGCCATTCAGAGATAAAAAAAATAAATTCTCCCAACACTGTACAAAGACTGTTTGGTGTGATCTGGTTAAAAAAAAAGTGACAACACCTCATATGGTGACTAGAAAGAGAGTAGCAGCATAATATCCAGGGCATGCCAAAGGAACACTAATATGGATGTGGTCTATTAAAGACCATTGCACATAGCAGTTTGCTACTTAAATAAAAACTTCAAAGGCAATCAGTGCTCCCAGCTTGAATTGGCATTTTCCCTCTTACTCCAGTGTGCTTTTACTGAGCCCTTCTGTAGATTTCATTATTTCATATGGTAGCCAACTTGTTCTATTATACCGTATAACCAATGCAAGTATATGGGAACAATTTCACTGTAACTGTAACAATTTTTCTGCAAAATGGTGAGCCCTGCCAAGTGACATAGGTAAACAGTACAGCTGACTCAGTAAAGTACAATACTCATTTATAGGCTTATCTTGATATATCTGCATTGGAATGCAATTTATACTATGGTAAAATATGAAGGAAAAACAATATTCTTTAGCACACTACATATTTCAAATCTACAATAAAATAAAGAAACAGTACATCTAAATCTATAATGGGTTGGGTCTTGGAAATGTTGAATGATTACTTTTGCTAATTACGTAGGCTGTAGTAACACTGCTTTACAAAACAGATTTCATAATACAACTACAACCTTTCTTTGTATGGAGTGGAAAAGAAAACATATGCTGAATGTAAAAATGATAACTGCCACTATAAGACAGCAGATACTTAATGTGGGCAGGAGAGCATGGAGTGATGAGGAGTGAGTAGTTTAGAAGGTTGATCTTCAGAACTCCGAATTACTGCAGCTTTGCAGATCTGAGTTACGACCAACCTGATTTCCAGTCACTACTCAGTCAGACTTTGAAACCACCAATTTTCCTGCTAGGATCATTTGACTATTCTCTCTTTCATGGCTAGAGTAAATGCAAGGACATAAAAAACACCACTTTCTTTTCTCAACAGGGACACTGTTATTCTGTGAGACCACCACAGTTCAAGCTCTTAGCTTTTGATGGATCCCTCTTTCATGTGTACAATAAGTGAGAGGTCAAGAAAACAACAGTTTTGAAAAAACAGGAACACTACTAAACATGTTAGTCAGAAAGACCAACATGCAAATACTAGTCTTTGTAAGGGAGGGTTAGAACCGGAGGGAAAGATGGAGGGAAGGGGGGAGTGCTTTACGAACAGGGGTTGCTGACAGCTGCAAGAATGGATACCTCTAACTGTAAAATACACTGCCATTTCTCATGCTCAGTCTATAGCCACTCATTGTAACATTGTGAAATTACCTGACAAATATGATTTTGGATCAATATTCTGTTGAAAATAACAAAAAACTCAGTCAGAGTAAACTCGTTGGCTACGAAATGTCTGAGTCTGACAAGCTCACATAACACTTGCCTCGAGCAGCAGGAGTCAACATGCCGGCACAAAATAATAATGATCTGTCACTTATACTGTATGTATGAAGTATGCAGAGCACTACTTGAAATAAATATATAAACAATCACATCTATGGAGGCTTTATGCTACCATGATTAAAATAACATTTGTTAAAAACAAGTGTTAAGAAGCCAAATGGATTTCGACATTAACTACAAGAAAGAACATAAATACTTCTGTTTTATTTTTTTAATTCAAAACTTTTACTGAATCACAGTTATATTTCTCACTGTTATTTTATATTTTACACAAAATCAAGCTACATTTTCTATTATCCTTATGGTATTCCATACAGTTGAGGGCACTGGAGAAGCAGTAGACACACTGGCTTCTTTTCTTGGACCCATGTCATGACTACATTACAGCACCATCAAGGATCAACACAGAAGGCATCTGAAAAACAAAACAAACAAAAAATATATATATATAAAAAATTAACAGCTGTTAATTATATAACTGCATGCACCAAAACTATTTCATCAAATTAGCGAGTTAGCATTCTGATAAGTAGTAGTAGGGATATCAATCAAATAATCGTGAGCGGGAGCACACAGTACACAAGCCGCACACACATCAGCACCGTTGCATGCAAACGTAACAGAAGGATTTAATGACTTGAGTTCATAAATTAAAAAATTTTAAAATCTCCAAAATGACACACGGATAATGTGTCAAACATAGTTAGAAGAAAATCAGACATCACAACAGATACGCTACACACTTTGAACAATACAGATAATTTTTATCACTGACTAACAAACACTGCTGCTTTAAAGGCCAACAGAATATAAAAATTTTCAGGACAGATTTTGGTGCTATGGTGTTTCTTCACCATAGAAGAAGAAAACATCCTAAAATTTCTTGGAGCTGCTACATTATCAAACCACTATAACTATATTAGACAACACAGAACATAGAAAATGTTAGCAGAAAAAAAGTCCAGCCACTCATCCAGTATGCCCTTCCCTGCCTTTCTCAAAGATTGAGCCGTCTGGACTTCAGGAGGGCTGACTAGCAAACAGGCTAGAAGGAGGGGTGGAGCAACAATTGGGAAACATCAAAACTGCCATCAGAGGCAACAAGCCTGTGTGCGAAGCAAATAAATGAATCAAAACAAAAGAAAAAGCCACTATGGGTCACAAAAAGAGGTGGCGGGGAAAGTCAGGGAGAAAAAAATAGCATTCAGGAAGTATAAGAAAACACAGAAGGAGCAGGACAGAGACCTGTGCCAGTTAAGACAGAAGGAAGCAGGGAGGGAAGAATAGCAAAGGCCCAAACTGAGGAAAAGATAGCCAACTCAATTAAGAAGGGGGATAAAATCTTTTATAGGTACATCAAGGAGTGTAGAAAGACAAAGGAAGGGATAGTGAGGCTGAATAGAATGAACAGTGGGTGGGCAGAGAGGGACAGTGACATAGCAGGGATACTGAATGAATATTTATGCTCAGTATTCACAAAAGAGGGGGAAGGGGAGGTGCCTAATCCAATTAAGAGAAGCATTCTTGATAGTGGGGTCGATCCAAGTCCTTTCACAGAAGAAAGGGTTCTGAAAGAACTCCTAAAACTGAAGGTGGATAAAGCAATGAGGCCTGATGGAATTCACCCCAGAATTCTAAAAGAATTAAGGGGAGAACTAGTGAAATCACTGACTACCCTTTTTAACAAATCATGGGAGGATGGTGTGGTACCTGAGGACTGGAGGAAGGCAGATGTGATTTCCCTTCACAAAAGTAGGATCAAGACAGAGACAGGAAACTACAGACCTGTCAGTTTGACCTCTGTGGTAGGGAAATTGATGGAATCACTGCTGAAGGGAAGAATTGTTGAGTACCTAGAGGCCAGTGGGGCACAGGACCCAAGGCAGTATGGGTTCACAGCGGGATGGTCATGTCAGACGAATCTAATTGATTTCTTTGATTGGGTGACCAAAGTAGTAGACCAGGGAGGGGCTGTGCACATGGCCTACCTAGACTTTAGCAAGGCATTTGACACAGTCACACACAAAAGATTAGTTGTCAGATTAACCAACCTGGGAGTGGGTCCCAGGGTGGTAGCCTGGGTAAAACATTGACTGGACAACAGGACACAGAAGGTAATTGTAAATGGAGTCCATTCTGAAGAAAGGGGGGTTACTAGTGGGGTACCGCAGGGTTCAGTACTGGGTCCAGTCCTTTTTAATGACTTTCTAAGTGACATTGCAGAGGGACTGGAAGGAAAAGTATGCCTCTTTGCAGATGACACAAAGATCTGCAACAGAGTTGATACACAAGGAAACGTGGAAAGGATGAGAAGGGACTTGGCAAGGTTGGAGGAATGATTGGAAGTATGGCAGCTTGGATTCAATGCAAAGAAGTGCAGAATAAGGCACCTGGGAAACAAAAACCCAGGAGAAGATTACACAATGGGGGGGTGGGTAGTAACAACAACAACAAAAATGGAAAGGGACCTGGGGGTAATCATATTAGATGACCTTAAGGTTAACAAACAATGTGAGAATGCAGTAGGGAGGGCTGGGGTATACTGGGATGTATAGGGAGAGACATCACCAGCAGAAAACAGAAAGTTGTTATCCCTCTGTACAGACAGTTGGTGAGACCCCACCTGGAGTACTGTGTCCAGTTCTGGAGACCCCATCTCCGCAAGGACATAGACAGGATAGAGGCAGTCCAGAGGAGGGCAACTAAAATGGTGCGGGATCTGCAAGAGAAGTCATACAAGGAAAGACTAAAGGAGTTTAATATGTATATCCTTGAAGAAAGGAGGGAGAGGGTGGACATGATAGAAACTTTTAAGTACCTCAGTGGAATTAACAAAGTCCAAGCGGGTAGCATCTTTTCAGAAAAAGAGATGTGCAAGAACAAGGGGACACAATTTAAAGATAGAGGGTGGGCGGTTCAGGGGCAATGTGAGGAAGTATTTTTTCACAGAGAGGGTGGTGGATGCATGGAACAGCTTTCCTGAGGAGGTTGTGGGGTCTAAAACTGTGGGAGAATTCAAAAATACACGGGACAGACATAAGGCAATTCTTGTGGGTGGTGATCAGAAATAGGCTGTTGGTTAACTAGGATCTGCAGATTATCCTGTAGGTAGGGAAATGGGCAGACTAGGTGGGCCAAATGGTCCTTATCTGCCATCAGAGTCTATGTTTCTATGTTTCTATGAGCCCCTATCAATCCCCATGTCCTCCACTCCCCCCGTTGTTCCCCATCACACTTTCCCCATATGCCTCTCCCATCCTTTCTTGAATCCTTTCACTGACTCATCAACAATGACTTCCAGCCTGGTCCACATAAGGATACACACACCTGTAGAGGGGTGCCTACATGGTCCAGAGGTGTACAGAGTTCCCACCCCATACATGCACATCCTCACTCTTTACTGCATGACCCACTTTACCTAATCCCATGCCACACACACCGCTACACAACCTGCTGGGTCAGGGTAGTCAAAGGGGCAGAGGCATGCATGCACCTGATTCAGATGGCAAACTCCACACTGCAGAGGTCTAGCAGAGCGGACCAAGGCTACATGGCCAGAGTGACTGTCATAGTGCTTACACACCCCTCTCTGTCCATACTTGGGCCCTGACTGACAATTGCTTTACCAGTCTCTCACCCTCAGAACATGTATGGAGGGCTGGGAGCCATACAGGCACAGTCAAGAGACTACTTTACAGTAATGGGTTTCTTTTCAGGGATATGGCAGTCCTTGGATAACTGCCATCTCATATATTGTAGTAAAATGAACACCAGGGCTCTTCTGGTCATTGATCTCCTGTGTAACTAGATATTGTCATCTGGCATGACCTGACACTGAACTGAATGGCAGCCTAGAACTTGAGCTCTTGAATCCCCATGTCTGAGTCCATCAATGTCCCCGTACAGATGATCCTCTGATTTTAAAAAGTGATTGAACTGATTGGATCTTTACTTACTGGTACAGTAGAAACTTTTTCTGGTGCTCTGAGCACTTGTATAGCTGTTTTCTTGACCTGTCTTGGGGTGACCTCTTACACCCTTTGGGGTACTGGCCCAGGGTTTCCCTTTGCAAGCCAGGTGGAGGGTTAGAGGAAGAAGGGTCCCATTGAGCAACTATCTGGATATTCGTCGGTACTGGGCATGTGAATTTGTGGCAGACCATCGTCCTCCCCCTCCCCAGAGGGAACGCTGACACAGTCATCATACTATCTAAGGGACCCGGTCAGGTACACAGAGGAAAGTGCATGCATTATTTTCAGTGGAGGGATGGAATGCCATGAGGAAGGAGGATGTAAGATAAATAAATGGCATCTGTTTTAGGATGCATATGGTTACAACAGTGAATGGGAGTGGAATACATCAGTACTCCATCATTTTGTAGTACGAGTTTAAGAGGACATGGCGTACAATTGCTGGTAGGAGAGGGGATCAAGAAGGTAACAGTGGGACTGAAAATATATCCATCTCTACTGTGGGATGCACTCTCACCCTCTCCCACCACTATAGAGAGATAAGTGCGTACCCAGTTCACATATAGAAATGCTCAGAAAACATAACACAGGAGCTTAGCTCTCCTCCCACACACTTTGGGGACCCGCTCGACAGACTCTGGGGTATGGACCGATATGTGGAGTGGATGAATCCAGGGAAATGGCAGTAAAACATGATTCCCACCCCATTGGTTGACTTGAGTGCTCATTCCCAAGGGGAGGGGACATGCTGTGAACATGTCAAGAAGTTGTAGTCTGTCATGAAAATGGCATAGCAAAGGGCTTTTTAGCCTCACATGAGGATCACAGTGACTTCACAAAGTTGTGAATGAAAGCTTACAGTACACACAGCAAGCCTATTGGTTGACAGGGTCTACCAATGGGCTTACAGGCATACTGTATGCTGTCATTCACTGACAGCTTGGCGGGCAGCTGTGGTGGTTTGCAGGTGGATTATGCAGTCTGTTGATGTTCTGCACATGCCGGGACGGGGGAGTAGGATGGGGTGGGGTGCCAGAGTGGGTGGGGGCCACTGGATCACCAGGAATTCTTCGGGATTCACTGAGCACAGCGATCAGGTTGGTGCAGGGTGGGGAGTACCAGTTTACACCAGGGGATTGTACTTTACTCCACTCTGGACTATGGGCAGGGAAGGAGGGGTTCACTAGACTGCCAGGGATTTGCACAGGGCAGTATTTCCTGATCAGGAGTCCACTGGACCACCAGGGATACTTTGGGCGTTTATATGACAATGTGATTGGGTCAGGGCCGGGTGGAACGATTCCACTAGACTACCAGAGATTTTTGTATTTTTTTTCAGGGCTACAGGCAGGAAGGGGGAGGAGGGAACCCATGGACTGCCAGGGTAGGCAGGCTGCCATGCTGCTGTCTGCAGTATGGCAGCCCTCCTGAGGGTGGACATCCACTTAAGTCTAGTGTTTGTAGACTTAACTTTTGGAGGCGCATCTTTGGACTTGCTCCCAAGATGCACTTCCAAAGTGGGTCATGAATAGGGATGTGCCCCATATGCATGGGCACACCCCCTCCAGATGTACCAAATACCATTAAAGGTCATGTGCAGCACATCACTTCCCTTTCAGAACTGCACTTGGGTGCAAGTCCAAGGTGCACTGGCACATCTCTTTTGTGAGTCTCCCACATTTTCTTTAACAACAGGCACCAACCTTATTAATACTTATTAGACTTTAGAGGTTTAAAATAAACAACACATATTACTAGGCACATTATAATTTTTCATCACTAAGAGTTAATAAGAGGAAAAATACCTCTATTTTTGAGAGACTTTGAGAAAGCTGTGGTGAAGCTTGTTTTGAGAACCAAAGCACAGGCTTACGTATCCATTGTTATGGCTGTATCATAACTTTTACTGAGAAAAAGTACTGTTTTAGATAAGTGCAGGTGCCACTGTTTGTGAGAAAAAATCTTGTTTTGTGCTAGCTGTTCTAGGAAAAGACTAACTGTTTTGAGAAAGAATTCTGTACACGTAGGCTATATGTGAAGTCTGCGTTCAGTCCAATGCTGGAAATAAGTTATGAAGGGGGACTAGCTTTTGTCCCACAGTTAATGCATCTTGACATCCCCCCTCCGCGTTAACCCTACTACCGTACGATTGTAAGTATAATTCTTGTACTTTGTGGTAGCTAGTCAAAGGTAACAGGGTATCATATAATGCAGTATAAAATGCATTAGCTATTCTGTGTTTGAGTGTATTTACTGTATAGTGGCTTAGTGAGATCTAAGAATGCTGTATTGACATCTGTGTTTGAGCTGTATAGCCCTGTATAAATAAATTTGGATTTTGTTACATCTTATAATTCTTGCAAGAATTCTGAAACTGTAAGTAAGCACTCAGATATAAATTATAGAATAATAATTACCAAATCCAACAGATATAATGACCCCTATGTCCCCCTCCTGGCTGGTGGAGCCTAGCTTCTCTCCTCCCAGGTAGTAGTTCTTTTTGGGATTGTTCCTGCCTAAGCGCATGACTTTGCATTTTTTAACATTGAATTTCGGCGGCTATGTTTCCAATCACTCCTTCAGTTTCTTCAGGTCTGAAGTCCTACTCCTCACACCCTCAGGGGAGTCCACTCTGTTGCAAATCTTCGCGTCATCAGCAAATAGACACACTTTAACTTCTAGCCCATTTTCAATGTCTGCTATGAACACATTGAAGAGTAGGAGACCCAGAACTGGACCCTGTGGTATCCTGCTGGTCACCTCACTCTTAGCTGAAAATGCCCTGTTTACCTGACTCCTCTATATTCTTCCTCTCAGCCAGCTACTCACCCACTCAACCACCTCCCTGCCCATCCCCATGTGATCCAGCTTCCTTACCAGCCTTCTGTGTGGAACAGAGTCGAAGGCTTTGCTAAAGTCCAGATAGATGACACCTGCCACCACTCCCTGATCTGCTATCCTTGTAACCCAGTCGAGGAAGCCAACCAGGTTAGTTTGTCAAGACCTTCCTGCTGTGAACCCATGCTGTTTGGGGTATTGCTGCTCACTGGATTCCAGATACGTTATGATTCTCTGGTTGAATAGTGTCTCCATCAACTTCTTTACCACTGATATGAGGCTTACCAGACATTGATTGCCAGTCTCCTACCTGCTCCCTGCTTTGTGGAGCAGGACCACTGTTGCCCTTTTCTGGTATGGTCCCCTCTCTAGTGATTTGGTGAATAGTTCTGCTAGGGGTGCTGCTAGTACATTATCCAACTCCCTGAGAACTCTAAGACGAATCCCATCTGGTCCCATGGCCTTGTCCATCTTGATTTTATTTAAAGCTTCCAAGACTTGAGCCTCTGTGAAGGGGCTTGTGTCAACCCCAGGTCCCTGGGTGTTGCTGCCAAGCAGACTTGACCCATTTCCTGTGTTCTGTTTGGTGAACACAGAACAGAAGTACTGGTTTAAGATTTCTACTTTCTCGCGACCTTTTTCTACCAGTTTCCCTCCAGTATCTGCTAGTCTAACTATTGGTTGGGAGCACTCCCTTGCTCTATAACAGACAAAATAGTTTCTCTATGTCCACTGCTCCTTTTTCAACTGTGCTACTTGCTTGAACATTTTATATCTTTGCCACATTGTTTTAGTAGACCAGAAGTGGTAAGAAACAGAAATACAGAAATCTGCCAGCAGAAAAGGACCCTATGGCCCGTCCAGTCAGCCTGACCCCCCCCTTGTCTAGTCCATCTTACCCCCACTGTCCCATACCTTTGTCCTTTTATTTAGCCTCATGTAGCTGTACCAAGCCCTTTTGAATTTGTCCACTGAATCCACCTCCACAACAGAGTCTGGAAGCCTATTCCATGGTCCCACAACCCTCTCTGTGAAGAACTGCCCTCTTACATCTCCTCTAAATCTACCTCCCCTCCAACTTGAATGCATGTCCCCTAGTGGATTTTTTCTCACTCATCCTGGAAATGCTACATTCCCTCATTCTGTTTATTCTGTTCAGATATTTGAAGGTTTCTACCACATCCCCCCTTTCCCTCCTCATCTCTAGTGTGTACACGTTTAGTTCTTTTAGCAGTTCCTCGTATAACCTCCTGAGTAGCCATTGAATCATCTTGGTTGCTGTCCTCTGGACCCTCTCCAGCCTGTCCCTGTCATCCTGTAAGTGTCGCTTCCAGAACTGGACCCCGTATTCTAGCTGTGGTCTGACCATAGTTTTGTATTGTGGCATGATCACCTCCTTTTTCCTGCTTGTAAAGCCCCCTTCCTATGCATGCCAACATTCTGATTGCCTTCCCCACTGCCATATCACATTAATTCCTAACATCAGGTTATCTGAAATTGTGATTTCCAGGTCCCGTTCCTGCTCTGTAGCCTCCAGTCCTGTCCCCCCCCCACCCCGAGCCAGTATCTTGCCCTTGGATTTTTATACTCTCTGTGCATAATTTAAAATTATTTTGTATTGAACTGTAGTTGCCACTTCCCGGACCACTCCTCCAACCTGGCCAGATGCTCCCTCATTTTCTTCACACCCCCCAGTGTGTCCACCGTTTTACAGACCTTTGTGTCATCTATGAACAGACACACCTTCCCATACAGGCCTTCTGAAATGTCCCCAGTGTATATGATAAACAGTATGGATCCCAGCACGGACCCCTGAGGAACCCACTCATCACCCCACATTTCTTTGAGTGCACCCCATTTACTACCACCCCTCTTCCCCCAGCCAATTCTCCACCCAATTTATTATTTTGCTCCCCACCCCAAGCTGCCCCTTATGAAAATGAAATATATTATAAATATATTATTAACAATATATCTATTTATAGTGAAATATATTCCAATCTACTTGTTTTATAATTTACTGTGATGTATTGGAAAATCAATATATCAATCAATCAATCAATCTTTATTTTATCAGGTGAAACACCATTGAGTAATACTCATTTATAAGATGGACCTGGGTATGTTACAAGACACTACAAAAAGACAAGGAATTCATAAAGTAGTACATGAAGTAGCACAGACAATACATAATGTATCAGGTGGAGCAAGATATGTACATATTTCAATGTATTTTAAAATTTGCAAATATATTACAATGTACTCTAAATACACACATTATTGCCACTTTAGTATACTAAGTATATTGCAAAATATATTAATTAAATTCCAAATATATTGAAAGAAGGATGATAAATATATGTTATTAGTATATTGCCAATATATTTATAAATACTAATATATTTTTTTATATTTCAAATGTTATTTCCTATATTTACAAATATATATAATATACACATGTAATAGATATTACTATAACTATTAACTTACTCAGACAAAAAAAGGAAAGTATTTATGATTTACACATACCTCTACCTATACAACTGGAGTTCACAATGTTAGTAATCATGGAAATATTTACATTGGAATTATTGTTTTACAGTGCAGCTTTATCTCAAACATACATTTTTTACATTTATACTTACACATGGGACTTGTCCCACATGCTTATGCTTGTTAGAGGCTCAGACTGGTATTAATGCCATCCCATTTTGTTTCACTTTTATGTTAGGGTGAGATTTTACATGTACTTGCTTTATAATTTGTACATTTCTTTTCAGTCAGTAAGCTAATGTTGTATACTCAAAATCATTGTAAAACTTGAAATTATCATGATTTTGGCTGATAAACTATGCTTTTGAAATATGCAAATTAATTCTGCAAATATACACATGGGCCCAGATATTCAAAAGGGTTGCGCATGGTGCAACAGTGTTGCACCATGCGAAACCCACTGATGCGCCCTGGCACAATATTCAAAAGGGGAAAGTGCATGGCACAAATCCCTATGTGCCGGAGCGCATCAGTATTGTATGCTGGTGCAGGTAGGGCGGGGCGTGCCCATGCATACTCTGCAAAGCCCGATATTCAGCCCGGGATGTGCAGAGCCATGCATGTGCAACCCCTACCTGCGCCAGCACAAAGTTGATCCAAAAAAAAAGGAACTATGGATGGCCACCCACAGGTGAGCTGCCGCATTGCAGGGCGCAATATGGCAGCTGCCAACTGTGGGTGGCCACCCGAGCTCCAGCTGCACCTCCGTGGTGGTGGTGCCCCCCATGCCCGATTGTGAGCATCAATAAAAAAGATTTATCCCAAATCCCTGGTGGTCCAGTGGACCTATCTGCCCGATCGTGGGCTGAGTAAATAAATGAGAAATCCAATATCCTTGGTGGTCCAGTGGACCTGTGTGCCTGATCGCGAGCTGCAGTAGAATTAATGATAATTCCAATATCCCTGGTGGTCCAGTGGACCGCTGCCCACCTGATCACGGGTTGAGTAAATAAATAAATCCCTATCATCTCTGGTGGTGCAGTGGACCTGTCCGCCTGATCACGGGCTGAGTAAATAAAAAAAATCATCAATATCCCTGGTGGTCCAGTGGACCTGCCCGCCCGATCACGGGCTAAGTAAATGAATAAAACCATCAATATACCTGGTGGTCCAGTGGACCTGCCCACCCAATCATGGGCTGAGTAAATAAATAAAATCCCTGTCATCCCTGGTGGTCCAGTGGACCTGCCCGCCTGATTGCGGGCTGAGTAAATAAATAAGAATCATCAATATCCTTGGTGGTCCAGTGGACCCCCCCCACCCCACCTGCCCACTCAATCTCACTTCCCCAACCCCCCCCATCAGCGGCAGGCAGCAACACCCCACCCACCTGCCGCCTCCACTGCCTGCCAACTGACACCGCTGGTAGGCTGTATGCCCATTGGTCCACTGTGATCCACAGAATAATATTCCATGAAACAGCATTTTTCCCCAGAAAATTATTCCACAACAATTTCCATGTTAAACATTGAGATCCACCAAATAATATTCAACAGAACAGGAATTTTTTCCATGGAAATCTGCAACTATTTTCTGCCGTAGAATTCCAACATTCTGTTTCTGGTGAAATTTGGTGGAATTTCTGTAGAATTTCATAAATTCTGCAGAATTGCATTCTGTCAGAATTAAAAAAAATTCCACACAGCACTACTTCTTTGTGGATTATACCCCAGGAATGTCAAGGGAAAATGGAAGTACTACCTATACCAAGTGCTGACTGCTATGGCATCCAAGGCTGTGACACAGTTATGGCTTCAGCTATCCCTCCCTTCAACAACTATTGAGGGGTGTAAGCACAACTGTTAACAAATCCTGCATATGGAGTGGCTTACTGCAAAGTTGAGACTTAAGGTAGAGAAGGCTCATGCCTATTCATGGAGAAGGCTAAAGCCTATTGGTTACCCTTTTTAATTATTTGAAGGCTGTAGAGGATATCATAACCCTAGATCAAACTGCTAATATCCCTTAACTAAAAGTAGGTATAAAAGCAAATTGATTAATATAATGATTCCCTAGCTCCACACAGGTTGTACTTTTATGGTTCAACATGTGCTGTAACCTGCCTTGTGAATTTTTCTCATAAGTTTGCTATTTTCTTTTATGACTTTGTATCTGTCTGGTTGACCAAATGTATAAAACTCACTTGCTTTTGATGCTTGCTGCTTATTCCCCTTTTTTCCTCCTTGTGCCCTTACTCTCAGTTACCCTTAGAAGATGGGGTGGAGACCTAACAGTGTGGGCATACTCAGGCTATCAAAATATACCTTGCACAAAGACTTTGGACTTAGTAGGACAGTCTGAGGCCCCCCATCAGAGGGCTCCCTTTTCCTATTCCCTACCCCTTCAGTACTGTCTGGTTGTATTGTAGATTATTGTCTCATGTATATGTTTTGTTGTCGTAAAATTGGAAAAAGTTCAATAAACTTTAATTAAAAAATAAAGAGAGAAAGAGTGAGTATTGGCAAGATGATGGACATAGGCTGACTCATCAAAAAGAGACTACAGAGTCATAGACGTAGCTCAGTTCATCAACGCCGGAATGGACAGGACGTGCATAGTGTTTACACTGAGCTTTATTTAAAATGCATCTGCCCTGCCAGCCTTTGTTCCTTCATGCCAGCAGCATTAACACATATGTGACATTAGGACTACTGCTGCAATGTTCCTTAGCTGTGTAATACTGCAGCACTTACAATGGCGTCAATACTGTCACACATCTGAGGAATATTGCAGCAGTATGGCTTCTTACATTTTTCATCCCAAGCACAATTGAGCCCATACCTGCTGAGCCATGCAGTAGCCCTGTATGCATATCAGAGACTTACACATCATCCAATATGTGGGTGTTATACTGTAGTATACCCTGCTACCTGTATATTGGCATATGCACTCATAGACCAGTATGGTACATAGCACAGAGCAACCAATATCATAGTCCTACATATTCATTCTTCCTGTCATGTCCTTTAATGCAACCTGCCTGGTCAGTTTTCATTCAGCAATACTGCACAATATATGCACGCTCACATAGCAGTGTGAATTTAGGTATCACACATTGGACAGTTACGTCTATGGTACTACACACTGGCACTGCTATCTATGAGTCATATGACTATGACACAGCCAGCTTACCTTATATGTGTTGCTGTGGGAGCTACCCAGAGTTCCTATATGGTTCCACTGGGATCCATGAACAGCACAAGGTACACTTACTGGGTGAGATTCTGGTATTTCTTATACTCCCCCATTTGTCCTGGGGCTAGAGTTTCCAGGAGCGGGGGACAATGGCAGCCTGTGTCAAACCCTGCCTGTATACTGCTCCACTTGTGGCAACTCCAGGAACTTCATGGACAGACTGGATGGGCCTTGAAGTCCTTATTTGCCATCAACTTCTATGTTTCTAACTTTGGTGCCAGGATTCCTGTTTACCAGTGTCTGGTGCAGAGTCTCTGGCACACCTGAAGTTTACTGCAGGTGGGGATTCAGCGTAATGTGCACTGATCTCAGAGTCATTAGAAAATCAGGCCCCTTGCTTTTATCTTGTACCTGGTTTTTAATTATTTGAGCTGGATACAATACCAGAGGTTTTGGTGGGAAAAAAAGTGTCCCAGGTGAGACAGGGGTTCAGAATGTGCAGGAAGTACAGGTTGCTACTGATTTGTTTTGTGAGGAAACCTTTGTAAAGCATTTGAAACATCTGAAATATTGCCTATTCATCTGACCATTCTTTTTTATGTTGTGCATTTAAGAATACTATTTTTATTAATTTTTAATTTTTTCTTTGAAATCAAAACCGCCAATGTGGGTCGTATGACTGACACAGCCTATTAGTGTGGACACCTCTACATTCAGGTAATAATAAGCTCTTGGTAAGGAAGTGCAGAATGCTGGTTTATTTATTTAGTTTATTTTTGTTAACCAGGTAGGGTGCACTGACAAACATTTGTATATTTTCAAGCACGATCTGGGAGAGTACAACCAGTAAATAAAATGTATAACAATGACAGCGTAGAAAAATAATTCAACAGGGTAGTATACAAGGTACAAATAGGGGTACAATCAAATAAGCATCATTATATACAAAGTGCATGAGTACTATACACATAGGCAACTGGTTTATCATAATACAAGGACAAGGATTAGAAGCAGGTGCATATTGCCAACTGTAGTAAATGGGAGCGTTATCAAGCAGAAAGCAACTACCCAAGGAGAAAGGAATCTTTTTTTGCAGTATAATAGTTTTTTTTTTTTTAATGTAAGCAAACTTTAACACTCTGTAGCTCTTAAAAGGCATTAAAGAAAATACTTGACAACTAAATTTGTAAGTTAATTATTTGTTCATTATTACATTTTGGCTTTCATATGCAAAGCAGTAATCTGGGAATGCAAGAGGGCCCTATGGGGACTTTAGCAGAAATCTGGCATATACAGAAGTATATTACTCCCGTTTATTTCCCTGCCTTAGATATTAATGCAGAGCTGAAATGTAAGTTATTTCTTGCATTATATTTTAAAGGCAAAAGATTGATAGCATTTTTTAAAAGAGCTTTTGGGGTCACTGAACCTCAAACTCAATTTTAGAAACGTTCTTATGTGTAACTGGTATTTAAGGAATCCTTAGATTTAGATTCTGTTATGCTAGCAACTGGCAGCATTTAAGTGCACACACAATCCTGCTTGTCTCTTTTTATCTTTAATGTTTTATTAACTGTAGGGTGAAGACATTGAATTTTAATATTGTGATTGAGCAAACACTGCACTGAACCTGGATATCCTATACCCTATGGTGTGGAATGAAGGCTCAGGATAGTAAGGACATTGTACAAAAAGTGCTTAATACATGGGCATTTTGATATTCTTTAAGATGAATGATGATATTAAAAGGATTTTTGCACATTGAACTAAACATACAAGTATATAGTTATGGACTTTTTTAATGTTTTATAATGTTTTGCTCTAAAAGCAGGATTCTGGTTATGGATTCACTTACCTTACTCCATTGGATTCTGTACTGAATTCATTATATAAACAAATGTTAAAGTTGTCTAAAGGAACACCTAACTCCTTGGTTAGAACTCAGCTAGGACAAATACATGTTATATATGCAGTACAGATTAGACCAATAGATTTTTGAATAAAAATACTCCTACAACCCTCAGGGTCAATTTTATCAGACTGTTTTGAAGAAGAAAAAAGATGCCTATTCAAAGAAATTATAAAGATTTATGGCTAGCTAATATTTATAAGCTACTAAGCATATATAACATTGCTTATCTTAAGATTTTGGCAGACTGAGGCATAATGATAAATTATTCTTATACAAAATATATCACTAGAGTAAAGGGACACTGTCAACCTGTTTTTCATCATATTATTCCTAGTTAAAAACCTACATTTTATTATCCCCCCCAACTCTATTTATTCTCCCCTACCAATTAGCCTCTCTCCAGCATGGCCTCTTAGTGTGCTGGCTCTGCCCATTGAACTTGAAGCCCAGATGTCTGACTCTGGTTGGGGAGACCCCCACTCCCTGTGCAGCCTTGCCCTATCCTTTCGGATCTGAGTCCCCCAGGGAAGGATCACTGTACTCCTTCCTGGCACTCTATCTATAGTGCTGGAGGTATCTTCTCTAAAATTTATTGATGTTGCTGTTTGTTTTGTCTGTCTCCTTGTTTAGTAGAACTGAAATGCATGCTAATGTACATTTATAAACAGCCTTGTTTTGTTTACAGTCTTGGATCTGCTCTTACTGCATTCTTCCTGAGAATTAATAACACACCCAAACAGTGCAGTCACTCATGGGCAGTAGCTTCCTAAGCTCCCACTGCATCATGAGAGGCTAAACTGTGTTGTGGATGATTCCAAGTCCAGGAAAGATGCAGTTGGGCTGATAAAAGAATGTAAACAAACCTGTTTTGGTGTGGTAACACCAGTATGGTGGGCAGTCTGTTTTTCACATTTTAAAAGAAAAACAAGAGTCAGAATCAAACTACCAGCTACATCAGCAGTCTTTTATAGAATGTTGGCAATCATAAAATGTGTTTTTTATGGCTGCAGTGGGAGGAGCATGCAGACATTTTGCATGTACAAAAGAAGTGATGTCATGTTTTCTGTCCATGGAACTGACTGAAGATGTAAGTAGTCTCCTCCACCTTACCCTCCTCCAAGAAATGTTTTCTGCCCTCAAATAAATACACTTTCATGTTAGTCAATGGTTGCATGGCACAATTTTCTTTCTTAAATGGGAGGTACAAGAACTGGAACCTGAGCAGTGGGAAGCAGCATTCATTTTTTTTGGGGGGGTAAGATCCACCCCCACCTTCACCCAAGAAGCTCGTAAAGATCCACTCCCACCTTTTTTTTGGTTCATGTGGGAGGGGCATGAGGTGGATCTATCATGTTGGAACAAATGACTATCAGAGCTGCCTGGGGAAGTAATTAATTAGTGTCTGAAACTGCATCTAGACATGCCTCCCCCAACACACATATAGACATCATGCATTTTTAACTCTAAGCATGTCAATATTTGGCTCTAACAGTATGAGTAAGTTGGGCATATAAATAAAAAAAAAGGATCAAGCAGGAGCCTTTTCCTTTATCACATACATGCAGACACAAGGTCAGAAATCCTGTATGGCAAGTTCATTATATGGATGTTTTCCACGTCAAACAGAAATTTTGTTAATGTCATATCTGTAGCATCATTTGTAGCCTATAAATGACAGGTTTTAATTCAGAAATCCAGCCTTGATAAATTTGTTTTTTTAGCAGTTCTGTGAAATTTATGTCTCTCTCATGTAAGAGTGCATAGCACAGAAACAAAAGGGATTTTGTAATTGATTGTTCTTTGCATGAGAAGTGGGCATGACAGTGGCATGCAAGAGTGAAGTCTAAATTGTTTTTTGGCCATTCTGGGATCTGAAGTTTAATAGTAATGTGTGAAGAGAATAAAGTCTTGTATTTTGTGCGTTTGAATAGGTTTAGTGCTTTAAAGTCAAAAGACCTAAATATATATGCATTGTGTCATGGGCACCTGAAAAGGAAGGCGATACTACTGAAATAAATGCTATTCTGATTATTTAATTTTTTTTATGTATAAGATTTTAAGTGTAGTTCTGCCTAGGTCACAGACACATAAGCTATAAAAAGTACATTTAAGGATGAATGTATTAGTCAAAGCTTGTAGTAGCAAAATAAAGCAAGAAAAATAATATATTGTGTGTTATTTTCTTTCAATTTTTTAACCAGGAGTGGCACACTAAGCTGAAAGCTTGTTTACAGGGACAACCTGGGAGCACATGGAAGTTAAGTGACTTGCTCAGGGTCACCCAGTATGCAAGTGGGAGCTGTAGGATTCAAACCCAGATCTCCAGGTTTGTAGCTCAGAACCATAAACCACTAAAGGAATAATGCATGACAAGGTGTGTGTCATGCTGGGATAATGCCAAACCTGGGCAGGTCGGGCACAAGGCCACAGGCCGAGTGTGTCCAATGCCCCAGGAGTGTCCTTACCCCAAAACGACACACACCCTGGAGTGCATTATTCCTATTATGCAATGGCTTGTTGTTATATATAAAATAAAAAAAATAATTTAAAAGAATGTTTTTATTAGTGTGGAAAAATATTTTTGTTTCTTATGAGGAGGTCATTCTAATGAACATCTACATTGGTTCACAGTGCTAAGACTAGACCCGTTGCATTATGCTAGGGTAACGCCATGGGTCCAGCTCCAAACTGACCAATTACAGTCCAAGATTCTTTCTTGCCATTGTATAATGTGCTATACTGCCTCCCTAGTTATGGCAATCATCTGTTTTATGGTTCATGATGTTGGTGTAGTAAGCAGCATTACATTGCATAGCTGTTGTAAAATGTCAATAAGTAGGTCATGCAACAGATGTGCTGAGCAGTTACTGAAGCAAGAAATGTATTTAGGATAGTAAAATATTCCTGATAAATGTGTGACATTTGCATCTCAATTTTAAGGATGTCCTTATGGGGTGTCAAAGTACAATATAAAGTAGTTACAGTTTTCAAATTGTCTGAATAATTGCTTTGTACTACCACTGTTACTAAATTTAAATTATTCTATGAAGGAAGTTGTTGATGTAACTGTCTGTAAATGTATTAAAAACATTTACTTGTCCTTATAATGTAATGCATTAAATGCTGTTGCTAGGTTAAGAAGTCACATAACAGCAATAGAGATGAAAACAATGGGATGCATAGGGATTTGAAAAAAGTATACATTAGCACGAGCAGCGTTGAGACCACCAATTTTTTTATAGTTTCACTCTGGATTTTCAACATTACCATTTTTTTAAACCTCCTCATAAACAGTACAGTTGTCATTTTTTACATCCTATTCAACATGTGTTTTTGTACCTGTGGTACCAAATGGTACAGTCCCTGTGCAAAATCACCTTTTGGCTAATGAACTGATAGTGTCACTGTTCATGTGGTGGGGTCTCAAAAAGCCCATGCTGAAAACTTGGAGTGAAAATACCAAGAAACGCGCACGGCATTAGGGTTTCTGACCATAACATCCTGCCCTGTAGGGACTGACAGGCATCAGGGGAGTGACTTGGGATTGTCAACAGTAATGCTCTTGCCATTCCACCCCCATCCCTACCCTGCAGCCAGTGACAGGTATCGAGGTGTGCCTTTGACTCTTCAGCCCCAAAGTTCACTCCGTTCTCTTATACTGTACCCATTTCAGTGTAGTTCCTTATGGAATGGGGTGAGTGTAAAGTCTGAACATCCCAAGGCACACCTCGAAACTTGTCTGTGTCTGCATGGTAGGGTGAGGTAAAATGGCATGAGCGATATGGGCAATGACCCAAAGGCACACCCTAATACCTGACCATGTCTGTGGGGTGGGGGTGGGGTTGGCATCACTTCAATACTTCACTGCAGAGCCAGCCCAGTGGCACTGAGGGTTGAGGTGCTGGACGCCACACCTCATGCCACACCAGCTACCAGGGTTTGGGAACAAGCCTGGGTCACCGCGGGTTGGCAGGGGAGAGAGAGGATCGAGCATCTGGAGGACTGCTCTTCTCTCTCTGGGGAGTATTTCAGGGCTAGTTCGGCTGCCTAGTGACTCCTGGTGGAGACTGAGAGTACTTCAGGCATGCCAGCTGAACTGTAGAGGGAAGGGAGTGTGGCAGACGTCAGCAGGGTAGCTGTGCACAGACGTCATTGCACACCACACTCCATGGGGGAAAGCACGCAATAAGGAAAAATCCCTCCCGATGGTGTGGAGATGAAGGGGGCTCCAGAGGCAGGATGCACATCCCATCGCCGGCCCACTTCCACTACGGTGATCTCCAGGCTGACCCGTCGATCCAGGTAAGGCTCTCTCTAATTACAGATAAGGCCACAGGGAGAAGTGGTCCCAGCCTGGGGGGTGATCCGAGGCACTAGAGTCTGCCTGGTCAATGGGGGGGATCACTATGGATCTGGGGTTCAGGCCGGGAGTAGCAATCCTCACCGCCTGAGCACCCTGGAAGGATTCCTGTTAGAGGGAACACATAAAGAAACACTACAAAAAAAAAATACTTCACTGCCATTCCTATTCTGCCTGTCTGTCTGTCTGTCACTTTCTCTCTCTCTCTCTCCTCTCTTATATATATATATATATATATATATATATATATATATATATATATATAGTCTATAGCCCAGATATGTGAGGGTGGCATGGTGCAACAGTGTTGCACCATGCACAACCCACTGATTCACCCCGATGTGATATTCAAATGGGAAAAGTACGCGGCACAAATCCCGATGCGCCGGAGCACATCAGTAATGTATGCAGGTGCAGGTGGGGGGGCATGCCCATGCATACCCTGCACAGCCCGATATTCAGCCCGGGATGTGTAGAGCCATGCATGTGCAACCCCTACCTGTGCCAGCATAAAGTTGATCCAAAAAAAAATGAACAACGGATGTCCACCCACAGGTGAGCTGCCACATTGCAGGGTGCAACATGGCAGCTGCCACCTGTGGGTGGCCACCCGAGCTCTGGCTGCACCTCCGTGGTGGCGCCCCCCATGCTCGATTGTGGGCATCAGTAAAAAATAATCCAAACTCCCTGGTGGTCCAGTGGACTGCTGCCCGCCCGATCGCGGGCTCAGTAAATAAAGTATAAATCCCCTAATCCCTGGTGGTCCAGTGGACCTTTCTGCCCGCCCAATCATGGGCTCAGTAAATAAAGTAGAAATTCTCTAATCCCTGGTGGTCCAGTGGACCCACACACCAGGATCTGATGGCCCCTTCTGCCCTTCCCCAGACTTGTGTTGCCACTACTAACTGCCAGTGCTACCCACTGGACTTCCACCTGGTGGGAACGGGACTACAGCAGAGCAGGCATCCACCTCTATGGAGGGGAGAGCCATAGCTCAATCCTGTTCCAATTCCTCCCTTGAGCTGGCACCCCAGTGGCCCGAGGTCATTCCCGAACCCAGGTCACCAGCATGGCACGAGGTAAGGCACCAGTGTCTCAGCCCTCAGCACCACCTGGCCAGCTCATTGGATCTCCCTTTTAGTGCTGAAAACCTGTATATACTGAAAAAACTTGTCTTTCTTATGGGTGTGATAAAAATCAGAAAGCAGCACATCCAGGCACTCAATATTGCATAGTCTTACATTCTTAAATGTCAATACATAATGAGTGGACATTGTGACTGAATCTTTTCTACAAGTCCTATATTGAACTTTTCACTCTCTCAACAGAGAATAGGCATTAAAGGTAACAAAGGCATTGTGAGGGGTGTAGGTATCCAGACCTGAATCTTACAATTGCCTATTTACTCTCAAACAGAATAGCATGTCTGTTCTGCAATGATACACTGTCCACCCCTTTTATGTACAGTATGTAATTTAATAAGTTGCATGGTTTTGGTTATAAAATCTATTCTGAAGCAGCCCTGTATCTATCCTCATTAACACAATCTATATAAGAATTTGCTTACTTTTTCTAATTGTAAAATGGGGTATAACGGAATAACAGTCAAATGATTTTTCTTGCTCCAGCGTAATGTCAATCTGTAAATTTACTATGTCATTCATGTCAGATTCACACTCTGCTAATACATTTTTAATATGTTTTAAGTGTAAAATTTCTCTGTACTTTATATGATGGTTGCTTATCTTACTGATTGTGTAATGGCAATCGCTGATCAATAAAGGTTACTACTACTTTCATGCTTTTGGATTTATGACTGCTGTATGTATTTACAGGTTTCTTATTTTTTTCTTGTAGATAGCGATCATAACTCTATATTGAGTTCTGTTTTATATTTTAGAATTTTTATATTTGTTTCTTTTTCTTTCTATTAATTGATGGCTTTTAAAATAAAAAAAATAAAACAATACACTATAAAATGAATACTAGAAGTGGAAAAGTGATAAAAACTACTAGGGAGGGTGTGATAAAACAGACCAGCCAAAAATTGAGTAAAAATAAGCTAATGATTGGTAAACTAGTAGACAATGAATAAAAAAATGATTTCTACACTAATGACTATGATTGATTAAAGCCTTAAAAAAAATAAAGTATCAGTGATAGAAAGTGGATTGGTAAAGTACGTACTTGTTAATACTGGTAATATACACTGTATACTCCAGTAGGAAAAAAGAAAGAAAAAGACCAATAAAAATTAAAAAGGCAAACAAAATGTAACATAAAATTATAACATCAGCCCAGAGTCAGAACAAACTACCTTAGATAGATTTTTAGCATTTCAGAAATTTGTTTGAAGAAACGATTATTGCCATTACTGGGAAAATGCCTTCTCCAAAAGCAGTGATCAAAGACTGTAATAGAATATCTAAGGAAACTAATCAGGCAACATGTTCAAAAATAACACACATTTCCATACCAAGAGAATTAATAGAACTTTTTTCTCCAAGTAAGGATATTCAAAGAAGCAAATTTGATTTGTTTAGTCCATTATCTATTCCTTTTCTGAATCAGTTTTCTCAAATCAGGTTAGTGCAACAATGTAGACTCCTGGGAGGCAGTCTAACATCTCAGATTCCTGAGATTAAAACTCTGTTCATGTAGTGGAAACTCTAAATAGACAAGTACATAATGAAACCTTTGACCAAGATATCTGTTCATGCTAACCTACCAATGTATCAAAAGATACCATTAAAGCACCTGGATTCCCACATATGGCCGATATGCTTTTAATGGAAATGTTAACAATAAGAACTGAAACTGACATCATGAAGGAGCAATTAGTATACAACACATTTTTGTTAGAAAATGTATTTGCAGTAGCAGACATACCCCTGAAAATAGACCCTGAAAGTTTTGCAGTTTCTTCAATGGATGTTTCACCAGTAAAACAAAACAAAATAAGAAGAACAAAGTGAAAAAGGCAAAGCAGAAAAAAAGAAGGAAGCTAAAACTGGAATGGCAAAAGACTCAGCAATAAATAATCATTGTGAAAAAGAGATGGAGGATCAAGCATTATGTCCAATGAAACAGACTGAATCAAACATCAATCCAGTAAGAGCAGAGATCAGAGAACTTGAACCAGATATAGTTCAGCCATGTTCTTATGAATCTGTACAGGAAGGGGTTAACACTATTCTATAAGACCTCACAGGCAATGAAGCAGTGCCTAGAATACCAGGGATATATCAGAAGGATACAGAGACTAAGGACAGTATTAGGGAACTGATTGAATATCTTTTGAATGCTTGGTTAGGAATAAGGGGTAGTAAAAATAATGTTTTAATGGCTATACGAGATGAAAAACATGAGGAAAAATGTTTTTGTCCTTTTATAAGACATGGAACTTGCTAAACAGACTTGGAGTAAGTTCAACAGTCTGTCTGAACTACACTTAAAAGTTGACTCACCAATAACTTGAAATGTCTCTGAGTCTTAACGTAAGGGAGAGCATAAAAGCTTCAGAGACACAGGGAATACAGGGATGGGTGGAGGTACTGTGGGTTGCCTTAGAGACAGGGACTGGAACTGCTATTCACACTGGTGTACTCTACAGGCCTCTGGCATGGAGGTGGGGACAGATAAGATACTGGTGGATGTCATCCAAAAGATGGCAGCCAGGGGGGCAGGTGCTGCTGGTGGAGGACTTCAATCTGCTGGATGTGAATTGGAGCATCGCAGCTGCAGCTTCAACTAGGAGTAGAAACATCCTGGACTCCTTGCAGGGGGAATTCCTCAGGTAACTAGTAAGACAGCCCACTCATAAGGGAGCAATATTGGACCTTGTGCTCACCAATGATGACAATGTTGTAGACGTCACAGTATACGGCTACCTGGGGAACAGCAGTCACCATAGAGTGTGGTTTAATATAAATATGTTGACAGAACTGAATCACACAAAGGCAAGGGTCCTGGACTTCAGGAGGGCCGACTTTACAAAGAGGGGGGAAGGCCCCAGGGATGCCCTGGCAGAGGGGGAGGACAAGGGTGGAGTTGAGGTACAGCGGGTTGACCTAAAAGGAGCCATAGGGAAGGCAACAAATCTCTGCATCAGGCAAGTAAACAAAAAGTAAGAGGAAAAAGAGACCATTATGGTTCTCAAAAGAAGTGGATGGGAAGGTAAGGGCACAAAAGTCAGCATTCATAAAGTGTAAGGAGACACAGTGGGAAGAGGATATGGAGGTATATCACAAGAAGCAGAGGGAGGCAGGGAAAGCAATCAGGAGTGCAAAAGCACAAATAGAGAAGAAAATAGCCCAGGCAGTAAAGAAAGGGGATAAGACATTTTTCAGGTATGTAAGTGAAAGGAGATAAACCAGGGAAAGGATTGTAAGGCTAAGGAGGGAGGGAGAGGAGTGTGTGGAGCGGGACCAGGAAAAAGCAGACATCGTGAGCAAATATTTTTGTTCAGTGTTCACAGCAGAAGGGGAAGGTGAGGGACCACAGATAAGTGACAGGAGCATCAAAGGAAGGGAGGTGGGCACTAGTCCAGTCACAGAGAAGAGAGTCCAGAAGGAACATGCAAATCTGAGCGTGGACAAGGCAATGGGGCCAGATGGGATACATCCAAGGATATTGAAGGAGCTCAGAGGCTGCACCTCTGATAGTCCTGTTCAACCACTCTCTGGAGATGGGAGTGGTACCGGAGGACTGGAGGAGAACAGATGTAGTCCCACTTCACAAATGTGGTATCACGGAGGAAGCTGGCAATTATAAGCCAGTCATCTTGACTTCAGTGGTGGGGAAATGAATGGAATCACTGCTGAAGGAAAGGATTGTAGAATATCTTGAAACCAGCAGCTTACAGGATCCAAGGCAGCATGGATTCACTGGGGGGAGGTCATGTCAAACAAATCTGAAAAATTTCTTTGACTGGGTGACTAGGGAAGTAGATCAGGGGGAGCAGTGGATGTGGCCTACCTAGATTTCAGGGTATCCCATGTACAGGATGTCGTTGGGTATGGGCACTCACCCTCTTTCTCCTTAGCCGTGGCTACAGGAGGGCATACCCTGCCCTTGAGCACTTTCCCTATGACTACAAACAAAGGCTCCTATCCTAAAGGTAAATCACCAGTCCTAGCAGCGCCTCATAGCTTTTGCCTTCTTTATCAGGGTTTCGAATTTTGGCACCGTTTTCTCCTGGATCTCTACCCTGTTGAAACTTCCGAAAATGACTGCATAAACACACTGGACTTGCATGCTCACTAGGTGTAGACTTTGAAATTAGTTAATTTCTGTATCTCAGCTCCTGGTCTCTGACTCGAACTTGGCGCCAAAACCTGGAGTTTGAATTTTGTCTGTGGCTAATACTGAAATCACACTGGATTAGCTTATAGGAACTCAACATCTAAGCTGCTGTAACTTAATTCACATTGCCAGCAGCTTAGGAGGGAGACTGAGCAGCTAGTCACGCACTGAGCACTTTATTTAGTGCCCCTTCTAAAATCAATGCAAGAACTGCTCAACTCGCTCTGCACATTTGAAATTACATGCCAGCAGCTGCTGAATTTAATTTGCATCGGGAGACTGAAAGTAAGTGTTAGAACTGCTCTCTTCACTCTAAAATTACATGCCAGCAGCTGTTGAATTTTACTCGCATCGGGAGACTGAAACTAAGTGTTAGAACTGCTGGAGACTGAAACTAAGTGTTAGAACTGCTCTCCTCGCTCTAAAATTACAAAGTTAGCAGCTGCTCTACAACTCTATTTCAAAGCAAAGCACCAGCAGCTGAAGTTTACTGCAAGAAGTGCTCAGAGCTTGTCGGGTGCTGCTTCCCCACAGTCACTTCACGACTATTCCCCACCCGCCCCCCACCACTCCCACCCTTAGCCGGCTCCAGTTATATAGCACGAGGCTTAGCCTAAACCAGTCCCAGAAGAAAATTAACTATCTCCTCACTTTACCATTAGCAGAATATATTTCTTGACTGATAGAGGGTGCCTGGTATTTGCTTCCATCTCTCTGGCTCCTTTATCATAGCTCTGCTAGCAAATCACATTGTTATTTCTAAATCGTGCCTTCCTCCCACACACACCACTTTATGACCCAGTCTTTTAAAATCAACATGGCCACAATTTGCTGTACAATATTCCTGCTAGTATCTATTTTTTCTACCCTCATATGGTTCCCGCTATCTTACTACCCACCAACCGGGAACCAGCAAAACACCTACCTTGATGTCTCTAGGCTCTCCATAATGCATACGCCACTTCACATGACCAGAGACACCTCCCCACTTCTTGTCCATTACAAGTTCATCTACCACTTAGCCTTTGCTCTACATAAATCCTCACTGCTAAACCGCACCCTGTCTACCCCTTTCATTCACCACAAGCTTTGGTATCTGTTACTCCTGGCCCTAATGTTAGCTGGGGATATTGAGCTTAACCCAGGGCCCGTAGGTAACTAATCACATATTGATACAACCTGGAATGACACAAAGGGCCTCCGCATTGTACACCTGAATATCAGGATCCTTCTTCATAACAAAATGGAACTTGAGGCCAGGGTTGCTCAATACCACCCTGACATCCTTTGCCTATTGGAAACATGGCTAAAACCCTCCACCCCAATCCCCTTTGCTCGCTACCAAATTACAATTTAATCAGACAAGACAGACCCTCAACAAAGTGTGGAGGTGGTGTTGCTATTTTTTATAAACCACATTTGCTACTATCCCACAACATCCTGCCTACCCTAACTCACTGTGAAACAATCCATGCAACCCTACAGCTTGGCTCTAAGAAACTACACATAGTCTGTGCTTATAACCCACCCACTGGTGGTACTACTGGTCTTGAAGAACTCCTCTCCCAAGTGGACAGCACCATTGGCCGTAATGAAGTCCTTATATTGGGGGACCTAAACCTAAACTGGACTAGCAATTCTAACCAGTCCTCTCATACCATGGTACAAAGCCACAACCTTCAACAATTAATCACAGACCCAACCAGGGTCATGGCTCCTCCTTGGACTAGTACACTTATTGACTGGGTCCTTACAAATCACCCCAACAGCATAGTCTGCACTGGCACCCTTGCAGATGCACTAAGTGATCACACCCCAATCTACTGCATCTGGCGATCTACCAGTAAACCTTCTCCTCCTCCTAAACTCATCACCTTCCGCAACTTGGCCAACTTAAACTTAACACAGTTTACACATGATCTCTTCTTGATTGACTGGTCACCCATCTACACCTCTGCTAATGCCCAATCAGCACTAGACTACTTCCTGGCACAGTTTGGTTTTCTCCAAGACACCCACACTCCACGTGTCACTCATCGTATTTGGGGGACTCAGGCTAAATGGTTAAACAAAGACCTACTCACCCAAATAAGGGCCAGGGACAAAATGTGGTGGCATTTCAAAGCCTCTGGGTCTCAGACTGACTATAACAACTACCGATCTCTGAGAAACACATGCAAAAGAAACATTCGGTTGGTGAAAAGCCTTTTTTGCAAAGACCTACTTACAAAAGCAGCAGGGGACTCTAAGAAGTTCTGGTCAACCATAAAAACCCTCCTTGGAACTAATCATATGGCCCGCTGATAGATAGCATACACTCAATAATCCACTGACTATTGCCAAAGCTTTCAATCACCTCTTCTCAGACCTAACCAGCTACCTGGCCTCCTTCCCACATGCACACACCGCTCCCCCTCCCCGGTGATATTAAACCTCTTCACATGCATCCTCCTTTCAGGTTCCGGAAAATAACAAGAGCAGAAGTTCTAAAACTGCTCCTCTCCATCCCTGACAGTACCAGCTCAGGCTCAGATGGTCTGGAACCAAGTCTCCTAAAAGCTGCTGCCCCACTCATAGCCTCTCCCCTAACCAAAATCTTTAACCTATCTCTATGCCATAGTCTAGTTCCTAATATCTGGAAAATAGCTAGAGTCACACCCATCCCCAAAAAGGGTGATACTAAAGAAATTAAGAACTACCGTCCCATAGCAATTCTGTCTGCGCTTAGCAAAATCTTGGAAAAATTAGTGGCCACCCAATCCATTGAATATCTTCAGAAGTATAACCTTGTCTCCTGTTCCCAGCATGGCTTCTGCAAAGGCCACAGTACTTCTACCGCCCTTCTTAAACTCACTAACAACATCTATGCATCCATGGACTCTGACCTTATGACAGGCGTGGTTTTCATCGATTTAACCAAGGCTTTTGAGCTGGTTAACTATTCCCATCTTCTTTCTAAACTATGCTCCCTAGGCTTCTTCACTGATGTAGGGGCCTGGTTCTACAGCTATCTGACTGACAGAAAGCAAGCAGTAGTTTTTAACTCAGCCATATCAAACCTTTCATCTATACATGTTGGCATGCAACATGGCTCTATACTTGGCCCCTTGCTCTTCTCAATCTTCACTAATGACATCCCGTTGCTTGCACCCTCCTGTTCAACCCTGCTATACGCAGATGACCTTATTATCTACCATAGTGCAAGACACGTTGCAGACATAAACCACCCTCTTGCCTCGGACTTCGCAAGCATTCAATCCTGGCTAGCAGAGAACAAACTTGTTCTCAATTCTAGCAAGACATACTCCATGCTTTTTGGTTCACCTGCCAGACTTAAAGTGAACCAACATGCCCACAAAATCTCATGTGCAGACTGCTCTCCACTGGTCAGTGCTAGATCCTTTAAAGAACTAGGCATTACTCTTGATTCATCTCTTGATTTTGACCTGCAGATTACCACCACCTGTAAATCTGTCAATGCTAAGATAGGAGGTGCATACCGTACTAGTTATGCCCTCACCCCATCGGCTAGACTAGCTGTGGCACAAGGCTTTCTGCTCCCAGCCCTGGCCTATGGCTCAGCCACTTACCTATCTGCCTCTAAATCCTCCCTGCTTAAATGGGACAGCACCTATAATAGCATCTGCCGCTATGCCTCTGCATCCCTATGCTTCAAACATCACTACCAGCTCTATGCTGACCTAATTTGGCCTTGCCCCTCTGCCCATCAACTCCAGTCCTATGGCTCACCGATTGACTGCATTACCAGATCAGGCCTTCCCCTATCTCTTGCCTCTCTCTACTGCACTCACAACCTCTCAACTATGGGCTCCGATCTGCTGACCAAACCCCTCTTTACATGCCTAGGTGCAAAACCAATATGGGTACACGTGCTTTCTAATACACTGCACCAATGTACTGGAATTCCATACCCCAAACTATACATCAAGCTCCCACCCATGCTAGTTTTAAGAAACTTCACCGAGATCATCTGCGTGCTGCTAACCTCTGCACTTGTTTCGTCCACCTTAGACCATCTGATCTCCCTGCCCTCTGTTTACTCTAGGAAATCAACTTCTTGTCACTTCTTTCATTTATCCTAATACCTCCTACATGTTCCTCTTTCATCCTTTACCCTCTTCTTCTGCTTCCCACCTACCCCCTTTTTTCCTCTCCTCTTCATTCATCACAAAAGGCACTTATTGTACTTGTCTGTGTATATTATTTCTCTCGCATTGTTTTCCGATCTTACTGCTATTTGTCCAAACTGTATTTGAAGGAATTATACCGAACAATGTTTCTCTACACCTAAGTTTGAATGTTTGTGATCCCCCTCCTAACTGTGTTACATATACCATGTGCTGAGTCACATGCATACTCATGTATTTCAAACTGTATTCTCCCAGGTCATGCCTGAAAATAGACATGCTTATGCCTAGTGCACCCACCTGGTTACTAAAAGCAAATAAATAAATAAAGAGACAGGGTGTAATAAACAGGCAGACCCTTCACTGAAGTGCATAAAAAATGCTGGAATCATTTAGCATTTTATTTCTCAGATCAAAATAATAAACTAAAATAACAAAAGAATCAGATTTACAGAATAACAGCACTCTTACATCAATAGTACTGCACATAGAGTGAATCCCTAGTGCCTTCTAGGTCCACCTCACACCGTGCTTCCCATTAGACCAATGTCTGGCACAGGTACTCACAGGTCCTCTCCCTAGGCTCAACTAACTTTGATTTCAGGAGAGAGGTTTTATACCCTTCAGGGCTGACATCATTTAACATATGATCTGCCCCATTATATAACTAAGTTCAAATGGTACTTTTAATGACTTGTAACCCAGCCTATACAAAATAAAATAGGATTACATCCAAGCCTTAGTTATTCTTTTTAATGTTCTTACCCAAATAAACCAAAATGTATGGCATTTTTCTTTAGTATTGGGTCCAGGACATGAAGAGGTCACAAAAATGAAGCTAGACTAAACTAGAGAGTTTCTTTTCTGTATTATGAGTTAAGGGTCAGGTCAAGTAACTCCACCAAACTGTATAAAAGCCAGCCACTAGAGGCATTGATTAAGACGGGGTGGTCAGTTGGAGGCTGACTGAGGTGGGAGTAAGACTTCCTGATGGTGTGTGCTTGCACATGGTTCATTTTAAAGACTGGCAGAGATGCAGAAACTGTGATGAAAACAATTGTTCAATTTGTTTTTGACTAATCAGTTTACTTTTGACTTTCTGTTCATTTTGTCTATTATTTAAAAAAATAAAATGACAAACACTCTCAAGCACTTTTTTATGCACCTAAAAGTTGTCTGCCTGTGTCTGACATTCTTGAAATCCCACACCCTACGACACAGTGCGACAGCGATTGAGTACTTTCAAAAAAGGGTGACTCAATCATGGCACCTGTGCACAGGGCTACCTAGTAGATTAGTGACCAGATACAGGGGGTGGTTAGGCTAGTATAGTGACTGGATGATGCTATGTCTACACGTGTGTGGGAGTAGGGGTGGGACCACGCAGGGCAATGGGTGGAAGGGAGGGAGGGTTTGTGGGGTGTAGTGCAGTGGTAGGCTGCTGAGCTGGCCATGTGGCATGGTGGGTTGGTGGCAGGTTGGGGTTGGGAGGGTGCCGGGTTCGGTTCTAGGTTCTATCATGTTTTTTGCATGGTGTTGTGTTTTTTTTTTTTTAAGTTTTGCACCCCCCCACATGCACCCCACTGGAGTTGAGAATCTTTTAGTAGGCGTGTGTGGGGGGCACAGTCCCCCACAAGAAATAGAAACTCATAAATCTTGGGCACCGTCTTGTAGTTTGCCGCTAGTGTACATCACTGAAATTCATTTTCCGAGATGTACACTTGCCAACACGGTGATCGCTATTCTGCGATCACCGCTATCATATAGAACCAGATTTCAGTAAGGCCTTTGACAGAGTTCCACATAGGAGACTAGTAAACAAACTGTGCAGCCCAGGAGTGGATCCAAAAGTCATAAATTGGGTAAGGAATTTGTTGGGGACAGGCATCATAGGATGGTGGTAAATGGAGTTCTCTCTGAGGAAGGGAGGGTAACCAACTGGGTGCCACAAGGATCAGTACTGGGACCAGTCCTCTTTAATACCTTTATTAGTGACATTGCATAGGGGCTAGAAGACAAGGTATGCGTATTTACAGATGACACTAAAATCTGCAATAGGGTAGACACTCTGGGTGGGTGGAAAAAATGAATAGGGATCTAAGAAAGCTTAAGGAGTGGTCAAGAGTGTGGCAACTACATTTCAATGTGAAGAAGTACAAAATCATGCACTTGGGGTGGAGTTCAAGATGGGGGAGTGGTACTGATGACCACCAAACAGGAAAGAGACTAGGAGTAATCATAGCTGATAACCTAAAGGTGGCCAAACAGTGTGGCAAGGCCACAAGGAGAGCCAGTAGGATGCTAGGGTGCATATGGAGGGGTATCACCAGCAGAAAGAGGGATGGGGTGATATCACTGTATAAATCATTGGTGAGACCTCACCTAGAGTACTGTTTCCAGTTCTGGAGACCACATCTCCAGAAGGACATAGACAGGGTAGAAGCGGTCCAGAAGAGGGCAACTAAAATGGTGCGGGGTCTGCACCAGAAACCCTATAAGGAGAGACTAAAGGACTTCAATATGTACACCCTGGAGGAAAGGAGGGAAAGGGGAGATATAATAGAGACTTTCAAATACCTCACGGGTATAAACAAGGTACAAAAGGGAAGTGCAGTATGTTTAAAAAAAATGCTCAAGAACGAGTGGGCATACTATTAAGCTGGAGGAGGTAGACTCAGGGCAAACATAAAAATGTTTCTTCATGGAAAGATTGGTGGATGCCTGGAACAGCGTTCCAGAGGTGGTGGTGGGGGCAAACACTGTAGCAGGACTCAAGAATTCATGAAACAGATGTAAAGGAACTTTAGTCATTAGGGAAGGGAGGGCTAAACAGGCGATCAAGTAGGGTCTATGATGTTACAGTAGTTAGGGAAAATGGGCAGACTAGGTGGGCCAAGTGGTCCTTATCTGCCATCAAGATCCATGTTTCTATTTAAAAAAAAAATTTAAATCTTCATCTTTGGGAAGATTCTGTGGTAATAAACTTATATATCAGAATATGGTACATTGTTTACTATTCTTCTTCTCCAGTACAAGTTCTAGACAACTGCAGTCACCAAAGGATAATGAACCTGATGGGCCTGTAATTTTGTCAATTTTTGGAATGCAAAAACTTAGCAGTGACTCAAACCATTCTATGATTTTTTTCAGTTTGCATATTACTATCACTGAGATTAAAAGTTAAATTAGGAAAGAGGAGTGTACTTGGAGCTTATATATATCAAAATGATTGGGATGGAAGACAAACCGATGTGTGGATTACCGATAAGCAATTGGCTGGGTAAATGTTTAAAACTTGCTCCAAAATTGGATCATTTGGACATTGTAATCACAAACGTGGTGGCAGATGATTCCGGATCTACTTAGCTAGATAATGTATGCTGACTGACAAGTCCACAGAATGTTTCTTCCTCACTATTGTCTTTCACAGTTGCTGAAGATATTTAGTCAGATACAGAATATGGAACAACAGCACTGTCTTGTTAACTCTGGCGGATCTGGAGACCTGGCAGAGTATGTTTTTTTCCTATTTATGGAAGGGTAAAAAACCCAGACTAAGAAGATCTTTGCTTTATATTCCTAAGGAAGAGGGGGGCCTTGCATTCCCATGCCTGCAGGGCTACTGGGTGGCAGCCCAGATGAGGGTTGCACTACTTTGGGGCAACCCAGGATACGACACCCATTGGAAGCAAATAGATCTCTGGAAACAAAGGGATCCCCCTTTGTGAGCGGTGATGTTTGGGCCTCTGGATACAGGGGAAACATTTGGTTTCTCAGGCACAAGGGCGGTGTTGGAAGGATGGAGGAGGGGAATAAGCAGGGGGGCCACATTTGGGAATCTATGGAGGTATAGATGGTGGACATATGACCATCAGTTTATACCAGCAACGCTTGATAAATGGTATCAGAAACAAGCTAGAAGGGGTCTGTGTGCACCTTATCAAATAATGATGGGGAATACCCTGCTCTCCTTTGAAGCAATTCAGGAAAAATATGGCCTGAAGCAGACTGATAAAATCAGGTATTACCAACTGAGAGACTGCTTGAATATACAAATTAACAAAATAATGCTGGAGCCGGTGCTGGAAGAGAGAGGGCTATTTCAAAGAGTGTGACGGGCAAGGTGGGCAGACCATGCCATTTTGTTGCTGTATAATAACTATGTGGCAGATATGGCCAACACGTCCCAGCACATAAAGAAAAAATGGGAACAGGACTTAGTAATTCTTATAACAGATAAACATTGGTCTCTGATGTGGAGAAGTACATGGTCAACTTCTAGCTCCTTAGTGTGGAGGGACTTCTGTTGGAAGTTGAGAACCAGATATTTTTTAGTGCCAACACAAATGGTGCATTTGAAGGGAGGAACCACGGCTGGGTGCTGGAGGGCTTGCGGAGAACAACATGACTCACAGACACATGTCTTTTGGTCATGTCCAGGTATCACCATATATTGGAGGGAGGTTAGGAAACATCTAGAACAGATATTTTCAATTAAGACGCAGTTAGGACCTGAACATTTGGTTTTAGGATTAATCCCATGGGAGGTTAGAGATAAGGATGCCAGATACCTATGGAAGATCCTGGTTGCGGCAGCTTTAAAAATTATCACAAAGAATTGGTTGCATTCGAGAACCCCGGGGGTAGGGGAATGGAAGGATATGGCTGAATCCACACATTTGATGGAAAGGTTAACGATCACTCTTAAGCAAAAGCCACAGATATATCAACAGGAATGGACCAGATAGTTACTCCATGACAGTGGATAAGAGAGAGATGCCTGAACGGCACTAAAAGAGATATTTACCTTTTACACCAGAGTTAGAGAATGTCCCACGATTACCTCCTGTTATAGGTATTTTCTGGATAAGAGATAACTAGTTATAGATAGTGTAAGGACGGAACACATCCCAGACAGTTGCACCTACTGTTACTGTTATAGCTAGACTGTAGTAAAGTTGACTACTGTGAACCAGAAGTACTGTAATATTTCTGTGATATTGTCAGTGCTAGGGGCTTTTACCCCAAAGAACAACATGTGAATCATGTAAATGATGTAACAAATGCTGACAAATGAAAGATAATAAACTAAGTATAAAAAAAAAACAGCACTGTCTTGGAATATGACAGGAATAGCTTACAAATTTCATGATAAAGAATGAGTAGACTTTTTGAGAACTGACATACTATGTTTCCAGGAAATGTAGACAGTTGGGAAAGTTATACTAAATGACTACTGTTTAGTACATAGTGAGGCAGCTAAATTAAGAAAACTAGGTAGGGCTTCTGGGGGTCTACCTATTAGGATCTAGGAACAGCCAGATATTATTTTTTTTTAAATGTTTGTATTCAGATAATAATATTCTAATAGCTGCTTTCCAAAGTGCTGATTGGACATGTCTGTTGGTAAATATTTATTATCTACCAAAATGGAATAAACATTACAAGGAAGCTTTTTAGAAAGTACTTGAAAATAATTACAATAAAGCCATTGATGAGGTCCTTGAAGCAATACTCTTGATATTAGGGGACTTGAACTCAGGTATAGGTACCCATGATCCCTTCCCAGATGGAAGTGAAACACTTCTCAGGAACTGTCTATTCAGAAGAAACATCACTGATAACAATAGCAAATAAAAAAATGATATAAGCTATTACATTTAATTTAAAATAATAACTTAATTGTACTGAATGGGAGATTGAAAGGTAACACAGAAGGATCAACAACATATTTTGGGCTTCAGGACAGATTATTGTGTAGTATCTGTATTGGACCTTTCTAAATTTTCTGAATTGTGTGTGGCCCAAATGACTAAAAGTGATCCTGCTGCTTTAAATTTGACAATTAATTCAGCTAAGATATTTACAAAACCCCAAACACACTGTGAAAAAGAGGTACCCTTAAATATCTTTGCTATGAAGAAAGTTCAAATAGATAACTCTTTTAAAAAAGATGCATAAATTTATACATTCTAAAATGTTCTAGGCAGGCAGTTGTAATATATACAGTACTTAAATGATTCTGCATCAAATATGTGTCTTACCCTGGACTTGCTTCATACCAATATTTGCTCTTTGTTATATTCTGATCCTATTATGCTAAATTTAAAGATGATGTCTTGGTTCAATGCCTGAAGGCAAAACAGCCAAAACAACTTAAGTAAAATCATTAAATGGCTTAAGAATAATCTGAGTAGGGAAATCTTTAATTTGCTAAATAGGTCATGGAAATGGTATAACCAAATTTCAAAGAGAGAAAAAGAATAGATACAGAAAAAAATATGGATAGTAATGATGAGGTTGCTGAGATAGGAGATGTTAGGAAATTTTGGCATCTGGTCACCCATGGGGCTGATAACTTCCAGGATTACATTTCTGCATATATTCTGAAAGAGAAATGGGTACCGTAGAAACATAGAAGTATAGCCTTTGTAGACAGAAAAGGACTGGTAGGGCCATTGAGTTTGTGTGCCCCTTTTCCCTGCTTATTCTGATACCTCTGATCCTATTTGGTCACTGGCATCCCTCTCCTGCCTTCCTCTACCCAATTTGTCCCCGTACCTGTCCCACACATGCTTGAAGTTCCCCACAGTCTTTGCCCCAGCTACCTCCTCTAGCAGGCTCTTCCAGTCATCCAACACACTTTCTGTAAAGAAGTATTTCCTCACATCCCTCCTAAACTCCCCCCCCTTAGCTTCATTGCATGCCCACATGTTTTAGTGCCTCCTTTTCTTAGAAAAAGACACCCCATCTACACCTTGTTCACCCCTGTGAGGTACCTGTAGGCCTCAATCAGGTACCCCTCTTTCTCTCCTCTCATCCAGGGAGTACATGCTGAGTTTCTGCAGCCTTTCCTTGTATGACTCTTTGTGCAACCCTCAAACCATTTTGGTAACTTCCTCCACCTTTCAATGTCCTTGCAAAGGTGTGGCCTCCAGAACTTGTCTTAGTACTCCAGGTGGGGCTTCACTAGTGAACAATACAATGGCAGCACCACCTCCCTTCTCATGCTAAAAAGTCTCCCTCCCAAAGCATCCCAGCATTCTACTAGCCTTTCCCACTGCCTTATCACACTGACCAACTACCCCGAGGTCATCAGATGTCTAAACTCTCGCTTCTTGGACCTCTCATCCTACACATCACCCCCTCCACCTTCGTCTGAACGGTCTTATATCATAACGGTGAAAGCCTAAAGGCGATCACCATTATGCAGAAGTCAAGAGTGCCAAAAATGTATTTCACCACTCTGACACTCTGGCGCACAGCAAAAGGGCACTGGGGACTTCGTTTTTTAATGTTTTCTATAGGGGGCTGCATGCATTGTCCCCATCCCACAAAAAGGGTGACACCCCAAGCATGGACAGCTACCACCCTACTGCCATCCTTTCAACTTTATCCAGAATCCTGGAGAAAATTGTTGTCATCCAAATCTCAGACCACCTCCACTTTCACAACCTTCTCACCCCAGATCAACATGGTTTTCAACAAGGGCACAGCACATCCATTGCTCTTATCCAGTTCACCAATGATGTCAGGCTTGCCACGGACAAAGGCTCTCTCACAGGGCTGATTTTCATAGATCTCACAAAGGCTTTTGACTTAGTGGACCACCCACTGCTCCTATCCAAGCTGTCCACCCTTGGTTTCTCTACCTCTGCAACCACCTGGTTCCACAATTATCTCTCAGAGCATCAGCAGTTCATGCAGATCGGAAATGCCAAGTCCTCCCTCTCCCACACCTGGATCAGAGTTCCTCAGGGATCGATATTGGGCCCTCTACTTTTCTCAGTCTTCGTAAATGATCTCCCCCCCCACTGTCTGGCCATGCTCTGCCCTGTTATATGCTGATGATTTAATACTCTACTCCAGCTCCTCTGACCTATCGGACATCAACTGGAACCTAAACCCAAACTTCAACACCTTCCAACACTGTTTGAAGCAAAACATACTTGTCCTCAATAACAAAAAGACAGTTGACATGTTCTTCAGCTCAGGACCCAAAATCAGGGCTTATCACCAGCTTTTATGCATCACAGCAACCGATGACACCCCCCTCAACACTGTTTCCTCTTTTAAATATCTTGGAGTCACCTTGTGTCCGGCCCTGGTCTATGACCTGCATCTAATTACCACTATCAAAACAGTCAACATACAAGTTGGTCTGGTGTATAAAGTTAGGCACAGCCTCACATCCTTGACGAGGCTGGCTATCACACAGGGGGTTCTGAGACCTAAAGTGAAGAATGTATCATCCCTCTCTACAGAACTTATATCAGGCCATATTTGGATTACGGATCACCTTTTTGGAATCCATATTTAAAAAAGGATATAGCCAGACTGGAACAGATACAGAGAAGAGCCACAAGGATGGTCCCCTACCTAGCACAATTAGATTACCAGAATAGACTCCAGAAATTAAATCTGCACTCTTTACATCAAAGACGCATTGGGGTGACCTTTTATTTCTATATAAATTGTTAAAAACTCCATCACTAATACAGCAATGTGGCATACATTACACCGAAAGGAAATTAGTACCTAGACTACACACAAAACAACTTGAAATCCAACAGGTTAAAACAAACCTTAGACTAAATTTTTTTTTCAGTAAGAGCTCCTAAATTATGGAATAAACTTCCACAGAGTCTAGTAAATAATGAAACCTTCGAAACTTTTAAAAATGGATTAGACAATTGGCTTAACCACTTCTAAAACAAATGTTCCACAAGTTTGTGTAGGGCATTCTTGATGGGCCATGGCCTACTTATGCCCCATAAACACCGAGTAAACCAAGAAAACCTAGTAAACTGG
Organism: Neoceratodus forsteri; assembly: GCA_016271365.2. NCBI lineage: Eukaryota > Metazoa > Chordata > Ceratodontiformes > Ceratodontidae > Neoceratodus > Neoceratodus forsteri. Next base: position 278,791,745 of record CM028136.1, on the reverse strand, counting down.
CCTTTGGGTCAATTTCCTTTCCAGAAACCTCAAGAGGGCTCCTCTGTAAGTGGGACTAGGGTTGCCATGCCACCTATCTGGTTTTTGACAGGATAATCCGTTTTTTAGGGTCCTTATCTGGTCATCCGGTTTTAATTAAATGCAGTCCGGGTTTTTGGGCCATTTTGTGTGCTCTTATACTCTTAAAACTTGATGTATCAGATCATTCACTGTTTTGGCTGCATTGCATGTCCAGGTTACAAAGAAGTTCTGATGTCACAGTCATTCAGACCTGCCTTTTTTGTAAAACCAGACTATCTGGGAGGTGTAAAATATGGCCATTAAGATCAATAGCAGTAAATTAACCTATTCTTTTCCACTCTGCATTTTAAGTATGGCCTTTTACTGCTATGACAGGTAACAGCTTTTACACCTTTACGTGCTGGCATGTGTTTCTTTTTGTTTGTCCTCTAGTCTGGTATGTTTTTGACCCCTTTTTGTTAAATTAATAATCTAACTTTTATTGCCTTTATCACCACATTTGCTCTAATTTTGTGTATTACCTGAACATTCCATGATATTAGCTACACTTTTACAGGTCATTCAGATAAACAGCATGGAATGGTGTGTCTGAAATTGTGGAATGTCTTAGAAATATGAAAAGAAACAGTAGTAGCTACTGAGGCAAAGGGGAACACAGTGCAATATTAAGGGTACCACAAGCATTGATAATTCATTTATTAAAAATTGATCAAAGCATCAGAATACATTACTGACATGGAAAGGAAACATTTTTTTTTTTAAGTCTTTGGTAACCGGGTAAGATCTACTAGGCACAAGTGCCTGTTTCCAGGGGCTACCAGGGAGCACTGGGCGGTTAAGTGACTTGCTTAGAGTCACAAAGTATGCAAGTGGAGGTTGTGAGAATCAAACTCAGGTCTGGTCTGCTGGATGTATCAAGCTCGTTCACACCTTGTTCCTCTAACCTCTAGGCTATACTGCCAGCCCATGGGAGAGTGTTTAACAGAGGGCTGAGCAATAAACTGTGGATGAGCTTGGCACATCCAGCAGACCTGAGTTTTTATTTGTTTTTGTTTGTTTAACCAGGAGAGACACACTAAACTGAATGCTTGTTTACAGGTGCGACCTGGGAGCACAAGGAAGTTAAGTGACTTGCTTAGGGTCACACAGTATGCAAGTGGGGGCTGTGGGATTCAAACCCTGGTCTCCCGGTTTGCAGCTCAGAGCCTTAAACCACTGTGCTATACTGCCTCCATTTGATTCCCACAACCTCCACTTACATACTGTGTGACCCTGAGCAAGTCACTTAACCTTCCTGTGCTCCTGGGTCACTCCTGTAAAATGGGCTATTGGCCTATGAGAGATAACCTGGTTGCCAAAGAATGAAAAATAAATAACTGAATAAATAAATAAATCAAATAAATAACAGTATAAAAATTATTTCCTATCACTAGTAATGTCTATTCCAACATTACAAATGGCTTTGGAGGGGGAGCGATATTCTCGCCAGTCATAAAAAGGCAGTGGAGTCAGAGGCAGAGTTTGGGGTGTGGTTTAGCATCCAGTTTTTACCTCATCCAAAGGTGGTAACCCTAGTGGGACTTCTGCTATAATAACATCTGCCACTTTGCTCTGTTGGTACCCAAGCTCTCTCACCCCTACTCACTCTACTCTGGTTCTACTCTGGTCAGGGCTGGCTAGCCCCCACAGCTTTCTGACGATACACTACCACTTGCTTCATCAAAAACATCATCACTTCCCAGAAACTGGACAAGCTGGCCCTTCTGTTAAAACCTGCTTACTCTGCCTACCCCCTGAGATCGCTGATAAATCCCTCCTTGTCCAACATAAGTGTAACACAAAAATGGGTGAAAAAGCCTTCTCTGTCAGCACTCCAAAAGTGTGGAATTCCCTTCCGCTGGCACTTAAGAACTCCCAGACCTCCTGGAGTTTTAAGCAGAAACTTTGTAAGGTACTTCCCTGTTCAGAACCCTGCTCCTGTGGTGGGTGTATCCACTCACTTGCCTGTCCCTCTTAGCTAATTATCCTGGCACTTGTTCCCTATCCTGATCTCCTGGAGCATTACTTTAACTTTTTTATTTCCCTAGCACTTAACCCCTATTTCCTATAATTGTTAAAAATGTTGTGTGCAGGGGCCTTGAACTGCCAAATCTTTGCCTATGCTACTGTACTGTATTACATTCCATGCCTGATCCTGGCTTCAGTTTGTTGTTACCTGACTGTATGCTTTTGGCTATTTGTACTGCTTGTTGTTACCTAATTTATCCTTTGTATTCACTGTTGTTTTCCCACCCATTGTATGTAACCTCCCAGGTCGTGCCTGAAAATAGACAGCTTTGCTGTCTAGTGTACCTACCCGGTCAACAAAAACTAAACAAATAAATGATGACCCTGTGGTCTCCTTCTAGCTTGGTGACTGTAAATACTTCTCCTCCCATCTTATACAGAGCTCCTGGGTTTCCCCCATTCAGCTGCATAGCCTTGCATTTTTTGGCATTGAAACCAAGCTGCCACACCCTAGGCTCCTCCTCTAGTTCCCCCAGATCCTTAGCATTCTCTCCACCCTTTTCAGAGTGTCCACCCTGTTGCAGATTTTTGCATCATACACAGAGACACATCTTCCCCTCCAGCCACTCAGCAATGTAATTTATGACGACATTGAAGAGGACTGGTCCCTGCACTGATCCCTGTGGCACCTCACTAGTAACTCTTTCATCCTCTGAGTGCCTTTTACCATCACCCTTTGCCTCCTATCCTTCCACCAGTTAGATACCCAGGTTACCACTCCCACCCCCCCAGGTTGCTTAGTTTCTTAACTAACCTCCTGTGCAACACCATGTCAAAAGCTTTATTGAAGTCCAGATAGGCTGCATCCACTGCCCTCCCCTGATCAACCTCCCTAGTCACCCATTCAAAGAAATCTATGAGATTTGCTTGGCATGACCTCTCCCATGTGAAACAATGCTGATGGTGGTCCTACAGCCCATTTGCCTCTAGGTACTCCATCAGTCTTTCCTTAAGCAGGGTCTCCATTAATTTCTTCACCACTAATGTGAGACTGACTGGCCTGTAGTTGCTAGCCTCCTCCCTGCTGCAGCTTTTGTGCAGAGTAACCCTATTGCCCCTCCTTCAGTCATCTGGAACTACTCCCTGTCTCCAATGAGGTGCGTAATAGCACTGCAAGAGGAACAGCTAGCACCATGCTCAGTTCTTTTAGGACCATTGGGTGAATTCCATCCAGTCCCATCACCTCATTCTTCTTAAGGGCTTCCAATCCCTTCCAGACTCTTACTAATTTTTTTTTTAGATAAAAACTAATTTTTTGACAGGAGAATAACTTTCAGGACCAACAGGCCCTGTTATCAAAGTTGTCCTGTTTTAGATCACAGTTTCACAGATACAAACCATCATGTAATAAAATATTACAGGAACAATCTTAAATACAGCACTCACATAAATTCATACAATTCATACAAAAACATAAACACACAATATACCATAGATCAAGGTATGGAATCTTATGCTAAGATTGGGTATTATCCATTAAATGGATGAGGAAATGTGTAGGAACTTTAATACAAAATAGATTTTCTAAGATCCAGGTTAGGGCAGAGGAAACATCAAAATAGAGAGGAGAGGGAGGGGGAAGGAAAAAGGTGGGGGCATAATACAAACAGTATAGCTATAGTGGGTCATCCCCTAATACAATCAAATTACCCCAACCCAGAAATGAGAAAACAAAAGAGTTAGGACAATTACGATCTAAATGAACACACAGAAACAAATGTCACTCAATACCACCATAACAAATACATCTGTCTCTCCAGACTAAATCTAGAGCGTGTTTAAATTGACCTACCGTAAATTGTAAATAATCCTAATTTCTGGGTCTGTCTCATTCCATATTTTTGGTAGATAAAAACATCTTTGCATTCTACTATAAATGTTGACTTCTAGAGGGATTTTTAAACATCTATGTTTCAAAACCCTTAAGTTATTCTTATGACAGATAGAGACATCAAAAGAGTTCATTCCATACCTGTTCCCCCCACCCCATACTCCATATAAGCTTTATATCCTACTCATTTTTTCTACGAGTTGCAAGGGAATCCAAATCTAAATTTTGAAGCAGAGTACAATGATAAGTAGAAAAAGGACATTTCACTACATTTCTTGCCATTCTATAGTATGTTTTACCCAAACAGTTTAATAATGTTTTTGAAGTAAATCGATATATTGCACTGCCATATTCTAATGTTGGTAGAAGTAACAGAACAGCCATTCTATTTCTTGATTCTCTCGGAAGAATCAAAGTTTTCCTTCTAAGCACACCTAATCTGGAATTAACCTTTTTAACCACATTTGTTATATGTACAGAAAAAGTAAGAGTGTTATCTGTATGAACTCCTAGATACTTATAGACCTGAACTTGCTCTAACACTTGTCCACTTACTGTATGTATATTTAATGTCTGGTTATGAGATGATTTACCTTTTTAGTGAAAATGATAATGGACTTGTGTCCACTCCCCCCTGGTGTCTGCTGCTACATGCTGACCTACCCCTCACCCCCACTGTGAAAACCAAGCAGAAGTTATCACTTACAATTTCAGGTTTCTCTTGATTGTCCTCTGCAGTTCCCACGTTCTGAGTCTCACTATCCCCTGCCTTTGCCTTCCTGTTTTCACTCATGTACCTGAAGACAGTCCCCTGTTTTGTCCTCCTTAGCTATCCTGTCCTCAGTTCGTGCTTTAAATACCCCATCCTCTTTCATGCCCCCTTTGCTTTACCAAATATTCCCACCCGTCTACTTTGGCTGTGTCTCTTTGTACTTCCTAAATGCTAGTAGTAGTAAAAATCTTTATTTTTATACAGGAAAGAATGTTGGTACGTTACACACCATTAGGACCAAAGTCCTATTTTCAAGGTGGTCCTGTTTTTAAAGAACAGTTTCAAATAAACAGTGAAAAAGCATAACAGTAGAATATACACGACAGGTAAACATACAATTCTCAGACATACATTACTAAATAAACAATTACACTTAAATAACAATCATTGCATTTACCAACAAGGAATTTAAAGTCCAGAAATACCATTTAAGATTTTAGCTATAATGTGTATAGTTTATGAACATGTGTAGCTGAAAAAATTGTATTCTATCAACCATTACACATACAATGGGTAGATAAGTCCTTCTTCAGCTGTGTAGGAAAACATTTTGAAGAATGAGCAGTTGTAACACACTCACTGATCTTTGCCCTTGTGTTTAATGCTACATGTGAAAAGATCATTTCCCCATACTTGTTTTTAGTTCTTGGTATTTTCAATTCCCTGGTATTTTTGTTTCTTAGGTTGTACTTATGCTAAGCTTTCTCGACCTTCTCAACTAGGTACAATGGTTTGGAGTCATGTACAACTTTATACATTAGATTTGCCCCGATTATCTTCTGTTTTTATTCCAGTGGTAGCCAATTTAGGGCCTCATACATTTTGCAATGGTGCATTTTATGATCTCATTGGAGGACAAAATGGTGTTTTCTTCTCCTTCACTGCCTTTTGCCACCTTCTTAGGGAACCATAGTGGCCTCTTCCTCCTCCTTCCCTTGATCAATTCCTTCAAACAGCATGCCATTTCCTTGGCTATTCCCTAATTAATCCTTCTTCATTTAATCTCCATTCCCTCTGGCCATCCCCCGTTTGAGGTATTTAATGAGGCAGTTCTTGCTTACTTTAAAATCTGCCCTCCTGAAGTCTAGGACCCTCATCTATGTATGTTTTTTCTCCTGCCTAATCCACATGCCAACCCACAGTACAGTGGTCACTTGTACCCAGGGGACTACCCACTATGATGTTTGCAGTGCTGCCCCTGTTTGTAAATACTGGGTCCAGTACTGCCCCATCTCTAGTGGGTTCATAACCAGCTGCCTGAGAAATGCCCCTTGGAGGAAGTCGAGGATGGCCCTGCTTCTTGTTGTAGCTGTGGCTAGAATGCCTCTGACAGATTGAAATCTCTCAAAATCAATACGCCTGCTTGCTTGCCATTTTGCTAATGGCTTCCTCAAAAGCTCTGTCTAATTCCTACCCCTGCATTGGTGATCTGTACACCACCACTGTGTGAATATAGGCCCCTGACCCAGTCTCTAGCCTGACACATGGTACCTCCAGCCCTTTCTTTATCAAACTTATTATTTTCACTATAAGAATTTTTTCCTATTTTGATATCGGTTTTAGTGCATCTAATTTTTTCTAAACCATTTACAGTAACTTGCAACTCCTCCATTACCTCTCTTAAGTTTGCATTACAAAGTGATACATTGGAACCCGCAGATGATTGCTCAGTTGAGCACTCATCTGGAGGAAAATCAATGATGGAGACTAACAATGCAGAAATGATTTCAATGTACTTTTTTGATCACAAGAAACATTCAAATTTGTTAAATTAGTGTTATTTTCTATAATTTCACTATCTTTTGTAGTTGCATTGATTTGTAGTTGACTCTTATGTAAACTGTCAGAATACCCTGGAGTCATAGGCATCTTGTTGAAGAAAATTTGTATATCGGGAGAACAAAATATTTGGGGAGTTGAAGTCAAACAGGTTACATTTATTTCTTGTGCATTACCTGTATCCGAAATCTCTATTAAATGATTTTCAGCCTGAGTTAGATTTTCCTTTTCCTTAGGTTCCATGGTTGACCCAAGCATCACAAGGTGCTTGTTCATTTTGGATTGTTTGCTTCTCCCTAACTTAGCTTTAGTATGCTTAGCTTTTTTTTTTCTTTTGTCTTTTCTTTCTTTGCTTTACTTAGCCCTCATAAATTACTGGATTCATTTGATTCATATCTGGGCTGCTGGCATTTAATTCAGCCCATATTTTATTAAAATCAATGAAATCGATTAAATTAGTATTACTTGCCCCAGAACAGATCATGGTAGAACCAATATCAGCATCACCACCTAGCTCCATTACTTGTTTCCTAGTTAGCATAATTTTTTTTATTGCAATGGTTTCAACTTCACTATTGCACTAATTGCACTAATTGTATTGTTGCACTAATTGAGTAATTGCACCAAATGCACTGGTTGTGTGATGCTCAAGAAGCATTTGTAGCACCAATTGCATTAATTGCTTTAATTGCATTTTAGTCACACTAATTGTACTTTTATTGTACTTTACACTTTGTGCTTACAGCCCTTGTTACTTCCATTGCACATTCAAATTTAAAAACTCTCGCTTGCTAGGTATAAATATAAGTTATAACATTTATGAACTTTGATGTCCAGAAAAAATCTATCAGTAAAAGGACCCTAGAATACAGTGTTTTAAGAATACTGTATCAGATAGGTGGACTCTTGTATAACAGTTTAGTTTAAATAAGAAACAGTACCACAGACAGTGTCTCCCTGCTAGAAATATTCCTTTAGTCACAAAGTCCAATACTATGTGGTTCACAACCTACAATGGGCATTCCGAAAGCACACCTCACCTCACCTCACCGGTATCTTCAAGGTGCTACAGTCCTGTGGATCTCAAATTTTGTCCAGATGGTTTTGGACCCTTTCTCTCCAGGAATTTGTTGCTATGATTTAAATAATGTTCAGCTTCAGGGGAGATGAAAATGCAAAAAAAAAAACATAGGTGGGGGCAGAGAAGAGGAGAAGAATTGCAGGACTTGGATGCATAGCAGGGAGGTGATGGGGAACAGTAAGACCCTAGTGATAATGATTGCCTGTCAGCGATAGTGGCCAAGGAGCAAGGGGTAAGGCCCGACTATGCACAGAAAGAAGGACTGTGGATGAGCCCATAAGAAAGCATCACCCTTAAGTGCATGTGAAACCAAGCAAGCTCAGTGCAGCTTGCCCTAGGAGGCTAGTAAGGAAGGGTGCCATAGAAGTGCATAGGAGGGGGTCACCCAGATATAATCTGAGATGAGCACCACTTCTTGGGTGTTATATTGGGGGAGACTGAGGTAAGGAAATAAGGGGCTAGCTAGTGCCCTGTGATTGTCAACATATACCCAGGCAGCTTTGGCTCATCTACTCAGCTATAACTGCAAAAGGAAAAGTAGGTGGCACTCTTGGGCGTAGCAAATTTACTAATGACAATAAAGGTCAGAAATGAATATAGGGTGCCATAGCCCAGTGCCGAGGAGGCAGGTGTGGAAAAATCAGATGGGGAGTGGAAACCATGGGGGAGAGAACAGTGAAATGGAGAGAGAAACAATAGTCAGACTGAAACCAAAGAGAAAAAAGAGGTGGGTAGAAGGGGGAAAAGGAGTGCTGGCACCAATGGGTACAGATTGGGATTACCCTTTGCTAATAGCGAGTCAGAGGCCATCAGGGGACAAGGGAACAGGCAGAAGTAATCACAAGTTCAAACAGCACCCTTACAAAAAAAAGGCAATAATAATACAAGAAAGGATATTTACCCTGCAATTGTAAGACCTCAAGTGTGGATAGTTGGTGGAGCAGCTGCCAGTAGGGGTCTGTTGCAGTCAAGTCTGTGCTGTGGGCTGTTTGATCCACCCAGGTAAGGGGTCCATCTGTAGAGGGCTGCAGAGAGATATTGTCCACATCAACAGATGGCAATGGCTCAGCCTGCTGGGATTCAGGAGGTTGGCTGCTGGAGGTTTCGGGCCATTTAGACACCGGCTCCTGGACTGAGTCAGAACTAGCAGCCAAGTGTGTGGCATTTCCACTGCTATTCCTCATTCTGGCACCTTGAAGATTTGAATTATAGCACTGTTTATCTCTACCATGATGCCCAGGCCTCTTAGCATTAGAGGTTTGCCAGTCCTTCTGTGTGGGATGAAAGTTTAAGTCCTTGACAGGGAGTTGGTACATCTTCCAGCCTTGTTGGGGCATGATCGAGTTCCGAATGGCTTTTCTGGGGCCTAAGGACTTCTGAAGGGTCACAGCTTTATCTGGCCATTGACTAGCAATGAAATGGGAGGCCTCTGTAGATGAGTCAAATGTGTGGGAGACTTTGTTGTTGGTGAGAGTGAGCTTGGCTGGATACAGGAGCCAATTTGATATTTTTAGCTCATGCAAGATCATGTTCACACCATTGTACTCTTTACACCTTTGGGCTAACTCAGTAGAGTAGTCCAAGGATATGTGGATCCTGTTACTGTTTCATTTCAAAGGGCCCCTGTACCTGGCTAGGGCAAAGATCATCTCCTTGTCTGTATACAGTAGAAAGCAGGATATGATTGGCTGGGGCCTGCCTCCAGCCTTAGATGGTGGGCCCAGCTCTCTACGGGTTCTCTTGATTTCCAGAGGGTACTTCTAGGTGTGTTGCAGAATGTGCAGGAGCTCCTTAATGAGGAAGACAGCTACATCTTTATTTTCCATCCCCTCAGGGAAGCTGATGAAGTGAAGATTATTATGGCAGCTTCTATTCTTTGTATTTTTGGCCTGGGCCCAGAAGAAACCTACTAGCCTTTCCAATTCCTGGTTATGGGCTTCATGCCTCATATCCTTATTGTCTATGTATGCAAGGAATGTTTCAGTGTCCTGGACCTTGCCTTGAAGATCTTGCACCTTGTCCTTCAATTTGGCGACCACGGTCTTGAAGAAGGTAATTTCTTTCAAGACAAGTTGTAATAGGGATGTGACTCGCTGTCTTTTCTGAGGACCTACTATATCCATGAGTGTAATTCACAAGTTTGTAACACTATGCAACCTAAGTAACATACAAACTACTACATTATGTAACCTAAGTGTATCTATGTTAAATGTTCCTTTTACTGCACCTGTAATGTTATCCTCTGTTTTAATCTGCACTAGAAACATAGAAACATAGACTTTGATGGCAGATAAGGACCGCTTGGCCCACCTAGTCTGCCCATTTCCCTACCTACATGATAAGCTGCAGATCCTATTTAACCAACAGCATATTTCTTCCTACCCCCCACAAAAATTGCCTTATGTCTGTCCCATGCATTCTTGAATTCTAACACAGTTTTAGACCCCACAACCTCCTCAGGAAGGCTGTTCCATGTGTCCACCACCCTCTCTGTGAAAAAATACTTCCTCACATTGCCCCTGAGCCATTCCCCCTCTATCTTCAAAAGCCGTCCCCCCTCTATCTGCACTGTAATAACTGTCTTGATGTCTGCCCCCCCCTGTGATGAGGTGCCTTTGTAAATGAGTCTCTAACTCAAAGGTTGTAAACCCGATTTGTAATGAATAAATAAAAATAAATAAATAAATAATATGCTCTTTATTTCAGTAGTGTCACTGGTAGCACTGGGTGTATCCACCATTCCTGCCAGAACATGTGGTGCAACTTTGACCTGCAAAACTGTCCACCTCCCATAGAAGCCTCTGAAAGTTCACTGTAGGAATGCCATCAGGAATAAGCTCTACTCTCGTTGAGAGGACTTAGGTTGACAAGCGGTTTGGTAATCTATGAATTAATGACTAAACACTGCTCAGTGGTTCAGAGCTGGCAACTTAGGCTGCCATATTGGACCTCAGCTTGCACATCTTATGTAACTATTTCTGCTAAACCATTTAAAATTTGTTGAATGGGTAACAAGGGGGCTCTAATGTGCAGCTAACCAGCAGGGTGTGCCTTCCCAGAGTTCAAGCTCCATTCAGTTTTAAAAGTTTAGCTTTACAAGTGTTAGTGCTCCAACTCATGCAAAAAGCATACCAAATGGTAGATGACCCTCACATGGATGAGTTTCTGACCACAGCCTCAGAAAAACTGCCCACAAGAGCCATAAAATGTATAGCTAACCAGCAGGGTGTGCCTTCCCAGATCTCAATCTCTATGCAATTTTAAAGGTTTAGTTTGACAAGTTTTAGTGCTCCAACTCAAGCAAAAAGTGTACCAAAGAGTAGATTAATCTGCCATGGATGCGTTTCTGACCACAGCCTCGGGAAAACTGCCCAGAAGAGCCATAAAATGTGCTAAGAAAGAGGCCCCAGCACAGCAAGAGGAAGGCCATGGGACAGTCACAATGTCAGTACTGGAAATGACGGTGCTTGGAAGAACCATGACTGATCAGGTCATGGAAGCCTTAAGCCCTAAACTGGATGAAGTGACTGGAAACGTGCTGAGCTGGCTGAACAGGGACCGGGGCAGGCACAGCAGATTACAGACATGGAGCAGAGGATTTTCTCACTGAGGACAAAGTGAACCACTACAGCAGAAAGTTGCAAAGCTGGAGTGGGAAATAAAGCAACTCAAAGGACAGCTGGATGATCAGAAGAACTACAATAGCCTTAGTAATCTGTGCATTTAGGGACCTCCGAAGGGTAAAGAAGGTCCCAATGTGGAAGACATCTGTGGTTCAGTCATGCCAAAGTTACAGGAACTGCAGACAAAAGGAGAAAAGTTTAAAACAGAGAATACACACAGGGTCCTTGCACTGAAGCTGCCACCGGATAAGCCACCCCAACAGATCATGTTCTGGCTTCATCATTATGGTGATAGGCAAGCAATCCTAGTGGCTTATCAGATGCAGCAGGAGGTGACCTAAGAAGGAGACCAGCTCTACATTCATCCTGACTTTCCCCAGAGGCTACAGCACAAGAGTAAACTAATTAGCCCAGTTTGGGATGCACTGTTGGAGCATAAGGTGGACTTTCAATTTGTGTATCCACAGTTATTTGCATATGGAGGGAAGTAGACACCTTCACATTCTGAAAGGTGGACAAATTGAAAAAAAAAATATCACAGACTTGGACAAGAAATTGAGTTGAAACCAGATACTCCACTGACTAGGGAGCTTTCTTTTTATGGCGGTGCTGTGGTGTACTCCAGAATGGACTACTGAAGAAACACCCTGCCTCTGATAGCAGCTCTCCACCCTCATGGGAGGGAAATTCAGGTACTGTGGGGGTATGGGAGCACTAGAAACACTGTGAAACCTGAATTAAAGTGCAGCTCAGATTTAATTTGAAGGAAGCTTTGCAAGGGACTGTGGGAGGCATCTCTGACTTTAAACTAAATTCATACCGATGTTACACTGCTTACAAAATGGCAACAGCTGCATGGTGGGCTGCTGGGATGTGGAAAAACTGATTAAATGGTGCCCAGTGCATGGCAGTCTCAGGGGAAATCCTCCCTGCAGCACAGTCATGGAACAACCTGCAGGATGCAGACACACAAAGACTGCCAGGTGAGTTGTGGAGGTCCATGCGTGCAGATGGTTAAGGGCCCCTCCTGCCTCTGGCTCACTGCATAAGTAGTATAGGGATGTGCTTCTTTTTTCTTCCTTAATGGATGGAGGGAGGGGGATAAAGGCTACTTCAACATGTGGACTCTTTAATATGCATGCACTTGGGATATGCAGGTGGGTTACACTTTATTTTAAATGTGTGTTTCAATGTAACTAATCATTAATTATATGCAACAAGGTAATTACACTGCAGTTAAATATTTGTTGCATACAACTATATTGCAATTGCAATGCAGTTACAGTGTAGTTATACTGTAATTGCAGTGTATTTAAGTGACAATTAAAGTGTAACTATGAGGTGGTTCTCGGCAGGGTCAACCAGGTTACCTCACAGACTGCCTTGAGAAATGCATGGAGGGTGGTGAAAGGGAGGGTTCAGTGGTCTGCAATGGTTAGTGCACCAGCAGGCTACAGGTGAAATAAGGGAGAGGTTATGTGGTTGTGGGCTTGAGAGAAAAAGAGCAACGGGGGCATACAAGGGCCTGGAGACCCAATGAATGGATAACGTGATGTCTTAATATTCTCCCCCTACTTCTGGAATAGCACAGGTTGGCACAGTGTTTTACTAACTTTATTGTTATGTTTTTTGAATGGTTTAAAGATGTTATACCACAAGTGAGTGCTGGAGGAGAAATTGGAGGGAGACAGGGCGGTGCACAACAGGTGGTGAAACTGGGTCAAGCACTAATCTGGCAAAATGTCTTGCAACAGTGAGCTGGTTCACCTGAAAGAGTGAACAGAGAAAGGTGGAAGGGTTATGTGCTGGGTCCCTCACTGGATTTGGGGGGTTCCAGGAATTTGATGGAGCTTCTGCTGGTTACAGGAGCTTTGGGTGTTATCAGAAATTACATTCATGTATGTTTTCTATTTTTTTCTGTTAATGTACATTATTATGTGACCAGAAGGACTAAAGCTATGTTAATTCAGATGTTACTGAAAAGGAGGGACTATGGAAGGGACTGGCTGGAAAAGGGGAGAGCAGTTGTTAGCATGTAGGGTAACCCCACGAGAAAGCTAAAAACTGACTGTGGGGACTGAAGCTACTATAATATCCTGGTGTGTGAGGGGGTTCTCAGACCCAATTTAAAGGAAAAAGGTGATCACGGCTTTGAAATGCAAGGGAGCACAGGTGGCCCTGCTCCAGGAAACCCAACTTTCAAAAGGAGAGCACAAGAAATTGGTAGGGGGCTGGGTGGGCTCCTGCAATGCAGGCCCATGTAGCTTTCAGAAAAGTGAGGTGGCAGTATTGTTTCACAAGGGGTACCCACTGCAGGTAAAAAGAGTATTGGTGGACCTCAAGAAGGCAGGTCTATTTTTGTGCAGGGTCAGTTCCAAGGAATCTCTGTTACATACACCAGCATATATGAGCCAGCAGTTTTTGATACAAATTGTTATCAGGGAATTCTCTATATAATTAATAGAGAACAACTTGACAAGCTCACAATGGGAGGGGACTTCAACTGTGTGATGGAGCCCATCCTGGACCACAGGTGGAGTGGGCTAATAATATTTTAGAAGGAAGAGATGTTGAAATTAGACCTCTTGAACACCTGGAGGGTGGCTAATCCAGGGCCAGAAGTTTACTTTTTGTTCCAACCCTCACAAGACATGGTCCTGGCTGGACTACATTTAAATGCCTAGGAAACAAAATGGTCGGGTTTGGTTTGTACCACACAGACCAATCCATGTGTCAGATCATATCATAAAAATACTGAAAATCCAGGTGGGAGAGAAGAAATATAACACCTCCGGGTGGAGATTCCCCACATACCTAATGACTAGTGAAGAGTTCAGGCAGTATTTGAAAGAGCAGTGTAACATTCACCATAGTGTCAACTGGGCTACGGCACTGCAGTATTTTGGGGAGCCAGGAAAGTGTATAAGAGAGGCATGTTAATGAGCTATGTGGCTAGCCACAAGAAGCAGAAAGAGATGCAGAAAGCCCTGTAGGAGAAACTCAAGGAGCTGAAAAGATGGGCCGTATGGGGACTCCTCAGTGGAAATGCAGGGATAGGTACTGGTGGCATGGAGGGGCTGCTCACAGGAAAGACCAGAAATACTCTTTTTTTTTTGTTATTTTTAGGCAGTGCATTTTTGAGTGGAGGAATAAGCCGAGAGGAATGTTGATGAGGCTAACACAGGAAAGAAGGAATCCTCAGACGTACCAACTCTGAAAGGTCCAAATGGGAAGCTGGAGAGCAGTGGAGCGAAACTCAAGGAAATCTGCTGTACCTTTTACCTGGAATTTTGTTAAGCTGACTAAGAAAGGACTTAACAAAGGGCAGAAAATGTCTTAGATAGGAATAAAATACAGACCTTTAATGATGAGCAGAGATAATCCCTAGGAGCAAATGTAACTGATGAGGAGCTGTTGGGGGCTAGTGGGTTACTGAAGAGAGGGAAGATGGGAGGTCCAGATTTTTTATGGAGTATTATAAAGAACTTGGGGGGGGGAGGACCTGGTGGTTTCTGGTTGATATGCTGGAAGGGTTAGTGGGTGGGGGGTGGGGGGACTTTCTGCCTCCTGCATAAAAGCACTAGTGTGTGTCAACCCAAAGCAAGGCAAGAACCATTTGGAGTGTGCATCGTACTAGCCAATCTCCCTCCTCAACTGTGATTTGAAAATAAATGCCAAGGTTTTGGCAAGGAGACTGGAAGTTCTTTTACTATTAACTGTACACCCAGACAAAAAGGTCTTTGTTAGGGGGCAGGTGTCTTACCACAACATTCGAAGACTGTTGAATGTGATTCACTGGAGGGCTGGGCATCTTGGGCAGGCTTCAGTGCTGTCCATGAATGCCAAAAAAAAATTCAATCACACAGAGTGGGAGTACTTATTTGGAGTCTTGGAGAGATTTGGACTGGGCAATCCTTACATACTGTGAAAATGGTGTAGCTTCTGTACCAGAGCCTGAGGGAATACATTCTGGTGAATGGTGAACCTTCAGAGGAATTTGAGATGCAAAGGGGCATAGCTTTTAATCTCTCCACATTACAAATCATAGCACTGGCCTTCAGAAATCATAGCAAAGAGCCAGAATGTGTAGCACTTAAATATTTGAAGCAATAATATGTCTACAGATAGTGGGCCCCATATAGTTAGTGATAAGGAATGTTTCTATCAGCTTAGTTCAAATGATGTGATAGTTTTCGTGCCCAGAGGTAGCTCTAACATTATGAGAAACACCAGAAAACCTATGCAGAGCAAGGGTAAATTTGAATGTGAAAATCATAGCGCTATGTGAAATTCATAGCAGTTGAGAGGTATGCAAAGGGAGATGGGTCAGGGGTGTCCTCTATCCCCCTTCTGTTTGCTACAGGCATAGAGCCATGGTTCATTTGTAATAGGGAGGATCAGCAGATTAAGGATGTGGAGGGCCACTCAAGATACACGCATACGCTAACCCAGTATGTGAATGATCTCCTGCTGTTTGTTACAAATCTGAAGGGCACAATCCCTGAATTGCTAGAAGTGGTAGGGGAGTTCGCAGCATTCTCCGAGTACAAATTAAATGTTAACAAATCAGAGATGCTCAAGCTGATGAGAGGAGACATGGCAGAGAATCAGACTACATGGGGCTTCAAGGTAGTGGAGATGAATTTCACATATCTGGGGATTAAAGCAGGGAAGGATCTGGGGAGGCTCTACAATCAACATTATAAACCTCTACTGAAAATGATACTGGCAGGCATGGAGAGATGGAGGGCCCTGCCCCATATCAGGGAAGGGAAGGATTGATCTTATTAAAATGAATGTGTTGCCCCGAATATTGTATGAGATGCAGATGCTGCCAATGGGGTACACAGGGGAGGATACCAAACAGCTGGAAAGAGAATTCACCCATTTCTTAATGCAGAATAAGCACCCATGGATGAACCTGCAGTGACTGAAGGGGGTGTTGAAAAGACAGAATGAGCTTCCTGGACATAAAGAGGTACTTCCTCTTCTATGCAACACAGCTATAGAAACATAGAAACATAGAAGTTAATGGCAGATAAGGACCGCAAGGCCCATCCAGTCTGCCCATTTCTTTTTATACCTTATGAATGTGCCATCAGGATTTGCTCTGTCAATGGCCTATCTATTCATACTTATCTGTATTGCTCCCTTATGCCTATCCCATGCCTGTTTGAAGCCCTGCATTGTATTCATATCCACCTCTTCCTGAGGTAGGCAATTCCATGCATCCACCACCCTTTCTACGAAAAAGAACTTCCTCACATTACCCCTTAATCAGCCTCCCTCTAATCTCATGCTGTGTCCTCTTGTCCTGCTATTTTTCTTATACTGAGACGTTAGAATCTTTCATCTTTTTAATGCCCTTAAGGTGTTTGAATGTTTGAATCATATCACCTCTCTTCCTCCTTTGCTCTAGGGTATACATATTGAGTTCCGTTAATCTGTCCTCATATGTTTTCTGATGCAGTCCCTGCACCATTTTGGTTGCCCTTCTCTGGAAAGCTTCAATTTGGTTAATGTCCTTGTGAAGGTGTGGCATCCAGTGCTGCACATAGTACTCCAGAAGGGGCCTAACCAGTGTCTTCTAAAGAGGGATTATTACCTCCCACTTATGACTTGTGATACCCACACTAATATGCCCCAACATCCCCCTAGCTTTACCTACTGCTTTAGTGGTCTGCTTGGATGATTTCAGGTCATCTGTGATGATGATGCCCAAGTCTCTTTCTTCCCTTGTGACTGCCAGCAACTCCCCTCCCAACCTATAGGTGGCTTCAGGGTTTCTCTTCCCTATGTGCATGATCTTGCACTTCTTTGCATTAAACCCCAGTTGCCACTCTTCTGACCATTTTGTCAGTTTATCCAGATCTCTTCTCATTCTGCCGACCCCATCTGGATCATCTGCTCTGTTGCAGATCTTGGTGTCATCTGAAAACAGACAAACCTTACCCTCCAGTCCATCTGCAATGTCACAGATGAAGATATTGAAGAGGACTGGCCCCATGACTGATCCCTGAGGTACCCCACTTGTGACTTGCATCTCTTCTGACTGTATACCGTTTACCACCACTCTCTGTTTTCTGCCCATCAACCAGTTTGCCACCCAGTTGACCAACTTCTGACCCATGCCGAGCCTACCCAGCTTATTAATCAATCTTCTATGTGGAACAGTATCAAAAGCTTTGCTGAAGTCAAGGTAGGCGACATCAACTGTTCTCCCTTGGTCCACCACTCGGGTTACCCAGTCAAAGAAATCTATGAGATTCGTTTGACAGGACCTTCCTGTTGTAAACCAGTGCTGTCTTGGATCCTGTGCTCCTATGGATTCCGGGTGTTGCACTATCCTTTCGTAAGGAGTAAGTCCATAATCTTGCCCACTACTGAGGTAAGACTGACTGGTCTGTAGTTCCCTGCCTCCTCCCTGCTACCACTCTTGTGGAGCGGGATCACATGAGCCCTTCTCCAGTCTTCTGGGACTTCTCCTCTTCTCAGAGACTCACTAAACAGTTCTGATAATGGCCCTTCTAATTCCACCCTTAGCTGCTTTAGTACCCTGGGATGTATGCCATCAGGTCCCATTGCCTTGTGCACCCTGAGCTTATCGAGCTCTTGCAGGACCCTTTCTTTTGTGAAGGACTAGTGCTCACCTCCCTCCCTCCTGTACATGGTGCTGAGCTGTGGTCCCTGCTCTACCTTCTCCTCAGTAAATACTGAGCATAAGTATCTATTTAGGATAGATGCTTTTACATGGTCCTCCTCCCCCCCACACACCCCCTTATCCCCTTTGATTTTAGCAATACCCCTTCTGGACTTTCTCCTTTCACTAATGTATCTACAGAAAGTCTTGTCACCTTCTTTTACTGTTCATGATAGTGTTTCCTCAGTTTGGGCCTTTGCCTGCCTTACTGCCTTCCCTGCTTCCCTTAGGGAAGTTTGGTATGCCTTCCTATCTTCATCTGGCTACGTTTCCTTATATTTCCTGAAGGCCAGCCTTTTGGCTCTAACCTTTTCTGCTATTGCTTTTGAGAACCAAAGTGGTTTCCTTCTTCTTTTGTACTTCCTTTTCTCTCTAACAAAATGGGATGTTGCTTCAAGTATTGCATCCATAATACATGCCCACATTGCCTGAACCCCCTCACCTGGATTTATTCTTGCCAGGGCTAGCTTAACCCTGTTGGCCATCTTATCAAAGTCAGCTCCTCTGAAGTCCCATATTTTTGCCTTGGAATGGGATGATTTAGTTCTAGTGGCCAAACTGAACCATAGCATGTGATAGTCACTTGTCCCCAGGTGACCTTCTACCTGGAGATCTGTGATCCTTTCCCTGTTAGTCAGTACTAGATCTAGGATAGCCCTGTCTCTTGTTGGTTGTTGTACCAGTTGCTTGAGGCCCTCCTCCTGCAGGGAATCCACTATGTTTCTAGTTCTGGTAGATGTTCCTGCTGGTATTGACCAATCTGTATCTAGCATGTTGAAGTCTCCCATTATCAGAACCTCACCCTTAGCTGTCATGTTTTATATGTCTTCTAACAGTAATGTGTCTATGTCCTCCCCCAGTCTGGAGACCTGTAGACAATCTCAGTTTGTATGGCTGTCCCATTTCCTGTTTCCAGGGGTGACCCATAGTTCTTCTGGCTCCTTATGTACATTCTGAATTTCTGTAGCTTTGATATTTTCATTGACATAAAGGGCCACTCCACCCCCCCCCCTTTTTGCACCTCGGTCTCTTCTGAACAGTACATAGACAAGTACTGAAGTCTCCCAAATGTGGTTTCTGGTGAACCATGTCTCCCTAATGGCTACTATGTCCAGTTTAGCCTCTGTCATTATTGTCTGCAGGTCTGGAATCTTGTTTCCAAGACTGTGAGCATTTGTGAACATGATTTTCCACTGGCCAGATTTTGGTGTGTTGGTTGTTGGGCGAGGTTTGGCATTTCCCCTGTGCATCGTATGGGGAGCCGGACCTTTTTTCTTACCTGGTGATGCAAATGAACTACAAACATGCTGAACTCCTGTTTGATCACTATCTGAGGGAGGAGGGGTGTTCTTCCCATTCGACGTATCGGGTGCTGCACCCCTCTCCCCAATTGCTAGTTAAAATATTCTGCAAAGACATCAAACTTCTGCCCCAATGCACTGACTCCCTCCTTAGTCAGATGCAGTCTATCAAATTTAAAGAACTTTCTCTCCCAAAACTGTTGCCAGTTACCTACAAAATTGTGGCCTTTTTCCTGGCACCAACTCTTGAGCCACATGTTTAGCTCCCCTATCTCCCGTTCTCTGACCTTCTGTCCATCTTCCCCCCTTTCCCAGACTGGCAGGATCTCCGAGAAGGAGATGCCAGACGAAATGGATGATAGTTTGTCACCCAGCCTGGTCAGGTGTTCCTTGGTCTCCACAACTGACTGGCTAGTGATATTGTTAGTCCCTATGTGTACGAGGACTTTGATGTTTTCTCCTGCTTCCTATACAATTTTAACAATGCTGTCAGTATCTTTCCACATTGATGTACCTGGGAGACATCTGAACATTAGCCCTGGCTGGAGATAGGTATCAACTACTTGAATCTCGGTGTCTCCTATGGTCAGAAGTGTTTTGGATTTCCTTTTTGCTTTTTTTGTTTTGGTTCCTGATTTGGGCGAGTTTTGTTGTATTAGCTCCTGTGCTGCAGTATCCTGCTCTGCAGGGTCCTCTGCCCCTTTGTTGATTTCAGAGATAAAGGCAGATACCTGTTTGCAGTTTTGTATATGGTTTGTCAAGGTGATATATTGGAGAGCACCGAGTGATGGTGCACCCGATTTGCCCCTCCTAACCACCTGCCAACTCCCGGACCAACTACCCTCTGTGGTCGAGGTGCTACAGTTGGATGTTGGGGAAATGGCAGGCATTTCTTATAATATATTTCCTCTGAATGTGCCATTTGAGGTGTGCAAGCTCTGCCCATGCTGCCTGGAGCTGAGCCCTTAGATTTCCAGTGGCCAAGCATGTTGGACAGTGTCTGAAATCCTCTATAACTGCCCTTTTGAAAAGTGTCCCGCAGTACCTGCAGTTAATAATATCTATTCCAGATAAGTTGTTGGGTTTATAACCTGGTCAGAGTAATAGAAGGAGGAACATGAAAGCAAAGTTTGATTTTGTGTTTTGTTTGTTTTTGTATAACTTGTGACAAGTTAAATTACTTGTGCCCCTGTAAATGAGGTCACTGTGTGGATACCCCTCTGATCTGACCCTTCCTGCTTTGCTACAGGAACTGTCATGACTGTGGTACCCTATAAAAGGATGTGAAGTGTGGGGTGGTTGGGGATGGGGGGTGGGTGGCTGGTAACTTGCCCTGCTGAAAAGGAAGAACCATGGATGAAAGAAACAAGAAGGTAAGAGCAGAAACAATCAGTCTGCAACAAATGCAGAAGCCCTGAAAGATTAGCCTGGATTGGGTTAACCAGTGGGAAGCAGCCAGTTGGATGGACTTCGAATGGAAGGGAGCGTCAGCTAAGCTGCTGCCCTATTTGGCTCTGGGTGGGAGATGAGCATACAATAACATGACACACAAGAACCAACTGGTCAGCATAACAATGGAGGCTTGGGATCAAGTGAGAAAGAGAAGGGGGCAAGGGAGAAACATTCCCTTTTGGTATCCATTGCAGGAAGCCCAGCATTTATGCTTGGATTTCAGGACCCAGGTTTTCATATGTGGGACAAACTAGGGGTACGATGCATGTGGGAGTAATATATACAAGGGAGAGGAATTAAAACTTTGGTGACATTCCAAGTGCCTATGTATCAATATGTTTGGGTATGGGCCTTCAGCGGGAGCCTGGATAGGGAGCAAATAGAACTATCTAAACTGTACTAGCTGGAAGAGATAGCACTTAGAGCAAGGGATTCCCCAAAAGGTATTACACAACTGACGAAGCATGATAGGGACACCTCATATCTCTCAGAAAAGGTTACAAGAGAATAGGAAAGGTACTTGTGGCTGCTAATCTTGGAGGAGAATGGGATACAGCACTGAAATCACATATGGGAATCCTCATCTGCAACACATACAAAGAGTCACAGTTCAGATTTATACACAGGCTTTACTATCCACCAAGGGTAGTACACCAATTCAGTCCCGCAATATCCCCTGCATACGGCAGGTGTATTAAATAGTATGCTTGGCACAACTGCACTGTTTCTAGGAATGTTGGGAATTAAGACAATTTTGATAATGGGTAGCACTGGAATTATCCCAGAAATTTGCTAGAATTGTAACAGGCACAACTGTCTCACTGCTCCTTGGAATGGAGCACATGGACTAACAGGGCTGGGAACCATATCCAAGGGCAATCAATGTTCTGCAAGTGTTAACACACCCGTGCATACAGAACACAGTGGTCTGTCATGTCAAGCCTACACTAGAACAGTGGAAGACCTTGGCGATAATTACCTTGGCCCTGGAAAAATAGCACACTTTACATGACAGAGAGGAATTCTTTCTTAGAAGTTGGGGGAAACATCTGGATTCCCATCAGGTGAAGGAGGTAGCTTTACTGGGACAAGGCTTGATCTAGTGTAACCCAGACTCATCCTGTGGACCCTTACCTTACTGGTAAAAACCCAAGTGCTGAGAGGTTCCAGAAGTTATATCTCCATTAACCCTCCAGGAATACTGTTAACCACACAGAGACCCCACAAATATTGTAACACCCGGAGAGTCTGAGGTACCGTCCAGTAATCAGTAAATGGTCAATTGAGTGTTGTAAGGTGATCTGTAATTAATTCAAAGATAAATTTACTTTCTTATTACAGTTTTAGCACTTGTAATAAGTTCAGCTACACTGTAACACTAGAACTGCTAGGACATGATACCTCTGTTAAGAATGGACAGATGGACAATTGATATATACAGAGCCCCTTGCTCTGGAGAGGTATCTTTAGTCATTTTCGAGTCCTTGTGCTTATTTAATCACCCTTGTTTTCTGATTTTTTTTTCTTTTTAAGTCTTTTGTAAAGTTATGCATTCTGTAGTGTCATGATATTTCATGTATGTTTATGCAAAAATCGCAATAAAAATATGAAACAAACAAACATAAAAAAGAGAATGGGTAAAAACCCAAGGGCATCAAATGACAATTTTCATGGGTGATCTGTAATGTAGAAAAAATATACATACCAAAATAAAAAAATATATAAGTGGAAACAATACAAACAGGTCACATAAAACAATCACGTGGGCCCTATGCATGAATGGGCATGAAAGGTGCGGAAACCACACATCCGTGCTGCAAGCAGCTGCATGGTGCGGAGGGTCAGAGGAATACGCAGCATGTACAAAGTGATATGTGCCATGTGTAGAGGTAGGGGGAGGAGCTGTGAATGGAGCGGAATGCATAGGAGGAAGAGGACAGCCCTAGCAACATGACCCCACCCCTTGACCCCACCTTATAAGGGCAAAAGCACAGCCCACCATGCAGAAGTGAATGTAGGACACTGTAGAGAGACACATAGGATGACAGAAAGCAATGTAGCCGCAGACAGTGGCATCCACAGCAACGTGCCATGCGAGGCACAGCGTGAGGTGGCATGACCAGCAGCCATCAGAGGATGCAGTGGAACCAGATGTTCTAGGTCCTCGAATTTCATGGTGCCACAGGTGGCTGTGATGGTCAGTGAGATCAGTGCCAACCATGCAAGGCTGTTTTGTGCCCTAGCACTGTCCATCCCCTTGGAGGTGAAGGTGCAGATCTGGCTGCAGGTGCAGGCCGCCATCAGTGCTGCAGGACCAGATGCCTGGAACCTGGCAGTGATAAAACATAAATGGCGTGACCTACGCACAACCATGAAACAGAAGGTTGTGGAGGGAACAAGGGCACAATGGGGCACAAGCAGAGGGTCATCTGGCCCCAACACCCAGCTGACGCCCATAGAGAGAATGATGGCAGACACTCTCGTCACTGTGAGTATCCACAGGAAGCTGGAGGGAGTGGACACACTGGCCGGTAAATAATGAAAACAGAAACAGCATAACCAGCAGCACCCAGGCTGCATGCACAATGGCTAACAGTGTTACATTGTGCCAACAGAGCATGCCCGTGTGGTAGACATGGTGCCAGCCTGCTGTAGGTGTGTCCGGCCTGGAGAACTGCAGGCACCCATTGAGGATAAATGACAGACGTCGGCTCCACAGGTGAGTACTCCCCATGACATGACCATGACAGTGGCATGGCAGAAGGTGTTGGGCAGTAATCACCCACTCATGGCCCATCACCCACAGGTGCTGGACTGCAGCAGAAAACCAGTAAGACCAGGCTGAAGACACCACCCTAGGTGTGGAGAGTGATGACGTGGACGTTAAGCTGGCCAAAGATGATGCATCAGAGGCACCCATGCCCTCATAACGGCCACCAACATGCACCTACATGGTGGCCCATGGCAGTAGTGCACCACGACCTGCAGTAGGCATGCAGCCAGTCGTGTGAGGTGGGCCTGATAGCATGGATGAGGGCCCATCAAGCAGACCAATGGGACAAGCAGTGCCTTAACGGGGCATGGTCCTACTGAACCCGCAATACAGGGACCTGTGGCAGCTGGAGCTGGACCACCTTGAGGTGCAGCACTGCAGTACTGAGGCCATATCAGAGCAGACAGGCATCGTCCATGACATGGGCCGGGACATCGCTTGAATGGCATGGGTGCTGAAATGCACAGTCAACATCCTAAATGGCTTGGGCACACCGCCATGGCAGGTGGGTGGTGCAGCGACTGTAGGGCAGGGCACTGTTGCTGTTGGCAGGGTACCACAGGAACATAGTGCAGATGGGACACTGTGGTGAAAAGTGATGTGTGGCCGCCTGAGGTGCAGGAGGATGACAGCTTGCTCAACATAGAGCACTGCACAGAGGCAGCAACACATGGAGAAGGTGATAGCATGGCCACTATGGAGAGCCAGTTGAGGGGCACAGGCACTGCCTACACAGAACCAGAGTGTGTCACTGATAGCAAGGAGTCAGAGCTGTCGGGCACACAGCAGGCACCACCTCGCAGGGGCAGGGTCGGCAGGGCCCTCGGACCAACCCAATGCTGGGAGACAAGGTCAATGGTGCATGACCAGGTGGCATTGTACATGCCACAATGGTGTGAGGAACAGCTGCCAGTGCAGACCAGCATGGGCAATGCGGCATCATGATGCGGTAGGTGTGACACGAGGCATTGCCATATGGGAACACATGCTCACACACATGCATGTTCACAAACACATGCACAGACACACACACACATGCACAGACACGCAAAAACGTGCACAGACATGAAGGCAGGAATGGACAAGCACTGGGTGTTGCGTTGTGGTGGCCACAGTCGCAGTAAGGGCCACATGTGGATGACAGTTTAGCGGTGGAGTGGGTGAACCCCTGTGTGGCTGGCTACCGTGCCATGGTACAGGAGCTTACAACAGTGGCAAATGTGCCCTGTCACCAAACACCAGCAATGGTGATCCCTGACCACCCTCAACAGCACAGCTGCACTGGAGGATGATGTACATCCTCAGGTGATGTCATCATTGGATGCACGAGGCCAGACATGATACTGCTCTGTGAGGGATGCCAGTGATGATGCCACCCAGTGGTGCATGCATAGTCTCCATTGGATGATGTAGATGTTGATAGGGGTGTTAGTGGCATGGCAACTATTGATGGAAGGTCCCATTCATCACCCCTGTCTGTGCCGTGTGGCTGGCTGCTGTTTGCTGTCCTCGCACCTGGTCATCATGCTGCTGGCCATGTGGCATGTCCAGAGGTTGATAGTCAGGCATTGGCAGCCCACAGTGCATGGTCATGTTATGTAGCATGATGCAGATGGTGAATACATGTCAGGCATGCGGTGACGCCAACATGATGGTCTCCCCTGTGTGATCAAGGCAGCGGAACCGCATCTTCAGCATACCATTGCTCCACTCCACGATGGAGCATGTACGACGGTGTGCAGTGTTGTACACCTCCTTAGCCATAGTTGCAGGTGCCAGGATGGATGTCATTAGGTATGGCTGCAGTGAACATCCGCTGTCACCTGTGGGATGAGAAGCATGTCAGGATGGCAATGTAGGGCAACATACACATGGATACAGAAACACAGACATGTGCATAGCACACCTACCCAAGAGCCAGCCTTCCACACGACCTATCTGGAGCACTGCTCCAAACCCAGACGTGTCAAATATGTAAGCGTCATGACACAACCCAGGGAACCTGGCACACACATCTGTGGATAGTCCATCCGCGGTGCACACCACCTGACAGTTCATGCTATGGAAGCCCTTGCTGTTGCAATATGCCTCCTCAGACATGGATGGTGTCAGGATGGTGATGTGTGTGCCATTAACCATGCCAAGGATGTTGGGCATCCTGTGCATGCCATAGAATGCCTGCTTGGTGGCACGGACCTCTGTGTCAGACATTGGAAGGTGTGTAGGATCACATGTGTGGACCAGCAGTGCGTTGGTAACCAGTGCAAGGGCCCTGGACACTGACGACTGGATGATGGTGATGCCGTCACCTGCCACACATTGGAAGGACCCAGTGGTGTAGTATGATAGGGTGCACATTACCTTTGTCTCCACAGACATGGCCCTGAATCGGCATGTCCACGGAGCAACACGGTCATGTACAAGGTCGCACAGTTGCAGCACCATGGGCCATGGCAGTCAGAAGCATTCTAGGTAGTGTGTGTCATGGAGAAGATTACCATCCATGTGTGATATGAAAACGCGCTCCTGTGGCTGTGGCCATCTACCCCTCGCATGCCATGCGTGCTGCAGATAGACATTCATTAGCTGTCCAGGACACATTCTGTCGTCATGCAGACAATGGTGTGTACATGGTACAGTGCCCAATTATGGAACCACCGCTTAAATAGGGCACACTGTGTACCTGGTGTGCACCTGTGCATGGCCTCCATCCAGTCAGCGCATGCACCATGTGTGGCGCATGGCCGTGAGCCACCATGGCTGCTGCTTGCAGACCTATTAAGCATGCCATACATGTGCATGCCACACTGTCCAGCCATGCTATGTGGTGGTGTATGAGGCATAGAAATGCATGCAGGCATGGCCGCCGTCTGCTGCTCTACTAGTGTTCTGTGTGAATCTGCATGTACATTCTCCAATGCCATGCGGCAGTGTCCAATGCATGTAAGTAAGCACTGTCACCACATCCATTGACACAGCAGCACACAGGGATGAAGTATTATAGTCTTAGCGTCTTTCTGGCTGGGGGTGCATAGGTGCATTTGGATTGTGACTGCCAGCTTGACTGTCCACTATGGTGGCATGCTGAGTGACCGCTATGTGACTGCATGCTGTGTGTCCGCCGGTCTATCCCCTGCCTGGTGCACAACACATACACACAGATACACACAATGGGAGCAGTGCTGCACACTGCCAGCCCTGTCCACGAGGCCCAGCGGCGCACACGAGGCATGCACATGCATGCATGCCATTCATTGTGCTGGTGTGGTGGAGCAATGTGTCCCACTGGTCCTGTGCCACTGTGTGGGTGGAGCTCGCTGCATGTGTCACGACATGCCATGGTGCATGTGTGCCATGTGTACTGCATACACAGAAGGGTATAAATACATGCAGCCAGTGCATTGGATGAGATGGGGCAGGATGGAATGCTTCCTGTGAATGCTCTGGTGGGTCACTGAGAGAGAATTCTGTGACAGCGACAGGTACGGCACCCAGTGAGCTGCACAGCAGATAGACCCATGCAGTCCATGGCTGTTCTTCTGCCAGTACCATGTCTGCCTGTATACTAACCACTGCATTCACCTTGTGTCTCCCTACCCTACCCCATACAGGATGACTCGGTCATGCTCAAATACCTGGAACTACACCGGACACCACAGCCAGATGGGGTCATGGTCATGGTGTTGTACCCACATGGCCTGTATGGATTCCGCTGGCAGCACATGATGCCGAGGTACCTCTAGCGTATCTGCAGAGATGGCCTTTCTTATTATGAAGGGTAGCATGGGGATGCAGAGCCCTGGTCCCTGTGGTGGGTCACGGTCCCATCATGGGTAAGTGTTGCATGCCTGCACAGCTCTGGGGACCACTGTCCCCGACCAAAGCCCATGTACTTATCATGCCCTTCTCTCCACAGTGCTGCAGGGGGACCTGTGCAGTGGATGCTGTTGTGGAGGGAGGAGTGGCCATGGGAGCCAGATGAGGAGCTGAGCATGGATGAAGAGCCATGGCAGTGGCAGAAGCACCATTGAATGTAGGGGCCTATGATGGCAGAGGCGATGGTTGCAGAACAGCCAGGACCATCGACTGCTGGTGCTGTTACTTGACAGGACTGTGGCAATAGGGGTGGCTTGCACTTTGTTGTTGGGTGTGGGTGTAGGGGTGGGCCTGTGTTCTGCATTGGGAGCTATTGTTTGTGCTGTTAGTAATGCCTGGGCTGTGGTGGGGGGGTTGTGTGTGGGTGGGGTTACAGGCCTGCAGAGGAGGTCCTGTGCCATCCTGAGTATCTCTCCTTTGATTGTACCTGTCGCATACATCAGCAGTAAACACTTCTCTGTACAACATGGGCTGTTCATTGTCCCGCATGGTGTGCATGTGTGCGTGTGGCGGGGGGGGCTGTGATGGCGGGCATGCTATACGCAGGACTGGTGGGAGTGGAGGAAATGCACCCGGTCAATGCCTGCATACAGCATGTGGCATGGGGAGGCCCATGGGGGGGCCATGCACGGTCCGGTCCTGCATGCTGCTTGTGGACTGGGACTGGGGATGGCATGGCAAGGCTGGCAGTACACCTGCACGGGTTGGGGGAGGGACAGTCATGGCTAGTGTACCTGTTGTGGCATGGGGTGGTCATGCCATGGCTAGCCATTCAGGAGAGTCGGGGGAGTCCATAGTCAGGCACAACCCACAGTGCTACAGGGTGGATGGGTAGGGCCACTATGCACAGGGTGGCCTGTGCAGTCACTGGCGTGTTTCATGGTGACTGTGTGCATGTCCCTGGCTGTCATGCCATGGGTCCATGGCACAGAGCCACTGCTGGGACATGCTGTGGGTCATGCAACAGGTGTCAGCAGCCCTCACATACCGGGGCCATGTGGCTTCGCCTGCCCATCTGTGGGGTATGTTGTGTGTGTGGGGGCAGGCGGGGAATGTGCTGGTTGGCATGCCAGTGCTACACCCCTGCCTGCAGCTGAGGCTCTGTGTCTCCGCTGCCACTCCAGGCATATGCACAGGTTTACGGCTGCCCTGTGGCACGTGTATCTACATGCGCTGTCCACCACACGTATGCGTGCCTCACACACATTCGTGCATGTGCTCAGTGTTCTGCTACACACAATTTACATGGTCACACCTCTGCATATTCGGCATGGTGGTGGTATGCCTGCCTGCGTGATCATGTCATATGCGATCCCTTGCACACATGTCATGCATGCGGCATTTCACACAGCATGGGCGTATGTTCTCCTGCTGCTTATGCACGTGTCCTTCGCATGTCACACTGGCTTCGAGTATAGGGCCCATGATGACTATGTTAACCTGTTGATGGCTGCTGTCTTCCTCGGGACCCCATAAAAATGAGATGCTGCATCTCATGAGGTTACCCCAGTTGGTGTACTTTACTCAATAAATCAGCCAATCAATCAATAAATCGATCAATCAAAAAACAACTGAATGAATGAATGAATGAATGAATGAACGAATAAAAGAATAAAAGAACAAATGCAGTCTGTCAAGGGGATCACTAGGGTGGAAGCAATACTTGAATTGATCTTTAGCAATAAGGATGGTTTGATCAGAGAAGTGAAAATTGAAGAGACAGTAGACAACAGTGACCATGACATTATCAGGTTTACCACTGGAAAGCACAATGGAGCAACAAAGGGAGGGACATTGTGTACACTATGCTTCTGTAGATTTTGAAAAAATTAGGGCGCTCACAGCACAGATACAGTATCCTGGGAAAATGGATTCATGGCCAGAAGTATTCAACAATGATGAGACACACTTAAACTCCATTTAGACAGCTCAGAAAAAGAATGTATTCCACAAAGTATTACAGTATAAGATGCAGATCTATGTGGATGGTGAAGGAGGTACTTGACATACTTAATGGAAAAAAAGAGGTACACATGATGAATAAACTGCAAGACATGCGTAAAATTAGACAGCTTTGCAGTGGCAAACCCAGAGGGTGCTAATATAGACTTCAGGGGGTTGTAATAAATGGTAGAAGAACAGTAGTGCTTGAAGTCAAATCCAATAATAAAGAATTCATTAGATACGTTTAATGAGAAGAAAACACCAACAACTGATGGGCCACTGAACGATCAGGAATGTGGTGACATAATAACCAAAAAAGAACAGCTGGCTTAATGTGTAAATGAGTGTTTTGTGTTTATTTTTTGTACTCACAGTATTAACTGGCTAAGGCCTAATCTGCAAAAACGCAGAGATATGTTCAATCTGGGCATACACCAACCACTGAGGCTTGCGTCCTGATGCCAGTTGTCATTGGACTGCTTCCATAGCCCCTGCCCATTGCTTTCCATGAGTGTGGAGTAGGGTTGTCAGAACCTAGTGAAGTTCTGGGTTCTGGTTCTGGTCTAGAACTTTGCTAATAGTTTTAGGATTCTAATCTTTAGAACTCAAACTGTTTTATGTGCTTATATGTCCCTCGGAGCCACTCGTTGCTGAAAGCGAGTGGTTTCATGCACCTTCAGCTGGAGTGAGAACAGCGAAGTGAAGCTGAGCTGTTCTGGCTCCAGCTGAAGGCAAGTGAAGACGGGGGATGTATTAATATATTATTGATCAAGAGTGATCAATAATAATCAATAATGCATTTTTTTTTAAAAAACTTCCCAGAATGTGCCCGTTTCCAGGGCATCTGCATGTGAGATGCTCTTCATGGAATAAGAGTGCCTCACTTGCAGAGGAAAGGAGCGCTCTGATTGGTCAGGAGCACTCCCTCGATCTATAATGTGTATAATACTGGAGAGAAAGAACATATAAATATACTTAGAGGGAAAACATATAAATAAAAGTCCTGCCCTCTCAGCATAGCAATTATATTGTTTCACTGCACATGCTGAAAAGAGAAACACATTGTGCCTTTCAAAATGCAAATACTAGGTGTCACAATTCAATGTGTTTGGCACATCTGCATATGAGCAGCACATTATCATGTCATCTCTCTCTAAAACATTTGAGGGTGTAATTACCAATAACTAGTTTGTTTTTCAAGCTGAAATCTCCTGCTTTTTAAATGTGTGAACAAAAAAAGCATTTTATTTAGTATTTAGAACCCTAATACTTAGAACCCATTAGTGTTTTAATTCTAAATTAGAACTCAAATCTCTGCATTCGAAAAGGGTTCTAATTTTTTTAGAACTAGTTCTGACAACCCTAGTGTGGAGCTGCACACAGGTGCAAGGGGCATTCATGGAGTTGCAGCTATATCTGGCACTGGGCATGTAACTGGAAGCCTGGGTTGGCTGCTGATTGACTCTCCTGCCCTGCATTGAGTGAATGTGTGATACAGCAGTCCACCAAGTACTGCCATATTGCTTTTAAGCTTTTACAAAGTTCAACTGTCATTTAGACCACAAGCCTCTATGCCACTCCTGATGGCTTGGGGACAATGCATGGATGTCAGTTTGGGTCCAAAATCCATTTAGCTGCTTGCTGCAGGGTGGAGCTGGGGGTGCAGTATGGCTACAGCAAGTATCTGCCCCATGTACCATCTGTGTTCTCTCTTGTCCCAAAGCCAGACATCTCTGGTTTTGTGAATCAAGAGAAGTTTAACTGTGCACTGCACAACACCCTTTGGATAAGATACATGCCCCATACTATGTGGTAGTCTTGACATTTGGATATAGCCAGATGGCTCAGGCACTTGTTGGTGGCTAGGGACCCCTTTGCCATCTTCCACAACCCAAGTGAAGGGGTATCAGTGTCACTCCACCTTTGTAGAAGGAGATGCTTGACCTCTGTAGCAGCAGATCTAACTCATTTGAGCTGAGTGTGAGTAAGGTGAGGTGCTGCTGAGGCTAATACCAAAATGTACAAGTGGGGGAAAAATGGCAGGGGAACTCTGAGGACCTATTTACAGTTATTGAGCACCCCTTTCCATAGGTGCTATATTTCTGGGAAGGTCCAAAGGATGTGGAGGAATGACCTTTCAGAGGCTGAACATTCCCAACACTGGGTGGAAGGGATGACACCCAGCTTGTGCTGAACCTGAGGAGGGGTCTGTACAACTAGTGGAGGATTTTATTCTGTATTAAACTGCTCCTGGCATCCTTATGAGCCTGATAGGCTGTGGTCCAGCACCTAGACCAATCTTCCTAGGAGATGGATTCAGAGAGATCCTGTTCCCAGTGTCTTTTAGTCCACTGGGTCTGATAAGGTAGTGTGACCCTCTTAGCCTAGTATATCACTCTGGCCCTGCCTCTTGGTAAATGGGGCCAGGATACAGGAAGTTGCAAACTGTTGGCCATGGGGCTAAAGGGAGCTTACTTGAGCAAATGTTGATGGGCACTGAAAAGCTGGAAAAACTTCCAAAGGTCATGTTTAGGGAAGCCATGATGTTGGTATAGGAAGTCAAATGATTTTGGTTGCCTGCCCTGGGGAAGGAGAAGATCCCCAACCTGATTAATGCCCTACTGTCTCTATGTTTCTCAAAGGATAGGTTTATTGCCAATCTCAAGACATGGGTTGTTCCAGAGAGGCATGAGTTCAGGAGGAGAGTGCTCTGTGTGAAGGTGCTTACTCAGAGAGCGCCAGGTATGGTAGGAGGCAATAATTGTGGGCAAGATTTTAGTAATACCTGTGATTTGGTTATATAGTAGGACCCCTGGACAGCTACTAAGAAGAAGCAGGTGCTCCATAAACCAGCTGAAAGTTTGGGCCCCTAAGAACGCCAAGTGGTATCCTTTGAACTAGGGTAGCCCCACCCTATACCAAACCAATGTGCCCAAAATTTAACCTTGCTGTACTGAAGAGGGCATTCCTCCCAGCTGTACGAGCCAAACATTCTGTGAATTTTGGAGAACCATTTTTTTATGGTTTGAAATTGGGAAGTAATTAATAAGGTAAAGCAATTTAACAGAGGTCACCATCCTGATAACCTCAATCTTGTCTGCTAGCATGAATTTCAGTGCCTTCCATCTGTCACACTCCATTTGTAGCGGCAGATTTACGTTAATTTTAGGGATGGAGGGAATATTGTTGGTGACTTTAACTTCTAAATACATGGCACCATCAGGGGCCAATGCAAGGTCAGCTTGTATGAAAGGAAGGGAGGGACATGACTGGGTGAGTGGGAGAACTGGCATCTTAGATTTATTAACATGAAGATTTGACAGACTAGAGAAGGACTGTAGGAGCTATATAAGGGCTAGCACTTAAATGTCAGGGAGGGAAGGAGGACTAGCAAGTCATCTGCATATAACAGGATAAAGAACTACTCTGAGCCTATAGCCATCTTATGTATATCCAGTTGGGATCTGAAAGCAACTGCAAGAGGCTCGATGGCCAGCAGGAATATTAAAGGGGTCAATGGGCAACACTAGCAGATGCCTTTCTGAAGGGGGAAAGGGGGCAGATAGGAGACCATTAGTGGTCACTCTGCCCACCAGTTTGGCATAAAGGATTTGAATCCAATGCAGAAACTGTGGTCCACAGTCAAAGGAGATATGGTCAATAGACATAACTAAGCTCCTTTTCAAAATCTATGGAAATAGTCCGTGCTGGGGTGTTTGTTGCTTGGGCCTGTGCCGTGAGAGTGAGAAGTGATCTCATGTGGTCTGACCCCAATCTGCCCTTTACAAAGTCTGCTTATGCTTAGAAGGTGAAAACTTTAGCTAGGATCTTACGGTCCGCATTAATAGGAGAGATGAGGCAATAGCTAGCATGGAGCTGGGGATCCTTATTCTTTTTTGGTAGGACAGGAATGGTGGCTCCTTTCAGGGTAGGGGGCAGTTCTCCTGTTATATGAGCATGAATAAAGATAGCTGCTAAGAGGGGAGCCACTAAGTCTGGAAAGAGCTGATATAAATCCACTATGATGCCATCATCCCCAGATGCCTTTGCAGGGGATAAGGCCTTGAGGGCAGTGATCACCTCCACAGCTGATATAGGTTGATCCAGGAGGCCCTGATCTGATTCACTGAGATGGGGGAGTGGGAGCTGGGACAGGAAGGAGAGAGTGGCATGGCCATCTGGAGGGCTAGCAGAACTATAGAGGTCTTCGTAGAAGGCCCACATAACCTTATTGATGTACCTGGGATAATGATGCAAAGAACCTGTCCTGTCCCTAAGAGAAGTAATGTGTTTGCCCATCTGTTGAGCTCTGTGTCAGTGGGCGAGAAGATTGCATGCCCGTTCACCCCATTCTCAATATCTATATTTTAATTGGACCAGGGAGAGCTTAGTTTGCCTGGACAGAAGGATGTTTAGCTTATATTTGAGCAAAGTAATGTCTGAAAGGTTTCGCTTGGAAGTATCAGAGCTATGTTTAAAGGAGCATTCCTTCTGTTGCAGCTCTGACAGAATCTCCTTTTCTCCCTTTTTCTGCTTCTGATGCCTATAGGCAGCATAGCTTATAACAGAGCCCCTTAGATAGGCTTTATATGCCACCCATATGGTGGCTGGAGAAACCTCTGGGCATACTTTGTTTTCAAAATAGGTTGTTGACTGTTTGGTAATATTTTGGTGAAAGAGGGGATCCAAAAGGAGTGAAGGGTCCAATTTTTAGCTGCTCAACTTGTGTTGGGGAGACCACCATAGAGGCATGGTCTGATAGAACAGTAGTGGTGATGGAGGCTTAAGGGACAGAACAGGTGAGGGAGAGAGTGACCAGCAGTAAATCTGACTATGGAACTGGTGACCTTTAGAAAATAATTTTTTTTTTTTTTTTAGTCTTTTGGTAACCGGGTAAGGCCCACTAGGCACAAGGGCCTGTTTTCTTGGGTGACCTGGGAGCACTGGGAGGTTAAGTGACTTGCTCAGAGTCACACAGTATGCAAGTGGAGGTAGTGAGAATCAGACTCATGTTTGGTCTGCTGGATGTACCAAGCTCATTCACACCTCATTCCTCTAACCTCTAGACTATACTGCCAGCCCCCAGAATAGTCCCTGGCTGTGGGATTGAGGAGGTGCCAGCCATTGGTCGACCTATGTTCCTCAGTCAAGGCTAGAAGATCTCTTAGGGTTGGACTTGGGGGAACACCAGTGGGTGAACACTTATCTAGAACAGAGTCTAGTGGAAAGTTAAAATTGCCCTCAGCAAAGTTGGTAGGTTGTCTTGATTGAAGTCAGCCAGGATTTGGGATAGGTCATAAAAGAAGAAGGGATCTCCTTCATTAGGGCCATACATGCCATCCAAAATGAAAGTGGTGTCTGGGGTTTTAATATGTGCAGGTGCCCGCTGATCACTGGACTCAGCCTTGTGAGCTAAAATTTGCCATGGTAGTCATCTGTAGATTAAAATAGAGACCCCCATTATTGCACCTGGAAAAAGTGGCTTGGAGCTCAGCCACTACCCATTTGTGTTTAAGCTTCAAGGCTTCCTTCTGAGTAAGGTGGGTTTCTTGAAGTATAGCAACTACTGCCCCCTACTTCTTTAGTTAAGAATGGACAGCTTTCCTCTTGGCTGTTTGATAAAGCCCCTTAACGTTCCATGAGACATACTTAGCACTATATGGGCCATACTAAATGCTGGGAAGCTATGTGGCATAGATGGACAAGCCAATGAACAGAAGGTTCACTGAGTGTTCCCCCTGTTTAGGTCCTTGTCGGATATGCCCCCAAAACAATAGCACAATACCTCAAAAGAACTACGTCTTTACCAATTGTACAGTAAATTACATAACAATAAAGTAGTTTAAAAACTATACACAACTCAGAGCAAGAAACCTAGAGTAACCCAAGAACTAGATAGATAATGAAGCATATCTGATAGAAGCCCTCACCACCCTCCCACCCTATACCATAGGCAGTCATCACCATTCCATGGAACACAGAGCAGAGGCTCCAAGTAAATGTAGAGAATGGGACCTGGGGCTTAAATATATCTCCATCTATCTTACCTAATCATGATAGTGACCTCTGAAAGCCAACCATACAGGATGGCACCCAGTGTACTCTCTGGATGTTCTCGGATATGTAACCCTTCCCTTATACTACATACTAGGGATGCCCTAATAGCAGAGTGTGCCTGCAACTAGCTTGATCCCATGGCTGGATGACAGAAGATTTTGGCATATAGAGAGAACTCACCCACCTTCATAATTTTCAAGGGTCCTACTTCCACTGTCCTGGTGGTCTTCTGGGACAGCATGGAACAATAGAGATCAAGGACAGCCAGAGACAGCCCCAGAAATGCGTTGAACAGGGATGAATGGGAAGTAGGCTCCCAGAAGAAAGAGAGACAAAGAATAGATAAATCAACATAAAACATAACACAACAGCCGTGAACTTTGCCATACAGTGATTAAACTCCTTTTACGTCAATACCTGGAGGGGGAGCAGAGGCAGAGTGCACACTTGGGTGGGTGAAGTGCAATTGAAGATGTTGCTTTAGAGATGGTGGACTCACCTCTCCATAGGCTGGTAGATACATGCACTACATTTGTTCCCCTCTATAAAGTAGGCTAGCATGCCAACCAGACTTCCAAAGCGCCAAGGAATTGGCGGCACTTTGAGGAGAGTTCAGATCAGCTGGTATGGATGGGGAGCTCAAAGTAAATGTAAGAGACAGGCAGACCAACATTATATTATCCTCACATCTAATAATAGGAAGGGTGGACCATGGGTCAGGGTATCATAACAGTCTGTGCAAACAGGACCCCAGCAGAGCAATAAGCAGCCCACCCAGAGGAAGATACCTTGCACTGTACAGAAGCATATCAACTGGGCAGCCCTGTGACTACATGACATTCTACTCCGGACCCTCCCCCCTCACCCCTGAAAAGGGTTAATTTGAGTGGAAGAGGGAAATTCAGTCTAGAAATGCAGTCATTCTTCAATGCTGGGAGACTGGGGATTAACAGAGTGACTTACATAGGATGATCATCACCTGGTACCACTCTGGGCTAGTAATCCGGAATGCTGGTGTCCATTGTACCTCACTTGCAGAAGTAGCTTCACCCATCAAGTCATCCAGCTGCATTTGAAAACAAGCAACTATCCCCTAGCTCCGGTATTGCAGGTGGGAGTTGGGTTAGTGTAAATATCCTGTTTTCCTTCAAGGTAGTGAATTCTGGTGGTCCTGATATAAACAAGCAGAGGTTGCATGATGGGAGGAGGAAAAGAAACACTGCCATGTTAGGAGCAGTTTGAAGCTGTGCGGCATTATTTACACATACGTGCAAGATGGGGAGGAAGAAACATAATGCTGCTTGGTCGTTTGGGATACATTTGTGGTGCAAGAAGAAAAAGCGTAGGAAAATGACAGGGTGACCAGAAAGTGCTGAGGCTGCTGACAATGAGGAGGAGATCAGGGTGGAGGGGAGTAAGAGGTGGGAAACCCACATATCTCAACAATTAAAAACCAGCTGAACCCCGCCACCCCAGTCAGTTATCCAGTACACATACAACTGCAGAGTTAAAGCATCCCCAAGCAGAATAGGCTCCCCCTCCTCCAAACAGTAGCAATAAATTGAATTAACATGAAACCTGGCAGAACTTGCACATAACATGGTAAAAAACAATACCTTATATCAAGTCTGGCACTATAAATAAGTGCCAAAAATAGAACAATCAAGTCCATAGATATGTCCATTGAATTCAGCCTTCAGGGGCTTTGGCAGCAATGGTGGCAGTGTCAGTCTGTGATACAGGGATACTTGATTCCTCATCTGGCCCTATGGAGACAATGTTCAGCAGTAGCACGGTGGCAGCAGTGGCACCCAAGAAAAGGCTGGAGGTTCTTGTGAGGGCAAAAAGCCATTGCTAGAGAAAGAGGTGGGAAATCAGCTAACTTGCTCAGGGAGGGCTGCTGGAAAGCACCCAGCTTGTCTGCTTTGGACAGCAGTGGGGACTCCTCAGATGACTGTAGTGTGCCATTGCTGTGACTGTGGCTCTGGAGCCTGCCAGTACAGGCTTTATTATGCTTCTGTTTTTTTTGGCTTTCACTTTGATTTCCAGTTCACCATCCATCACTGGGAGCCAGTGTAGGGTCCTAGTTGGTCATAGTGGCACGTCCTGAGGCTGGAAAAGCAGCACAGCAGTCATGGGAAAGGAGGAGGACAAGACCTGGGGTGTGAGTTGTGACTCTGGCTTGGATTGGGTTCACAAAGGGAAGGCCAGTTTATTGAACAATGTGGTCAGCTGCCTCCAGGGACTGAAAGTCCTGGTGCGTCCCATGATAGTTAACCGAAGAATAACAGGGTGACAAATGCTGTAGACTGCCCTACATGAAAGCAATTTCCTCTTGACATCAGAGAAGGCCATGTGATGCTTAGATAGCTCTGGAGAGAAATCTTTGAAAATCTGAATGCAGTGCCCCTGCCAGGTTAGGGGACCATGCTCCTGGGACACTCAAGGATCTGTTGCTTTACAGAGTAATGTAGGAGCCTTGCCAATACTGGGTAAGGGTGATCACTATTTTTGGGTCATGGGGCCAGTGACCAGTTTGCCCAGTAGATTTTGTGGGCATCTGGACCTTGTGAATGTAGTAGGATGGGTAGGACCATTTGAACGAAGCTCACACAGTCCTTGCCCTTGCTGCCTTCAGGGAAGCTGATGAAACGCAATTGTTTCTTTGGCTTTTATTCTCTAAGTATTCAATCCTCTTCCAAAGCAGCTGGAGTAGGCAGTCCTGGTCCCAAAGCTGTGCTTATATTTCATCAATGCCATATTCATTACTTTTTGTCTGGGCCTCAGAGGTGTATGCACAAGCAGACTGGATTTTGCCCATCTCAACAAGGATCCTGGAGAGCATTGTTTTGATGTGGGTGATATCTTCGCCAAGTGGAGATGCAGGAGCCATCATCATGATACCGGTGGGGACAGTGCCGTGCAGTAGACCCAACACTCAGGTACATAAAGTTTGGTAAAGACATGGATTTAAAACAAGAAAAGGATATTGGCAGATGCACCAAATAAAAGGCAATACAAGAATAGTTAAGGTTCTTTGCTAAGGTGCATTCAGAGGTCAGATGCCATTGGATTTCATGATCAGTGAGATGGAGAACACAGATTAGTTGGTAGCCATGTATGTTGGCATCCAAACCACTCCCCTACTCTGCCTTGTTTTTAATTATATTTATCAGTGTCTGGAAATATGTAGGTATTGCTGGATACTTTTTTTGGGGGCTGATTTGGTATTTTCCCACATTCCCCACCTCGACTCACGCCTGATCCTCTGTCTGGGAGGGTATATAGCCAGCTACCTTCACTGCCAATCCCAGTGCAAAACAGCTCTCCACAATGAATTGGTGCTGCTGCAATTGCAGCATAACAGTTTCACAAAAGTACAAAATGAAGCAGTGCACACAAGCTGAATTAGAGATGCCAAGTGGACAATTTATTAAGTATACACCTCGAGAGATAATACTATATCCCCTATTTTTCATGTCACACTAGCACTTTCTCAGAAACAGAAACCAGATGATTACAACACTCACAGGTAAAGGAGGGAGTGGTGCAAGTTGAGGGTTTTGCATACCCCAACACAAATACAGCTAACAGGAAAAACTGTACTCTGGAGCCCAGTGTGGTGTGATGTGAATTTAGGTACAAATGCACAAAGTTCTCAAAAGGGGTTCCAATTTCTTGGCAAAAAGATCACCACATTTGAGCCACACAAACAAGTAAATTCAGTAGGCTGTTGGGACCGCTACCCAGATACCCCAGTGCTTCGCTTGCTAGAGCTTCCTCAGGAGGCTAGGGTTGGGAGGACCTAAAAAGGTCTTGATACTTATTATAAGTATCAGGATCCAGGTCAGAGTTCTGATTAGCTCTGACTGGTTCTGATTCAAATTAGAAGCTTCAGGAAATTGATTGTACAGTACCTGAAAAAAATTACAATGTTTCAGCGAAACATTGAAAGTAAAGTATTTTTTCTTATCTGTGTGCTAGTCTGTTTCTGACTTCATTTTATGTTTTTGCCTGATGACTATAAATAATCCACTTGTGTTAATTTCCCTTACCCTTTTCGTAGAGGGTCATGGAAGGGTAGCTCTGATTAAACACATCTCAAGCCCCCCCATCCTGTCCCTTTAATTATGCATATTCCCAGCCACTACTTTATGATAACACCTCCTGCACCCCAATATGCAGCACACTCCTGTTACTCCTCTTGTCTGGTATCACCCACACTGCCCTATTACTGCATGAGTAGGCACATCCTGCTAAACTATGCACACCCCTTCCCACTTCATCTGCTGATACCCACTCTTTCCCAATACAAATAAATACCACTGTCCCTCCTCCCATCTGCAAAAGTGCTGTTTCAGTTCATGAAATCCAATGTTTTTTTCTTTGAATTTACAATATTTACCCCCATAAATCAACTGATTAAAAAGAAAAAAAAATGAAGTCTGCAAATTGAATTTCTGCCATCTTATTTTCTATATATGTTACATTTTTTCCCTGCAGTCACATACTTCGTACTTTTTCACTAATTTCATGAATTTCGCAAATAGTGCAGGTTTTTTTTCTGCTGCATTTTGCAAAGGAAGTGTCTACTGTCCCAGCAGATTCGCTTGCATTTGCCATTGCGCAGACACTACTGTTACAGCAGATGCAGGGACACTACTCTTGAGGACTGGCACTAGTGTCCCTGCAGATGCAGGCAGAGTTCCGTTACTGCAGGTACTACTGTCCCAGCAGTTGCTGGTTCCATTACCACAGGCACTACTGTGCCAGCAGATCTGCATCTGCTGGGATACTTTACCTAGCACAGACACCACTGTCCCAGCATCTGCTAGGACACTTCCCTTCACCATGGGCAGTAGTGTCCCAGCAGATACTGTCAGAGTTTGAATCACTAGTGGCCCAGTAGATGCTAGTAGAGTTTGAATTACTAGTGGCCCAGCAGATGCCAGCATGGTTCTTTTGCCACAGACACTATTGCTCCAGCACATGTACATTACATCTACAGTTGTAGTATGCCATGCCGAAGCTGGGACACTCCTAGACTTG
This sequence comes from Neoceratodus forsteri, assembly GCA_016271365.2. Taxonomy (NCBI): domain Eukaryota; kingdom Metazoa; phylum Chordata; order Ceratodontiformes; family Ceratodontidae; genus Neoceratodus; species Neoceratodus forsteri. The sequence continues at coordinate 278,751,419 of CM028136.1, read as the reverse complement.
TGATTGTAGTTCCCTAGTAACCAAATACTCAATAAAAAACTATGTACAATGATTCTACTGTAGCAGCCAATCAGAGAATACTTCCTTGCTAGACTTCCAAGGAGGAAAAAGTACAGAGAGCAGGTGGTAGCAATGGAGAAAGGAGTGCGATTTTCCTCTCGTGGTCATTTTCAGTATCAGTTTGAAAAATATAAAAATGAAACCTTTTCTGTCGGAAGGGTGGACAAATCAACTTCTTCTACAGTAAAAATTAAAAACTGAAAGTAAAACAAATCAATACTAACAAATTCCCCATTGCACATGTTAAATTTGTTTGTGTGCACCATGGTGGATCTACTGGGATACTAATGCCTGGTGTAATGGAAATCTGCCAGCATCTGCTGGAACACTACTGCCTGTGATGAAGGGAAGCATCCCAGTATCTGCTGGGACAGAAGACTCTGTGTTAGGTAAATTGCCCCAACAGATGCGGATCTGCTGGGACAGTAGTGCCTGTGATAATGGAACTCTGCCTGCATCTGCTGGGATACTAGTGCCTTTGGTTAAGGGAAGTATCCCAGCATCTGCCAGGACAGTAGTATCTGTGCTAAGGGAGCTACAACCAAATCTGCTGGGAGAGTAGTCACGGCCTTTTGCAAAACTAGCAAAAGTGAAATTTGCAGAATCCACCCAACCTGGTCAAATTGCACTATTTAACCATTAAAGCCTTGTTAAAGATGACAGATGACGCTTTGGCCTTGAGCCCCCAGTTTGTCTCTGGGTGCAATCTTTATCCACCTCACAGTGGCTTTCAGTTTGGTACTGTAAATCATTCATGACTGACCACTGCAAAAGGGCTGTGGGGGCATAACAAGCAAACCCCTCACCTGGAAAAGATGCTACCTGAAGGGAAGATCACAGATAGCTGTCCACAATAGCATTTCCTCCTATCCCAGTGGGCTGGCCCAAGGATCTATCTTAGGGACACACCTTTTCTCTCTGCTTGCAAAAGACCTCTTTTTTTGTATTATTTATTTATGCTTTTCCCTCGAGCACCCCGTCCAGCCTCTCCTTTGGACTGCCTAGGTGCCCGTCACTATTCTGACCCCTGCCGCCATCCACCGACCCCAGCCACAGCCCCCCCCAGGTAACCCAATGTATTCCTTCATCTGGAAGGTCTTTGTCTTCTGGGGAGAGCATCTGTCATCCAACCTGCGTATCCCGGGTGCTGCAGGATCAGACTGGGCTTACTTTGGGGCTTTGTGACAGCAAGGGGCCGGTGGTCATCATCCGGCCAATCGGTGGGCACTTTTTCTGTTTTCCTGGCCTGCCCACAACTGCCCTAATTGGTCTGCAGGAGTATGGCAACCTCAGGCAGGGACGTGCAAGGGGCATGTCAAGGCTTCATGTCCCCCTAGCACATCACTTAATCTGCCCACAGGTGCCAAGGCCCTGCCCATCAGTCCGGGAGGGAAACATCCAATGGACACTCTCAATCCTCTCCCTGCCAGACTCCTCTACTGGTACCCAGGCTCGGGGTGCAAACCTGGGTCGCCAGTATGCTGAGCGAACCCCTTTGCTCAGCACCACAGAGCTGGCACAAAAGACATCTTAATGAAACATGTCAGCATATTATCACTAAGCCTCCCCTTCCTTAGCCTTGATGCATGCATCCGAGTGACCATCTCTCATTAGACTGCCCAATCCCACATTCTGTTCAACTCGTGCCACAGCACTGTTGCAAACATGCACACTTGTAGCATTGTGGTTGCATGAAAGGACACACAAGTGGCAGTTGGGAGAGCTGAAAAGGGGGAGGGGGAATAACAGCTTTTTATTTTTGTTGTTTTCTTATGGACAGTGGGGTGGCTGAGTTTGGTGGATGGGAGGAGTTTTTTTTTGTTAAATTTAAACCCATCTGAAAAAGTCAGAAAAGCATAGAGAGGTGGACCCGGTACACCTTCAACACAAGTCCTAATTTACTCTAGGTCCACTGGACACTGAGAGATCGTGGGGGGGGGTTCCTATTTCCATCAGACCGGTTTGTCCTTCCCTACCAGCAGCCTTGCTAAGCTGAAGTTTTCAAGCACTTTTTAAACCTAAGTTTGAATACCAAAACATAGTTAGAAGTAACAGTTTGTTTTACAGAGACCCACTAATCAGGAGCATACACATTGACAGGAGAACTCACAAATGTTTGTGGTGTTTTCCTTTAAAAGAGAATTGTATTTAACCTGTAAGTCTATTTTCTGCAGAAGTAGTTTCTCAAATATTAATTCACATTCTGTAATTGTTCCAACTTTACTGGCCTTTTAGTGAACTCAGTAAGTGTTTCTGACATTCAGTGCACACTGGTGGTCAGTACCATTTTAGAACTATGTGAGGCAGTTTATGTCCTTGTTATGTTCTTAGATTGTTGGTACAATGCATTTGTATTCAGCTATAGAAGTCTGTGGTTGAAAGGGATATAAACTATATCACAGAGTTCTGAAATGGCACTTACCACCAGTGTGCAAATCAGAAAACACAAATTGAGTTCTATTAAAAGACTATTAAAGATGAAATAATAATTGAATTGGAACCTGTATTTAAAAAAATCTTCCACAGGAAAAATAGCTTATGGGCTCAGTGCAGTTCTTTAATGAATCAAGATCCTTCAATAAATTATCCACTTAACATCTTTAATTCACCTTGTGTATGCAACTTTGATTGGTGCTTTTGTCAATCCCATTGCCACTCCGTGATTGGTCTGGAGGGGGTATATGAGGGCTGCTCCCTCCCTGGAGCTGTGAGCCTCAACTTTATGAAGCGCCCAGTACCCAACTAGTCCCAGTTGGTGGAATGTTCGTGTTTACTCAAAAACTCATGTCCCACAGGTGGCATGATGGAGTACTGACTTCGTTCTACAGAGCCAGTCCTAGAAGGCTTTCACTGTCTGCAATTAAAATGTGTATTTTTTTAAACAAAATTGAATGGAGATGTCAGTCCCCCCCCAGCCATAATCCCCTAGTCGCATGTCAGAAGGGAGACTGTGGATCAGTGGATCTGTATCTGCTGCAGCTGCTAGGTCCAGTTTCGCTGAAGCAAGGGCTTCTGTTTTGAAACCCAATGCCCCTTTTGCCCACTTCCAGGCCCTCTTGTCATGGTCAAGGGGGGCATCCACATGCACATCAGAACTACAGTGATGCAGTCAACATAATATCAGTGGCCGCTGGTGACACTGAGCCAGCACACAGTATGTGCAGTAAGTTTTCTTCAGGAGTCTCAGACTTGCCCCATTCTGAACATGGGGTCCAAAATGTATCCTTTGTGCTGTGTTAATTGGACCCTGGCTAGCCTGCAGTCTGGCGACTCCATTTTGATGTAATAGAAATGCACCATTTCTCAAAATTGTCTGAGCTGCAATTTCTGCGAGTGAGACAGCTCAGTACTGCAGTGCCAATCTACCTGACTTCATTTCAGGCCAGGTTTCCTTTTTTGTGTGACTGTGAGTGAGTGTGTTTAATGGATTTTGGCAGAGGTGATGGCTCGCAGATGGTGTCTCACTACTTTGTTTTCCACACAGATAGCTTTCAGCTCATGTCTTCCTTCTCGCCCAGAGATAGAGGACGTGTGACTCCTTTACCCTGGAGTGATCAAGAACTGAGCTGAAATAATCACCTTGCTCTGTGGGATATGCTTTCCAATTTTCTCCTAGACTTTGTGTGTATGTGTGTATGTGAGCACGAAAGTGAAGGTTACACAAGCCTCTTTGTCTGCCCTCCTTTTGAATCTGTTAAATTGAACCTACCTATTCTGTAGCAATTATTGTTAAAAATAAAAATGTAGTCTATGTCTCTATATTTGTGTGTGGTAGTCAGGGGAAAGAAAATGAGAGAGATTGACAGAGACGAAGATTGAAGGGAGGATGGAGGGTAGAGAAATTTCAATTTCTCACACTCAGTCCTGGCGACTGTCTACCACTGTATTGTCAGTACACTGCAACTCCTGGATTCAAGGTCATTAAACAAATAGCCACCAGTAGATATATGCTAAATGTGGCAAAATAATACAACTCACACAATCTAACATGCCTAACAGAGGTCGAGAAACAGAGTCAGAAAGAGTGTGCATCAGGGACTGATAAGAGGGCAGGGCAGGAAAAGGGAGCAGCAGTACTAGGGAGCAAGGATACATAGAACAGCAGAGATAAGCAAGGTAGGGACAGATTTTGACCTTATGACTTTGCAGGGAAACAGTTGCAAGTGGATTCAGTCATGAGCCAGGTTCTTAGGTTAGATTTAAAGGAGAGGTGGGAGGGGGACACGTGAACAGAAGATGGTAGCCTGTTCTATAGGCAGAGACAGAAAAGGCCGTACTTCCCATACTAGTGGTAGTACGTGGGACTATAAGTGGAGCGACAGAGGAGGCCCTGAGGCTCCTAGAAACCACCCTATCTGTTAACAGTGAAGTGTAGGGTAACAGCTGTTTGCTCCTGAGTGCATTGTCCACTAGGCAGTCCAAGGCATAATCAAAATGACCTTGTAGTGGGAGTCACCCTAGGGACTGGTAGAGTACACAGTGGTGGGTGGAATGGGGGACTAGGAGAACAAAGCGACAGATTGAGTTGTAAGTTGTATTTAGTTGAGAGTGTAGGGTAGCAAGTATAGAGGAGTAGACAAGGGAGCAGTAATTGAGGAGGAGTAGTAGTAGGTTCCGTTGCGCAACAGCAAGGCGAGCGTCAGAGGACAAGAGTTGTTTGATACGATAGGCAGCACCTAACCTTTGGTGAATTTTCTGCAAAGTGTTATTTATCTATTCAGCAAAAGTAAGGGAGGGGCCGAGAGTGACACCAAGATATTTGAAGGTAAGAACATTTTCTAGGGCTGGGCCCAATGGGGCGAGTACCAGGATGGAGGAGGCAGATTTGACGACCTTGGCTAGTAATGGTTTGGAGCCAAAGAGCATGACTTTCAACTTTTTTACTTTAACAAGGAGTTTGTTGGTGAGGAACCATTGGTGTGTGGAGGCATAATTTAGTGTGAGGGTGGCTGAGATTGATTCTACTGACTTATCGGTATGGTACAGGATGGGGTTGTCTGCATAAGGGAGGGCATTACAATTGAGGCTATCTGCTGGGAGAGCATTGACAAACAAGAAAAAGAGTAGTGAGCCAAATATGGAACCCTGGGGTACCCCTGTATGAAAAGGTAGAGTGGAACAGGAGTCTTTTCCTATTAAGACAGATTGAGACCTGCCAGAGAGGTAGCTATGGAACAATGCAGCAGTTTCCGGGGAGCATCCAAAGTGAAGTAGGGTGGAGTGGAGAAGGTGGTGGTCGACTAGGTTGAAAGCCATGAACACTGAGCCTGTGGCCTTGCCCATATCCATATTCCTAAGGATGTGGTCAGAAAACAGGGTCAGAGCAGAGGAGGTGCTATGATGTTTACGGAAACCATGCTGTAGGGGACAAAGGAGGTTATATTTATTAAGGTGTTTTGATAGCTGATGATGTGTAATTTTGTTCCAGTAGTTTACTTAGATGAGGGAGGAGGGAGATGGGTCTGTACGACATGTGCGACTTTCCAGGAGTAAGGAACAGTGGAGAATGAGAGTGCAAGATTGAAAATGAAGGTAAGCGGTTTAATGATGGCTGGGGTGATAATTCTGAGAAAGGTGGATTTGAGTGTATCCTGGCCGTGGCTGGACACATCCCAATGCCTGTCAGGATGCCATCCACAACTTTTGCCCACCACACTCCACTGGTGCGAATCCATGTGTGGGAACAGGGGCCACTAGTGAGGACTGTGCTGTTTTAAACTATGAGCATCCAATCAAATGCAGTGCCAGGTCACTAGTGGATCTCTGCCTACACAGGGCGCAGAGGTCAATTGGATATGGCTGTTCTCCAAGGTCTGTCATATCTCCACTTGAAATGTATCAAAGGTTCCGTGGTCAGTTCTGACCTATGGCATGAAGGGGCATCTGGGCAGTAGTCCTAACAGTTCCTTGTACCTTTTGTTTGTGTGGTTGATTACTTTGGTGATTTGTACCAATAAATGGAACAATACAATTGAAGTTTGTGTCTTCAGGCATTTATGCCTTATACCACACATTACTGCTCCTGAGTGCGTTTTTTTTTTTTTTCTGTTTTTTTTTTTTTTTTTAGGACTGCCCCAGCCCCTGTGGAGACTCCTAGGGCTGGAGGTTGGTGGAGGGGTGTCAATCAGCCCATAAAAGACAGTTGTGACCAGGTGGGGGGGGGGCTGCATAGCCTCTGCTGGCCTTCCACACAACAGATCTTTGATGTGAATGCAACACAAGCCCACATCCATACTTTGGTCCTTCCCCATTCCTCTTGTTAATGTAGCCATGTGTGTAGACTAGGATCAGGTGTGCAGGGGACCAGACATACATGTATGTGAATGTGTAGACATCTCCTCATGTGTGGAGCTGAATCCCTGCCCACCACATACTGGTGGAACAGCCCTTCCACAAGTGCGCACATGGTGTGGGCCCTTTGCAGATCTTGATCTTAATCCTGTAGAATCCTTCCCTATTGTGCTGTCAGTGCTCCGCAGCCTGTTGAGGTTATCCTCAGCTGGTACCAGTGAGACATTTCCATTCTATGCAATCAAAATACTGGAGACTCCTCTCTCCATGCCCTGTCAGTGCACCTCAACACTAATCCAGTGAGCATGCCACCTACTTGTACAAATGAGTGATGCATTCTCATTCTCCACACACTCATTCCTGGGCAATCCTCTCTGACTGTGCTGTCAATGCACCTCAGCTCTAGCCACTCTACTGTACTCCTTTTTATGTTGTCTTGCACCTGCGCAAGCAACATGTTGCAGTAACTTCAGAATAGCAGGTTTTAGAGGCATGGTCCTGTTGTGGTCTGTGGCACTACTGCTTTTTGGGGCTGGGCTCTGTGGCACGAATTAGATTGTACCCTGTCTATGATAGCAGTGCAAGAGTGTTCACCACCTTAAAAGGTGTTAGCCGCTGCAATGAGGGAGCACCACCTAATTGCAGGGCGTGCCTTTCCAGGTGTAAGTTTCTGTGTGACATGGCAGTGGCTGTGCCGTCTGCCTCACACGGTTCCCAGAAAAGCTGACTTGGAGGGGTTCCCAATCCCCCTGTCTGCATCATCCCCAACACTCTTTATTTGCCAGTGGGGTGCCAAATCCCCACCGGCTACAATCCCCCCATCCCCAATTCAATTCCCGTTGACATCATCCCACCTCAAACACTCTTTATTTGCCAATGGGGTGCCTAATCCCCATTGGCTACAGTTGCCCTGAAGAGAAAAAAACACAGGTGACACCCCCCTCCCCAGTTCATTTGCCATCACCGACGGGGGAACCCAATCCCTGTCAGCATCATCCCTCCCAAACACTCTTTTTTATTTGCCAACGGGGTGCCCAATCCCCATCGGCTCCATTCCTCCCCTCCAAAAAAAACACAGGTGACACGCTGGGAGCCCACCCCAGCATGTCAAATGTACCTGTAAAAATAACAACCTTCTCGTTATGTTTTTTTCCTCCCTGTAAAGTAGAAAACAGTCCCTGCAGTCTGCAGCTCCCTTCCACAACCCACGCCAACCCACTGTGTGGCCTCTTCCCCACCCTCCCTCACCCCATACTTATCTCCGGAGACTAGCGCGATGATCTTCTGTGGACCGGGAACACATCTGCACTCTTCAAAGCCGATCGTGAACTGAAGAAAAGTCGGTAAGCTGTATAATGGCATAAATAGGATTTTTTTAACTTTGGTGCATATCTCGGGAATTTTTGGGAATTTGGGCACCAAATTTTTAACATGGGGTTCTTGGGACTACTCCTCATGAATTCAGTCACTGTCATTGCGTTATTCAGTCCCAAAAGGTGATTTCGCGGTCACTGCTTGGAATCACCTTTTGGAACAGATAATTGAATGACAGTGTCAGTGTTCATGAATGGGCTCTCAAAAGGCCTATGTTTGCAAATCTGGTGAAAAAAGACTGTTTCGACAGCGCATTGGCGCAGTTCCCAGACATGTTCAGTAATCGTTCAAATCTGTAATGTTTTCACCCAGATTTTCAACATTGGCATTTTTCCACACAGCTCCTTACGAACAGTACAGCTGTCATTTTTCACAACCTGGCTGAAATGTGTTTTTGCACTTCCAGCTCAGAATAGCGTGGTCGCTGTGGGAAATCAGTGTTCAGGACAGAGCAAGAAAATTACAATGACACTGTTCATGGGAGCAGAGGTCCTAAAATGACTATGTTGAAAATGTGGTGCTGAAAGTCCTTTAAATGACTGTTTCACGAGCATGAGTTGCACAGTTTCCATGCACGATTGATAATTTTTAATATTTGCACCCCAGATTTTCACAATTGCCATTTTTCATTCCTCCTTATGAACAGTACAGCTTTCATTTCCCACATCCTACCTGAACTGTGTTTTCGCACATCCAGCACGCAGTGACGCAGTCGCTGTAGAAAAACAATGTTCAGAACAGAGTAAGAAAATTACAGTGACACTGTTCGTGAGCAGAGGTCCCAAAATGCCTATGTTGAAAATTTGGTGAAAAAATTCCATAAAATGACTATGTTACAAGCATGCGTTGCGCAGTGTCCATGCACAGTCATAAGTTAAAGAATTTGTAATATTTTCACTCCAGATTTTCAACATTGACATTTTTGCACACCTTCTTATGAACACTTCAGCTGTCATTTGTCACAACCTGCCCGAAATGTAGTTTCGCACATCTGGCACATAATCACACGGTCGCTGTGGAAAATCAACGTTCGGGTTGATTAAGATAATCATAGTGCCACTGTTCATGAGCAGAGATCCCAAATGGCTATGTTAAAAATTTGGTGTAATAATTCCACTAAATGACTGTGTTATGAGTGTGCAATGTGCAGTTTTCACACACATTTATAACTTCAAGAATGTTTAATATTTTCACTCCAGATTTCCTGCATTGCCGTCTCTTCACACCTCCTTATCAATGGTGCAGCTGACATTTTCATGTGGTGCAGAATGGCACAGTCACTGTGAGAAATCAACGTTCGAGACAGATTAACAAAATCACAGGGACACTGTTCATGGACAGAGGTCCCAAATGCTTTCATGAGGTGGGGTCACAGAAAGGTCATGTTTGAAAATTTGGAATGCAAATACCAACACATGCCCAGGGCATTAGGGTTTCTCGCTATTACATCTCACCCTGTACAGACTAACAGGCATCAGGGGTGTGTCTTTGGATTGTCTGCTGTACTGCTCATGCCATTGGTCTTCCACCCCCACCCTGCAGCCACTGACAGGTATCAAGGTGTGCCTTGGACTCTTCAGCCCCAAAGTTCAACCCATTCTCCTATGCTGCACCCATCTCAACGTACTTCCTTATGAAATGGGGTGATCATAAGGCCAGATGACCCCAAGGCACAATGAGACACTTGTCAGACTCTGCAGGGTAGGGTGAGGTGAAATAGCATGAGCGTTATGGCCAGTTACCCAAACACACATCCCAGTGCCTGTCACTCTCTGCAGGGTGAGGTGGGGTTGATGGTTCTATACTTCACTGCTACTTCTATTATGTGTCTATCTCTAACTCCTGCACTACCAATGCCAAAACCAGCAAGACAACATTTGGCATTGACAAATGCTTGTTAATGATACCAGTGAGATATTTTCAAGCTCCACCCTCACTGTCCTTGGAACTCTCCTGCTGTGCTAACAATGCACATCAAGCCCAGTCTGATGAAAGCACCCTTCCATTCAAAGAAACATAGAATATGTCTGCAGAAAAAAATCCCATAGCCCATTAAGTCTGCTCAGCCTTACCTACCTTTGTTGATTGTGAGGTCCTTAATGGCCCTTCATTCCTCCATCCTTCCTTTAGACACTGTCTTAATCAGGTCTGTCGCACCCATGTATGAATCCCTTCACTGAGTTTGCATAGACTACCTCCCATCACAGTCTGTTCCATCCTCTCACTACCCTCTCTGTGAAAAAATGCTTTCTGAAGTCCCTCTTGAATCCCCCTATCAGCTTTGCTAAGTTTCCTCTGGTGCTTGTTTTAACTCAGCATAAACAACTCTTGTTATCTTCTTTATTAATCCCATGTAGGTATTTGTGCACCTCAATCATGTCCCCCTTCCTTTCTTTGCCTCCAGTATGTACGAGTTGAGATCCTACAACCTATCCATGTAAATTCTTTCCTGTTCAACTTGAATTGTTTTGTTACCTTCCTCTGTACTGCCTCCACCCTGTCCTCCTCTTTCTGCAAGTATGGGATCAAGAATTGTACTCAGTACTCCAGGTGAGGATATACTAGGGACCTGTACAGTGGCAGAATTCTGCGTCCTATACAACTGATTATCCTATTTGCTCTCTCCACTGCCCTGTTGCACTGTGCAGTAGCCTTCAAATTGTCTGATAATATTACCCTTGGCCTCTCCTCTCCTCTCAGTTGTACTTTCCACTGCAAACCCATTCCATTTTATATTCTATTTTCTGATTTTTTGCCCCATGTGAATTAACTTACACTTTTTTGCTCTGGATTTTAAATTGTCACACCCTTAACCCCTTATCTAGTCCCTGTAAATCTTACTTCATACTTTGCACCTCTCATTCATTATCCACTCTTCTTCAGATCTTTGTATTATCTGTGAATAGATGGATCTTACCCTGGATCCCCACTCCAATATTGTAAATAAAAATATTGAACAGTACCTAATCGAAGACTGATCCCTGTGGCACTCCAATTATGAGCTTCCAACCTCAAAGAATTCCCCATTAAGTGCAACCGTTTGTGTTGTTACTTAGCCAATTCCATAGCCACTTCATGATTTCATCTCCCACCATCAGGTGTTCCATCTTCTTAACCAGCTGACTGTGTAGGACAGAGTCAAAGGATTTGCTCAAATCAAGGTACACTGCAGTATGTCAACCACCTGCCTTGTCCGCCACCTTTGTCTTCCAGTCAAAGATATTGATTAGGCTTGCATGATCTCCCACCAGTGCTGCCTGCTATCTGGAAGTCCATTCACTTTCAGAAAACCCTCTGACCTGTGTTTTATTAAAGTTTATAGCAGTTTCCTCACTATAGATGTTAGACTGACAAATTTGTAGCTCACCAATTCATCCCTACAACCACTCTCATGCAGGGGTACCACTTTTGCTGCCAACCAGTCCCTGGGTGCCTTCCCCATCTCCAGTGAGCTGCTGAACAGCTGGGATAGTAGTGCAGCCAGGACCTGTCCAGCTGGTGGTGATGCAGCTTGAGGCTCATCTGAAGGCTTTTCTTTTTTTTTCTTCTTTGATGAGATAGCTCAGAGTGTGGGTGTTTTCATCATCATATGAACTTATGAATCAATAGTTTTTTCCATCCTCGCTAAGTCATCTTGAAACTGAATCAGCCAAAACAGTCAAAAATGGTTTCCAAATTAGATCGAATTTATGAAATTCATTATTCAAAAAGTGGATAGACTTATCAATATTGCTGTAATCCTGCATCCTTTGAATTCACTCCTTATAAGATGGGGACGTAATATTTTTCCAGTTCTGTAAAATTATTTTAAAGGCTACCAGAATGCCGGTATTACATAAAGTCTTTTTGTGTCCCAGCTGATTCTGAACCATAGCTGGGAAACCAAAAGTCATAATCCCAGGATACAAAAGGAAATCATATTCCAATACCCTAGAAAGAGTGGATCACATGACAGCCTAATAATCTCTAATATGAGGGCACCCTATCAACATATGGTGGAGGGTCCCTCTATTCCCGCATCTCTGGCAGGAGTCTAGAATCTGAGCATTTATCTTATGATGTTTAGCTGGTGTGAAATAAGTCCTATGTATTAAAGAAAATTTGCAATAACCTATTATGTCCAACCCCAAGATTCCTTAAGTTAATAATATGGGACCAAGTTTCTTCTGAAATATCAACATTTAGTTATTTTTTCCAAGCTTTTTTAATAGGTAAAAACATGGACATGGGATATATCTTCTCAGATAGAACCTTATACAGTCTGGAGATTATATGACTACTAGTCTCCAGGTTTTTAAAGAACACCTCCAATGGGGAGTCTGAGAGGCAAAATGAATTATGATTATTCTTATACACATAATTTCTAACCTGCAAATATTGCTATCTATAAATGGATGGAATGTCATACTTCCTCTGAAATTGTTCAAATTACATAAAGAGGGAGCTCTCATAGAACTTGGCAATAGAGAGAGAGTTCGTCGATGGAAATACCATTCTTTGAATATATACTGTAATCCCCCTTACTTGATAAAAAAATATATTACTATAGATTGGGATCAAAGCCATTATTTTTTCTGAATAATGCAGAATTTTTAAAACATCCACCCAAGCCAAGGCAGTAGCATTAGTAGTTTCTAATAAATCTTGAGCTAAGGTCCTATGTCTAATAGATACTAAGGCAAGGAAGTTAGATAATTCAAGTCCTTCAATGGAGTTTTCCTCAATTTCCATACCAGCCAATGATTTATCTTTAGAGACATGAAACCAATGGTATACAATTTCCAACTGCTCAGCCAGATAGTACACCCAAAACTTTGGGCAGTCCAACCCTCCTTTCTCCTTACTCTGATATAGTTTTACCAGAGCAAAGTGACCCCCTTTCCATAAGAATGTCCATACTGTCTTATCAAGTTCTTTAAAAATGTTTTTCTACAACCTGCAAGGAATAGATTTGAACAGGAATAAGAGCCTGGGCAGAACATTCATTTTTAGTATACTAATTCTTCCCAACAATACCAATGGGAGGTACTGCCATCATTCTAAATCCGATTTAATCCTAGCTATTAAAGTGTCAAAATTAAACTGAATTACCTATTATCCTCCCTGGCCAAAGCAACCCCCAAATATCTAGTTTATCTTTATTTATGGCCAAAAAAGTATGATTTGTTAACCTTTCCGGGTCCCCCAAAAACAACATTTCTGATTTATCCCAATTCACTTTATAAACTGAAAGAGAACTAAATTCATCCAATAAATTTCCAAGAACAGGGAAAGAGTGATTGGGATTGTTCACGGCAACTAATATATCATCTGCATATAGTATAGCAATCACCTTGCCCATCCCACTTCGAACACCCAACTCTTGGGCTTTCAATCTCGTTCTAACAGCTAATGGTTCCAAAAATAATGCAAAAAGTAGTGAAGACAGAGGACATCCCTGTCTTGTTCCTCTTTCCAAATGAATAAGTGGTGATAACCTTGAGTTTGTTCTAACCCAGGCCAAAGGGCTAGTATATATTAGCCGCATTCCAGTTTTTAAAAGTACCCTCAATACCAAATCCCCGTAAGGTTTCCATCAGGAATGGTCACTGTACCCTATCAAATGCTTTTTCAGCATCTAAAGACAAGAGTGCAGTGTCCGTCCCCGAGAAGACCTGAATAATATTAAACGCTTTCCTAGTATTATGTTGCAATCTTCTTGCCTCAATAAAACCAACCTTGTCTTGATGCAGCAATCCTGTTATAGATTTGGCTAGTCGTCCAGCCAAAATCTTGGTAAAAATTGTATAGTTGCTATTCAAAAGTGATTTTGGTCTATAAGAACCCCATTTTTCAGAAGATTTATCTTTTTTGAGTAATAAAGCAATCTTTGCTTCATTGAAAGATTGCGGCAATTTGCCCTCCTCTAAAAAAGAGCTAAACAGTATACTATGCCAAGGGGCTAACATACCCACCAGGTTTTTATAAACTTCAAATGGAAGACCATCTGGTCCAGGTGATTTACCATTAGGAAGGTCCCTAATAACTTCTGATATCTTATCTATAGAGATATCAGCATTCATATCTATTAATCCTTGTTCAGATATTTTCGGCAAATTGGCATTCAAAATATAATTACTGATTCTAGATAGCTCTGCCTCTGCCTCTGGTGTATACAAATCCTTATAAAATGATGAAAAGGTGGAGTTTATCTCTTTTTCTTTGGATGAAACTAACTGGTCTTCTTTATTTTTGATAACACTAATCTTATTTTGATTTTGCTCCGATTTAAGCTGGTACACCAATAATTTCTCTGGAGTATCTCCATAAAAATAATATTTAGCCCTTATTTTACATAACTCCTTTTCTGACTTCCCTTGAAGCAGCTTCTCTAATTTAAACCTGGCTAAAAGTAATTTTATTTCTGTCTGTTCAAGCCCCTTAGCTTCATGTTCTGTCTGAGCGGCAGACAATTTTGTTTCTAATGTAAGTAATTCAGAATTAACATTTTTTCTTCCTAATTCCTACTTGTGATGCTGTCCATCCCCTTAAGTATACCTTCAAAGCATCCCATACTACTTGTATGATTATGTCCTGATTCATGTTGAGTTGCATGAAGGCCTTTATTTCCTCCTGTAACTTATTTTTAACATCTTTATCTGCCCATAATGAATTATCTGATTTCCAAGTTTTCAAAGTATAACGACCCTCTCTTTGTGTTGGGGGTTTGATTTCCAATTTTATTGGAGCATGGTCCCAAATTCATTTTGACTCATAAGACATCTGAGTCCCACAGTCAAATAAACTTGACTGCATCAGAAAAAAATCAATTCTTGAAAATGTTTTATATATTTTAGAATAATACGAACATTTCTTTAAGGAGGGATAAAGGCATCTAAAAGGATCACATAAGTTTAAATCTGTCATCGCCTGTTTCAATACACAGAGACTTTTCTTTTTTCTGTCTCCCATAGAGGGTTCTTTAGCTAGCATCCCACATGAGAAATTAAAATCTCCCCCTATTATAATATCTGCATCAAACTGAGATGCTTCTATGAAAAATTCTGCAAAGAATGCTAGTTTGATTAGGGCCATATAGTAAAGCCAAGGTGAAAGATCTAACATGCAACTGTATTTCAATAATAATGATCCAGCCCAACCCATCAATAATAGATTTAATTAATTTGTGTCCTAAATGTTTTCTAAGAAAGATAGCAGCATCTCTTGCATTATCTGAGAACTCTGTACAAAACCCATCTGTCTTAAATAAAATTACCAAAATAGGAAGCATTCCAGTGGACAAAATGTGTCTCTTGTAAAAGAAAGCAATCTGTTTCCCTTCTTTTTGCCAGCTGAACAATTTTCCTCATTTTGATACTGTCGTTACATCCATTAAGATTCCAGCACATGACTCTCAACCTTTCCATGAAACATAACCAAATAACCAATGAGAATCACCATACCACCTCTCCAGCGCTGACTCTTCTACTGCCAGACATGTAGGTAGAGAGATCCAGCATCACTGTTCCAGTCCCTCACATTTCTCCAATAAGATAGAATTCACAGCTAAATTTTCATATTCCATGGCAACACCATATAATAGCCTTGAGCATCCACACAATCTTTCTTTTTTTCTGTAATGAAGCTTATAAGACACATTTTTATATATATTTTTTTACTTTTTAATAGACTAACCAGTGTAATCCCACCCTTCCAACCCCTAACCCTTCAAACATATAATCTAAATAAATAATTTATCAATATAGTGAACATGGGGTGGATACTACTTTTTACACACTTCACTAGAATAAATTAACCTACATCCTCCTTCCCCCATTTATATCTTCCCTTCCTCCCTACTATTTTCTGCCTATAAACCAAAGGGTATACCTGTAAATTATTTAATAGGCAGTCAAATTGGGCAACCCAAGAGAAAGACAGAAAATAGGAAAAAAAGAAAGAAAAGAGACAAGAAGAAAATCCCTCCAACAAACCCCAGATGTCCTAATCTGGATGGACATCCCCCCCCCAGAGGATGCTGAATCCTCACTGTACTCATAGACATGGAAAACCTGAAAATCCGCATACTCATTTAAACAAACTCATCATGCCCTGCAGCTAAGGCCTGAAAAGCAATTCTCATATAGGGAAGAGCACTCCTATTAAATTATTTAATAGGCAGTCAAATTGGGCAACCCAGGAAAAAGAAAGAAAATAGAAAAAAAGAAAGAAAAGAGACAAGAAGAAAAAAAAACAGATGCCCTAATCTGGATGGACATCTCCCGCACCCCCCCTCCCCGAGGATGCTAAATCCTCACTGTATGCACAGGAATGGAAAATAACATTTAAACGGGGATTTAATCAGTCCTACTCTCCCTCCTCCACATTCCTTATTCCCTACACCTCTTTTACTTATTTATGCCTATAGTATCCCATTATCATTTTATGTTTCCTATCTATTCAAAAACAAAAAAAGAAGAAAGGGGAAAAATCAAACAAAAACAAAAAAACCCAACTAAGCAGCTAGACCTATTAGAAAATGTAAAGTTAATTCAAGGGTTTATTAATGCCTCCTGGGTCAGGATCTCCTGGCTGCTTCCCAGCTCTTCTTCTTAACAACTCCTCTACCTCAAAAGAAGAGTGAAAGAACAACATTTTTCCCTCAAGATTTACTCTTAGTTTAGCAGGATACATCAGAATGAACATAATGCCTTCCTTTCTCAATTTGTCTCCGACCGTATCAAAACTCTTCCTTTTAGCCAGGATGTTAGGCAGCCCCTTTTCTGTTCTTGCTTTAGCCAGAATGTTTTCTTTGTCTTGGAACCTTAAAGGTTTTATATACATAAAACGTGGTCTTCCAAGCCTATCCTTAGGACCAAATGCCTGATGTGCTCTGTATACCTCAATTTTCTTTTCTGGAAAGGGGAGGCCCATTGCTCTGGTTAACAATTACTCACAATACTGTATTGAGTCTTTACCCTCTTCTCCTTCTGGCAAATTACTGATCTTTAAGTTGGCCCTCCTTGATCTGGATTCTAAATCATCCAGCCTTAGCTTTTAAGATTCCAGTTCTTTAGTACTTTTATCCAGATTATTGGAGATTTTTGGTAATGTATCTTAAATTGCACTTATGGGAGATTCACACTCAGTGGTTCTGAAGGATAAAGATTAACATTTTTCAATTACCTCCACCACCTTTTGCATCAAGAAGGCTACAGCCAGGTTCAGACTCTATAAACCCTGTCTCATTTCTTTTAGAATAGCTTTGTATGGCCCCTCCAAATTATTTTTCAAATCCTCTGGAACATCCTCCTATCATTGCCCCATTTCTTTTCTCCCTTTTTTTCCTCTTTCTCCTTCTTCTCCCACCACTTGCTCCATCCCTTGCACCATCTTGTTTTTGTCTGCACTCCTACCTCCTTTACCTTTTGCTAATGAGGCCATTTTATCCACATCACTTCCTTTATTTTTTGTCTTCTTTGTTAGTAAATCATAAATGCACACTGGAGAGTTAATCACTGAAGATGGTTTATTTCCTTTATCACTTTCTGTAATCAGCACTCCATTGTTTTGTTTTTTCTCCTTTTCTTGTTAGCTGTTTTGCCTCCTTTAATTAGGCTACTTTTACATTTGTTACTATTAGTCACTGGAGGTGAGCTAAGTGTTTTTCTTTTGCTAGGAGTGGTAGTAGTAGTAGTATTATCAAATATAGACTTGGAAGTGGATGGTACTTTAAAGGGGGCAGACACAGTGTATGAGAAACCGGTAGCTGCCAACCCAGTATTCATAATCTTTTCACCAGAACCAAAAATAAAAATCCCCTCCTTTTGCTTTGTCCAAGTGAAGGGGTTACCTGAAGCTGTGCAATGTGAAGACTCCACAAAATCTTCCACGCTGCTTGTCTGGGCCTGGATGGAGTCAGGAGAAGAGGGTCTCAAAATAGCAAGGTGCTCCTCATTGTTCTGGAGACTGGCATGCAGCTGAGAAGAGAGAGAGGTTCAGGAACCAGAGAACTACTGTCTGAAGAAAGCCACGCAGACTCGCATAATCATTTAAACAAACTCATTATGCCCCACAGCTAGGGCCTGAAAAGCAATTTCTCATATAGGGAAGAGAAGTGAAGGTATTTCAGGGGAGCATCCCCCCCTTCACCTCAACAAGCCATTTCCCTCCATTTTTCCCCCCTTTTAATTTCCCCCCAGAGGATGCCTTTAAGGCTTCAGAGCTTCAAAAATTCCTGCATGCAATTTACCATGCTGGTACCGAGCCGGTGCCGTAAGACTTCTGGAAAACCATGGTTGCAACACAGTGCAGCGTATCTTACAGAGTCGATATGAGGAAAAAACAGATGCCACATTTTCCTGGTTCACCAATTCAAATGGAGAGAGTAGAGGACAGAGTCCCCCCTGTGTACAGCTAGCTCATTCAGCCATGCTCACTGACCTGCATGCTGACATGTGCAGTAGGCTTTTCTATCAAAGAACCATTCCAGTCAGGATTTAGGGGGTGTCACAGCATGAAGACAGCACTCATCAAGGTGCAAAATGATCTCCTAGCCAGAGATAGAGGGAAATATTCCATTCTTGTTCTTCTCAATCTCTTGTCAGCTTTCGACACCACAGACTATGGGATTTTATCAACTCAGCTGATGGACTTGGTCAGACTTTGGGGGCACTGTTTTGAAGTGGTTTGAGTGGTTACTTTGTGATAGATTGCAGGAGGTTGCATGGAGAAATCTTTCCTCACCTCCTGTTACCCAGATCTATGGAGTTCTTCAAGGTTTAATTTTTGTTACCCATGTTGTTTACAGTGAATATGCTGCCACTGGGTGAGGTCATCCATAGGTGGAGTCTGAAGTTTCATTGCTATGCTGATGATACTTAGCTGTACCTATCATTTGCCCATGGGGCGGGAAATGCCATAAATGTGTTAAATGACTGCCTAGCTATAGTCAATGACTGGATGCCTCCAGTTGGCTTAGACTGAATCCAGACAAGACTAAAGGGCTACTGGTGGATGCAGGTGCTCAAAGTATTGCAGGATTGGGTGGTGTAGTGGCTGGATTGCAACTTGGTACCACTTCTCTCACAGCCAGAGATAAGGTGAAGAATCTAGACATCATCATGGACCAGAAACTGATTATAGAGCATCATGTGTAAGTGACTCTATCTATGACTCCAGGCCCTAAAGACACTAGTGCATGCCTCATGACATCTAGCCTAGATTATTGTAGAGCTCTTTACCTCGGGCTATTTGGATGTTTGACACACTGCTTGCAGCTGGTGCAGAATGATGCAACTCAACTGATTGCTGAGGTGTCTCGCTCTGAGTATAACTCTCCAGTTTTGTGAACATTGCACTGGCTGCATGTAAGGTGGCACATCTCCTGCAAGAGAGGTTTGTTAATATACAAAGCCCTATATTATATTATATTATATTATATTATATTATATTATATTATATTATATTATATTATATTATATAGCCAGGTTGCTTGAAAGTGCTCCTCTGCCCTTATACTCCTGACTGCCCTCTCAGTTCTTCTGAGGTGGGCCTCATGAGGGTCCCCATGTCTTGGTTAAAATTATCTGGGTCCAGGTGTTTGTTGTGGCACTCCTTCCTTCGGGAACCAACTACTCTGAAAACTCATAGAGATCGCCTCTGTTGAGGTTTTTAAATGGGGTCTGGAGCAATCTATTTCCATTGCTTTCTCCATCTATAATTAAGATATACTGTGCAAATTTATAATTTCTAATGTTTACTGCTGTGTATTTATTTATGTGCTGCTATTTATTTGTGCTGTTGTTGTAAGGTGCCCAGAGCCTTCAGAATTGGGTGCTTGAGAAATAAAATACTACTACTACTTATCCTGTACTGTGAATAATGAACAGAAAAAGACTCTGGTGCATCAGTATTGATAGATAAGATGCTACCCACATATAACACTAATACAGGGAGGCAGTATAGCGCAGTGGTTTAAGGCTCTTAGCTGCAAATCTGGAGACCTGGATTTGAATCCCATAGGCCCCACTTGCATACTGTGTGACCCTGAGCAAGTCACTTAACTTCCCTGTGCTCCCAGGTTGCACCTGTAAACAAGCTTTCAGCTTAGTGTGCCACTGCTGGTTAAACAATTGAAAAATAAATTAGCTCTAATATAGAATGACTTTTGATTTTGGCACTATTTTGTTACATTGCCTCGTTTGTTTCAGGGAGTCACTAATAATGACTCCTTGGTCCCTTTCCTCAAATGTTGTGTCTGCATAACCTCCCTCCCACCTGCCAGACTTTGGACTAATTTTCCAGCCTTTGCAGGTCACTCTGCAACTCCCTTATCCCGTCCATGTTGTCAACACTTCCTCAGAGTTTGGTGTCATCTGTGACAAGTAGCCTACTATGGATTCCCTCTCCCATGTCACTGATGAACATATTAAAGAGGACTTCACTCAGAACAGATCCCATGTGGTACTCCAATAGTGACCTCTCTTTCCTCTGAACTGACCCCATTGACCACAACTGTCTGCTGCCTCCCCTCTAACCAACTCCCTACTCACCTTACTATTCCTTAGCTATACCCAGATCCCCCATCTTCTTCAGCAGCCTTTGATGTGGCAGCAAGTTGAATGTCTTGCTGAAGCTAAAGTACAGTAAATCTACAGCATGGCCCTTATCAACTACCTTGGTTACCCAGTCAAAGAATACTATTAAACTATTCTGACAAGACCTCCCTGTCTCGAATCAGTGCTGCTTATTGTCCCAAAGACCATTTTTCTCCAGGTATTCCACTAGATCTTCTTTGACTACGTGTCTCTATCAGTTTCCATATCATGCAGATAAGTCTGATGGGTCTGTAGTTTCCCAGTGGCTCCTTGTCCCCTCCTTTGTGCAGTGAAACCATGTCTGCCATCTTCCAATTCCTGGGAATCACCTCTTGTTACATAGAGCTATTGAATAGCCCCATCAGAGGCTCAGTTAACACCAATGCCAGTTCCCTTAGCACCCTCAGATGCATCCAATCTGGCCCCAGGGCCTTGTTTACCTTCAGGGCTGCTAGCCACTCTTTGATTCTTTCACCAGTAAATTCCTGCAGTTTCATTTTTGAGAGACCTCTGTCAGTTGCCTTAATGCTGCTCTCTGGCAAGAACCTGCTATTTTCCCTAGTGATAACTGAACACAAGTAGTCATTTAGCACAGTTGCTTTCAGCCTGTTCTCCTCTTCTATTACCCTGCCCCCCATTTCATTATCCTGATGACTCCACCTAATTTTATATATTTAAAGACCTGTTTTCCCCTTCCTTGGCCCCCTCTGCAATACGCAACTCTGTGTCTGCCTCTGTGATCCTGACTGCCTCGTGGCCTTCCTAGTTTTCTCCTCATATTCGTCCCATTCTTCACCATCCTACTTTTCTTTGTACCTTATTAACACCCTCTTTTTACACCTTATTGGCTCCCTGACCCTTTCAGAGAACGAAATTGGTGTTTTATATTTGTTTCTCTTGGTAACTTTTCCTGTGCATGTTCTTGTTGCCTCAGGAACAGCCTTTTTTATAACCCTCATCTTTCCTCCACTCTCCTGAAGCTGTCTACCCCAGCCCGTTCAGCACAATTTCCCCCATTTGGCTGAAATTCACCCTCCTGAAGTCTAGCACATAGACTCTGAAGAGGGATTACAGGTGCCCAGGGCCACCTCTAACCGTATAGTACTGTGAACGCTGGACCTCAATGGTTCCCCGACCCATACTCCACCTACTCTTTCCAAGTTGGTGAGTACCACCTAGAATGGCTGTCTAATTGGATCCCTGACCTGTTGTATTAATATGCAGTCCTGCATTCTTGTCTCTTCCCCAGTTCATGAGACACTTCAAAGAAATCTTCTTCCCACCACCAATTTGTAATGGTAACTGCATATGACCCACTCCTGGCAACCTCTCCTACCTATCTACCTATCCATATCCACTCTTCCTCCTTCTCACCCTCTGATACTTACTCTCTCTCTCTCTCTCTCTATATATATATATATATATATATATATATATATCATCACATCTCCTCCTCTGGTTCTCAACCCCCTCCTACTCTAGTACATATGTGTTATACTTTATTGTTGATTATAATATCTGTACATATCTGTATAATATCTGTATAATAACTGATACATGATTGAATTGCTATGCACTTGTACCTTATTTGGAGCATGAGGGAACTGTTTATGCACTGAATCGTTATTCATTGTCCTCATCTGGATGTCCTATTGTATTACCACTGTATTCATACATGTTTGCACCTAGCTGACTGTTGTATCGGATCACAAAGCTTTGTTCTTGGAATGTATCATTCCCCCAGGTCGCCCCTGAAAAAATGGCAGTTTTTCCCAGTGGGTCCACCCGGTCATCAAAATTCAAATAAATAAATAAGACGTCAAGGAGGGCCTGGTGTTTGGCACTCCTGATCACTGAGATGTACCAGTTGGTGTCTGGCAGGTTGAGATTTCACACTATTACAGCATCCCTCTTTGCCACCCCTCTCCCTGTTTCAGCACCCAGTTCTTCATCTTTCTCTTCTCTCTGCCCTAGTGGCCTGAAAACCACCCATTTGCAAGTCTTCCAACCTGACAACTCAGTGAACTGAACCCACACTGATTCTAATTCCCTTTCCCCCTGGTGGTAGCATCCACTACTGCCTCAGTCCCTTCTCTGATGTAGATGACCACCACTCTATTTCTACCCTAGGATTAAAGGCTGCAACAGATGTGTGTGCTAGATACAAGAAGAAGAACTCAAAGGTCAAAACACCAAGCTGGTACAGTTCTGAGGTAACACAGGCAGTGAGTAATAAGAGGCTGGCCTATAGGAAATTCAAGAAGACCAAGAGAGTGAAAGACAGGGAAAAAATACTTAGGACTGGTGAGGGAGGCAGGAAAGGTGGTTTGGAGAGCCAAGGCACAGAAGGAACTACAATTGGAGGAGGGTATTAAGAAGGGGAAGAAGGCTTTCTTCCACTATATAAGTGAGAAAAGAGACAAGAAAGATGGGATAGTTAGACTAAGACAAGGAGATGATTGATGGAAAATAGGGAGAAGGCAGAGCTAATGAGTGAATACTTCTGCTTTGCCTTCATGAAGGAGAAAGATGGGCCAGTACCAACAGGAGGGAAACGTGGACAAAAATGGGGGGAGGACAGATGGGGCTATAGAAGGGGAAAGAGTGAAGAAAGGATTGCTAGCACTGAGGATAGACAAATCATCAGGCCCGGATGCAGTGCACCTTAGGGTGCTGAGAGAACTGGTGGGGGATCTTGTGGAGAAACTGGCAGACCTGTTCAGTTATTCACTTGAGTCAGGTATGGTACCACAGGACCAGAGAATGGCACATGTGCTCCTCCACAAGAGCAGCCCCAGGGGCAACCCTGGAAACTACAGACCAGTCAGTCTCACTTCGATAATGTGCAAATGTATGGAGACCATACTGAAGGAATGATTGATAGATCATCCAGAGGAACATAGTCTCCAGGATGCAAGGCAGCATGGATTTATGTAAGAAAGGTCTTGTCAAACAAATCTGATTGACTTCTTTGACTGGGTAACCAAAACAGTGGACAGAGGCCAAGCAGTGGATATCCTCTACCTGGATTTCAACAAGGCCATTGACTCTGTACCTCACAGGAGGCTGACCAGGAAGTTGGCAGACCTTGGAGTAGAACAGAAGATGATTAGATGGGTGGAAAGCTGGCTAGAGAACAGGACCCAAAAGGTGATGTTGGGGGATAGTTGTCTAGCACCAGGGTGGTCACAAGTGGCCTCCCACAGAGCTTGGTGCTAGGGCTGGTGCTATTTAGTGTTTTCATTAATGACATTGGGGATAGCATCAAGGGCAAAATGTGTCTGTTCATGGATGACACTAAGCTCTGCATGAGGGTGGACTCAGCCGAGGGGATACAGTACCTTAAAGAGGACCTAAGAAGATTTGAAAAGTGGTCCAGGATCTGGCAACTAAGCTTCAATGCCAAGAAGTGTAAAGTCATGTACATTGGAGCCCAAACCCCAGGACAGAGTATTATGTGGGAGGGGTCTGGTATTTCCCGCAGAGGAGGAGAAGGAGCTGGGACTCAGTAATGATAACTAGTGACCTGAAGCATTCTATGCAGTGTAAGAAGGCAGTGGCAAGGGCAAACAGGATGTATGGGTTCATAGCCAGGGAGAACAGCACTAAGTGACAGGAGGTGGTGTTGCCCTTGTACAGGTCACTGGTGAGACTGCATCTGGAATATGCAGTGCAGTTCTGGAGCCCTCACCTTAAAAAGGACATCAATCTGATCAAGACAGTTCAGAGGAGAGATGTGAAAATGATTGCATGGCAGCAGGGTAAATCATATGAGGAAAGACTGAGGGCTCTAAACATATACTCCCTGGAGGAAAGGAGGGAGAGAGGGAACATGATTTAAACCTTTAAGTACATGAAAGGGATCAATAAGGTGAACAGAGAGGGTCTCATCATGCTAAGCTGCAGCAAAATCATGAGGGGGCACTGCCTAAAGTTGGAAGGGGGGGCTGTTTAAGAGGGAGGTTAGAAAACTGTTCTTCAAAGAAAGGGTGGTGAGCAAATGGAATGTGCTGCTAGAAGAAGTGGTCTCATTGAGGACGGTGGGCAGCTTCAAGAGAGTCTGGGTTAGATATAGGGGGAAGGTAAAGGTCATGGAAGGGGGGAGGAAAGGGATGGAAAGGTAGGGGAGGGGGCAGTAGGGACACCAGCATGAGCTGAGAACCCTGCACAATGAGAAGACTGGATAGCCCAAAAGGTTTAATTCTTCTGGCTTCTCCTTATGTTCATGTGAATGTTCCTATGTATCCATCCCATTATGATGCCTACATGAGATGTAGCCTGGGATTGCTATGTCCTAATCATTGTTCACACTGACCCAAGTTGTTGCAACAGCTGCTAGATCTAGCCCAGAGTCTGCCACCAAAGTCTGGAGCTCACTAATCTTATTATCTGAACTTCTGGCATTGAGGCATACCACCTTCCAACATGTGCCTGCACATCTATTGACTCTCACTTGCCCTCCCCCATCACCCTTCTCTAATAACCTTGGTGTCTTATTTTTCCCATTCCTTTCTTGTCCATTGTGTCTACCCTGCCCTGTCCCCTGGACTCTTTCCTCCCATCTATTATTCCCTGAACTCCTAATTTCCATCTCTGTGGGACTTCTGTTTAAGTTCCCCATTGTTCCTCCTTCTACAGTAGAATCTTCAGCCCCAGTCTCCCCCACTGCCAGTTTATCCATCTACCAATGTAGAAGTAAAATGTTTGCCCTAATGTGCTAGTCCTCTCTCTTATCTGGTGAAGGCCATCACCTCTAAAGAGTCTTCTATCCAAGAAGCCTCCACAATCTACTGTAAAGTGCTGCCCCTGTTCCTGAAACCACCTCTTCAACAACCTGTTGAACTACTTGATCTCTACCTCCCTTATTCTGTTTTCCCATTCTCCCCACTCCTGACAGAAAGGACCTCAGAAAAGTCTAAGGAAGTTGAGTGCTTCTTCAATCTGCCCCCCAGCATCTGGAAGTCACTCTTCACTGTCTCCAGAGGCTGATTAGCCAGATCTTTGGAACCAAGGTGTACCAGCACTCCTTGCCCCTCATCCTCTCTAGTCTACCCTTATCTTGGATGGCTGATGTACCAGGCAGACATCTGACCACCCCCTTTCCCTTACCTCCCTTGCCTACCACCTTCTCCAGCCCTCTAACAAAAGAGTCTCCTATTACTAGAATCTTTATTGCTAACATCTGTCCTTCCCCTTACCCCCAAGTGTTACCACATCTCCCTTCACATCAGCAACAGCCGACCCATGGTCACCCTTGCCTGAGTCAGGCACCTGTGCATCTTCCAGGGGTGCAAATCAGTTTGCCATTGGCACCCCATGGGAAGACCTGACTGTTGTGTGTTAGTCCCTGCCACCCAATCTACTTACAGTTAACCATCTCTCCACTCACCCAATGCTCCATTCCAATCAGTGAAATGTCTTTGGTGTATGTCTATGGTTAAGTTATGTAGTAGTATGTGATACTAGGCTAAGAGGTCTTCACACACTGCAGACTCTTACATTGATTCTTATGACCAAGAAAAAATAAATGCTTTAAAATAATTGCACAAATACAATCTACAGAAACAAATGTAATAGAAGAAAAGTTTAGAAATACTTTGCTTCTCAGAAAATGTCAAATTCTGGCTCTTAAACACATTACTCTTGCTCAAGCTCAAGACCATAGGTCTCAGCCAACCAGCCATCAAATGGTTCAAAAACTACTTGCATAACCAAACCCAGTTAGTGTTCATACAAGGTTTAGTTCAGATCTAGGGGCTCATCAACGCATAATCCTTGGCACTCTGCTGTTCTCCATTTTTGTTAACAACCTCCAGAAGCACAGAAGGAGGTGCCACAGCAGGAGGTGCCATCTATTTATGTATGCAGATGACACCATAATCTACTACAGTGTCATGACAATGTCTGGGGTTAGTTCAGCACTCCAATCTGATTTCAAAATAGCCTCCTCCTGGTTCATCAAAATCTGCCTAATCCTTACTGTAACCAAAACTAACAATGTTTTTTGAATTCCAGACCTTACTAATTCAATTAACCAATCCACTTGGAATCATAACATCACATAGCAATGCTGTTTTGAGATTCAATTTATTTAAATATCTAGGATTCTGTCTTGATGCATCATTAATATACACATCTTAACAACTGTAGGTCCCAAGGTCAACTTTCTCTACAGGTCTAAATATTAACCTAGTACTCAACAAGAGGAAGCATGTGGTCTCCTACTTTCTGCATTTATCATTTGACTATGGAGACATCATATTTCACTGTACAAACAAAACTACTGTGCTATTCCTGGATTGTTTGTAGAACATGTTGTGCAGGTTCATCCACTTGTGTGGACTGTCTACCCATCATGGTCTGCTGTATGGCCAGCTTAACTGGTCAAGTCCCTCAAGCAGGCATGGCTACCACTGACTTTCATCCTTGTACAACTGCACAGAAATTTAAGCCCTTGATTATCTCCTAGCCCACTTCATGTAGTAGTACAGTGCCTACTCACTCTGCTCAACAGCAGCCCTTACCTTCTCAATCTGCAGGATGAAGTGTAAATTTGGTAGAAAGGCCTTTGCATTTTCATCACTGAACACCCACTTCCACTCAGTGTTTACTTCTGTCTGGGACAAGCACATCCTCGTCAGGAAATCTAGGGTTAAATCCTCTCATCATCTCTAGATCCCATTTGATCTCATTAACTTACACAGGACCTGTGACCAAGCCTGAAGCAGGTATGAATTACTCCCCTCCCTGCTGAACCTCCTCTCCTACAGGATGCTTAGGAACTCTTGCACTAATGCCGTCCTTTCTGCCAATTGCCTCTACTTCAAGGCCAACCTCCAGAATAATCTTAATTCCACAGCCAAATTCTGGAAGGCTATTCAATTTCTTTTTAACTCCCCAGCCCTGTCCTCTCCCCTGTTCTCATTGTCAGTGGCTCAGCAGTGTTTGATCCTCCCTGTGTTGCTGCTCACTTCAGTGAGTCTTTTACAACTTGTGCTTTCCCCTCTCTCCTACCTCATGGCTGCACTCCCCCCCTCCTCCCTCCTCCTTATTTCACCCCTGTGGGATTCGATTACCCCTTATCACTCCACAGGAGACCCTATTTGTCCTTTCATCACTTAATCCTTCCAAATCTAGCCCAGATGGCTTGGACCCTAAACTTCTCCGTCTGTCAGCTTCTGCCATTGCCTCCCTCCTTACTCACCTCCTAAATCTCTCTTCACCCTTTGCACTGTCTCTCAGTCTTGGATGATTGCCAAGGTTCTCCCCCCTCCACAAGGGGGGTGATCCCTCCACTCCTGGCATCTTCTACCCCATCTCCCTACTCCATTCTGTTACAAAGCTGTGGGAGAAACTAGTCTACTCACAGCTTGCAGACTTCTTCCACTCCTCCAGCTTCCTCTCCCCCTTCCAGTCTGGCTTTATGAAAGATCATTTCACCATCTACTCCCTACTTAGGGTCACTGACTCCATCCTCTCAGCAATGGATCAGGGGAACATCATAGCAGCCATTTTCACTAATCTGGCCAAAGTCTATGATTTGGTGTCCCACTCACTAATGGATAACCTAAGCTCTGCTGGCCTCTCAGACCCCTATGTTGATTGGTTCCATTCCTACCTCTCGAACCATCAGCAACTGGTACAGGTAGGAGGTGCCATTTCTCCAACCTTCCCTATCCAGGCTGGGGGTCCTACAGGGCTCCATTCTGGGTCTGATCCACTTCTCTGTCTTTCTAAATTACCTCTCTTCCTCTTGTGCCAACTCCCATACTCACATGTATACAGATGACAGTTCTCTGCACCTTTGGTCCCTCGAATGCAACTCCGGAAGTCTCGCATCAGCAAGACTTTCACAATGTTCTGTGCTGGTTCCAGTTCAACCAACTTCAGATCAACACAAAAATAATGGTGTCTATGATGGTTCTAGGCAGAAACAAGCCCAGCTCGCCCCACCTTCCCATTTTCTCCATGATGGATGGCATACCACTTGAAGTAGTCCCAGCTTTTAAGTACCTAAGTGTATAGCTAGATAGCAGGCTTGACTTCTCATCCCACACTGATGCCATCCATGCCAAACTGCACCCCAAACTCGGTGCCCTGAACTGTAATAAGGATTGCCTTTCTCCCCAGGTTCACCGGGAGCTGGTCACCAAAATGCTTCTCCCAGTTTTAGACTATGTGGTTTATGACACCACCCCCTCCTGGAAACCCTCTGCATTGCCTTCTGCTGCTTTGCTAACAACTCACCCTCTCACACTCACCACTGCCCCCTTTACTCCTCATTATCCATCCTCCCTCTCCCCGTATGTCACCAGTTCCACAGTGTTTCCCTCATCTCTTAATACTGCTCATGTCACAAGTTCCACTGTGCTTCCCTCATCTCTAAATACTGGTTCGGGTCCCTTTCCTCATACCTATCCCATTGCCTCTCCCCATCCCCTCCTCATTCTACTCCCTGCATTCAAGAGACTCATGCACATTCTCCTTTCCCCACCCACCCACACTCCTCAGCTGGGAAATCTGCTTTCTCATACCTCCTCCCCCCTCTCTGGAATCAGCTACCATCCTTCATCCATCTCTCCCCCTTCCTCCCTTCCATTAGATGCCAGCTAAAACTCTTCCCCCTACCCCTGCTCCTGCCAACCCTCTTCCTGAACCCTTCCTTGCCTTCACCTGGTTATTGGTTTGGTACCTGGTTTACCGGGTTGTGCCTGAAAATAGGCAGAATTTATCTAGTGCACTTACCTGGTCAACAAAAACTTAATAAATAAATTGACCACCCCTTATCACCCCCTTAACCTCATAGTTCTGGCAACCTCGTTGAAGTTTGTTAACCTGTTTTGACTCCTACTTTCTGCACCAGCTCAGTCTTCTGTCACTGTGCACTTTGAGTTTGCCCACTTTGCACAGATGGGGCCCGATTCTAGAAAGCATACGCTAATGCGCAACACAGATGCACCAACGGGAATGGCTCAAGTCACAAATACGTCCAGCAATTACACCAAACACAATTCTACATTGCGAGATGCACATTGACGCAATGCAGTACGCCAATGGCGACTTATGCCTCAGTTGTGACAAACCCTCAGGTACACAAATGTGCAACTGAACATACACCAAGAAAATGGAAGAGAAACACAAGGGAGGGATTCTAGAAGCAGCAGTGCCGCAACTTACACCAAGACCAGCTGGTGCAACATAAACCAGGTGGGAACAGGTGTAACATGCACAGCATAGAAAGGAGCAGGGACAGACAGGCCGGACACACAGCAACACACCATGTGAGATAAGAGAGAGTGTCTGAGGAAGGCAGGCATACAGGGGGAGTGTGACACAGGGTACAAAGGGTGCACAGAGGCCACAGGCACAATGCAGAGATGATGGCGCCACCAGGCACAACACCCCTGCCATGGCCACTGATACATGTAAACAGTGTAACCATGACAAGGACACAGCACCGGGTGGTACAGACCAGTGGACAGATGTGGTGAGACACACCAACGTCCGTGCCAGTGGTGCCACCTGCAGGGAACAATGGCACCCCAAGGCGGAAAGGCACAGCACAGGCACCGTGCCACCACACAGCTGGGAGGTACTTTGTGAGGTGGCATGGACACTATAGCATGCATGATGACCTGCAGCACACAGGACACCACGCAGATGTGGCCTGGGGACAGTGGCCTGTGCTGTGAGCAGCACAAATGGCACACCGACCTGATGCACAGGGAGGGAACACTGGGGACAGCAGGCACCAGCACCAGTGTGCACCCCTGCACATAGCGACAGACAGACACACACACACACATGCACACACAGCCAAACATACCAGGAACAGACACAGAGACAGTGTGTATGGCAAAAGGTTTAATGTATAAAACGGGACAGGGATACAGGGTAACAATGGAAGGGGGATGGGGATGAAAAACAGGCAACAGCAGCAAACAGTAACATAACAGTAAACCCAAACCCAAAAAGCCACCCACAACAACCCTGAACACCAACCTGCACCCACGTACAACCCAACACAGGCCCTACAACCAAACCACAATCCCACCCACAAAACAGACAGCAAAATGCAGACCCACCCACACAATGACCACCCACAACACTCATATGTACAGACCCACCAATACCAACCACTCGTATATACAAGCCTACCCACACAGAAAGCCCCACCCATGGCCAGCAGTAGCAGACACATGGGACCTAGGTCTGCCAGAGTTCACTGAGAAGGGCGCCCACCGACCCATGGAGGTGCCCAATGTCCTGCAGGATGGCCATCACCAGTACCACAAGGCGATCCTGGTCCAGGCCCTCACCCTGCACAGGTTCAGTGGTGAGTTCTTCAGCCACAACAGGCAACACCTCCCCCTGCTGCAACACCAGCATGGCCACCTCCTGCCTTGGTCCAGTGTTCCCTGCTGCAGGGATGGCAGTGCATGGTGCAGTGTCTAGTGGTGGGGAATCCTCACCTGCCCTTGCTACGATGTCCACAAAAGTGGGTCCGGTAGGTGGTGTAGCCATGGCTCCATCCCCATTGGCTGTGACTGTGCACTCCATGTCCAGACTGTGTGGCTGTGGCAGTTGTGGCCCCTGTTGCCCACCATCAGTGGGGTCCCCCAGTCTGGCTGTGTGTCTAACGTGGTCGGGTCCCCTTCGGATGCTTCCACCGCAGAGGAGGTGGAGGAGGAGGAGGAGGTTGGTGGCAGCACCATGATCCTCTGCTGCTTGCGCTGGGTGCACAGCTGGTATTTCTCTGCATCATGGGCCTTCACATCTGCCATAATCCGCAGCAGGGCCTTCTGCCACTGTGGCAGCCTGCTATGGACACCTGTAGGGATGTAAAGGATGCAGTCAGTGCTGGCCCCAGACAGGGGGGCACACACACATAGGCAAGCCATGTGAGGGTGCAGCATGAGCCACACTGTGGCCACTAGCCATGGCCACGGCACAAGGGGACCAAGGTATTTACTTACCTGATCTCCAGTGAAGAACCTCCTGCCTGAGGCCAGCGATATGGCCCTGCTGCATGGTGTGGTTTGCGCCAGTGGAACCGGTGGGGTGAAGGGACAGGTGAGTATGTTGGAGGCACCACTCTCCATGGCCACCATGCCAACACTGCTGCAACAGATGAACAGCTGTAGGTATACATACCAACACCGGGATCCTGCCCAGACCGCATGTCCATGTCCCTGCGGTGGGCCATGTGCAGCATCCACTGCAGGATCCCAGCCTCCCTCCACGACAGGTCCTGCCAGTGGTGGGTCAGCTGGTGGATGGTCTGGCATGTCCCCGACGTCTCCGCCATGCAGGTGCAGATGGCTGTCCATGCCCGCTCCCACTTTTTGGCACTGCTCTTCTGGCTCCCAGGTGGCAGCAGTGTCCTACCCCACTGCTGAATGTAGTTCACCAGCAGTGCTGTCTCATGTGGTGTAAAGTTCGGGGTACGCCCGTTCAGGCTCAGGGATGACCCAGATGACATAATGGCCGGTCGTCTGCATGGCACCTGTAACAGGGGAGGGAGTGGCACATGCATCACTACAGAATGTTGCTGTGGCTGTGCAGACCACCCCCATCCACCATGCGCAGCAACGGACACTGGCCGTGGGACATGGGTCAGTGCCGGGCCACAGATCTGCAACTGTGGCCGACCACCCCAGGTGGTTCCCCTGTGCCAATGCCATACACAGCATGAGGTGTGTAAAGGCCAAGTTGTGCCATGCAGGGGCTAGGCACACAGTGCTGCACACAGTGACCACAGTGCACCAACACGGTGCCCATCCCCTGCAGAGGCATATCGCGGGCTGACCCTGCATGGTGTGGGCATGGAGAGCCACATGCAGCCCTGCCACACGTCCACACCATCACCCCCCACGTGGAGCTTCATGTGGCCACAACCACCAGGTGCCCAAGGGGCAGACACAATGCCAACCATGGGTGCCAGCATGGGGAATGACAGTTCCTTACCTGTATTGTGCACCGTGGTGTCAGGAGTGGGTGGTGCTAATGGTTCTGGAGCACACCTGAATGGAGAAAGAGCAGGGCAACATAAGCCTGTGGCACAGTCAGTGACCCCCAGAGCAGCTGTGGTGTGGCAGTGTGTACCTACCTGGACCTGTGCGGTGGTGCTGATTCCTACACAGGGGACAGAGAGTAACAATATCAGGTACACAGTGCTGTACAGGCATTGGGAATGTGCACATTGAGCAATGTCATATACTCACCGAAGACTCATATGCGTCCACCATGGAGCTAGGGAGGGAATGGACATGGGTTAGTACACAGCCGTAAGTGACCCCGTGGCCAGCTGCCTGTGGGTGCTGCAATCCCCCCCACTGGCTCCATCCCACAGACATGTACCCACACATGGCTTAGGATGGTCCCCAGGATACCCTGCTGTGACTGACCCTACACAGGGAGGATGTGGTCAGGTGTGCACCCGATGGGCATAACATGTAGGGCATGGTACAGGGACAGTGGTACACAGCCAGCTGGGCAGGTGGCTGTGCACCTGTGTGTTCAGCACAGGCAATGACCTGTGTAGGCTCCCCTCACACAGTCTGAGGTGATGTCTGGTGGCACCCAACCTGTTCCACATGGGATAGCCAGGACATGGGCCGCCACGTGCCGCACACAGGCATGGATGGTGCTACAAGGTTGGACATAGCAGCATGACTGGATATGGTACACAGACCGATATGTGGGCCAGCCCACCACTGCAGTGACACCCCCCCACAAAACAGACATGCATCCCTGTCGCAGCAGCACAGTGACAGGCTGACAGGGCCATGGCACTGCCTGTGCGGTCCAGTATGGGTGCCATGTTGGCAATGCAGCATGGCATCCCGTGACCAGTCCCAGTTGCACTGTGCACCCATGGTGTGCCTGCTGGCACACTGTCCTTGCATCTATGCCTATAACACAGGACCACTGTACCATACATACTGTACAGTCCGTGACATGCCTATTTGACCCTGTAGTACAGCATGCCACCGTAGTGTGGCAGCAATGATCACCAGGGCATGTGTGGTGCTGGGCACCACCATGCCTCTGGTGGACAATGCATCTGCCTGCATCCCATGCCCACACATCAGCACCGTGACTGTATACCTGCACGCCACTCACCATGGCAGTCAATAGTGCCCACCGCTAACACAATATCGACCTGTGCAGGTACAACCCGCCCTGAGTGCCCACAGTGAGGGATGCACCCATGGTGGACTGTGTACCACATGCAGTGTGGTCATGCCACACAGACAGGCCCAAACCCCTCACCCTCCCATGGCACATCCCAGGTCCAGGGTGGCCAACACCGGTGTCCCAGCCACCAGATCGGTGTCAACTGTGCCAGGGCCTGCATATACCATGCCACTGGGTGTGCACTACAGTACCCTGTTGTGGCCTACACGGCCACACCCAATGCTTGCATGGTGGTGTGGGTCCCAGCCCCACCCAGCCATGGCAGTTGTGCGTACCATATGTGGGCCACCTATGTGGCCGCGACTGCAGCAGGCTCAGCCCTGTATGGCAGGGGCTGTTGAGGGGTGTGGCCTGGGCCTGTGCCATGCAGGTATGCTGGCCTGTGCCATGGGCAGTACCGCTAAGAGGCTCAGAAGTATGGGGTGTACCCCTCTGACACCCCCAACATGGGAGCCTTCCTACTCCAGGCTCCGCCCCAGAGCCCTGGTCCATGGCCGCCCCTCATGGGCAATGTGCTGCTCACACAGCCACTGTGCAGTGCCTGCAGGCCACTGGCTAGATGCCACGTACACAACATACCCAACACCGCAGTAGACAGTGTATGCCTCACCACAATGGGGGCCACAGCGGTCTGACCATGTGCCCCACTGTGTGGGGCAGCAACCCCCATCCTGAGGGTCACTGTCCCACATAGTCCCCACAAGTGGGAGGGGGACTGTCAGTGGCATCTGGGAAGGACACTTCCATAGGATGTCTGTCCCCATCGCCGGCATGGGGGCAGTCTGGCTTGGCCTAACTGCATGGATGAGTGATGGACCACTCAGGTATCATGTTACCACACACATGTGGCATGTCCAGTACACCACCTGCCACACAGTGGTGTGTGGCCGTACCATGCCCCCCATATCCCTGGGCACCCTCCCACAGCACAGCCCCTGGTACCGACCACAGCCATTGCACATATCGTATCAGATCCCTTGACTGTCCACCTTTAGGAGGGTCATGCTTGCATACCTCTCACCCATACCACAGTACGAGGAACATTCCTCATTGTGCCTCACAGAGACTTCCTGCGCCACATTGCGAGGACCTGTCCCACATTCATAATCGACATTCGTGAGCAACACTCCATTGTACATGATGCATGTCACTACATCAGTCACTTATTAACAGACATTCTGAACAAACATGCAACAGTTCAACAGTACTCTGAGCTTCTAGGTACTGTCTGTTGAAGTGCTCCACATTCTGCCCATGTGTTCCACATTGTGACAGGCACTGTATCACAAATGGGGGGCAAAAGGCTGAGAGGTATGCATGATTGTCCCTGTTCCTCAG
Source organism: Neoceratodus forsteri (assembly GCA_016271365.2). Lineage (NCBI taxonomy): Eukaryota > Metazoa > Chordata > Ceratodontiformes > Ceratodontidae > Neoceratodus > Neoceratodus forsteri. Next base: position 278,716,578 of record CM028136.1, on the reverse strand, counting down.
GGCAGTAACAGATGGAGCAGGGGTATGTGGGGGGGGGCTGCTGTGGCCCAGTACTCACCTGTCTGCTGAATGTCTGTCACTGTCCTGGTCTGGATGGCACTGTTCTGGTCCAGCTCTCTCCTACACCCAGGTCTGCAGCCCCTGTGCCACTACACTGTGCCTCGGCCTAACGAAGTGCAACTGCACGTGCTGCACATGCATTTCGCACATGCATCGCATGTCGCACATCACCCATGCGCATATGCAGCATGTGTGGCGGCAATTGCGATTGCGATAGCAATGTGTGGCATGGCATCTGTGATGTGGGGATGCGGCCTGCCTGTTTCATGCATTTGTGTGTGCTTCCTGCGGATGCAATGCAGTTGTGGAATGGGTGTGGGTGCTCCTGCACGTGTAGCACCTATGCCTGCAGGGCTCTGCATGTGCGTATGTATGTGTGTGTGTGTGTGTGTGTGCGTGCACATGCATGTGCCCTGGGGAGGTCAGTGGCAGGCAGATGCCCACCAGCAGTGACCCACAGAGGGCATTGTTGTGCCTGGGGGATACGCCCTACTTAACATGTTTCCAGTAAGGCCCTACCAATGCAATGATGACAAAAGGACAACACACCATAGGGATGAGGTGCAAAAAGGTTTATTGACACAGTGCTCTGTACACACATGTGACCAATGCACAGTGCTCCCTGGTTCAACCCATCACACATGACCCCACACTCACTCATGCACACAGTCTTGCACACACACACACACACATACACACACACACACCCATGTGAATGCATGGTGCCACCCATAGACATGTGCCCCCTGCCATGCATATGGCCCCACAGTGCCATTGCAGCCCCAGCCTACAATTCCCGTACTGCACAGGTTGTCTGGGCAACTCACAGCCGTCTGCCATGCACATGCCATCCTCACACCGACCCCCTCCAGTGCTGGGTGCTGGGCTGTGGGGGACCCTGCCAGTCTGGCGAGCTGTGAGGTGCCCTGGCGGACCACCCCTGGCATCACACCCTGTGGGCCTGTGTGTGCCCCCACAGGTGGGCTGCTGTGCCTCTGCCCTCGCAAGCCTACTTGCCTCTGTGCCACGTGTGGCAGCGGCCATGCTGGGGCTGCACGATGTGTTCCCCCATCATGTGCTGAGTGTCTGGGGCCCTGTGCACCTGAAGAGCACCCTCCTCAGTGTGCCTGCCCCCCTGTGTGTGCCCTGTACCTGATGCTGTTCCTGTGGAACTGTGTGATGGGCTTGGCCTGGCCTGCATCTGTGTTGCTGGCATGCCTGTGTGCACTACCGTGGTCACATCTTGGCACTGTCCTGTGCCCGGGTCAGTGTGGGTGGTGTCTGGCTGGGCATACTGCTCTGGCAGCATGATTGATGGGTGGGTAGATACTGATGCCTAGGCTGGGGGTGGGGGTGGGGGGGGGTTCCACTGGCTTCGGTGGCTGTGTCTGAGTGCTGGAATGATCGGTGGCCGGGGGTGCCATCCGCTGGGCCAGGCCTTGCAGGTGGTACAGCAGCTGCAATGCACATGCTATAGCCTGCATGGCCGTGGCCATGGCTGTATCCCGGTGCTGCTGGTGTGCCAGCATGTTCTCTAGGCCTGTGCTGAGGCAGTCCATGATGACCATCTGGCATTTGGCACAGTGCTGGATGCACTGTATGGCATCCCCCAGGCCAGCCATGCATGCCGATGTGTCCCTAGTGCATTCCTGCAGACAGCCTACAATGCTGGATAGCTGCAGCTCCATGCAGGTGTGGTGCTCCTGCATGCCCCATCATATGTTCCCCAGCTCCTGCCTGCAATCCACCTGGCCAGCTAGCACTGACTGGCAGTAGTCCTCAATGTAGGCCAGTGGGGACAGCTGGTCCTGCAGCACCTGGATGGCCTCATCCAACTCGTCCTCCAGTCCACGGGCACTCAGTGGGCTGATCAACCCTATGGCAGTGTCCTCAGCCACCGGCTGGTCTTGGTCCAACGCCTCTTGTTCAGCCACGGGCATTCACACCGCCTCCATGGATGTAGCGGCACTGCTGGTGGTGTCCTCGGCAGTCCCCTGCTGCTCCTGTGGTGGTCCCATTGCATCCTCCTCACTGCTGTCCACTGCCTCCTCTAGCGTGGGGCTGTCACCATCCCCACTCCCATCAGGCTCTGACATTGGCTCTGGTGTTCCTGCCATAGGTGTACTGGTGGCAGGGCTGCCTACAGTGTCTGTTGGGCTGCCACCACTGACACCATGCCGGTGGCCTAGGTCATGCTGGTACAATCCTGGCCCTGCTGCTGCTTCCACCTTCTGGCTCTGCTGGGGCCACCTGCGCCAGCTGCCACTGCACATGTTGATGGGAAACGTGTTAGTGTGTCCCCGCATCACAGTGTGCTCTCACCTGCCTGATCAGTGTTGCCCTCACAGGTCTGCTTCAGCGTTGCACTGTGGCATTGCACCAACTACACTTCTGTGCTGTCCCACTTCGTGTATTCCACCACTGTACATGAATCCTGCACTGATAGCGTGGACTCCCCATGCCTGTGCACGGCTCTCCCCCCAGCACACAGTGCATGTCACAGCATCCCCCAGTGCAGCCCAGACCTTACCTCAGCATGCCCCCCCAACAGTACACAGTGCAGGACACAGCACCACCCAGTGCAACCCAGGCCATACCTCAGCATGCCCCCCCCAACAGTACACAGTGCAGGACACAGCACCACCCGGTGCAGCCCAGCCCATTCCTGTGCACAGCCCCCCTCTCCAGTTTCTTGTGCCCATGCCAGCCCCTCCACAGTTGGCCACGGGTCATTCCTTTGCACTGCTGCACATGTCAGCAGCACACATGCCTGTCCCTGGCCTGCCCCTCACCATTGTCTGGTTCCCTTGGCCCACTCTGTGGCCGGCTGTGGCCATGTGGCATTCCTGCGGCATGCTTCCCCACCATTACATCTGTCTACATATTGTCCCCCCCCCACCCCATCTTTGCCATTGGCTTCGGTGCTGTTGCTATGTATGGCCTGTCACATACATTGCTGGTTATTTGTCCCTAACTGTGGCCATCCGCTGTCTGAATGTGTCCAGCTGTGTTACTCCAGTGATGCTCTGCTGGCTGAGATGTGCCGCTATCCTCCTCTCGATGCTGCTGAGTGGCTCTTGCTAGGTGGGTCCGCCCCCTGTGCCCTGTGCACTGCACCTGTTGTGTGTCACCTTGCACTTCATCAGGTGCTCGAGGTCATTCCACATCTTTTGCACATCTCAGACTGTCCTGCGCTGTGCAGTGTGATGACATTGACTCTATGTGCCACCCTGTCCCATGCCCTTTTGCGTTTCTCCCTCCTCTCGGCATCCCCTCCGTGACTCATGAGGAGTGTATGGTGGCGGTCTATTTGCTCCACCAGGGTGTTAACCTCCTCAGGGCCAAAATTCCTCTTCCTCCTCTGTCTTTTGGATGCAACTCCTGCCATTGCTGTGACGTATCTGCTGGTGTATGTTGGGCCACAACTGCGTGTTGCACACTTTTATATAGTGTATCTTGCATGTCGTGACTTATGCAGTTGCGTTTGACGTATTCTTGCAGGTTCTAGAATAGCCTGTAACTCACATGTCGCAGTTGCTGTTGCGTAAGTTCCGCAACTGCATTACTCGCGTCTCGCGTAATTTCCTTTCTAGAATCAGGCCCATGATTTGTATGCTAATTCATTTGTCCCCCATGTGCAGTGCTTTGCCATTTTGTCTGTACGGCACGCAACTTATGTTCTTTATGTCATCCTCATTGTAACCACATCACCTGACTGTATGTTGTTTGTAATTGTGCTTCTTCCTTTTCCCCTTCCCCTGGGTTGCACCTGGAAGTGAGCATTGACTCTGTGTGCCTATGCCGGTTACCAATTTTAAATAAATAAATAAATAATAACTACATACAGGTAAGTAAGAAAGAAAGAAAGAAAGAAAGAAAGAAAGAAAGAAAGATATAGCATTCCCAAATCACCTCAAACTCAATTCTTGTATGGCCACTGTTATCCCTGAAGCTCACCTGTCCTTACTGCTCTGACCATGTTATGCTCAGTACTCAGCAGCAGATGAGGAACTGCATACCATTTTGTCCCATGCCTGACATGCTGAAGAAGGAACAGTCCTTTAGCACTGAAAATAAATCTCTCCCTGCACTTTCCCTCCCAGTCAGTGTCAGGTAGGTTGAAATCACCCATGACAACTACAAGCCCTATAGTTGTTTCACTTTTAATTTCATATGAAAGTTCTAAGTCGTTTATTAGATAATGGAAGAACAACTCTGTGTGATTTTACAGATAGCAGAGGAATGCTTCTATGTCATTGTGTAGAGAGTAAAGGGACACTTCCATGTCATTTCACAGAAAGCCAAGGAAGACTCCCTGTCATTTCACAGATAGCAGGAGGATATCTGCATGTCATTTCATGGATAGCACAGGGACACTTACAGTACATGTCACTTCATAGATACAAGAGCAACACCTCCATGGCATTTCCCAGATAGCAGAGGGATGTCTCAATGTAACCCCCCTGTTACCCGGGGTTACTAGAATCCCAGTAAGACCTAGTGGTAGGCAGGGAAGGCAGCTTGTGAAACTCCAGTTAAATGGATTTCACACTGTCTCACTCTGTTCTCAGCCTCAGCTGAGACTGAGGGATGACATCACCATAGAACTATCGCAGCTGCATGAGCCACATTGGATTCTGCAGAAGGGAGTTAGATTAGAATGTTGGGAGTTTTTGAAGGCAGAGTTGTGTGAGCAGTGAAGAAGAGAGGAGCACAGCAGTCTGTGCACAGGCTCTTGGAGCCTAAGCTCTGATAAAGAGCTACTTCTAGGGAAAAGCGTGTGTTTCCGACTAAAGAGGAACACAGTATGCTGTTCTTGAAGTAGTGGAGACTGCTGTTACTGGTCTCTGTGCCCCATCTCTGAGGGGATGGGGGTGGAAGGTTTGCCTGTTATTCCAGGGGCAACCCCTGGCTACTGCTAGAGAAGAAGCTGCCTTATGTTTTTTCCAAGTGTGTTGTGGCACATGAAGATGTCAAGATTCGCCTGTGGGGCACCTGCAACCAAAGGGTGAGTTCTGCTCTTGTCAAAGGGCCTATGTTTCACCTGAACTGTGTTAAAGTGGGGACTGGACTGCTGAATTAGTGGGAGGCCTAGAGGAATAGGCTTAGCCAAAGTAAATGTATGTTCAAGTCCAGCATAAGGGGAAAGTCAAGACATGTACAGGAGATGTGCTATACGTCTACCCTGTAATCTACATTGCCAAGCTTTCAAAAGAGTTGTTTAATGTCCAGAGAAATGGCCAGATATGGATTGTGGGAGCTGGAGGTGGGAGACCCCCCCACCTTTAGTAACCAGGTCCACCTCTACGGATTTGCTCTGTGGATTTCTACTTTGCCTCATACACTTGGCCAGTGATGAGGGAAGTACCCAGACGTGGGATTGGAAGGAAATTTCCCTTAAGGAGTCGAAGGCTCTCAGGTGGTTTGGGGAACCACCAACAGAAAATTTGGTTCACTGCCATATGGACCGGGATCGAGAGGCCGGTGGGGGAGCCGGGCCGGGGAAAAACCCAAATAGTGTAGAAGTCGGGCTGTGTACCCAAAGCTGCATGCAAGTCCGGGCTGTGTGCCTGGTGGGTTCAGAGCCTGAGGACTGAAATAGTGAAGAAGTGTTCTGTTGCTCTTATCTGCATTACCAGGAATGTAGCCCCGTGGGGGTCCGTCTATGCTTTGTTTGTTCAGTTTGGATGTGAATAAAAGCCACACTTTAGAATCCCATTCCTGGTATTGGACATTACAGTTATTGCTTCCTGTGTTTGGATTTACTTGGGTGCCCCTGTGCAGAGTAACCAAACCTAGGCCCCTTGTGCCGAGTAACCTAGTCCTCCCCGAACCCAGTCCCCACCAGGTATTGCTGTCAGCTTCAACAGCATACCACCTGTCGTTTGCGAAAAGGCAGGGGTTGGGTCCTTACATCAATATCATTTCAAAGGTAAAAGAGGGGGACCTACAGACAAAAGGGGGATACCGCCATGTAAGTTCACAGGTAGCAGAGGGTTACCTCCATATCATCTGACAGATTGTAGAGGAATGCCTCCATGTCATGTTAGAAATAGCAGAGGGATGCTTCCATGTCATTTCATAGATAGCACAGGGATGTCTCACTGTCATTTTGCAGATAGCAGAAGGGCACTTCCATGTCATTACACAAATATCTGAGGGACACCTCCATGTCATTTCACAGATATCAGAGGGACACCTCCATATCATTTCACACATAGCAGGACACCTCTATGTCATTTCGTAGATAGCAAAGGGACACCTCCATGTCATTTCACAGATAGCAGAAGAATGCCACCTTATTATTTCATGGGCAGCAGATGGCCACCTCTGTGTCATCTCAGATAGCATAGAGATTCATCCATGCCTTCTCTGATTTGTCACAGATAACAGACAGGCCTCAGTATCTTCTCACAGATGGCAGAGGGATGACTTCAGGTCAATTCACAAATAGCAGAGGGAACACACATGTTATTTCACAAATCACAGAGGGAACACCCATGTTATTTCACAGGTAGCAGTTTGGCACTTCCATATCATTTCACAGGCAGCAGAGGGACTCCTCTCATCATTTCATAGATAGCAGGGGGTCCCCCATGACATTTCACAAATAGCAGAGAGACATTTTCATGTAAAAAAAAAAAGATAGCAGTGGGACCCCAATGGCATTTCACAGCTAGCAGAGGGACATTTTCATGTAATTTCACAAATAACTGAGGGATACCCCCATGTCATCTTGCAGATAATAGAGGGACACCCTCATGTGATTTCACAGATAGCCAAGGGACACTCCCATGTTATCCCACAGATAAAAGAAGAATGCAGGCTTTCGGTATTCTCACAGATAGCTGAGGGACAATTCCACATCATTCCATAGCAACGGGACACTTCCACGTTGTGTCACGGGTAACAGAGGGATGCCTCCATGCTACTTCACAGATAGGAAAGCAACACCCTTTTGTCACTTCAGTCTGCACTGGCAATCAGTTCCCAAGGTAATGTGAGTATTCAAAGCTGGCTCAGTATGCATAAAAGAAGCAGCGGGACATGAGTCACTATTTACCTGGGTTTTGTGGATGTGTTGATATAGAAATGTTTTTTTACATGCTTCTGTGCCTTGCGAATAAACAACAAGTTCTCACAGCCCTGGCGTATTTATCATCATGTTGCTGAATCTCAGAAAGAGGTGTTATCATTATAAATTTGATCTTTGCATTGGCATTTCATTCATCCAGACAATACCACTTAACTTGATACTCTCTGGCAAAATGACATTTCTCCAGATAATAAGGGGAAATTATGGGCAGTGAACATCGAAAACCATTTGATATAGAATCCTTGTCCTTAAATCAATACAATAGTGATGTACACATGAAAAGAGGATAAAAGAAAATGTGAAGTACAAACACACAAGGCAAGCAATTAAAAAGTAGTTGATTTAAAAACTCATAATCAGCAAATAAATGGCCCCAGGGTCTCATCTTTCAAAAAGGTCTCTGTATCCTATCCCAAAACACTATTATATTGTAGAAACTGCTTTTGGGTTCTCTATCTTGTTCTGTGACTGACAAGGAGAACTGCAGGGCCCTCAATATTATCCTTAGACTGAGGGGAAGAATTCTGGGGTTCCAGAACCTGCACCCTAGAGTACTCTGGGAACTAAGGGATGAGCTGGCTGCACCTCTGGTGAGGCTGTTCAGCTTGTCCCTGGATACAGGGTGGGTGCCTGAAGACTGGAAGAGGGCAGACGTGGTGCCACTTCACAAGGGTAGCAGCAGGGATGAGGCAGAAAATTACTGCTGGGTCTGCCTCACCTCGGTGGTGGGTAAGGGGATGGAGGGGCTATTAAAGAAAAGGGTAATCAGTTACATTGCAAACAGCAGACTACCGGATGACAGACAGCATGGCTTCACACAGGGGAGGTCGTGCCAGAAGAACCTAATAGAGTTTTTCGATTGGGTAACAATGGTGGTCGATCAGGGAGGGGCGGTGGACGTGGCCTACCTGGACTTCAGAAAGGCTTTCGACATCATCCCTCACAGAGGGTTGGTAAATAAGCTGGAAAGTTTAGGGGTGAGATCAAAAATAACAAGGTGGGTGGAGAACTGGTTGAGGGACAGAAGCCAGAGGGTGGCAGTAAATGGGATGCATTCCGGGGAGGTAAAGGTGACAAGCGGGGTGCCCCAGGGGTCGGTACTGGGGCCCATCCTTTTTAATATCTATATAAGCGATATTGTGGAGGGACTGGGGGGAGGGCGTGCCTATTTGCAGATCATACAAAGATCTGCAATAGGGTGGACACCCGGGGGGGGGTGGAGGCAATGAGGGCAGACCTAAGGATCCTGGAGGGGAGGTTGGAAATGTGGCAGCTGAAGTTCAATGCCAAGAAGTGCACAGTAATGCACATCAGGCATAATAACCTGCAAGTCATTTACACACTGGGGGGGAGGAGATTAAGACAACTGAGCAGGAAAGGGACCTGGGGATTTTAATCTCAGACAACCTTAAGGTGGGGAAACAATGCAGTAAGGTGGTGGGCAAAGCAAATAGAATGCTAGCGTGCATTAAGAGGGGTCTAACAAGCAGAAAGGGGCGAGGTACTGTTACCCCTTTATAAAACCATGGTGATGCCTCACCTGGAGTACTGAGTCCAGTTCTGAAGAACTCACCTGCACAAGGATATAGATGGAATTGAAAGGGTTCAGAGGAGGGCAACCAAGATGGTGCATGGTATGCAGGGAAAACCTTATGAGTTGAGATTGAGGGAGTGGGATCTGTACCCACTGGAGACTAAACTGGAGCAGGGGGACATGATGGAAACATTTAAGTACATGAAGGGAATAAACAGGGTGAAATAGGAGAGCTTATTTACAAGGAAAGTAGGTGCTACAACTAAGGGTCATAATATAAGATTGGTAGGAGGAAGATATAAGGGCAATGTGAGGGGGGCATTACTTCACTGAGAGGGTGGTGGAGTCCTGGAACAGACTGTCAAAAGATGTGGTGGGAGCTAAAACAGTGGAGGGATTCAAGAGGCATGGGACAGACATAAAGGGCTGGCCAGGGGGAGGAGAGGGATGTCTCTGGACAAAGAGGACGAGTAGGGAGGGGGACGGTCAGACTCGATGGGCCAACTAGGTCCTTTTCTGCCACCAGATTTCTATGAGTCTATAGGCAGTTTTACACACAGGCAAATACAACAGAATGGCCATTACCTATGTGCCACCATTGTACTCTGTTCCGTTTATGGTTCACTTTACCCGCACTTTACACACAATATTTGTGTTTCAGCTCCCCCGCAGAGTGTGGTGCTCTATGGATGTTTTTTCACTGCTGCTGGAATGGCTGTTTTACACAGCCAGGTGAAATGGAACACATAGGGACAAACCGAGGAAGGAAGAGATTGCGGTTCAGGTGAACGTTCACCAGTGTAACGGAACAGATGCATTTTACACACAGGGGATATAACGGTATACTGTTTCCGTAACAGTCATTCCGTTACAGAAACCTGTGTGTAAAAGTGCCTATTGATTCCTCTGTGTTGTCCTATGACCGAGAGCATAATTTCAGACTTCAGAGTTGCTCTGTGACTGAAGGGGTGCTCTTTGTGACTCAGTGTTGCTCTGTGACTGAGGGGGAGAGTTTTGGGTCTCAGTATTGCCATGCAACTTCGAGTGATAATTTTGGGGCTCCTCAGTGTTGCTCTGTGACTGAGGGGGAAACATTTGGGGTTCCTTTGTGTTGCTGCTGTGTAACTAAGAAGGTGAATTTCAGAGTTCAGTGTTGTTCTATGGCTGAGGAGGAAAGCTTTGTGGCTCAGTCTTACTCTATGACTGGGGGAATTGGGGCTTAGTTTTGCTCTGGGGCAGAATGAGAACTTTGGGTCTCCTCAGTGTTACCCTTTTACTGAGAGTGAGAATTTCTGGGCTCCTAAGTATTGTACTATGACTGAGGGAAAAGGGTTTTGGGGCTTAGTGTTGTCCTATAACTGAGAAGGAGAATTGTGTGGCTCCTCATTGTTGCTTTGTAACTGAGGGGGAGTATAGCTTGGCTCATCAATGATTTCCTGTGACTGAAGGGGAGATTATAGAGCCCCTCAGTGTTGCCCTATGACTCAGGGGGAGAATTTCTGAGCTCCTCAAAGTTGCAGTGTGACTGTGTGAGAACTTGGGGACCTCAGTGTTGGCCTGTGACTGGGGCCGGGGACTTGGGCTCATCAGTGCTGCACTATGACTGAAGAGAAAGGGTTTGGGGGATCAGTGTTACCCTGCAACTGAGAGTGAGAAATTTAGGAGCTTCACAGAGTTGCCCTGTGATAGAGAGGGAGAACATCTGGGCTCCTCAGTGTAGCCCTGTAAGTGATGGTGGTGGTGATTTCTGGGATTCTCTGTGTTGCACTGTGACTGAGTGGAAAGGGTTTGGGGGCTTAGTGTTGCCTTGTGATTGAGACTGAGAAGTTTGGGGCTTCTTAGTGTTGCCCTGTATCAGAGGAGGAAAATTTCATGGCTCTTCAGTATTGCCCTGTGACTTAGAATTTTAGGTCCAGAAGCAAATGATTTGATACCTTTTAATGGACCAACATAGATGTAACAACAAGAACAGAGTGCTCTAGCTTTCGGACCAACCAGTCCTTCTTCAGAAGCTCATGGCAGTTGTTTAGAAAATACAATACTTATAACAGCTAGATAATGCAGAGAAAAACAGAAAAAAATCCCCATTGGTTTAAAATACTCATTTAAAAAAAAACCGAAGATGATGTCAGAGAAGTTTAACAGAACAATACTGCCCTCAGTCCGAATGAACCTTGGGTTCAGATGTGTGCTGATGCAACAAACATGTAAAGAATCCTACTGCAATAAATTTAATTGACATAAGATAACACTGCTGAAGCAGATAACTCCCAAATCAAGCCATGAGTGTCACAGTCAGTATAAGGATGTGATTACTGAAAGGCAACCCACCCAGCTTAAAGACAAAGTAAGATAGTTATAGGGCTCATGAAATTACAATGTATGCATTAAAGACAAATTACCAGTAAAGTTGTCTAAAAAACATCAGTGCACACTGTGATGTGTAAAAACTAATGGACATACCAGCCCAGCTGTATTCTCAAGCCTAAATAAAAGGCCAAGAAATTACAAAAACCTCAGGACTATATAAATGATAATTTAAATATAAATTGATAATATTAGTGTTAAACAAAAAACTCTAGTCGAGGAACCTCAAGGAATTCAGACCATGCAGCCTGATATGTACTGATGTCAATATATACTGAGAATGTAGCAACTTCGCTCTACTAGAGTTTTTTGTTTAACACTAATATTATCAATTTATATTTAAATTATCATTTATATAGTCCTGAGGTTTTTGTAATTTCTTGGGCCTTTTATTTAGCTTGAGAATACAGCTGGGTGGCATGTCCAGCTAGGTTTTACACATCACACAGTGTGCACTGATGTTTTTAGACAACTTTACTGGTAATTTTGTCTTTAATGCATACATTGTAATTTCATGAGCCCTATAACTATCTTACTTTGTCTTTAGCTGGGTGATTGCCTTTCAGTAATCACATCCTTATACTGACTGTGACACTCATGGTTTGATTTGGGAGTTATCTGTTTCAGCAGTGTTATCTTATGTCAATTAAATTTATGTGCAGTAGGATTCTTTGCATGTGTGTTGCACTAGCACATCTGAACCCAAGGTTCTTTTCGGACTGAGGGCAGTATTGTTCTGTTAAACTTCTCTGACATCATCTTCTGTTTTTTTTTTAAATGAGTATTTTAAACCAATGGGAATTTTTTTCTGTTTTTCTCTGCATTATCTAGCTGTTATAAGTATTGTATTTTCTAAACAACTGCCATGAGCTTCTGAAGAAGGACTGGTTGGTCCGAAAGCTAGAGCACTTTGTTCTTGTTGTTACATCTATGTTGGTCCATTAAAAGGTATCAAATCATTTGCTTCTGGATCTATTCTTGCAAGGACCAATACGGCAACTACTAAATCTAGATTAGAATTTTAGGGTTCTCCATTTTGCCCTGTGACTGAGGGGCTGTATATCTGGTCTTCTCAGTGTTGCCATGTGACTGAGGGGGAGTATATTTGGGCTTTTTGGTGTTGCCCTGTGACTAATGGGGAGTATATCTGGGTTCCTCGGTGTTGCTCTATTGCTGAGGAGGAGAATCTCTTGGCTCCTCAGTGTTGCCCTGTGACTGAGGGGCTATGTATCTGGACTTCTTAAGGTTACTCTGTGACTGGGGGGGGCAGGATATCTGGGCTCCTCAGTGTTGCTCTGTGACTGAAGGGGAGTATATCTGGGCTTCTCAGTGTTGCCTGTGACCGATGGGGAGTATATCTGGGTTTCTCAATGTTGCCCTGTGGCTGATGGGGAGTATATCTGGGTTCCCCAGTGTTGCCCTCTGACTGAGGGGCAGTATATAGTATATCTGGGCTTCTTAGTGTTTCCCTGTGACTGAGGGGCAGTATATCTGGGCTTCTCAGTGTTGCCTGTGATCGATGGGGAGTATATTTGGGTTTCTCAATGTTGCCCTGTGGCTGATGGGGAGTATATCTGGGCTTCTTAGTGTTGTCCTGTGACTGGGGGGTTCTGGGCTCCATGGTGTTGCACTGTTATTGAGGGAAATTGTTTTGGGGCTCAGTGTTGCATTGTGACTGAGAATGAGACTTTTGGAGCTCATTAGTGTTGCCCTGTAATTGAGGGACAGAATTTCTGGGCACATTAGTGTTGTCCTGTGACTAAGGCAGAAACATTCTAGTCTCCTTAGTATTGCTCTGAGACAAAAGGGAATACTCTTGAGGCTCCTCTGTGTTGCTCTGTGATTAAAAGGGAACATGTTTGGTCTCAGTGTTACTGTGTGACCAAGTGTGAGAAATTTGTGGTTCCAGAGTTGCCCTGTGAAGGCTGTGATTGACAGGGATAATTGTGGTGCTCTTCAATGTTGCTCTGTGATGGAGGCATAGAGTTTCTGCAGTGATTATCCCATAGTGATTTAAGTTTTAATTTATTGAAGATATGAAAATACTTTCCCACCATACTGCACAGTAGAAGGGATTGCTCTTCCTTCCAACAAAGAGCAATTTGGGGGGTGGAGAGGGCTCATCTCTTTTTCCTCATCTATGCCCTCTAAGGAGCAATACATGGTTTCTATCTGCTTCACAGCAACTTAGTGCCCTCACATTGCCACCAAGGCTTCTAATACAGTTGAGGAATACAATTGTAAGATCACTTATGTTTCTGAAATGTATTTCACTGTTTTATCTAGTGGAGTCTTCCTGAGATGTAGCATTTCATTCTCAATTAGGCCTGAAGCCCAGGTAGATCAGATGACTTGCTCAAGGTCAATCCCTATGTCAGTGACTGTGATGGGATTCGTACATATGACCTCTTTCTTTTTCTCCCTTGTACTTATGCTCCTTCACTGTGGGGTGAATGTCTATGCCTAAGCAGCTTGCATGCTCTAGACCTCTATCCTGCAGAGGGTTTACCTCTGGCCCTGACAATGCCCTGTCTCAGCTCAGCATCAATACTCCTAGAATTAACCTCCCTTCACTGAGGCCTCTCCTCCAGCACCGTGGACAGCTGTCCACTGACAATCTGCTGGTGGAGAAGGAAGAACCGGGGTTGGTTTAGTTCAATAGATCTGGGTCACCCATCCTGTAGAGGTGTGTCACCAGGTTTTTACTTGCTATTTACTCAAGCACAAATGTCTTGTTCTTCCTGAAACTCTGACCATCAGGATGCAGCTGTGTGAATATGTTTTGGAGACTTAATACACCATGCATGCATTCTCAGCTGCAGTTCTACCTGTGGTGACCTAATAGGCAGCATTGTGCATACCATTCTCATTTTGCCTGCCTCAAACCACCATTTAACTTCCCCTTTATTCCCTTTGCTCATGCACACTCTCAGCATTGTCCGTATGTACACCTACTGGAGCTCCCTGGTGTCTTCAGAACAAACTCTCTCTGCTCCATTTAAATCACCCTGGCTTTCCTTCTGTGTCAGGCACTTGTCTAGCAAGGTGCCCTACTTTAGTTTACTAGAGGAAACACATCTATTCATGATGGTGGAAAGGAGGACCTCCAGTAGGCTGTCACTGGCAATGGGGGGGGGGACGGGAGTAGCCAACATCATTAACATGGGATGGGAATGTCCCACATGAAAACCTTTTTGCCACTCTGTCCAGCTGGAAATCTGAGTGACAGCTCCTTTTGGTGGAGATTGTCAGTGTCATGTGGCCACTCATAACATCAAGGTCACTTTCTCTCATAGGTACTATATGAGCAGTACAGACATCTTTCTCCCTCCACAGCTAGTGCACATTGTTGCTGCATGATATCTTGAGTCCCACCAGTCCAGTTATAGAAGTTGAGATTAAGAATAAATCCTGGTTCCCCTGTGTGGTAATGCAGTGCACTACTAACTGATGCCAGAGGACAGTATCAAAGCCAGAGTCACTGCCCTAACTCTTTTCCCTTCATCCCTGGATGAGGAAAGCCTCTGCTGGTATGCTCGATCTAGGGATTCTATTGTTTGTTTCAGTGGAACTCAAAGACATCAATAGATCCAAATGTGGATGCCATTTAAAGTTTGGAGGCATCAAACAATTTTCTAAGTCCCACTCTGTGTAAGCAAATATAAAATATTACTGGTAAAATAACCCTTTATTCAGGAAACTCAAACATTTTGGCCTCCATGCCTGCAGAATTGGATGTCACCCAGTTTTCTGTTTTGTTTTGTTTGTGGGAGTCAAATACTTTTTTCCCCTTTATTTTGGAAGATTTTGCCTTATATTTGTAAATCAAATATGTTCAGAATTGAACTGCAGCCCTAGTGTAATGCCCCCAGCACTGGATCACATCGATACCTCAGGCATGTGACCCAAACCACCGTTTAACTTCACCTTTATTCCCTTTGCCATGGCAAGTGGCACCTTTCACTGCCACACTGATGGGCCAGCTCATCCTGTGACCTTATTTCACAGTCCTGCGCTCTAACTACAGGACCACACTGCCTTCCAAGTTATATGTTGGTCAGAAAGAATAAGAACAAGACAACAGGGCAAACTTAAAAACACTTTCTGCTTTTTTTTATTCAAGTGTTTATGCTCCTCTTTGACTGCCCCCTGTATAGTCTGCCCCCTAGCCCAGTCATTCACCTTCTCAAGCTCCTTACCCTGTCTTCTGTCCCCCATTGCTTGCACCCCCATGGCAGGGCCTTTGGGCTACCTCCTGGAACCACTGAGGGGGTCTCTCCAAGGAACAGAATCTGACGGAGGTGGACACCATGGTTGGTGGTGCAGGGCCTGCTGTGGGCAGACCTTCATCCCATGTCAGCCAGGTTTGTTCATCATACATCTTTGTCCCTCTCACCAGGCCCCATGTGCTGCTTCAATGGGAGAGTGCCTTGCATGCACTTAGCACTTAGCATGCTTCTACTGGGACAGCAAACTCCCTAGTCCACCAGCAGGAGATGTTGTGGCATCAGAGAATGATGCCTCCAGTCCCCCAGCTAGGATACACTGCCATTGGCAGCATGTTCTCCCAGAATTGCTGCCTGAGCATCATCTCCCGAGTTCACTCTGGAACCTGGGTCACAGGCATAGAAGTGCAATGCTCTCCTGTTGGACCCTTGCCTGGTCTCAAGTTCTGTTTTTTTTACATTATGTACTGTAATAAAATCTGAGACCAATACCCTGCAGTGTGTGCTACCCCTACCTTTCAACCCTCACCTCATAAATCAGGGACATGTGCCTTACAGAGAGACTCTGGTCACCAGCAATACAAATAACACAGCCTCAACAGAACTTGATGATGTACATTCCCCCCAATGAGAAATATTTTCTTTACAGGACAACAATATGAAAAAGGGATCTTTGTCCCTTCCAGTTCACTCGCAGATGAAGCAAATTCAGGGACAGGTTATATAATCCCCTGCTCCGGACATTACAGTCAGTCACTGTGCTCAATGTCACCAGCAGAACATTATGACCAGCAGCACAATGCACTTCACCTGCTGATGATCTGCAAGGGGAAAACTTCCTGTTTGCTTGTAAAAATAAACTTGGTAAGGAAGAACAGAAGGACCTGAAAGTTAAAACGTACTGTAACTGAGTTCTGCTAATGCCTACTGTGAATTTATTGTTGGTGGTTGGACTCCTCTCTTTTTTATGTATTCTTTTAACTCTTGTCTTTGGTGCTACTCTTTTTGGCCAGGTTACCGCCCAGATCTATTCCCCCTTTTTTAGCCACTTACCTGCCTTTTAAGGGTTACACAGGCCAACCATCCTCCACTGTGGATCTTGGTATGGGTTAGGGCAATGCCCTGAAGGCACATCATGTGTGGGGATGTGGTGATGGGCAGTTAAGTTGGTGGGGCATGAGAGTGTCAGCTTCATCCTGCTGTGCTACTGGGGTTGTCCCTTTGGTGTTCCTCCCCAAATCCTGGGACACTACTGATGAGGGCTCCATGGTGTACCTACCTCAGTCAATATAGCATAGTTGACCATGGTCAAAAAACATGGCCAACCATGCTTTTGATGGGACCATGCTTGGTTATAGTTAACCATGGTTGTGAAATGGCACTAGAGCTAGCCATGGTCATCTGTGGTCAGAACATATAATTGTCAAAGACAATTGTCAACCATTGTCAAAACAAGACTTCAAAGGGTTAAATAACCATGATCACCCATGTTCAACAACAATCAATACAAGTCCTTACAGGGCTGAACAACCATGGTTATCCATGGCTGTTAAACTTAGATGTTTCCTGCATAATAAAACACATTTCGACATTTCTCAGGTTATTTCATTTTTTTCAATAGCCTTAATATGCAGCAATGAATACCTATTATCCACATATACTTTTGAAGCAGCTTTTATTTACTTACCCATTGTTGCTGTTTCTTTTTCTAATGGAGTCTCTTCTCATTCATAACTGATAGAATGGCTTAATTGCTATTTATAATACCATATAGCTAAACTCTTTTAAGATGTGGTGAACTATCAGAGTAATTTTGTATGCTGAAGTAAGTAATTGCTTTGGTTAAACCTTATTATTCCTCATAGTTTGCAAAAAGAATGCTAAATTGTAATTTTTTATATGAGTTTAAAGTGTCAGACTCTGCATTCTGATCTGCTAATAAATTATGCAAACGTTATTGCTATCCCATTATCTTATGGCCATGGACAAACCATGGTCAAGCATGAATGATTAACTATGGTTGACCATGTTGTGACTAGAACATTCCGAAAACCTACTGGGAAAGGCCGTAATATATCATATAGAAATTCATTCTGGCAAGTGTAATTACACATGTAATAGCAGGTTGCATTGTAAAACAGCAAATCTACTGTGTAACTTCCACTGTATCTCTTCCGGCATTATGTAATTTGTTCTTACAAGGGTAACTACATGTGTAATAGTTATTGTAAATTGTAACAGCAAATATATTATGCAACTATTACATTATCTGTTTTGGTATTATAACGTTTGAATCTGACAAGTGTAACTATAAACTGTATGTATGCAGGTCTTGCACATTGGTTCAACAGCTAATGACTAACTGGCATGTATTTAAAAGGTAATTACATATAAAACTGAAAGTGTTCACATAATAGTAACTAAGGTATCATTACAATGTAACTTTTTTTGGCTACACTTCAATTGACTGACAACTCTGTAGATGATGGTTTTTCACCTTTGTATCAGTTCCTCATGAACATAAACAGTAATAAATATGCAATCTAATATTACTAATTGATTTGTTACTGTACATTAAAATATTTCATGTACATAATTACTCATTGACTTTGTAACAATGTTGTGGTTAAGAATAACGGCATTTTTTCCACAGTTAATGTCTAACATGTATTTGTAGGGTAAGTGAACAGACACTGGCACTTAAAGTGCAAGAAGAATAGTAATTAACATAGGCCTACTGTGTAACTACTATACACTTACTGTACATTTATCAACTGTCAGTGCTATATGTATGATGTACTTTCACACTGAGCATCAGTCTCATGAACTTACCACTTAATACACATGCATTCTAATAGTGTTAATTGATATGCAACTCCATTGTTTACTCATACAATACTTATACAATTAAAACTGTTCATTTGCAGAATTACTTATTGGCTTTGTAACAGTGCTATAGTTATTAAGAAATGTGTAGCTTCTATGGAATTGTTTCCACTGTTAATGCATATCTCACATGTATTTGTAAGGTAAGTACACCAGAACTGACACTTAAAGTGTAAGAAGGATAATTAAGGTAGAACTACCATCCCTTGATAAAAAATACAGACACACATTCACTTGCTGAATCACAAACCAAACAGCAACAGGTAATTGTACTAGGTGATTCAATTATTAAATACTTAGACAGAGCAATATGTAACCCAGATAAACAACACAGAATGCGCTCTAGCTTTAGAGGGGCGAAAATTGCAGATATAACAACATTGGTAAAACCTATACTATCCACTGCAGGGGGAAACCCCTTGGTAATTATTCACACAGGAACAAATGACATAGGAGGTTCACAACTCTCAAAAATTAAACAAGATTTTGTAGCATTAAATAACATATTATGTGAACGTGGCTGCACCGTCTGCATCTCCGAGGTACTACCCATCCCAAGAGCCACCAGTTATATCACTTCAAAAATCAAAGCTTTAAATGAATGGCTCCGCAAATGGTGCTATCGACAGGGAATCAAGTGTTTAACACATTGGGAAGAGTTTGAGGACAGAACATCATTATACTGTTGGGACGGATGGCATCTCAGTAGAAGAGGCAGTACCATCCTGGGACAAAAAATGACTACATACATAAATACACATTTAAACTAAAAAATAGGGGGGAGACTGGGAAATCATCCTGGCCTCTTATTAACAATATTGACTCAATACCTAATCTCAAGTTAAATATTCTTACCTTTAGCGCTCGATCCATTAACATCTCTAAATATGCAGAATTAGAAATACTTTCTCAGACCCTAGGTTCGGCAATAACTGCAATTACAGAAACATGGGGTAATGCAGACAAAGATTGGATAGTGGAACTGCCTGGTTATAAACACTACTATAAACATAGAGAAAATACAAAAAAAGGAGGAGGGGTCAGCCTTTATATAAGAAATGATATTCACTCATATGGAAAAGAAACTAATTCGCAACTGGAAAGTGTTTGGGCCTATATCCAACCCACTTGCTCCTACAAAGTACTTGTCAGAACTTGTTACAGACCACCATCTTCAGATTTAAATGCCACCAGGCAGCTAGCAGAAGAAATATAGCAACTAGCTAAAAAGAACACTGTATTAATATTGGGGGACTTTAATTTACCAACTATAAACTGGGACACCCTCTCTGGAGCTAATCACCATGATGAACAACTTATTTCAGTAATAATAAATCTAGGTCTTAAACCAATTGTAAGGGAACCCACCAGGAGAAAAAAACACTCCTGACCTTGCTATAGCAAACTTAGAAACCCCAACATCCGACATCAAGATCTTACCCCCCATGGGAAATAATGATCATATGTCCATATTCTTCTCTATGCAATTCCCTATTCAACCCAAAACTAACAAAATTAAAATAAAACAATATCATAAAGCCAACTTCAACTGCATCAATCAAGCCTTAGAAGAAATTAACTGGGAACAGGCCCTTCTCCCCTTAAATACAAATGAAGCATGGGATCTTTTAAAAAACAAAATAACTCAACTCGATAAACAACACATACCTGAGAAATATAAATATAACAATAAAGAAAAAATACCACAATGGTTTAACAAAAACATTAAATAATCAATTACTCGTAAAAAGAAGCTCTTCTCCAAACTCAAAAAAGCATCAACATCTCAAGTTCATAAAATATGGCTGCCTTATAGAGAGACAGTCAAAATGCTAAAAAACAGATAGTTACAGCTAAACGTAACCTAGAATTTAAGATTGCTCATACAAAAGACTGTCATAAGGCTTTATATTCATACCTAAATGAAAAAAAGGGTTGTAACAAATTAATTGAGCCATTAATTATCAACACACAAACAATAACCTCAGACATTGACACAGCAACTGAACTAAACAACTATTTTTCATCTGTTTATGCACAAAAATCAGTTCCCTCATCTACTATTGTATCCCCAAAGGTAGAAATAAATATGATCACAGAGCAAGATACTCTGACTGCACTAAACACCTTAAAAAAACACACCAGCCCAGGTCCAGATGGGGTTACTTCAAGGTTCTTAATAGAAACAAAAAACACTATCATCCAACCTCTAAAAATAATTTACAATAAATCTCTATATGAATCAGTGGTACCAAAGGATTGGCGCTCTGCAATAGTCACACCTAGCTTTAAAAAAGGTTCTCATTCAAAAAACGAAAACTATCGACCTATCAGTTTAACATCTATACCATGCAAACTAATGGAAAAAATAATCAAACATAAACTCGAAAATGAAATGCTAACTTTAAATATTAATGATGTGTACCAACATGGGTTCAAACAAGGTTTTTCATGTATCACAAATTTGATTTCTTTCTATGAATACATCAGATATAACTTGGATTGCAATATACCTATGGACATTATCCTGTTGGATTATAGTAAGGCATTTGATAAAGTTTCCCACTCGATACTAATTGACAAACTTAGTAACATGGGGTTCTCATCCATACTGGTCTCATGGATAAACCAGTGGCTGGATGATAATAGAACTCAGAGAGTCAGGGTAAATGATGCGGTGTCTGGTGTGAGAGGGGTGACTAGTGGAGTCCCCCAGGGCTTGGTGCTCAGGCCAACCTTGTTCAATCTGTTTATAAGTGACATGTATATATCTACCAGTAACATAATGGTCAAATTTGCAGATGACACAAAACTTGGGGGAAAGGCCATAAAATACAATAATAAATCTGGGCTACAAGCTGACTTATCACTAGTAGAACAATGGGCATGCACTAATGAGATGTATTTTAACATATCTAAATGTGCAGTACTACACCTGGGAAAAAATAATCCGGCTCATACATACTATCTGAATAATACTATCATCAGAACTTCCACAACAGAAAAAGACCTAGGAATATTAGTTAACAACAAACTATCTTCAACTACCCATTGCACCAAGATAGCAAATCAAACAAACGCCATACTTCGTAGAATGAGCAAAACATTTGTATCTAGATCAGAACAATGTCTTCTCCCCTCTATAGATCCCATGTTAGGCCGCTCTTGGACTATGGCTCTCCTTTCTGGAGCCCTTATTTGACCTCAGATATCAACAGGATTGAAAATATTCAGCGTAGAGCCGCTAAGCTCATCCCACACTTATCAAACTTGGACTACAGCACTAGATTAGCCAAAACAGGACTACACACTTTGTCTCAAAGAAGACTCAGAGGAGACTTGTTACAATTATTTAAAATACTAGGTAGCCAGGAAGAGATGCAGATCTGCGGCATTAAATATTCCACCAGAAAAACCGCAGCCAGACTACATAATAGACAGTTAGAAATTATGAGAGCAAAGAGCAATAAACAAATCAACTATTTTACCATAAGGACACCAAGAATCTGGAATAAACTACCACAGGATTTGGTTGATTCGCCTAACATCTTAACATTCAAGAACAAACTAGATAAATGGATGTCTGGGTAGGGACTCAGTAAATGATCCATGTATATGGAGGACAATCACGATGGGCAACTCACCTTCTTTTGTCCAAAAATACCAAAGTACCAAAAGTACCAAAGTACTGAAGGTGAATACTATACACTTAAACTTATCAATTGTTAATGCTGTATGTGTGATGTGCTTTCACAATGGGACATCAGTCTCTCATGAAGTTACCACTTCAGTCTCTCATGAACCTACCACTTAATACACATTCAGTCTAATATTAATTACACAATGGGATCTAAAACTATTTGAATTTGATTAACACAGAACCATAGACAGTGATGGCAGCAAAGACCAATGGTCCATCTAGTCTGCCGTATCTGCTATGGATGCATTGTTCATATGGAGTTTTATTTTTATACCTCCCAGTCCACACCCGCTACTCCCCTCCTTACTGCCACCAACCTCAGCAACCACCAAACCCTTCATTCTGCCCCAAGCATTATTAAAACCATTATGGTCTTGGTGCCCACCACCTCCGCTAGCAGATTGTTCCATGGCTGTTTATTGATTTGGCTATTTATTGGTTGGTCACTAAGGGTCTTTACCCATTACTAAATTCCACCATAATCAATGGGATAAAATTCCAAACAACCGTGCAACAAAAATTGAAAGTGTTAAATCACTACACCCGGCTCTCACTTTCATATTTTGAAATCTACTGCCATATTGGATTTCCATGGCTAAACAATGTCTCAAGTAGATTTAAGCTTTTAGTTAGTAAACCCAGAAGAAATTGAGATTGTCTTTAGCCAAATAAACTCTGATGCTGAAACAGAACAGCAGCTTCATTCAGTGCACAGCTTCATGCACAATCCCGCCATGCACTCTTGTTCCTCCTCTGTAAGCACTCTGTTCATCTCTGTAGTTGCACATAATCAACCCATCCCTCCCAGTTAACTCCCTTGGCCTCCCCCAGGCCAACCTCTCATCCCACCCCCTTGCCACCCTTTCCCTACTCTAGGCTACCTCTAGCTGTAGCCTCTGGCACCCTATTTCCTCACCCCTACTCCCGGCCCCACCACTCACTTCTCCTCTCCCTCTTCTCCCCTTTTTCTCATTTTCAGCCTGGGCCTGTCCACCTGCAGGGTTCTCAGCATCCTGAAGGGGAATAATTATTGGCTTACACTCTCTTTCCCCACCTCCTACCACCACACTACTCCCCCTCCCTACTACGCCCCTTCCCCTCTCTCTTGTCTTTTCCTCCTCTTCCTTCTACTGGGTCCTGTCCCCTTGCAGGGTTCTCAACATCCTGAAGGGAAATAGTTCTAGGCTTGACTGCTCCTCTCCCCCTTCCTCTTCCCCTTCTCTGCCAGGTCCAGTCTCCTTGCAGGGTTTTCAGCATCCTGAGGGGGCATAGTTCTTGGCTTTTGGCTCGCCCCTCCTCTCCCCCTCCTACCCCCGTTTTTCTTAGACTTTACTAGCGCCTACCCGGTTAACAAAAATGAAATAAAAATTAGTAACTTTTTTAGATCTAATTAGCACTTAGTAATCCATGTGCTCAGCCTGCTACTTTTGTTCTCCACCTGGCCTTTACTTTACGGGTTACCTATTCCTGTATTGCTATTATATATGTACATCTGCATATTGTTCTGATTACCCCGGTACGTCTCACCATATGGTTCTGTCTCTATACTCTGCAGTATTACACACTTTTCTATAGAAATCTGTCTATTGCCTAGGATTGAAATGTTTTGTATTAGTACCTCAGTGTATGTATTTGAATTTGCACTACTGTATGTATTTTAGTTTTTCTGTTTTTGCTATCCACCCTATTATGTAACCCCTTCCCCCAGGACGCTTCTGGAAATGAGCTGTTTATAGCTCATGTTGTCTTTCCTGGTGAAACCTTTTTAAATACATAAATAAATTCAGACATACCTGAAATGTCCATGGAAAACTCCAAATTGCCTGAAAACCAAACTTCCGAGGCTACAGTCAGCACGGCCCTCCTCCTGATCACAGAGCCAGACATCAAAATCACTGACCATCCAAGCATGGCACATCAAATGCTGGCTCCCAAAATGAATACAGCCCAGTGTTGTCACACTGCAATCACAAACAAAGAAATAATCAAATTAGGGCTGGTGGAAAGAAAGAAATGTTCACACTGATTCAGAAAGGGTGCTAAGAGAGTAATGAGGTGCCCAGAATGTATTATGAAAGGGTTCAAAACAGTAGAAAGCAGGAGTATGGCAATAGAAGCTGTATAGGTTGGTAATTGGGACTAAATAGATATATAAATGGCCTCCCCTATAAGCCTGTAAATCTGATGCAAAACACAGACTTTACAACAAGTGACAAGGTTTAGGGAGTTGTAGAAAAGCACCTCAGAGAGAGAAAGGACAAGGTATCACACCATTCACCTCTCAGCCAGTGTGCAGGCACAAATGTAGAGCAAAATCAGATACTCCAAAATACATTAATGCTCCATTCTACAGCACACAAACCTTCACTCAGTGATGAGCAACCCCCTGACCAGACAGACATGCTTTGCAAGTGAAATCTCCATTGCAGGCACAGCACAAATTAGTGCTGCAAACATCACCACAACTGTTTTCTGTTTGCAAAGAATATCTAGCAAACAACAGTTGCTGACCATGATCTTGCATGTCATGCATTTAGCCCAAAACACAGCAAACCATTACGCAATCTTGATGTCCTGCCTGTAAATCCTCCTTGACAAAGAACTGTGAGCATTACCTTGCAAAGCAGACAAATCCTCATCTTCAACTGTCCTGCCCTGCAATGCAAGCCCCCAAACTGAAACACAGCAGAAGATGTGCGAAATTAGGAAAATTTCACTACACAAAATATTTTACAAAATGTGTGCATTTTGCAAAATATTTCGTGGGTACGAAATGCAAACTTTCACCCATGAAACGATGAAATTAAGGCACAATTTTGCTGTTTTGGGTGAAATTGCACATTTTGTGATGAAATTCCATGTTCTGCAGGTGAAATTTTGCACCCAGCAAAACATTTTGTGGAACGGCGGCATTTCGTGAAATGTTTTGCATAGCGAAATTGTCAGTTTTGAAGCAATTTTGCTGGCAAAATTACATTTCGGAATATCTCTAAACGCGGCACAAAACTGAGACTGTGACTTCACCCATGACACATCTTTAAAATTTTGTTAATCATGGGACTGTCTAATTTTACTTTGACTCTGAAGTAAAGCAATGCATAGATTAAAAAATGCATACATAAAACCAAAGTTTTTCAGCTTTTAAGCCTGTTTGCAGCCAGTTCTAACCATTTATCTTGCACTATTCTGTTCAGCACAAGTTTAAAAATGCATAAGTTTACAAAGATTAATTAAAGGTTATACTTTAAGTGTTCATTTTTCTCCAAGATGACTGTCATGTTGGTAGGCTGAAGGGCTGTTTCTATGCCAAGGAAAATTCTCCAACATTTTAGCTTATGCACTGTTTTTTCCACCTCCTTACCTCCTCTTGCAGAAATGCAGAAATAAATTGCCTTCGAGACAGCCAAGCAAGGGTTTGTCCAAGAAGTATTGACAGACTTGGGAAGCAAAGGAACTCTTGAAAAGGGATTGAAAGGATGCTCAGAAAAAACAGCAAGGACCAGAATGTAAGTGTTAACTTGCAGTCTGCTTTTATTTTATCCCTGGGTGCCTCCACTATGCCCACAGTTTTACCAGTTTCAGCTGCCATAACTAAGCTTCCAGGGATCTCTGGGATCTCCACAGATAGCATTCCCACAGCAGCTTCTGATCTAGCCCCTACCTCCTTGTCACAACTACAGTCTGCTAACAGAGGTAAACCAGAGGCAGTATTACAGCTGTCAGTGCTAGATGTGCCCTCAGTAGAGCTCCTGAATAATTCAGTCGATATTGTTGCCATGTTTGCTGTACATTGCTCATTTAAAAAGCAGGAAAATAAGGAAACAAAATTTAACCCTGCAAAAAAAAAAACAACCCTAGCCAAACAACACCACAATTCTCTTTGCCGTCTCTGTGACTCCAGTTCTGTTATTTTTTTTTTCAAATTTAATAAGCTTTATTGGAAGGAAAGTTGTTTTAACACCAACTCTTATTTAAAAAAGTGGCTAAATCGACTCGAGCAGAGCAACATAAGCAGACAGCACAGCGGGAGCTCTCACCTGCTAAAACAACACAAGAAGCTGGCATATGCCATTTTTCTGAAAAAACGAAAAAAATACCTGCCCCTCAAAAGGAAAGCAAGCAGCTGATAGATGTTGAGACCCCCTTGATAATAAACACAGTGCAAAGAAGAGATACCTCACTGGCTGATAGCATCCTCAATTTCAGGCACACTAAACTAAGTGGCACCCCTGAACAGGCAGTGATTTCTGACATCTTGGAGAGTGGCTTTTATTCTGGGAGTGGAGGGCATAGTAGAGTGACTGTTCAGTCAAACTTGTTAAATCTGAGCTCAGACAATTCTATAATAAACAACATCTTGAAGTCCTTAGCATCTCAGGACCAAAAAAAAGCGAGTCCTGTCTCCCTAATTTCATTTACTGAAAACGTAGACACAGAATCGTCTATTAACTCTCCACATAATCTGGTGGAAACTGCACAAGGCGTTCTACAAGGGTAAACTGTAACAAGTCTAGAATTAACACTGGAAGGTAACAGACCCTTAGAAAGAAACTTAACCTTGACCTCAAACCTTGAACAGGGGGAAGCTGTACAAGCTAGCAATAATATTCCCTAATAGAGGAAACCACCACTGGAATGGATGCATCAGCAGAAAAAGTTAAAGTCCAGGAAATGATGCAAGAAGGTTCCTCCTCAGACCTACAGGTAGCTTAGATTAATGAAGTCAGACAAGGTTTTCCAAAAATTAAGATCTCAATCACAGCTTTACTTTTATTTTTTTTATTTATTAAAGTCTAGTAATTACAACCCTTTGAGTCAGGGACTCATTTACAAAGGCTTCACGTCATACAGAGAATGAAGACAAATACCTGTACAATTACAATGAATAAATACAGAGACATAGTACAGACAGATACACAGAACATCACCAGAAGTACACATAATAAATTCAAGTAAACATTCAGTATAGAACTTGTTATTTACAGGGAGCGAGAAGTCAGTCCCATGGGGACTAAACTGGGGGGCAGAGGTTAGAGAGCAGAGACAGAGGAATGCAGGATGGAGCAAGAAGGGTTAGTTGCAGTCACAGTTGGAGCTGGACATAATGTATTCAAGCAGCTCTTTTTTGAAAGGCCCCAGTCTGGAAATGGAGAGGAGATGCCCAGGGATTGAGTTCATCCAGAGGGGAGCCCTGTATCAAAAGAACCTTTGCCCAGCACTGGATTTGGCAAAGGGAATGTGAAAGGCAGTTGTGTCCAAGTGTCTTGTAGCCCATCTCTGCAAATCCAGTTGGAAAAGTGAAAGACAACTGGGGGGAAAGACCCAATTGGATGTTTTGGGCAAGTAGACAGGTCTGGTAAAATAGTCGCCTTGAAAGTTTAGCCATGCAATCGTTGGTAGAGGTCACAGGTGTGTGTGAGCCATTTTCTGCCTGTGGCTAGC
The DNA here is from genome assembly GCA_016271365.2 of Neoceratodus forsteri. Taxonomy (NCBI): domain Eukaryota; kingdom Metazoa; phylum Chordata; order Ceratodontiformes; family Ceratodontidae; genus Neoceratodus; species Neoceratodus forsteri. Next base: position 278,689,267 of record CM028136.1, on the reverse strand, counting down.
CAGCAGGCCTTATTCAGGGTGCGTTTGATATTGGACAGGGCTATGTCCATGGTGGAGCCATAGATGACTATGCTATAGTCCACCAGGGAAAGGATGGAGCTAGAGATTGCTAATCAGAAAGCATCAGGAAGGAAACAGGGTCTGAGTTTATATAGGAGGCCAATTCTGTTATTAACTGCAGAGCAAGTAGATGCAATATGGTCACAGAAGGTGAGATCTGAGTCAAGGGTGACCCCTAGATATTTAAAGCTGGTAACAGGTTCCAAAGTGGTTCCCTGGGAATTGTGTATAGATAGGTTGGCCAGGTTCTGTTTATGTTGGGGGTGGGCGAATAGCATGACCTTAGTTTTTTTTTATTGTTGAGGACAAGCTTGTGGGTGGCAAACCATGATTCTATTTCTCTGAAGGAGCCCTGCAAGGATATTTGGAGCTGGGTAGGGTCCGGGTGCTGACTAAAGATCACTGAATCATCTGCATAGAGGAGGAGATGTCCAGTGGAGGCCATAAGAAGGGAGTTTAAGTACATTGAAAAGAGGAGTGGGACAAGGATGGAGCCTTGAGGGACACCCGATCAGACAGGAAGGTTTGTGGATAGGGTATTATTGATCTTCACTTGCTGGGTACATCCATGAAAGTAATGGGAGAAGCAGCCAGCAGCCTCCTGGGATATGCCAACAGAGAGGAGGGTGTCAATCAGCAGAGGGTGATTGACTGTGTCAAAGGCCTTGGAGAGATCTATGTAGACAGATCCAGCGAAGGCTCCTTGATCTAGGGTATCATGGATATAGGAGGTATTCTCCAGGAGGGTGGTGGTAGTACTATTTCCCCTCCTGAAACAATGCTGTTGTTGGCACAGTAGGTGATGCGAGTTCAAGTATTAAGTAAGTCGATCAGCAACAATTTTTTCTAATGCTTTTGAGAAGGGAGGAAGGATGTATATGGGGTCTATAGTTACTACTAGAGGTACTATCACCATTCTTATGTACTGGCGTAATAACCGCCCTTTTCCACTGTGTAGAGAACTGCCCTAGGCATAGAGACATAATGAGGATTTTGGTTAGGGGTGTTAATACTGCGTCAAGCACTAAGAAGAGTAGCTTTGCATCAAGGGAGTCACCACTCTGTCTGGTTTTCCCAAGAGACTTGGAGCGATAGGTGCGGGCGACACTAGGGGAGAGTGTCTTAAAGCAAAAAGGTGGCATGCAAGGGGAGGGGGGACTGACCAGTGGAGGCAGAGAAGAAGTCAGGGGGGAAGATGGAACTGAGATCAGAGAAAGCTGTGTTAAAAGCATTTGCTATCTTGTCAGGGTCTTGGGTGGGAATCCCATCAATAATCAACATGGGGGGGTGGGGGAGGAGGACTTACCACTTAGTTCCTTAATATTCTCCCAGAACTTTTTCCCATTTCCCCAGGTGGCAGTAAGTCTGGCCTGATAATAGACCACCTTAGCCTGGCAGATAGACCAGGCGCAGGAGTTTTGGGCAGCACGATAGAGTTGGCGATCAGCAGGGCAACTAGACTCTAAGGCTCGGTCGGTGCCATAGGTTATCACAGGCCATCATTTGGTTGAGCAAGGACCGATTTATCCATGGAGAGGATTGATTTTTTACAATCCACTTCACAAATGGGGCAAAGATGTCACAGGCAGTTTGGAATGAGCTAATGAAGAAGGACAGAGCAGCATCCACTGAGGTCAAATGATCAAGAAGGGAGCAATCGAGATTTAGGAGGTGGTTGTGGAAATGTACTAGGGCTCCTCTCTTCAGCTGGCGGTGCCTAGAGATCCTTCCGGGGGGGTCACGCTATTTGAACAGTGGCAAGTGACCGGGGAATGAACACTGAGTGAATCTGGCAGAACCTGGACATCCTGAATTTGCTTGGGATGATTTGTGAAGATGAGATCAATGAAGGTACTAGAATCCCTGTTGTAGTTTACGCTGGTGGGGGTGAGTATCATCTGAGACAGATTTTTGGCAGCAGTTGCATCCCTGATACAGGACATCTGGAGGGCAAGCCAGTCTGTGTTGAAATCACTGAGAACAATAATTTCTGAGTTTTGGGGAACTGGGCGATGATGTTTAGGATGGATGCGAAAGGATCCTTCTGATTGCAGGGAGGTATGTAGACTGACATTAGGTGAAGTGATTTATCAGAGTTGCTGACAGCAACCTTTAGGGTGAAAGTCTGGGCACCAGGACTTGGGCAAGTTGTTTCAATTGTAACGCCTTGCAAAGACTCCAAAAGGTAAAGTGCGCATCCCTCACCCCTCTTCCCTAGTCTGTTAGATCTAAACAGTGAATAGTCCTGCAGGGTAATAGCAGAGTCCAGGGTACTCTGTGGTAGCCACATTTCGACTACTGCTAGGGCATTAGGGTTTATTATAGCTTTAAATGACTCATTTATAGATCTAGCAAAGGAAATCGACACTTCAACAAGAGAATCAGAGAGTTAGAAGTGAGAGTCAGTAGGGTTGATGTTAAAATAGGCCCTATGCCAAGGCTAATAAATGCCCAGGCCAGAGAACTCAAAGTTCTAAAACAGAAAGTAGAAGAAATGGAGACTAGATCTCACAGGGACAATGTTAAACTGGAGGGAATCCCTGAAAGAAAAGGAAGAACAAATCAGGTAGAATTTTTTGAAAAACTGCTGGCAGAGGTGCTAGCAACCTTTCTTAAAATAGTGGAACTAGACAGAGCCCACAGGGTGCTAATAATCCAAATTACCACAGGAAGCAGCTGAGATTTGCTTTTGTTAAACCCCATCATTTCCAGGACAATGAAGCCCTTTTAAGAAAAGGTAGATTAGATAACGGTCTGCACACCGGTGGAATACCCTTCCAAGTCTATCCGGATTTTTCTCCAGATGTCTTAGGAAAAAAGAAAGCTTTTGCAATAGTAAAGACTATGCTGATCCAACATGGTATAAGGTATGATGATCCATCCAGCTAAACTGAAGGTAGTTCTACTGGGGAAGTTCAGGATATTCACATCCCCTCTTAAAGAGGAAAGGGTAATGAAAGCTGTACTGATAATAACCCAGGGGGTCTTTTCACTTCCAGCCCCATCATTGCAAGTGCCTCTCCTTTCATGGAAATTTCTTAAAATCTATCCAACATAGAAAAGACTGCTGATAACAGAGCTGAGACCCCAGCTACCTCCATCCTATCAGCTGGAAGCATGGCATTGGAAGCTGATACAAATACGTAACAAAATGTAATAAATAAAAGGTGCCTGGTCAACTGCAGCTGATGTTCTATAGCCTGATACATGGAAGAAAACTAAAAAGAGTTAACAAAAAAGAAAAAGAGCTTGGGGGAGAGAGGTGGAGGAGAAGGTAAGGAATGAGAAAAGGAAAATGGAAAAATAATATAGGGAAATGTGGCATTAGGTTTCCAACCCTAACACCACACTCCCACCCCACACAGGAGAAGAGGGATTGGGGGTGGAATTGTGGTTGTCAGACCCAACTCTCACCCCATTCCATTAGATAATAAGCTGGGTGGCACAGCATAGGAGCATGGGGTGAGCATTAGGGCTGATGACCCCAATCCTACCCCCAATCCCTCTTTGTCTGTGCAGGGCCGGGGTTTGGTGCTAGGGTTGGAAACCCTAATGCCACATTTCTCTACTTTTGTCACTTTAACCCTAACTGATGCATTAATGAAGTTCTTTGCAATTTATTTCCTTACTTTTTGAAATAGTATAATAGTATCCTGATTTTTTTTATCTATTTTTTTTTTTACCAGCTCCTTTTTTCCCCCGGCATCGAAGGTTCTGGTCTCCCTGCACTGCTCACTGCCCCTCCATCTCCAGGCTTGCCCCCCCAGGTGGGGCCACTGGGTGGGCACTCCCTCCCTGAGGAACTTGGTGTCTTAGCCCTGGATTGCCCCCAGGATGGGGCCACGAGAGCAGAACCCACCCCCCTGGCAGACCTTGGTCTACAGTGGGAGTGGTAGTGGAGATGGAGGCCATCATTAGCAAGCCGTCATTTTTTTTTTGCAAGAGTTTTTGGGGGTGGGGATGTGCAATGATGCCAGTGTCTGTCCTGCCCCAAACATGTGGTGCTGGCAGCAATGGTACCCCCCCAGCCTCCACCAGAGGTCCGCATAGTTATGGATACTTTCCCCCTTCCCCCAGAGAAGGAGAGCAGTCCCTGGGATGCTCAGTCCTTCTCACTCCAGCTGGCCCTCTGACTCCTGAGTCAATAGTGTCCTTATTTTACAGTGGGAGCTCAGGACCCTTTGTACCCTGCACTCCCATCCCTCCATTGAGATAGTATAACAGTATCCTTATTTTACGGTGGGCTACCATCCCTCCATTGAGATAATATAACAGTATCCTTATGTTATGGTGGGAGCACAGAGTCTGAACAGTATCCTTATTTGACCCCAAATTTTCAACATAGCCTTCTTATTACTTCACCGCATATACTCGGTACAGAATATTTTCAAATCCTCACTGAAATGTAATTCTGTGCAACTAAAACTCCGTTCCTTGCCACAGGTGCAAAAAAACTCTTTTGAAAGGATTTGAAAAATGACAGCTGTGCTATTCATGAGGTGGTGTGAAAAATGTTGAATATTTGGAAAGAAAATACTACCAATTGCTAAAGTTATGTGCATGCGTATAAAAATTACAACAACTGCACATAACTCAGGCATTTTTAGGTATTTTTGCACCAGATTTTCAACATTGCCTTTTTGGGACCCCATCTCATGAACACTGGCACTGCCATTTCATGACTTGGCCCTGAAAGGTGATTGTGTGCAGTGATTGCAAAATCACCTTTTGGGACCGAGTAATGAAATGACAGTGCCAGTGTTCATGAGGTGGGGTCCCAAAAAGCCCCTGTTGAAAATTTGGTTCAGAAATACCTAAAACTGGCCCAGATTGCAACAGAAGTTCAAAACGCTATTGACAGTCATTATACGGAAATTACTGTACCTTGATTCTTCAGTTTGCGGTTTGGCTTTGAAGAGTGCAGATGTGTCCCAGTCCACAGAAGATGACAGCCCTCAACTTCCGTGGTAAATATAGGGTAAGAGGGATGTGGGTGGTGGGTGCTGTGGGAGGGTTGGGATGGGGAAGGGCAGCGGGGGACTGTTTTCTTTTTTCTAGGTTAAAAAAAATGTTGGGGGACTGTTTTCTTTTTCCAGTTTTTTCTAAATAAAATTAATATTATGGGACACTGGGGGTGGGCTTCCCAGTGTCCCACACTGCTTGGGAGGGGGCTATTAAATGCAGACACAGGAACTGGGCCCTCCAATGTTGGCACATGAATAAAACAAGGGCTGTGAGGGTGGGGATTATCCAACAGTGGGGGTGGGCATCCTGGTGTTGGGAATATATAAATAAAAGAAATTAGAGAAGTGACTATGGAATGGTGATCTGAGGTTAGGGGGTGCCACTAGACACCAGGGAATTGACACAGTGATTGGGGAGTGAGAGGTTTCACTAGACACCAGGGAAACATTAGGGGTTCTTAATGCACAGTGCAGCCCACAGCATGAGTTCAGCTGCAGCTGCAGAACTCATTAAATCAGCTGTTCTTATACAGAGAATGTGGTGGAAGGCTCCTCTCACTAAGCTGGGTACCCAGGATGTCTGTTGCCCAGAAAAAGTATTTCTGGGGCTAATTGTGGAAAACAAACACCGAAATCTAGCTAAATGGGTCTTGTTTAGTTAGATTCTGTTTTTTTTTTTAAATGACAACATTTGTATGTATTTTACAGTTTTTTTAGTTGCTAAAAAAACAAGATGGTGGCTCACGAAAAAGGATTTCTCTCTCATGAAAAAGGATTTGTGTTCTCACAAAAAAGGAATGCTCTCATGAGACTCAATCCTTTTTTATGAGATCAATTCCTTTGTCAAAAAAGACAGCAATCCTAAAGATTGGAATGTTCAGAAAAGTCCCATAGGATATAATGGGAAATAAAAAACTTAATAACTTTGTAACAGATTAACATTTTTCACCACATTTTCACTGCCTGTTCTGCTCCCAAAGTTCATTCTACCCTACAAAACTTATGCAGAAGTTCCACACCATCTGGCTGCAAGGCAATGAGGAAAAAACTGCACAAAATTCTTTTTTTTTTTACTTTTTTCACTATCAAAATATCAGAATCTGCACATCAGATCAGAACAAAACTTGCCACATCAGAAGATCTACCCCCACAGGACAGCGCATACCAAATTTGGTGCAAATCCATTGATCAGTTGCAAAGTTATTAAAGTGCAAAATGTGAGGTTTAACATAGAAACTGCTGATCAATCATAACTATATAGGCACAACTGTGCCTCTATTATGTAGCTATATAAGGGATATGCAATGGAAGCAAGTGTAATAAATGATTTATCTGCACAAGAGCAGTTTGACCTCGGGTAACCTCATGAGTGGCATAAGCTTGAATGCAGATAAATCATTTATTACACAAGTTTTCCATTGCATATTCCATTTATACAATTATTTTGTTTTTACTTTTGTGGGAGCATTTGTTAGTAAAAAAAAAAAAGAATAATAATTGAATTTTCTGCCATTTTTTGCTGATTATAGAAAATCTAAAAGGAATCTAGAAATGAAACACCTCTCATTGTGTAGATATTTTTATGCTGAACAACTTTTGTGCTCAAAGTACCATACTATCATTTTTTGGTTTTAAGTTATTTGCATTTATTTGATGAACAAGTGTACAAAAATTGAATTTTCTCCTGTTTTTTGCTAATTCTGAAAAAAACTAAAATGCATCTATAAATGAAACACCACTCATTTTGTAGATATTTCCGTGCTGAATAAACTTTGTGCTCACAGTACCATGCTATAATTTTTCATTTTCAAGTTATTAACATTTGTTTGAGGCCCAATGAAACAAAAATATGAATTTTCTGGTGTGTTTTTGCTAATTATCAAAAAATCTAAAAGATATTAATAAATAAAATACCACTCATTTTGTAGATATTTCTGTGCTGAACAACTTTCATGCTCACAGTACCATGCTATCATTTTTCGTTTTAAAGTTATTCACATTTGAATATGGTTAATACTGCTATTGAGGCCAAACATTCTAAATGACATAAGCACTGTTTAGAAAATGGGAGAATGGAAAAGTTCATCCTGATTGGCTGAACACGGCAATCAGCTGGTCGAGTATGAGACAACAGAGACTGGGAAATAACTCGTCCCAGTCTCTGTTGCCTCATATAGTTCTGATAGTAAAGGGCTGGAATGTTCAACAAAGCAACTGCTGCCATGTTGATAGTCTTAAACTGTCAGCCGATCTCCCCCCTTCCCGCCCACAGCAGACTCAAGAATTCACAATAAAAATGTAAAAGTTACCACAGCTGTGTAGAAAAGGAAGCTCGACTGCCAAATCAAACTGACTTTTGTGTGAGACTGACCTCCGGAGGCCCTACTGTGCATGAGAACAACGTTAATTTCATTGTTTTCTGTACCGCAAGATGGATGTCCATCTGCGATATGGACAAGGAAGAAAGTACCGCTGTTCTACTACACAGTTTTTCTACTAGAGCTAATGCCTTACGTCTTGCTCAAAGCAGGTTCCATTTTTGCAGCCAAGCTACTTCGTTAGTAAGACAGTGCTTAGCGAGAGCTGCCCCGTATGTGCAGTTTGTATACTACTCTCTTCCCTTACCTAAAAAATAAAGTTTGCCTCCTTGAAAGCCGCCTACCCACCCCACTGCTGGCAGGAAATGGAAAACCTACCTCTAGACTGCTCAGCATTGTATACATAGTGCGGCCACCAGCATTCGCCTGGAACAGTCGTTTCAAACGCAAACGATCACCCAAAACCCGCATCCTGGTCACACTCAGCGGCATTTTTTAATTATCACCTCATTTAAAATGAAAAGAGTCAACTGAAATGGAGCACTCCAAACACACTGCTACCCCCTAGTAGTTCATTCTTCTTCCCCCAAGATGAACTGTTCTTCTGCTGTTACGGGAAAACCACTGCTTCCTATAAAATAATGCAAGTAGCCCACCGCCTTTGAATCTAGGAAGAAGAGCCACATAAACCGACTGCTGCACGAAGATAGGTTTGCCGAGGGGATCCGGAGGAGGGGCCAGCAAACTTGAACAGCTGATTGGGGGGAGGAGCAGGACCACATAAAATCGCTTGTAGTGCCTGCAAGTTATGCTACATACCTGGTAAAATTCCAGCTGCGGGAGAAGCTCTGCTACCTGCTAAAAAAGCTTCTGTGACTGTGAGACCATTAGCAGGAGAAGCTCTGCTACCCGCTCCTGAATGGCTGCGGGGGGGGAGCAACAGAAGATGGAACAGCTCAGAAGCAAATGGACTACTTTACTCAAAGAAAGCTTTTTAACATTTATATTTCTTTTAAAGTTATTTACACTGTTATTTTATAGCCTAGTAAAATATACACAGGTGTCCATTTTCTAAGCGCAATAATACCCTCAGGGTGGCGGTATTGTGCTATGAGACCTTCCAGGGCTATAAGGCCCTCCGCCTGCAGCGTCAGGCCTCATTACCCCTGGGTGGTCCGTATAGCACACCACCACCCTGTTGGGTATTATTGTTGATAGATAAAATGGCTGATGACATAAGCACTGTGTGGATAAACTGCTGATGACATGCGCTGTATACATAAATGAAATTTATGTACATAGTTACTCAGATATAGAGAATACTGGATGGGCAACTATGCAGAACCAGTGTGTTCTACCACCTCGGGGTTCTGATTCCCTCTGACCTCAAGAGAGAAGCTCAAGAGGTCCATAGGAATCAGAACCCCGAGGTGGCAAAACACACTGGTTGTGCATAGAACTGCTCATTCTGTATTTTTTATAGTGTAAAGTATTGTGTGAAATGTGTGTTTTGTGAGTTCTTTTGCTTTCAAAATGAAATTGACTCATGCAGTCTCTGAAGGTTCTAGAATACTGTTCTACCACAGTAGGGTAGGATCACATTCCATGACCTTGTAACTGTGGTAGAAGGCATTTTGAAAGGGATGGAATTCTGTACAGAACACTCCACTATACACTATAAATGAATTTATTACACTCTGTTTATCTTCACCCCTATTGCATCAATCAGTTTGACCTCAGACACCTCACTTGTGGCTTACACCACTCATGAGGCTACCCGAGGTCAAAATGCTCTTGTGCAGATAAATCATTTATTACACTTGCTTCCGTTACATATTATATATATACACATATATATATATATATATATATATATATATATGTATACACACATATTTTATAAAATCCCATCCAGAACATCCCATGATGGAAAGATGGCTGCCATGCTAGGCAGGCTGTAGCAGCAGTGGAACAGCTGCAAAACTATTTTAAATTTGTTTGGTTTAATTTGTTTAATTTGCTTATTAAGTTATGTGTTTTATGTTATCGGTCCTGGTAGGTCGTATTGACTCTTTTTTGACTTCTTCTTCTATGAGCTGGATTATCCCTGGAGTGAGATTATCAATCATTGAGAAACGCTGTGAATGAGTTTGAAAGTCTGGTAACAGAGTGAAATTTTTTTGCCTTGTGGCTGGACCGTGGAGTGTGGAACGGCTTCGGAGGCTGGATTGTTTGTGTCCTGAGGTTCGTGTTCTGTTCGTGGTAGAGGAGTGAGCTGGAGTCGAGTGGCTTCCTCGTCAACCGGCTTTTTATGCTTTTCGTGGGGCTGCAAGTTGGTTGGTTTCCCCTGAGAGGAATTTCTTCTCGGCCCTTGGCCCAACCTAGTGGTGGGCTGTGGACTTGTGGCCGTAGGGTGGTCAGTTCCATAGTGCTCTGTGCTGCTGGACGGTAGCTGGTAGGCCACCATAGGTCAGAGCGGGTCTGGGCAAGGGTTTTGTGGCTGGGTCGAATTCAGGGAAAGTGCTGTTGATGCTGATATAACTAGCCAAGAAAGAAAGAGAATAACTTTAATTTGACTCCGGCTGGAGTGAAGACTGAGAGAAGATATAAACAAAGTTGGCTATTCGAATCTATGTGACTTCATGATTAAATAGGGAGTGAGAGTGGCGGGTTCGTATGAAATAATTCGAACTGATTTTGAACTAGGAAGTAAAATCTGGTTAAAGATCTAATTTAAGATTTACATTCTGGGATTCATGTCTGATTTTGGTTCGCTGTGGAAGTGAGAGCCCATAGGAAGAATTGAATTTCATGCATGGCTTCTTGAGATGTGAGCTTTATGCTTATTATCTTCCATTTTTGAATAAAAGAAGCGAGGAAGCTGATTGAGAAGAAATTTGGATTGACCAGGACTGTTAAATGAACTAACTTTTTTTTTTTATTGAGTGAAAAATTTTATTTTATAGTTTATTTTAGTTGTTATTTTATGTTAGTTTAAGTAGGTATTAATATGGTAATTTGTGTTATTCTCCCCTTCTGTGTGAGAGACAGTGGGTGGGATTTGTAAACCTTCCCTCTTTTCCCCCACTTTGTGAGAGAGAGTGGTAGAGTTGCCATCAGAGTGGTTTGGTTTTATTTTTTAAATGGTTGTTTATTGTATGTTTTGATTAAAAGTAGAAAGTGGGGTGGGTTTTATTAAAAGGGTATATTAGGATTATATTAGAGTATTGATTTAGTGTTTTTTATAATTTAGTAATTTTGTCAGAGTTTGAATGTGCTGGGTTGGTAAGAACACAGTCAGGCGGTACTCCTCAAGACTGAAGGATCTCCAACCATTTGAATGTCCTGCACTTCCTTCAGAAGTTTATAGAAAATCCCAAATATTTGGCATTGTGAGATGAAGGAGTGGAGGGAATAGGAGATCCTAGAATTCTTGTGGTGGATGGGAAAAGAGTGGGTGGATAGGGACTGTTAGAACCAGGAGGTGCCCTGGGGTGAAATGGATACAGGAGCGAGGTCCATCATGCCTTCTACCCATACCCAAGGGCACTGACTTGATCAGACAGGAGGTGCAGTCATCCTTGGAGTCTCATCCCTTTCGGGCGGTGTTAAGCAATGCTAGGGCTATCAGAAACAAGACTGCTTTGGTGGCAGATCTTGTTATATCTGTCGACCTGGCTTGCATCACCAAGACCTGGCTTGATGAAAATGCAGGCCCCATTTTGGAGTCCGCAGTTCCAGCCAGGTTCTCGGTGATTCACTGCCCAAGAGTGGATCGTAGGGGCAGGGGAGTTTCTGTCTGTTTTAGACAGGAACTGGATCTCAGGGAGATGCCAGTTGGATGTACCAACTTCTTTGAGTGTATTGTGGGTGCAGGTGCAGGCTTCAGGATACTTCTCATCTATCGTCCTCCAGGTGATGGGAGGGAATTCCTGAGGGAGGTTGCGGATTTCATCGCCGAGAGGGTATTGGAATCCCCCTGATGGTTAATTCTGGGGGATTTCAATGACTTGGTCGATGATGAACTTGCGCCTTTTGGACAAAACCTCCTCCAATTAATGAATTCATTGGGTCTGACATGGGTTATTACCTCTGCAATCCATCTGGGGGGACACTCATTGGATTTGATATTCCATCTGGGGATGGATGTCTCCGGTGTGGAGGTGGAGCCCATCAGTTGGTCTGACCATCACGCCCTGAGATTCAGTTTCGCAGCCCCCCAAAAGAGGCCTGCCCCTAAGGAGATAGTACAGTTCTGTCATTTGGGAGGAGTTACCTCAGAAGGCCTAATGACGGAGCTAGACTTCTCAGGATTTCCAATGGATAGCACTGACCCAGGGTCCTTGGTGCTAGCCTATAATAGGGCAGTTGTGAGGGCCCTGGATGCCATTGCTCTAGTCCGTGTTCGTCCCTGTACTCTGCACCTGGGGGCCCCATGGTTTACCGTGGAGATCCGGGGGTTGAAGAGACAGGGCCAAAGATTGGAGAGACACTGGTGGAAAACACACCTGGAAGTGGACAGACTTAGACTGCTAGATCATTATAAGATCTATCAGTTAACAATTTCCCACAGGAAGGCAGAGTTCCTGTTCAGGGAAATTGCTACAGAAAGGAATAGACCGGCCCAGCTCTTCCTGACTGTGGACAGACTGTGCAATCCAGTCTGTCTTCAAGCTGGTCGAGCGTTGTCACAGTTACAGTGTGAGGAATTTGCAATGTTCTTTGCTGATAAGGTGTCCACTGTCAGGGATGAGATCAGCCAGTGCCTCCCCATTGGGTTTTGCAGTGATCAACCGAAGGACACAAATACCCAATTAACCTGGTTCACCTTCAGTCATGGATATAATGAGGATCATCCAGACTTGTGTCCAACCTGCTGTAGTTTGGATCCAGGGCCCTACTCACCTACTTGTGGGATGTGTAGAGGTCATTAGCCAGATCCTTACTGGGATAGTCACGGTATCATTGGAGAAAGGGATCTTTCCTGATCCCTTGAAGGAGGCAATAGTACACCCCTTTTTGAAAAAGCCCTCCCTTGATCCCGACTGCCCAGAAAACTACAGACCGGTTTCTAATCTTCCCTTTTTGGGGAAGATTATCGAGAAGGTGGTCGCCTTGCAGCTGGAAGGCCATTTAACCATCAACAGTATCTATGACCCTCTCCAGTCTGGCTTCAGGAAATGGCATAGTACTGAGACAGCTCTTGTTTGGGTACTAAATGATCTCCCGATGGTGAGAGATCAGAGAACTCATTCTATCTTGGTTCTCCCTGATCTCTCAGCAACGTTTAACACCGTAGATCATGGGGTGCTGCTCCAACACCTGTGGTTTTTCTGTGGACTAAGGGAGGTGGTCCACAGTAGGTTTAAATCTTTCCTGCAGGGTAGGATTCAGAGATTAGTGTCAGGGATTTATTCTTCGACCTCTCACTGCCTATGCTGTGGGGTGCCACAGGGTTCGGTGCTGTCCCCCATGTTATTTGTGGTGTACATGCTTCCATTGGGGGACATTATAAGACAACATGGGTTGAAGTTTCATTGCTATGCCGATGATTCACAACTCTATATGTCTTTTTTGCCCGAGCAGGAGTCCGAGTCAAGTACATTGTTTAATAACTGCCTCCTGGAGATACAGAACTGGATGAGTACCAATTGGCTGAAGTAGAACCCGGGAGAAAAGGAGGTATTGGTGGTGGAACTGGGGGTAAGGATGTCAAGTTCATGGGTGGGAAAACCCTCAGGTTTATTTCTGGGGGAGACCCTGCTTATGGCATCTGGCCAGGTACATAATCTTGGTGTTATATTTGATGAGGGCCTGACCCTGAGGGTGCAGGTGTCAGCCGTGGTCAAATCATCCTTTTTCCATCTAAGGAATATAGCACAGGTGAAACACCTGGTTCCGTCAGAGGATCTTCCTACCCTGGTCCATGCCTTTCTTGCCAGTCATCTTGATTACTGCAATGCCCTTTATCTAGGGCTGCCGGGAGTGGAAATTCGCCACTTGCAGCTGGTGCAAAATGTGGTGGCTAGGTTGTTGACTGGAAGCCCAAGGTCCAACCCTATAACACCTGTGTTTCACGAGTTGCACTGGCTGCCTGTGCAGTGGTGGATCACTTTCAAGGTCATGTTGATGACCTTTAAAGCCCTACACGGTTTGGGACCCCACTACCTAGAAGAACTCCTGACTTCTTACTGTCCATCCCGCTCCCTCTGATCCTCTGGCGAGGGATGGCTAGAGATTCCTAGGGTAACCTTAAAAACATCAGGTGGAAGAATGTTTGCCTTTATGGCTCCTACCCTGTGGAATTCTTTACCTTGCCAGGTATGAAATAGCCTGACTGTGGAGGGTTTTAAAAAAGCCCTAAAGACCTTTCTTTTTAACCAGGCATTTTAGGTGATTTAAAGTATGTTAAGTTTATTATGGATAAAATGTTATTTATTATTGTGGTTTTAATGCTGCTTATGGAATTTTGTAAAGGTACCCTGAGCTTGGGAAGAGTGCCTTATAGAAATACATTTTACATTACATTATATTTTACATTACATGATGTAACCCCTAGGTGGCACTACCCCAAGGGCTACTACCCCTGCCTGCTAGACTACAGACAGGTTGCGAGGCCTAGGTTTTATGACGGGTGCCTCCACCCAGAGGTCAGGGTTGGTAGTGGTTAAACTAGCTCAGGTACAGCCCTCTGGGACACTGTGACCCCCCTTTGTTCCCATTAGTGGCCCACACAGTACACGGGAATTACCTTCCCAATACCCCACATATGAACACTTTTTACACATGTAGATACCACTTACCCTCGAGACTGATTCTGCAGCACGCCTCTGAGGACCCCCTGTAAAACAAGGTTAAGCAACATATACAACACAATGCAATGCTGGTACTATATGTATTGACACCATAGACAGTATATAGTTCAATAACAACAAATCTGATTTATTTAGGGGGCAGTAACACAGGAGGGTGCAATCAGGTTGATTTAGCTTGGCAATATTCAAATCGCAGTACTGTGCACACATATAGGGTCCAAAAAGTCACCCTTTGGGTACCCAGGATGGAGGGGGCTAGCCACGTCCATCGCCCGAGGTTGGCCGGCAGGTGCAGATGGATGGGGCCCTGTAGGAAGAAAACATATGCACAACACATACTTGTAATCTGGAGCTGGATGGCTCAGTCTGTAAGAAGAAAACACAAGGAAATCAGTTGACACACTTTGATTAAATGAATGTCGCAGGGTTTTGCCATGATTTGTACTCACAATACCCAGGACAGTTACAGGATGGATGGTGTTGCTTCTGGGTTTCTAGCATTCAGCACACACTGCACAGTGAGGGGAATTAAGACCATGATTCCCCACATGCACCAAGCACATTCATATGTAAAGGAAATCACTATACTAGGCAGGCTGCTCCTCGATCCCAATCGCAAAACGCTGCAAAAACCCAGGAGCACTCGCAGCAGCTTCAGTTCCTGACAGGCTGATCGCACTTCAGCAAAATCTTCGGTCTTCTACAGGTTAAGCCTGGTTTCCACACTTCTGCTTCTTCTTCCTTCTACAACAGCTCAGATTCAGTCCGATTACAATGCACTAATGACCTCAGACTGACTTGGGGGCCTACACACACGCTTCCTGTGCAATTTACTTTCCGCACAGTACACAGCTCTTTCTCACTTCACTGTCTCTATTGAACTGACTTTTTCAGCAACAGTGCAGTGCTCACAGCAGTTTGGTTGGCTAGTTCAGCTGTCAATCACTGTAGGCTCCCTCTGTTGGTGCAAGGTCCAAACTACATTTCCCATGAGCACCTGTCATACAATCCCCTTTGTTGCAGGCTCCAGATGAGAGTCCAAGTTCTGATGTTCCAGCAGGCTCCATTTTAAGGACCTCCTTTCACTGATTGGTCCAATTCAGCAGTTCAGGACTAAAATGAAGAAACTATACTGTCCAGTCCTTGCTACAAGTAAGCAGGTTAGAACAAACTGCATTTTCATTATTACTGTAACAGATCACCAGCAAACAATTACATCTTTTAATTAGGCTCCCTCTGCACATATAGCGACTGCAGAAGCAGAGTACTTATCCAGCAGTCCGAGTGGGATTCGGTCATTGTAACACACAGTCCCCCCATTCCATTTAATTATGTCTGCAAGCAGACAGCTCTTAAAGAGACAGTACGCAGAGGCTCTAAAGCACTTGCTGCAGTGCCATTTAATGGCTTAAACGCCGAACACCATCCGGACTTAGAGCACTTAGCAAGCTCCTGGAAGACTTTTGGGAACCCCCATTTGTAGGGGGGTTACACCCTTACTGGCCTGGAAAAACATGGCATCCACATCAAGTAAGTACCCCCGTAAATTGCAATGCAACATCATATACACTTACATCACTAACATATTAGGTTATACGTGTAATAATCAGTCACCATATCACCTTTGCCATAAACACATTTTTGATACTTTTCAGCACATTACTTTTTACACAGCATTATACACACATTGTACCTTACTCAGGTTATTACCTCCTGCACATGAAACCTGGAGAGAGGGCCCTTCCCTGTCAGCTACCTTAGGGCTGGATGGGGCAGGGGCACCATACCTAGAGGGCAAGACAAGTAACCTGGAGTTAGCACCTATGATCAGTTTGGGCAATGAGCGCAGGGACACGTACACTCCCTTATGGACCACATTGAGAGGCAAATCCACAGGCCTCCCAAGAGAATCATAGCTGAGGCATACTACAGGCTTTACAGCTCTAGCAGTCTTTCTAGGGGGAACTGTTACAGTCTCTGCATTTTGGTCTTCACATTCAGTGTGATCTTTACTTGCCAGGGGGGTTTCTTTTGGGGTAGCAGGGTTAGAACTTGGGGCACTGTCAGCTCCAGTATTTGCAATTTCAGGGGTCACAACACTTGTTTCACAGGAAGAGCTCTCCTGCACTGCTAGGGGACTGTCAGGGCACTCAAAATACTACTCTTGCTCTGGTATATCACCAGTCTGTCCCAGTTCATCATCTTCCTCCTCTGAAAGCTCATACAGTTCCACCATGCACAGTGATTCCATGTCATCCGACTTAACAAGAAAAAAGAAAAGGAAAAAAAGAAAAAAAAAAGAAAAAAATTGTTTTCCTTTACTGTGTATGGTCTTTGTTATGTGCTCACATCCTGTAAAACATGTATTGTTTCCCTGTTGTTTATGTATGGCGTGGAACCTTTGTAAATGAGTTTTTGACTCAAAGGTCTTTCTGATTATCTCAAATAAATAAATAAAATAAATAAACACTCTGCACCTCACTCTCTGGGAGCATTGGCTCCAAGGACAAAGCTGGGGGCTTAGACAATCCAAGAGGCCCAGCTTCATCTCCATAATTGACTAGGGGGTTGCCTTGAAACAATTGATTCAGTTCATAAGAAGCATAGTACCCAAAGTAGCACTCACTTTCCTCTGACATGGACTGACAGTCATTTTCAACTGGGACTTACTGTGGAGAACACTTTAACTCAGCATCTGTGGGTGCAGACTTTCTTTGCTTTTGCTTAGCAGCAGCTCGGGTCACTGGTCCAGAGGGAGCACTTTCTGGGGACTCAGACTCAATCAAGATTTGTCCAATAGGCAGTAAATGATTTCTATGCATTGTCTTAACATATTTTGAATTATTCTCAGGTCTTACTTTGTACACAGGCAGATCATCTAGTTTGCCTACCACAATGTGAGGGAGGTGGTGCCACCTGGCAGCAATCTTGTGTTTGCCATGCAGTCCCAGATTTCTTAGCAATACCAGATCTCCCTCCTGGAGTTCCTATGCTTTCACTCTCTTATCATACCTTTCTTGTTGGCCAGATTTCTTTTGGCAGCCATGGTTTGGGCCAGTTGGTACGCATGACTTAGCTAGGACTTTAACTTTTGCACACACTGTAAACAGTTATCAACTCAAGCCCCATCAGCAGAAACTCCAAAACAAACATCTACCGGTATTCAGGCTTCTCTTCCAAACATCAGGCGGTAGGGGGAGAATCCAGTAGCATCACTTTTGGTGCAGTTGTAGGCATGTACCAAGGTGCTAATCTGTTGACTCCATCTAGGCTTGTCCTTTGGATGGAGGATGCCCAGCATATCTAACAGAGTGCGGTTGAACTGCTCAGGCTGTGGATCCCCCAGGGGTGGTAAGGGGTGGTTCTGGACTTTCGCACTCCCCACAGAGAAAGCATCTCTTTGATCAAACGACTCTAAAAGTCTCTCCCTTGATCAGAATGGATTCTTTGTGGAGCCCCATAGTGAACAAAAAGTTTTGTACAAGTACTTTTGCCACAGTGGATGCCTTCTTGTCCTTGGTGGGGAAAGTTTCAGCATATTGTATAAAATGGTCAGTGACCACGAGCAGATTACTAATATGGCTCCAAACTTAGAAAGTCAATACAGACCAACTCCATGGGGGCACTGGTGGTGATGTTAACAAGGGGGGCAGCCTTCTGGGGCAAAGCTTTCCTCTGTAAGCAATGACTACAAGTCTGAATGTGTTCTTCAACATCAGCTCCCGTTTTAGGCCAATAGAATCTGGATCTCACCAAGTCAAGTGTTCTGTCTATACCAAGGTGCCCCATGTGGTGGTGTAGGGACCTCAGTACTAAGTCTCGAAAGCCAGTGGGCAGAACTAGTTGTTGTTTGTCTATTTGTCCCCCTCGATCTACTGTTTCTCTGTATAACAGTCTATTAATCAGTTTCAACTTAGGGCCTTCCTTGTATAACAATGCAGTTCTCAAATCAGTGCAGTGTAACTTGGACACATCTTTCCCTGTGTAGAGGGCTTCTAAAGCTGGTTTGATCATAGGATCTCGGGATTGGGCCCACTGAAGACTGTTATGGTCTAGCTGAGGCAATGCAGCAATGTCTAATGCAGAAAAGTGGCAATAAGCACCAGGTATGCAATTCTCAGAGGGCCCCAAACAAACCACCATACAGTCCACTGTGTCCATGGACATTTGTTCCTCTCTGTCAAACTTCTGGCGGAGTGGTCAAATATCAGGTTCTGACAGTCTGACCCAGTTATTTTGGGAAGCAGGTCTCCGGGAGAGAGCATCAGCATCTATGTGGTTCAGGCCTGCTCTGTATTCCACAGCATAGTCGTATGTAGATAATGCAGAAAGCCACCTATGGCCAGTAGCATCCAACTTAGCTGAAGTCTGCACATAAGTCAAAGGATTATTGTCAGTTTTTACTAGTATCTTGGCCCCATACAAGTACTCGTGAAATTGGTCAACAATGGCCCACTTCAAAGCTAGGAACTCTAAGTTATGTACAGGATAGTTCTATTCGGATGGGGTCAGGCTTCTACTGGCAAAGCCCACTGGCCTCAGTCCATTCTCGTGCTCCTGGTACAACACAGCCCCCAAACCTTGCAGGCTAACATCGCTGTGTAGGGCATAAGGTTTTGCTGGATCTGCATAGGCAAGGACAGGAGTGTGGGTAAATTGATATATAATCTCATGAAAAGCAGCTTCACAATCAGGTGTCCATCATGCTCCAAATACTTCATTGGGATGGAAATACACTCTCTCAGTCTCAGGAGAAGCCAACTTCTTATATTTTTTGTTGGTAGGAGGGTAGCCTTGAGTGAGATTAAGTAAAGGATGAATCACTCTAGAATAGTCCTTGATGAACCGGCGATAGTAGCCACAGAATCCCAGGAATCTTTGCAGTTCTTTTAGATTGTGGGGCTGTGGCCAGGTGGTCAAGGCCTCAACTTTACTCGGATCTGTTTCTACTCCTTCGATGGTCACTATATGTCCCACATACTTTACAGAGGTTTGGAAGAACTGACATTTATCGATGGATAGTTTAAGGCCAAAGTCTTCCTGTTGGCCCAACACCTTAAATAATCTGCTCTTGTGTTCCCCCAGTGAGCTGCCAAACACAATAACATCATCTAGGTATACCAGGCACTCTAATAAGTTCATGTCCCCCACTGCACGCTCCATCAGTCACTGAAAAGTGGCTGGGGCACCTGAAATCCCTTGAGGCAGCTTCATGAATTCATAGAAGCCCAACAGACAGATAAAGGCTGTCTTCTCACGGTCCTCTGGGGCCATTGGGATCTGGTAGTACCCACTGCGAAGATCCAGCATGGAGAACCACTTGCTACCATTCAGGCAGTCTAAAGCATCCTGGACGCGGGGCATTGTATACTGATCAGAGATAGTCCACCGGTTCAAGGTGCGATAATCCAGGCACATCCTTACTGTCCCATTCTTTTTTCTCACTACCACAACAGGTGAAGCATATGGGCTTCTGGATTCTTGTATTACACCAGCAGCAAGCATCTCTTGCACATGCCATCTCACATCACCTATGTCAGCAGGGGCCAGGCGTTGAGACCGCTCATGAAATGGCCTTTCATCATGCAGCTGGATGTGGTGTTCAGTTCCTTGCACACATCCTACGTCCCATTCCTTTAAAGAAAACACCTGGTCTCTCTGGGCAAGCTTCTCACTGATCCTCACTTTCCATTCAGCTGGCGGAAGAGTCACGAAATTCAAACAAATCAGGCATTACTCTGTCCATTCTTCCCTGAACTCTTGCTGCTGGGTAACACTGCAGTATCTGCACAATGTACATTAGCCAGGTGCAACCTCTATTTACTCGAATCTCTCTATCAGACACATTATGAACTTGAACCATTACCCTTCTGGCATAAGCATGGGCTCTGGCAGGCAAAATACTTGGCTTGACCAGCAGTGTTTCTGGCAATTTCCCATCGCTTGGTGCATCCAGCATCAGTATTTTATTCTTCACATCCTTTCTGATATGGCACTCGCCCTATAAGGTACACTGGGCATTTGACACCAGGATCAGAGACTCAGGATCCTTCTTCCTGACAGTTCCAATCGGTTCCTCTGGTTCCACTTTTTTAGCATCTCTCTGTGCCTCATAGGCCTTCTTGATCAAGGCCGAAATTCTTAAAACTCTACCAGTCCTTGACCCCTGTTTTTCATAACACAACCGTGCCAACCGCCCAAACATATGCGCATTCATCTCAATTAGTAGAGGAACCCCATCATATAGTCCAGTAGGGGGACACACTAGGGCCAGGATCTCCACTTGCTCTGCCACTCCAGCCACAGAGGTGGGTAAAGACAACCAAATTCGGATATAGCCGGAGTAAGGGTAGGCCTTTTCACTTAAGCCCCAGACATGCAGTCCTTCCAATGGTTGCAGGGGCACATCAGACAAATGCTTCTGATACCAGTCCTGGAACATAATTGTCACTTGGGAGCTACTGTCTAATACAGCTCTTGTAGACACTCCATTCACCTTTACAGTGGTCTCCATGGAGTGACCCACTATTCTGGACCAGTCTGGAGAGGCGGTAGTGGGGGCCTGGGCAACTGACCTTGCTACAAAGGGACGTGAGTTAGCATTTTTGGGACCCTCACTGGGATCATTTTGTGCACCTCTTAACCACTGATTTGTCCTCCGAAGCTCTCCTTGTAGCCTATATGCAACTTTGTCTGTGTCTTTTGGGGACCATCATTCTCTCTTCATGTGCCCGTCCTTCCCACACTTATAGCAAAGCATACTTTCTGGAGTTTGAGCTGGCTGAGGCGTCACACTGGGAACCAGGGAGGGGGTACTATTAACTGGAAACCTTGGTGCCATCTCTGTCTGCAGCATGATAAGCATTTGGAGACATCTCATCAATTCCCCTACTTCCATGGTCAAGACATCGAGTTTTGAGCTGTTGTCAGCAGGAGATGCCTGGGTGGGTACCCCCACCCCCATAGCAGATGAAGTCGGATGAGGGTTGGGGCCTGTACTTGCAGGAACAGCCATCATAAAAAGACTGTTTTTTATTTCCCTGAACTCCCTCAGCAGTTCACCCCATGGTGGCACACCCTCATTGGTCCCCACTTCAGAAGGACCTTCCAATGCTGTGATCACTTGGGTGGCGCTCACTCCAGACTTAAAATCCCCCTCCTCATCTTCAAACTCCCGAAGTTCTTTTATTAAGTCACAATAGTCTGGTGGGTTACCCCTTCTGTCTGGGAGGCTTAATTGAAGGAGCTGCAATGTAGAATGCTTTGCATGTTGTGGTAGGTGCTCCAACCTTACACGGTTTAAGTCACTGGTGGCTACCCCACCTTTTCGGTAAGCCTTCTGCAGAGCTCTTTCCAGACGAGTAACATGTGCAGACAAACTTTCCCCTGGCCACTGTTTTATGCCTTGAAATTTCCACATCAAGCTCTCCCCTGACTCAATGCTCCCAAAATTGCCTTCAAGTACTGATAGGTACTTCTGGGCAGATGCATCAGGATTTGTGGACCTCAAAAATTTAATGGCCTCTAGGGCAGGACCCCTCAAACTTTTCTGTGATTCTTTTTTGTTTCTCAGCCTCCGCACACTGCCATTCAGGTATCAGGGGGGCAACACAATCTATCCAGGTGTCCCAATCATCCTCCCCCTGGGGGGTGGGGAAGGTGCCAGAGAAGATCCTCAACCTTTGGTAAGAGTCGTGACTAATGGCAGGTGCAGAAACAAGAGCCTGCATTGGTTCAGCTGCAGAAAGAGGGGCAATAACGGGTGCTGGAGCAGGATGGGGGTGTTGGGGGAGGAACACCCCCAGGTGGCAGAAATAACTCCTTTAAGTCCTCCACAGTTTTCCCTTCCTCCAGCAACAACTTAGCAAATTTCTCCTCAAAAGTTTCTGATAGTGGTTGGGAGCTCATTCCCCCCCGGGTCTTTACTGTCCTCAGTTATCACTCTCCAGGCAGTGAGGGCTCCCTCTGGGGTAATAGTCCGTGGCACTTTGGAGCTATCTATTGGGTCCTTATACTCTACTAGGGCCATGAAAGTGTGGGCGAGCAGATTAGCATGTTGACCCACCACGACAGGGTTTTGTAAACCTTCCACCTTGGAAAGTACTCCCTCTACAGTGTCCTTATTGGTACCCAGGGGGATGTCCAGGATAAGAATAGCATTTTGGGGGTCAATCTCCTGCCCAGTACACCACCCCACCAACTGGTGTACAGCCACTTCTGTCAGGGTATCCATTTATTTTTAACAGTGGTTCATAAATGTGGCCACAGGGGCCTAATCCCAGTGGTGCCTCAAGATGTAACCCCTAGGTGGCGCTACCCAAGGGCTACTACCCTGCCTGCTTGGCTACTGACAGGTTGAGGGGCCCAGGTTCTATATGGGTGCCTCCACCCAGAGATCAGGGTTGGTAGTGGTTAAACTAGCTCGGTACAGCCCTCTGGGACACTGTGACACCCTTTGTTCCCACTAGTGGCCCACACAGTACATGGGAATTACCTTCCCAATACCCCACATATGAACACTTTTTACACATATAGATACCATTTACCCTCGAGACTGATTCTGCAGCACGTCTCTGAGGACCCCCAGTAAAACAAGGTTAAGCAACATATACAACACAATGCAATGCTGGCACTATATGTATTGACACCATAGACAGTATATAGTTCAATAACAACAAATCTGATTTATTTAGGGGGCAGTAACACAGAAGGGTGCAATCAGGTTGATTTAGCTTGGCAATATTCAAATTGCAGTACTGTGCACACATATAGGGTCCAAAATGTCACCCTCTGGGTACACAGGATGGGGGGGGCTAGCCAAGTCCGTTGCCCGCAGTTGGCCAGCAGGTGCAGATGGATGGGGCCCTGTAGGAAGAAAACATATGCACAACACATACTTGTAATCCAGAGCCGGATGGCTCAGTCTGTGAGAAGAAAACACAAGGAAATCAGTTGACACACTTTGATTAAATGAATGTCACAGGGTGTTGCCCTGATTTATTCTCATGATACCCAGGACAGTTACAGGATGGATGGTGTTGCTTCTGGGTTTCCAGCATTCAGCACACACTGTAGAGTGAGGGGAATTAAGACCACGATTCCCCACATGCACCAAGCATATTCATATGTAAAGGAAGCCACCATAGCAGGCAGGCTGCTCCTCGATCCCAATCGCAAAACGCTGCAAAAATCCGGGAGCACTCACAGCAGCTTCAGTCCCTGACAGGCTGATTGCACTTCAGCAAAATCTTCGGTCTTCTACAGGTTAAGCCTAGTTTCCACACTTCTGCGTCTTCTTCCTTCAACAACAGCTATTATGCTGTTTTCAGTCCAATTACACTGCACTAATGACCGCAGACCGACTTGGGGGCCTACACACCCGCTTCCCGCACAAATTACTTTCCGCACAGTACACAGTTCTTTCTCCCTTCACTGTCTCTACTGAACTGACTTTTCCAGCAACAGTGCAGGGCATTTCCTTTTGGCTCACAGCAGTTTGGTTGGCTGGTTCAGCTGTCAATCACTGTAGGGCTCCCTCTGTTGGTGCAAAAAGGCGCCAAGGTCCAAACTACATTTCCCATGAGCACCTGTCATACAATCCCTTTTGTTGCAGGCCCCAGATGAGAGTCCAAGTTCTGATTTTCCAGCAGGCTCCATTTTAAGGATCTCCTTTCCACTGATTTGTCCAATTCAGCAGTTCAGGACCAAAATGAAGAAACTACACTGCCCAGTCCTTGCTACAAGTAAGCAGGTTAGAACAAACTGCATTTTCATTATTACTCTAACAGATCACCAGCAAACAATTACATCTTTCAGTTAGGCTCCCTCTGCGCATATAGTGACTTCAGAAACAGAGCACTTATCCAGCAGCCCGAGTGGGAGTCAGGCATTGTAACACACAGTCCCCACATTCCAATTAATTATGTCTGCAAGCAGACAGCTCTTAAAGAGACAGTACGCAGAGGCTCTAAAGCACTTGCTGCAGTGCCATTTAATGACTAAAATGCCAAATACCGTCCAGACTTAGAGCACTTAGCAAGCTCCTGAAAGACTTTTGGGAACCTCCATTTGGGGGGTTTCAATTACATTACATAAAATGAGTAGGGAAATTGCAGCAATATTATTGACTGAACAGCATCACACGACTGTGCGTATATCAGAGTGCAACTGCACACCTGCACTTTTACCCCTCTCTAAAAAAATTTGACATTTTATAACATAGATAAACCACTCTGAGGTGTGCAGTCATGCTCTGATATATGCATGCCTTGGGTGATTGCACAACCAAGGTTTATGATTTCAAATACGAACGCACACCTCAGAGTGGTTTATTTATTACATATATGTATATATATATATATATATATATATATATATATATATATATATAATAATCATAAATTGCAAATAGCTTCGTTAATGCTCTAGTTAGGATTAAAGTGACAAAAGTATGAAAATGTGGCATTAGGGTTTCCAAACCTAGCACTCCACCCCATGCTCCACACACCAACAGGCATCGGGGGGTCATCTTCCCTAGTGCCCACCCCATTCCATAAGTAAATAAGCTGAGATGTGTACAGTGTATGAGAATGGGGTGAGCGTTAGGGCTGATGACCACAAGGCATCCCTTGATGCCTGTTGGTGTGAGTGTGTTAGGGTGTTAGTTTGGAAACCTAATATCACGCTTTCCCTACTTTTGTCACTTTAACCCTAACTAGAGCATTCATTAAGTTTTTTTGCAATTTATTTCCCTACTTTTTGAGATAGTATAATCGTAGCTTCTATGATTGTACCACCTAACCCTAGGTACCCCTGTCCACAGTCCCTTTTTCCCTACTTTGCTCCCTCTCACCCTGATTTCACCTCAGTCTAGCATTGACAAGGCCAATGGCCACTACCCCTTTCCCCTGCCCTTGCTCCCTCGCCCCTCCCCTTATTATCCTTTCCTACTTACTGTCTACCCCAGTTACAACAATTCAAAGCCTCTGGCTGCTACCTACTCTTCCTTGGTCTTAAAACCCTACTATCCTCTCCTCTTCCCCTCTATTTTAATTTAAACACCTTTCTCTCCTTTGAATATTGCTCTTTATCTATGATGTATTATGAAATGGTTCTGTATGCTAGTAACTCAATTTGTTAGTTCCTCCTGTGTCTGTTTGTAACCTTACCCACTGATGTGGAACCTTTGTAAATGAGCTGTTTAGCACTCAAAGGTACTTTGTAATCCGAGATTGAATAAATAAATAAATAAATAAGATAAAATAAAGTATCCGTATTTGCCCGTGGGAGCGCAGGGTTCCCTGGGCCCTGCACTCCCATCCCTCCATAGATGCATATATTGATGAGGCTTCCATTGATAGGACAACAGTGACCAAATTGTCAGTATAGCCATCTTGTTACCCCACCCCATGTACCCAGTACAGAAAATGTTTGAATACTCACCAAAATGTAATTCCGTGCAACTGCAACACCATTCTATGCCACAGGTGTGAAACCACATGTTGGCCAGGATTAAAAAAAATGACAGCTGTGACATTTATGAGGAGGGGTAATAAGAAGGCTATGTTGAAAATCTGGGGTCAAAATAGTTAAAATTTCCAATGTTATGAGCGTGCATAGCAAAATTGCAACAAATGGTCATAACTTTTCAATTTTTAAATATTTTGACCCCAAATTTTCAACATAGCCTTCTTGTGACCCCACCTCATGAACAAGGACAGGGAAAATTTTCAAATCCTGCCTGAAAGATGAATTCACTAAGTGACTGCAAAATCACCATTTGGGCAGAAGTTGCATGATGACAGTCATAGAGTACATGAGGTGGGGTCCCCAAAAGGCCATGTTGAAAATTTGGGGTCCAAATGTAGTAAAAAAAAAAAATAGCAAAGTTATACAACAAAGTTGACCCCCTATTGGAATACACTGAACTACAATTACCTTAGTTTCTCATATTGCAGTCGCCAGTTCCATCAGCAAGATGTGTCTTCAATGGAAGAGTTGATCTCAATCCTTGGACCTGTTCAAGTGAGTGAGGGTGTGTGGGGGTGTACTGGGGGTGTGGGGTGGTGGATGCTGAGTGGGAGGTGGGGTTGGGATGAGGGGGCTGATCGACGAGTGATTTTTTTTACAGGTTTAAAAAAAAATCATTCAGGGACTGTTTTCTTTATTTCAGGGTTGTGACTGAAATGGGAGGGTGGGGATTGCCACTAGACACCAGGGAAAAAAAACTGAGATAATGGGGACAGTGATTGGAGGGTGGTGGGTGCCACTAGACACCAGAGAATTAAAATAAATAACGGGGGTGTGACTGGCAGGTGGGGGTGCCACTAGACACCAGGGAATTAAATTTAAATTAGCAGGACAGTGATTGGTTGGTGGGAGGTGCCACTAGACACCAAGAATTAAAACAAAATAATGGGGATGTGATTGGCAGGTGCAGGTTCCACTAGACACCAGGGAATAAAATTTAAATTAACAGGACAGTGATTGGTGGGTGGGAGGTGCCACTAGTCACCAGAGAATTAAAAAAAAATAATGGATATGGTAATCAGTGGCTGGGAAGGGTGCCACTAGATACAAGGGAATTAAATTTAAATTAATGGGATGATGATCGGTGGGTGGGGGGTGCCACTAGACATCAGGGAGTTAAAAACATAACTGGGATGGTGATCGGCTGGTGGGGGGTGCCACTAGACACCAGGGAATTAAATTTAAATTAACAGGACATCAATCGGTGGGTGGGGGTGCCACTAGACATCAGGGAA
The DNA here is from genome assembly GCA_016271365.2 of Neoceratodus forsteri. NCBI lineage: Eukaryota > Metazoa > Chordata > Ceratodontiformes > Ceratodontidae > Neoceratodus > Neoceratodus forsteri. The sequence continues at coordinate 278,662,346 of CM028136.1, read as the reverse complement.
TAAAAAAATAATGGGGATGGCAATCGGTGGCTGGAGGGTTGCCACTAGACTCCTGGGAATGACATTTAAATTAATGGGATGGCGATCATCAGGTGGGGTTGTGCAAGTGAACCCGACTGGCCACAGCCCCTGGTCTTCACACCTTTTTCAGAACTACCATATAATACCCGGCATAAAATAAACTTATATGGATCAGAAAATCACAGAATAGCTGTCACTCTGGGACCACCTATAAACTCCCCCAAAGAAATCCGGTGGTGGAAGGGAGGGGGTATTGCAGAATGTGTGTCTTTGGGAGTGGGGTCTCTGTGTCTTACAAAGAACTTTAGAATACAAAAAAATATGTAAAAGACAAATGAATCTCAAGTTCCAGTATGACTTAAGAGAAGGCAGATGTGCAATGACAGCAGTAACAGTCGATAAATCATACAGTTGTTGATGTTCACCTACTGTGGTCAAGGTTATATGCCTGCAGTTGGCAGTCGTACAGGACATTTGTTTCCACATTATATACTGGAAAATAGTGATGTAATGGGGAACCACTTAGAATAAGGTCAGAATCTCTGTCATCTTCTGTAAAAGAAACTTATCAGAGCCCTTTTTTTTAGCAAGTTGTAAATGCTGTGACAGTTATTAAAACAGTGTTTGTGGATCTTAGTGTAGCACCCCCCCACACACACACACAGCTTTCATAAGCAAAAAGGTTGGTTTGGGGACGATGGCTTAGAAAGGGGGGATTATGTGAGCCACTTATGTTGGGGAAGTTTACCTGAAATGAAATTCAAGTACAATTTAAAAACTTGCTCTTTTTTCTAACTCATATGTGTGATATAGAAACTAAACACAGGGATCAATACAATTATTCTGATCTATGCTAAGAGTTTAAGATGGCATATTGCTACTTAATGACAAGAGTAAGAAATGATGTCGATATTATTCCTTCATACAGAAACAGTTATGTAACAGCATAATGTCCCATACTGATATATGCAAATTGCATCAAAAGATCATTAGTGGCATGATTCCAAGCTTTCATTATAAAAATATATGTCCATAGCATTAAACAGAATTAGAGCGAATAGTAATTTTAGGCTGATATTATCAGTGCACGGCACAGCAAGGGTTAACACCGTGGAAGTTAAACCTTTCTAAATAGTTTCTTTAAAAAAGGGCTACCTTGAAAACTTTACTGCTAGGATCTTTTTTCCAACAAAAGAGTTGGATTGAAGTGAATTTACTGTCTTGATACATTTTGCATGTAATGGAATGTAACTATACACATCAGTAGGCATTATTACGCTTCTAATGATAGCCGGCCCATCAGTGATGTAGAGTGCCTTTCTCAGTGCTAAAGGTCAGAAGTGGGAAAGAGAGCATGGAATACTTAGGGGCTGAGATTTGGAGGATTGGGGGGTGGGGCTCAGTGTCCCATAGGATTCTTGCCTTTTCTGGGGAGGTTGGTTGACTTTTCCTATGCGTTTACACTGATAGGGCAGCAGGCAGGGCAGTAGTTGAAGACATGAGATGCCAAGTTTGCTCTGGACATTCTGGTTGCATGCAAATGCTACAGAATGTTCAGGCTGTCTCTTGGAGAAGAGGGACAACAGCAGACAAAATTCCTGTTGAGATAAAGTGTGGTTTACCTGCAGTTCTTGCACCTCCGACTGGGTCCTCCCTATACCACCATCAGGATCTGGTCTCTGGAGATCTCTGGTGGGGGAAACCACAAGGGACATGAAATTGGAGGAATCCCTGTAAGAGGAGGGTGATGTCTTTAGTTTGAACCACATGTGGCATTATTTTGCAGTTTTACAGGCATGACATACTATTTGATAATCGCACTTTAATTTGTTCCAGGTTTTGCACTTGTGACAAATCATATACTGTACTGTGTGTGCACTTTATGTACCAAAAATGTACCTTGTTATCTTTGCTGTACCTCCTGCAACCCTTCCCTTACAAAATATAGGTGTGATGTGTACATGCAGAATGCATACTAAATGCTTAATTGTGCAATGTTTGCATTCAATTCACATACACTAAGTGAACATATGCAAACCAGGTCTTAAAGGCAGATCAGGTTTGCATGCTGCAAGCTTGACATGTGCACAGTAGGTAAGCTGGTGTGAACATTATCTAAACATTACAGCAGGTTCACATGTTGCATGCTTGACATGAGTGCAGCAGTTAAACTAGAGTGAATATCATTTAAACATCACATCAGATTCACATGCTGCATGCTTGCCATGTGTGCAGCAGCTAAGCTGGTGCAAATCTTATCTAAAAAAACATATCAGTTTCTATTTCTTATACTACTCTAGCAATTAGTCATCAAAATACATTTTTATTTGAATTCCCATAAAAATTAGCTAAACTCATTAATTCTGATTCTTTTGCAAGTTGTTTAATTGCTTTTGATGTTTTCATTAAATTGTCATTAATCTGTAAAGTATTGTTTGCTTATTGCATTAAATGCCTAGGAAATGGCCAGTCAACATCCCCCATTCCAGATGTATGAAGAGGGGCCTCTGTGTTGTGCAGCCTGTCCTTTCTGTTTTGGACCATGCAAATCCCTTATGCTACTTAGTGCTACAGATGTGTTTCTCCATGACTGTTTTATTTCACTTACTTTCCCTTTGTCATTCTGTACTGAGCATATACACTATGGCCATGATCAGTACTCTTTGTGCTGAGTAAGGTCTTGGAAGCATGCACCACACCTCACACTTTGTCACTGAAATTAGGGACATGGACACTCAAAATGAGGGACAATGAGGGACACTAACCCACATGATGATCAAACATATCATGAAAGATGGAGATATGGTACCTCAGAACACAGTGGAAACCATTGTATTAGCACCTGTGAATGAAGTTCTACCATTAAGCAAGGGTGCCATTTAGGTAGGGCAGAGGGGCACATTTTCCTCCCCTCCCATATTTGTGCCTAGGTTGTCCTTATGGTGTGGCAGTAATGGCTTTAAATTTGGATTTAATCTTCTGTACAATAAGTGCCCACCTGGCCTGTGTGTGCTCTTGCTGCAGGTACTCTCTAGGCTTGATTGTATCTGTACTGTGTTTTCCACTCTTTCCAGCTATTAGCAGTGGCAGAGTCACATGTGATGTGAATGAGCTCCAGCCAAGAAAGAGCGCATGGGCCTTGCAAGTGTGACACTGTCTTTCCAACCACAGAGTAGACAGGCTGAACTCTACAGCTTGGAGGAGTCAGTAAGCACTGTACTCTCAATAGCCATGTTGTGGCAACATATTTGTGTTGTTCTGCTCTTAGTGAGTCTCCTTCTCCCCTGGTGGCTGAAGGGGCAGAGGGTGAGCTAGAAGCTAACTCAAGACTAGGCTACCTCCTTACCCTGCTAGGCTCACCTTACAAAAAAAAACAGCACAGACCGTCATGGCAGCAAGCTAGGCTTAGCAGCAGTGGTGACAGCGGTGTGGGTGGCCTTCATAGGCCTTGATCAGTGCAGTGTGGCAGCAGCCACAGCAGCAACCAAGCAAGAAGGAGGAAACCCAGGCTGTGTAGATTTGTATGGCAAGGTGACTTGGTCGTGGACCACGTTGGGGACCTGTGATGATCGGTTCTAGCATCCAGCTTCTGGTGAAGGAGAGAGGGGGAGTGGACTAAAAACTGGGCTGGTGGCACACTATGCCAGGCTGCAGGTTCTGGCCATATGGCCGGGTAGGTAAAAGTAAAAATGTTTTTTTACTGGAGAATTGAGATTGGAGGAAGGACTGAAATATTGATGTGTTTTTCACTTTTCTTCACCTTTTTGGGTGGCTTCATGACCCATAGGGGATGGAGATTGAATGGAATGGAGTCAGGGAAAAAAATTGGGGCAAAGTTTTTTTCTTTTGGGGGGGCAAACTTCAGCAAGGAAAAAAAAAATGGTCAGTAAGAGGGTGGGTTTAAGCCCAAATCTGATGCTCTGGGGTATATACAGATGAATCTTATACATTTGAATTTTTCCTGATTTGCATAGCACATTTCAGTCATGCCAAATAAGTTGTACCTTTTAGAGATGTTACAAACATTCTAGAGCTGTCTCTTCCATTCGCGAACAGTTAAGTGGTATGGTATGCACAGACTATTGAAGCCCCACTATAGTCTGGCTTATACCCTCCTCGTGAAGCTGACCTCCACATCGCCACACTCAGGCACATTATGACTAAGAGCAAAGGAGACTGCAGGGGCATGCACCATTGAAATGAATGGGGGTATTTTTTAATTACTATTTTATACATCATTAATGGAGAGTTGAAGATTAATGAAGGTCACTGCACAACTAACAAAGGCCTTGTTAGTAGAACAGTAGCCTTCATTATTCTCCAACTCACCACCATAATGTATTAAATAGTAATAGAAAATAACTCCATTCATTTCAAGGGGGTGCGCCCCAGCACTCTGACCCATGGACATCATCTCTTAAAGACTCCTGCCTCTAGCTCCCTAGTACTCAAGTAAGAGACTTTTTACTTATATCTTTATTTGGTGGGTTGTCTGTAGCAGCATGGCCATAACCGCTACAGTGTGTGTATGTGTGTGCATGGGGGGGGGGACTGGCCATATGTGTGTGTGTGTGTCTGTAAAGTTATTGCTCTGTCTGTGTTTGCACCGTAAAGTCTGTTTGTGTGTTAGCATTCAAAACTATAGAGAAAAAATAATAGGAGTACAGGCCAGACAGATGTAATTAAGTGGTTTTGTGGGTATGTTTGTGTATTGGGGTGGGAAAAACATGTGTTTCCATTGGTATGTGTGCTACAGTTCAACTGTGAAAATTAGATGAGGGAGAGAAGAAAACTGAAAAGCATACACTGACTACAAGCATGCCACGTGCATGCAGATGTATTCAGATACAGTATGTATTGAAGTGCAAGTGAGCCATATGTGTCCAGACAATATGGCTTGGTGGTTAAAGGCACTGAACTGCAAGCCAGGAGACTTGGAGGCATGAAGACCTGGGTTTGAATCTCATCAACTCCCATTTGTGTATGGTGTGATCCTGAGCAAGTCACTTAACTTTTATGTGTGCAGTTATCAGTGACCACTTGCTTTTTTACACGCTTGCCATATGCATGCAGTCTTTCTCAACTGAACATAAAAATCATGGTTTCCACATTTGCTTGCTGCACGCATGCCATATGCATGCAGTCGGCTCCAATTTAACATTTAAATCACATTTGCAGCACACATCACTTGAGTAGTTTTATGTGTGCAGCATGAAACATTTCATATAATTTTTTCTGTAAGGGTTTCCCCGGGTGGCACATGAAAAATAGCTTCTGCTCAGTGTGCCTTTGCCACTCACCAAGTTTCTAATAACTAAATAGGAAGGCTGGAGTGACCCAAAGAAGGGGGTCAGGGCTGGCAGTTCAGAACAGGGGAAAAACAGCACTTACTAATAAAGTTCAACTTATTTTACAGCAACACATCAACCTGTATGACATGAAAAATGTTCCTAAGTTATTTACTTTTAGCTAACACAGTCACAACAATGTCTTCCAAAGTATCTCATTTTAACAATATTAACTAATGTGTTTTATTTTCTTTTGAATAAAAAAAAAAACAATAGATGTGTAGGTTACTTGGTTTAGAGTGAAGACAGAAACAACAAAGATCTAAATGGGGGGATACAGGGCTTCTGTTAACTTATTCCATTTTGGAAGCATTTGGCATCCAAAAAAATGACAATCAATTTCCAAAATGCAAGAAGAAGCACTTAAATTTCAAAAGTGAAAAAAGTGAAATTCCATGCCTTCACATGTAGAAAGCATGAAACTAAGAATCAAAATTTATTTTCAGGATTGGTTGTTAGTAAACTTTTTTTTTTCTAATTTATTGATTATTTTTACATTATTAAAACTGTGTGTGATGAAAGGTCCACTAACCTGAAACTCATTTTGTAGGTGTGAGTCAGGAGCACATGAAGGCTGAGTTCTCAGGGTCACACAATATTACCTGTGACACATTCAAACCCATGTCTGCTGCTGGGTCTCTGCATTTTCAGTTTGGTGCTTTAACCTCTAGGATACTAATTCCAATATCAAGTGTTCAATATTAATGCTGGCTTTAAAACTTGTGACCAAAAAAATGCTGGACTTACACAAGTTTGTTTGCTTATTTGAAACCATACTGGGTCTAAAAAAAATTCAGAAACAATTTAACTGTTGTATTCCTGTAAATTTAAATTTTTTAGACAAAAAAATTTTTTTATTTATTTATTGCAAAACATAAAATAAGTAGGTTCATCAGAGTTACTTGTTAATTCAATCCAGATGTGATTAGCAACAGTCTGTAGGAAATCTGTATCAGTAGCAAATAGATCTGTGGTTGGAACATGCTAGTGTTTATTCTATCAAGGAACAGATGGCATGGGTGAAGGATGCACTTGGTAAAATCTGGAATTTTGTTTCCTAGGCACAGCTTGTGGGTCAGGCATTCTGGCAGCAACTAGAAAATCCTAAAGAGGTGCTGATAACAGTAATAGCTGGAATGTATAAATAGCCAGAGTTTTGTCAATTTAAAAAACAAAACCTCCAGAATCAAAGCAAATACCAAAAAACTTTTTGCATTTTTTCAGATTTTTCCATTCACTTGTTTCTATTAGCAGAAGCCAATCAAATACACCTTTCATGTAGTGTCAAGTGAAAACATTTGAAAACCTTAAGGATAAAAAAAAATTTTTTTCAGTGAAAGATTGGGATCCTGATGAAATGGATTTATTGTCTTGATACATTTTCCATGTACTGGTGTGCAACTGTCATCTATAGGCATTACAGTTCTAATCGTAGTCAGACCATCAGTAATATGGCAGTGATGCCCTTCTCAATGCCTGAGTTCAGGTTTGGGAAAGAGAGCCTGGGACACTTCAGAGCTAAGATGCAGGTTGACATTTCCTATGTGTTTACACTGATGGGGCAGCAGGCAGGGCAGTAGTTGAAGACATAAGATGTGCAGTTTGTTCTAGACATGCCAATTGCATGGAAATGCAGCAGCAAGTTTCTGGAGAAGGGGAACAACAGTAAACAAAACCCCTGTTAGGCTGAAGTGGGGTTTACCTGCAGTTCTTGTACCTCTGACTAGGTACTCTATCACCATCAGTATCTGGTCTCTGGAGGTCTTTGGTGAGATAAACCACAAGGGACTGAAAACTGCAGGAATTTCCTGGAAGAGGTGGAGGGTGATGCCTTTAGTTTGGACCATCTATGGCATTATTTTGCACTTTTGTAGGTGTAACATACTGTACTACCATGCTAAATGAATTAAAAACTGGGCTGCATTAAACCCCATAAAACAATGATGGTATGAATTGAGGTTTCAACAACAAAAAAAGTTCTGAACTACAGTTTAAACTGCTTGTCACTTACATTAAAAGGCAATGTTTAGAGGATTTATTAAACAATGTATGTGTCTGCACAATGCATGAATTTCATCTCACTATATTTTTTACTGTGATATCCATCTACCAATTCTAAAACCAACAAGTATCTCAAAGTTAACATTGCTGACAGGCACATCTGTGTTCATTTCTGTTACTATGAAGCCATAATTAGAGATAGTCTTTCTCCATGGCTCAAACCTATATATAATAATTGTTACTCTTGGGGTTCTGTCATCATCTACTACCATTTTGTCAATGGTCGAATTAGGGGAAAATGACATTGTGCTATGAATGAAGTTCACCAAGTGGTACATAACACACGTCACTTACTGTAGCAGGGTCTCAGATTATGGAACCACGGATGACAGCGTGAGGAGCTGGTAACAGAGAAATTCACAAACGATAAAGAGACAAACTTCTGATCACAAAAAGGCAGCACTGTGTGTGTAAGGCATTTGGCAAACCTAATAGTCACAAAGATGGCATGCAATTTTCCAGCAGTTCTCCATTAACTAATTGATTAATTTATTTAAAATTTTGGTAACCGGGAAAGGCATGATGATCCAAGGCTCATTTCCAGATATGACCCTTTAATGAGGGACAGTGATCAGCAGGTGGGGCAGTGCCACTAGATGCCAAGGATGATAATGGAGTGCATAGGGGGGCACCAAACACCAGGGAAACAGCATCTTGCAGGCCACACTGCAGCCAGCATTGCGAGTTCAGCTGTGGCTGCAGAAGTCAAGAAATTCTGCCGAGAATGCAGGGGAAGTGCTCCTCTCACTAAGCTGGACACTTGGGATTTTGGGTGCCCAAAAAAAGCTATTTGTGGGCATCAGGTTTAAAAACAAACATCAGAATCTAACTAAACAGGTCCTGTTTAGTTAGGTTCTGATGTTTGTTTTTTAAAATCCCATCATTTTTATGTATTTTCAACATTTGTTGCTTCATGTAAAAGATCAAAATGATGGCAGTTGGCACGGCACAAAACATTTTTGGTGCCCTGCCAATTCAGTGATGAGAAAGCAAAAAATGGCATTTGCTGCATCAAATTCATACTTTTGCAGCAGAACGATATCTGAAAAACCCTACTGCACAAGCGTTGGTTGGAAAACACTAAAATTTAAACATTTATAACTAGGAAATCCTTTGATATTTTTTCACCTGATCTGTCAAGGTCACTACCTTGGGACATGACACATGTCCCCTGCAAGTTTGGACCAACAATTCCATTCCATGTAGGCTGTAGGGGAGAGCTAAAAAAATCATGTTAAGTACAAGAAAAAAGTTAGTTTTTTACAAAAAATGACACATTCTGATCTCAGAAACCGCACAAGCTGCCATCACAAAAATGTCCACACATCAAGGTGTTGCCTCCTAGACAGCACATACACAATTTCAGCTCATTTCATCAATGACAGCCAAAGATATTAATGTGCAAAACTTGAGATTTAACATTAAACAAGCTACTCAACCCAAACTATAGGTGTGCTACCATGCCCCTATAATACACACACACACATACACACACACACACACACACATATATGAATCATATGTAATTCTTGCTAAAGACTTGGAGATATCATGTCTTAACAGCACACCAGTTTAGGCCCCAGGTTCTGATTTTCAAGGCACTTAGTACCCTTTTTGGCCATTTTTTTAAATATTATGGGGTTATTATGGGGTGGAGAGGCCAAGGAGATGTGGCTCATAGGAAATAGGGTTACTTTTCTTTTTATTTTAACTAGTTATTATTACAAACATGGTTTCCCACCTTTAGGCTTCCAAAGGGGGATGGGGGAGGTGATAAGGGAGTAATAGCAGCGGAAGCATTAAAAAATGGAATGAAGAAAATCATACCCCTAGATCTGAATTTTATGGGAAATAACGATGACATTGCTGTACAAAGACTATACTACTATCCAGCTTAAATTTTCAAAGCTGTCAACTATGGTAATAATAATCCTTATGATATGGCCAAGATGAATGTAATGTAAAAGGATGTAAAAATCAAGAAAATAATTGGGTACTGTAGAAGAAAATCTGTAGATGTATTATTACTACAAGAGGCACATTTTTCAGATAAAGACTTTCATTATTTTAGGAAACTATTCAAGCTAAAGGCACCCAATCCATGCATACATCCAAGACTAGAGGCATAGCAATGTTTATAAGAAATACCACAGACTTGTCAATTACAGATTATTTTTGTGATTCTAGTGGCAGATATTCTGTAGTAACTGTCAAGTAGAATACTCAGTTTTTTACAATAGCAACTATCTACACTCCCAATGAAGGTGATCTCAAATGTTTTCTTAAAATTTTCACACATCTATCCTAGCTTTCACCTCAATATGTTGTAGCTGGCAACTTTAATTTAACCTTTAGTCACTTTGATGGAAGCCCAGACTCTGTCGAGAGAAAACATATAGTGGTTTCATTAATTTTAAATACTATGGAAGACCTACATTTGTGTGACCATTTAGGTAACTCTATCCCATGCAAGAAGTGTACTCATTTTATTCTACTCCTAATAAATCACACTCTAAAATCCATTTTGTTTGGTCTCAAAAAATATGTTGCATAATATCCTAGAAGTTTAATATGGCCCCATAAATATATCGGACCACTCCTCACTTGCTATCACTTTGCAAATGGATAATGCTGCCCCTAAAGATAGACTGTGGAGATTTGATCCCAGATTATTAGAAGACAGGACATTTACAAGGCTAATCAAAAAATAAACATTTTTTTCATTAATAATTAAATTCAAGAGGTTGCAGTAGGAACCACCTGGGATGCACTAAAAGCATACCTATGGGGATCTGCATTTCCTATTTGGCCTATGAAAATAAAACTGATTCGCAAACTTTCAATCAATTTGAATCTGAACTGACTGCAGCAGAACAAAATGTTATTATGACAGCAGCACAGGAAGACCGGGCAGCAGTTCTATTGTTCAGAAATAAACTAAATCAAGCACTGGAACTTAGAGCTAGGAGAGCATTGATGAGGACTTTTACAAAGTATTACTTTTCAGGAGAAAAAAAACTGACCATCTTGCCTTTCAATTACAATCTGAAAAGGCTAATAACACTATTAACAATATTAAGGATGACCAGGAGAATTGTTCAAGTGACCCATGCCTTATAAATAAAACATTTTCAGACTTTTATGAAAAATCCTATGCTCCTGAACATAGACCTGATAATGAAAAAGAAATCAAAGACTTTGTCTACTCTTAACTTAAGTGGATTAAATGAAGAAGAAAACATTTTTCTAGACCATGATTTTTCACAAGAGATCACCAATTCCTTTTCAAACCTCCCAACTAGTAAATCTCCAGGCTCAGATAGTTTTGGTCATGAATTTTATAAATATTTTAAAGAGGATCTAATTCCATGTTTACTCAAACTTTTCAATGCCTTCTTGACTGAGGACACTCTCCCTTCTTCCTTCAGTGATGCCATTATACCTTTGATCTTGAAAACAGATAACCCAGCAGAATTATGTGCCTCTTATAGACCAATTTCATTGTTAAACTTGGACTATGAGATATTTACTAAAATACTTGCGGCAAGGCTGACAAATGTTATCCATAAGAAATCATTAAAACAAAAGTTTCACTGCATATTCTGCCTCTTAATCCTTTGCTCTACATAAAGGGTGCAGTTCCCCAGGGGAATTGGGGAAACCACAGAAAGTAGGGGTTCCCTAGGGACATTAGCGGTCATTCAGCTGTGCAGACCCTGGCAACTTAGTGGGAAACCCTGGAAAAGCATAGAGGACCCTGGGAAGCATAGGACAGACCCCTCTCCAGCAGACAGACCCAGCTGTTTTAAACCACAGTTTTATAAGATAGTCAACATTTTCCTGTCATTGTTCTTTTTTCCTCCTCAAGTCATGCCCCAGTACAGATTCAGCCCAAACCAGCTCACCTGCATTCCTGTTCTAGCAGGGGAGCTGGAGACCAGGCCCAGCTTTATCAACCAATCCCCAGGCCAAGTTTAAATTCAAATTTGGAGCATTATTGGCCATGAGTAATCCCAGGCCATCACACCAGGCAGGCCTAAAACCACTGACACAGCCTCAGGAGATTATCATTGAAAGTGAGCTTGCTGTCTATCCAAAATCCAAGATATTTAAATTTAGGAACGACTTCCAGGGGTTCACCCAGTGAAGTGACGATAATGTTCTTTGGCAGCAAAGGGGGGGAGCCAAAGGCGGGATTACATGAGATGAACATTGCCTTGGTTTTCTTAGTGTTCAGAAGAAGCTTAGCTTTAATAAGGTTATTTTCAAGCTGAGAAAAGTCAGCTTGCAAGACGTCCCTAACTTCTGTTAGAGTTGTGCCAGAGGTATACAATACAGTGTCGTCTGCAAAGAAGTGAATACTGGAGTTCGTTATGTAGGAATCAAGATCATTGATGTATACAGAGAATAGGATTGGACCTAATATAAAGCCTTGGGGGACTCCCCTGGCAATTGGAAGGGGGTCTGAGAGACAACCATCTGCTTTGACTTTCTGCATCCTACCAGAGAGATAACTGGTGAACCACTGTACGGTAGATGGAGTGGCACGTAGGTTAGAAAGGCAGTTGATTAGGAGGGGGTGGTCAACAGTATCAAAGACTTTACTAAGGTCCAGGAAGACTGCATCGGTGACCTTCTTGGAGTCCACGGTGGAAATCCAGTCATTGGTGACCTTAGCCAAAGCAGTTACTGTGCTGTGTTTAGACCAGAAACCTGATTGTGCAGGATTTAGGAGAGAGTAGGATTCAATATGTTGTTTCAATTGATTATAGATCAGCTTTTCGAGAACTTTAGAGAGAACAGGCAAGATGGAGATGGGCTTGTAATTGTTTAAATTGCAGGGGTCTCCTGATTTGAAAAGAGGAAGGATGTGGGAAGACTTCCAGCTAGATGGAACTGTTGCAGAGGTAATGGATAGGTTGAAGATATGTAGGATAGGTGCAGTGAGATAGGCAGAGCCTATTCTCAGGAAAAATGGTTCAAGTCCATCATCCCCAGCACTGTTACTGAGATCTAGATTAAGGAGAGAATCTTCAACTTCTTTATAAGTAATAACACGGAGCTGGAGGGGATGGGATGGACTGCAGGTAGTAGAGGTGGAGCTTTCACTACTATTCACATGGTTAGCGTAGGGTGAGGAGTCGAAAGCAAGTCCAGCGGTAACAAAATGTAAGCTGAGTTCTTCAAGGATTTGGGTGTTGTTTTCCACCATCCTGCTATTGGTAAATTTCTTAGTTGGGATAGATGGAGCTGAAGGATGGCCTTCAATAGATTTAAGTGTTCTCCAGATTTTTTGGGGGTTCCCTTTGGCTTGTTCCAGGGTGGAGATATAGAAGTTTGCTTTTGTAGCATGAATGCTTTTGAGACAGGTATTCCTGAAGTTCTGAAGGCCTGCCAGTCTGCAGGGCTGTTAGTGTACCTAGCCTTAGCCCAGAGTTTGTCTCTGTTGGTAAGCACTGCCTTTAGGGTCTGGGGTAAACCAGGGGTGGGAAACGTTGTGCACCCTGACTTTGATAATGGGGCATGCTTGTTTACCAGGGTGGTAAGAGTGTCACTAAGGATGGAGACTGCTTCGTCTGCAGTTTTTGCAAGATATAAATCTTGCCATCTGATCCTGCTCAGGTCATACAGAAAGCTTGACACATTAAATTTATGAAGACCTCTTGGTTCTCATTTTTGGACTGTTGACACATTTTAATTTGTGATCTTGTGCAAACCACCATGCTGTGGTTGCTCATATCATTATGGAATACTGCTGAATGGGAGATTTTATGAGAGTGGGTGGTTAGAATAACATCTAAAATGGAGCTTTTTGCAGAGCTGGAGGTATTGTTCCCTGTGGGTTCAGTAACTAATTGTACAAGACCAAGCTCATCACAGAGGGATTTAAGGCAGTGAGATTTTGTAGTGAGCCAATCCATGTTGAAATTCCCCAGGATTATTGTTTCTGAGTTGGCGGCTAAGGTTAGGGATTTTAGAATGTCGATGATTTTGGAGCGACCAGACGGTGGCCTATAGTTACATACAATGGTAATGTATTCCATGGAGAGAAGGTGACGCTTCATCGAAACAACCTCATATTCTTTAGGCATGGATTTGCAAAGGATGTCAGTTACTGCAAACTGATTTCTGGCATATATGACCCCCCCCCCCAGTATTCCTGTCTGCCCTAAATACTTTGTAGTCTGGAAGAGTAATTTGTTGGTCAAGAGTAGTCATTTTTAACCATGACTCGGTAATAATGATGAGATCTGGGTTAGTATGTGCAGCCCAGGCTTGAAGATGGTCACATTTTTCAGTCAGGCTTAGGATGTTACTAACATCATCTTCAGCCCAGGGGTGGCTGCTAAGTCCGATGGAGAGGAAAATTGAAGTGGAGGGCAAGGATTTAGCTCCACATTGCCTGAGCAAAGAAGGAGTAGCAACAGCATTTTCTATAGGGAATATAATAAAAAAGAGAGGTCTTTTTTTCTTTGTAGTAGCCTTTGATAGGTTGTCAGAGGTGTATGTTTAGGGTGTGAGAGAATAATGAGAAACTGAGGTTTTGAGCAAATGAGGGACAGAGCTCGGATATTCGTGGGTGATTGGTACAGGAGGGGGTGGGCAGAAGAATGTAGGGTATATTCGTGTGACGAGTGGATCGGCGAGAGGGTTGAGGTACAGTGTGCAGGGGTAGTGTAGGATGTAATAAGGGACTCAGCAACTGGGTTAGCACCTGACACTCTGAGGTGCAGCAGAGCATGTGGTATACTGTTCCCAAGCATTAGCAGAAGGATAAATAGGCATTTGTTGCTCTGCCGATTGTTTCTGCTCTTTCCTCCTTGTTACTTTTGTCCGTGGTTCTTCTTTTTCGGAAGGGGGAGAGTCCAGCCACCCAACCCCATCCCCAAGCACCCCACACTACACTCCTTTTATAGGGTAGCACAGTCGTGACATTTCCTGTGGCAAGCAGGAAGGGGCAGATCAGTGGGGTATCCACATGGTGACCTCATTTACAGGGGCACTAGTAATTTAACTTGTCATAACAAGTTATACAAAAACAAACAAAACACAAAATCAAACTTTTGCTTTCATTTTCTTCCTTCTGGTTACTCTGACCAGGATATAAACCCAGCAACTTATCCGGAATGGATATCATTAACTGTAGGTACTGTGGAATACTTTTCAGAAGGGCAGTTTTACAGGACTTAGGACACTGTCCTACATGCTGGGCCATTGGAGAGCTAAGGGCTCAGCTCCAGGCAGTATGGGAAGAGATTGCATACATCAAATTGCATATTCAAGAGGAAATATATTATAAGAACCACACGCCATTTCCCCAACATCCAATAGAAACACCTCGACCGCAGAGGGTAGTTAGTCTGAGAGGCTGGCAGGTGGTTAGGAGAGGCAAATCGGGTGCCCCAGCACTTGGTGTTCTCCAACATATTACCTCCACAAATCATATAAAAATTACAAACAAGTATCTGCCTCTATCTCCAAAATCAAACAAAGGGGCAGAGGACACTGCAGAGCAGGACACTGCGGCACAGGAGCTAGTACAACAAAACTAACCAAAACAGGAACCAAAACAAAAAAAAAAAGGAAATCCCAAAAACTTCTGATCATAGGTGACTCCATGATTCGAGGAGTTGATACGTATCTCCAGCCAGGGGTAATGGAACAGATGTCTCCCAGGTACATCAGCGTGGAGAGACACTGACCGCATTGCTAAAATTGTTCATGAAGCAGGAGAAAACATTGACGTCCTGGTACACATAGGGACTAATGATCTCACCAGCTTGTCAGTTGTGAAGACCAAGGAACACCTGACCAGGCTGGGTGAGAAACTATCATCCATTTCATCCGGCATCTCCTTTTCTGAGATCCTGCCAGTTTGGGAGAGGGGGGCAGATGGACTGAAGGTCAAAGAAGGTGAGATAGGGGAGCTAAACATGCGGCTCAAGGGCTGGTGCCAAGAAAAAGGACACAAATTTGTTGGAAACTGGCAACAGTTTTGGGAGCGAAAGTTCTTTAAATTTGATGGACTGCATCTGACTAAGGAGGGAGTCAGTACATTGGGACAGAAGTTTGATGTCTTTGCAGAATATTTAAACTAGCAAATGGGGAGAGAGGTGCAGCACCCCATACTTCGAATGGGAAGAACACCCTTCCTCCCTCAGCTAGTGGTCAAACAGGAGTTCAGCATGTTTGCAGTTCATTTGCATCACCAGGTAAGGAAAAAGGTCCAGCTCCCCTTACGATAGACAGGGGAAATGCCAGGCCTCACCCAACAACTAACACACCGAAATCTGGCCAACAGAAGATCATGTACACAAATGCTCGCAGTCTGGGAAACAAGATCCCAGACCTGCAGGCAATAATGACAGAGGCTAAACTGGACCTAGTAGCAATTAGCGAGATGTGGTTTGCCAGTAACCACACTTGGGAGACTTCAGTACCTGGCTATGTACTGTTCAGAAGAGACCGAGATGCAAAAAAGGGGGGTGGAGTGGCCCTGTATGTCAATGAAAATATCAAAGCTACAGAAATTCAGAATACACATAAGGAGCCAAAAGAACTGTGGGTCACCCCAGAAACAGGAAATGGGACAGCCATACAAACTGGGGTTGTCTACAGGCCCCCAGATCAGGGGGATGACATAGACACATTACTGTTAGAAGAGATACAAAACATGACAGCTAAAGGGGAAGTTCTAATAATGGGAGACTTCAACATGCCGGATACAGATTGGTCAATGTTAGCAGGAACATCTGCCAGAACTAGACACATGGTGGATTGCCTGCAGGAGGAAGGCCTCAAACAACTGGTACAACAACTCACAAGAGACAGGGTTATTCTATATCTAGTACTGACTAACAGGAAAAGGATCACAGATCTCCAGGTAGAAGGTCACCTGGGGGCCAGTGACCATCACATGGTATGGTTCAATTTGGCCACTAGAACTAAATCATCCCATTCCAAGGCAAAAATATGGGACTTTAGAGGAGCTGACTTTGATAAGATGGCCAACAGAGTTAAGCTAGCCCTAGCAAAAAGAAATACAGGTGAGGGGGTACAGGCAAAGTGGGCAAGCATTAAGATGCAATACTTGAAGCAACATCCCATTGTGTTAAAGAGAAAAGGAAGTGCAGAAGAAGGAAACCACTTTAGTTCTCAAAAACAGTAGCAGAAAAGGTCAGAGCCAAAAGGCTGGCCTTCAGGAAATATAAGGGAACTTAGAGGGATGAAGATAGGGAGGCATACCAAACTTCCCTAAGGGAAGCAGGGAATGGAGTAAGGCAGGCAAATGCTCAAACTGAGGAAACACTAGCACAAACAGTAAAAGAAGGTGACAAGACTTTCTATAGATACATTAGTGAAAGGAGAAAGTCCAGAGGGGGTATTGCTAAGATCAAAGGAGATAAGGGGGCGTGTCAGGAGGAGGACCACGTAAAAGCATATATCCTAAATAGATACTTCTGTTCAGTATTTACTAAAGAGAAGGTAGGGCTGACCCTACAGCTCAGCACCATGGACACAGGGGGGAGGGAGGTGTGCACTAGTCCCTTCACAAAAGAAAGGGTCCTACAAGAGCTCGATAAGCTCAGGGTGGACAAGGCAATGGGACCTGATGGTGTACATCACATGGTACTAAAGGAGCTAAGGGTGGAACTAGCAGAGCCATTATCAGAACTGTTTAGTGAGACTCTGAGCACAGGAGAGGCCCCAGAAGACTGGAGAAGGGCTCATGTGATCCCACTCCACAAGAGTGGTAGCAGGGAGGAGGCAGGGAACTACAGACCAGTACCTCAGTAGTGGGCAAGATTATGGAGGCCCTCCTTAAGGAAAGGATAGTGCAACACCTGGAATCCATAGGAGCACAGGATCTAAGACAGCATGGGTTTACAAAAGGAGGGTCCTGTCAAACTAATCTCATAGATTTCTTTGACTGGGTAACCAGAGTGGTGGACCAAGAGGGAGCAGTTGATGTCACCTATCTTGAGTTCAGCAAAGCTTTCGATACTGTTCCACACGGAAGAAGATTGATTAATAAGCTGCATAGGCTCAAGGTGGGTCAGAAGTTGATCAACTGGGTGGCAAACTGGTTGATGGACAGAAAACAGAGAGCGGTGGTAAACGGTATGCAGTCAGAAAAGATGCAAGTCAGAAGTGGGGTACCTCAGGGATCAGTCCTGGGGCCAGTCCTCTTCAATATCTTCATCAGTGACATTGCAGAAGGACTGGAGGGTAAGGTTTGTCTGTTTGCAGATGACACCAAGATCTGCAACAGAGTAGATGATCCAGATGGGGTGGGCAGAATGAGAAGAGATCTGGATAAACTGGCAAAATGGTTGGAAGACTGGCAACTGGGGTTTAATGCAAAGAAGTGCAAGATCATGGACATAGGGAATAGAAACCCTGAAGCCACTTATAGGCTGAAAGGGGAGTTGCTGGCAGTCACAAAGGAAGAAAGAGACTTGGGCATCATCACCGATGACCTGAAATCATCCAAGCAAACCACTAAAGCAGTAGATAAGGCTAGGGGGATGTTGGGGTGTATTAGTAGGGGTAGCACAAGTCGGGAAGAGGAGGTAATAATCCCTCTTTACAAGACACTGGTTAGGCCCCATCTGGATTACGACTTGCAGTACTAGAGGCCACACCTTCACAAGGACATTAACCAAATTGAGGCAGTCCAGAGAAGGGCAATCAAAATGGTGCTGGGACTGCATCAGAAAACATATGAGGACAGATTAACGGAGCTCAATATGTATACACTAGAGCAAAGGAGGGAGAGAGGTGATATGATTGAAACATTCAAACACCTTAAGGGCATTAACAAGGTGAAAGAGTCTAACATGTTTCAATATAAGAAAAATAGCAGAACAAGAGAGCACAGCATGAGATTAGAGGGAGGCCGATTAAGGGGTAATGTGAGGAAGTTCTTTTTCACAGAAAGGGTGGTGGATGCATGGAACGGCCTACCTCAGGAAGTGGTGGATATGAATACAGTGCAGGGCTTCAAACAGGTATGGGATAGACATAAGGGAGCAATACAGATGAGTATGAATAGATAGGCCATTGACAGAGCAAAGACCAATGGCACATTTATAAGATAGAAAAAGAAATGGGCAGACTGGATGGTCCTTGTGGTCCTTATCAGCCGTCAACTTCTATGTTTCTATGTTTCAAGCAAAAGGGAGACACTGGGGAAGGGGGGCAGAGTTACTGATTTATAGACAGTCCATGCTCAAAGCAGAGAGTCTTCTGCACTCACTCTCATAACAGAAAGCCAGAGACTGCTAGTTAAAGCCAGTTCAGGGCACTGCTTCTGGGAGGTTGAGGGACTCTTCACCCTGATTCCTCTGATAACTGTCTGCAACCTGGACTGATTCTTAAAACACGGAGGCAGAATGTTAACTGCATCACTCTCCAGAAATTATATTGTATTCTGATTCGTGGTATTCTTTGTGCCTCTTCTACTAAAGGGAAGGGTGTGGGACTTGGGCCCTTATCAATACTTAGTTGAGAGGCAGGGCAATCTATTACCGGAACAAAGAGATTTGGGCCATTGGCCCTCATTATTAATCAACAGAAGTGGACCTAAGGGGAGCGGATGAACCAAGGCTGATTAATATTAACAATGGATGGGCTTTCCCCTAGTGTAAAATTATCTAGGCCTAAAAGGTTATTTAAAGGCCCTGCACACATTTTGGGTTCTTCACTACCAGACTGTTTTAGTGCCCACTGAGTGAACTGCATGGTGGTGCCCCAAGCATTTCTTCATCTGCCTAGCCTTTAATCCATTCTGGTGTGCCTGTCCTTGCCTCATATTATTTTAACCAAATGAAGCCTGCTTAGTGCTTGTGCCCCTTCCTTATGAATTGAACTGTGCTACTAGTGCTGTTCCTCCTACAGACTGAACTGTGTTATGAAATGCATAAGGCCCCTGCAAATTGAATTGTGCTGTAATGCGTCTAACACCCCCAAGGTTCTGAGCTATTTGCCCATGAACTGATCTGTTTATTGTGACGGAACCGTTGTATTCAATCAAAATGCTTTAAGTAACTGAACTGCCTTATCTACTCAACTGGCGTATATGACTGAACTGCCCTAAGTGCACTACTTGTTTTAAGTGTCTAGCCTCCAAGCTGCTTAACTTTGCTCCATGACCTACTTAGTATACCTATCTAGTTTGTGAAAGGAGTGACACCAAACACAAAAGCCACCTTTATTACTGTGCCACCTCCACCTGTGGGACAACAGGGGAGTAAAACTATTGCCTTGACTCCAGCGTTCCAACTCCATTAGGTGTCTCCACAGTTGCCTGGTCCAACGCACTTCATTCTACAGCTTCTTTTCTTCAAGATGTCTGGGGCAGCTGTAGCATGAGCCAGCTGGTAGTGAAGGCTTCCTAAGAATGAGTCAGTGTAGGGGTCACCGGTATCCCATTATGTGGGCGAGTGAAATCAAGAGACTCATATTGAGTGACTCAGTTTCAGCGCCTGTGGAAATAGGGAGTAGTACAGAATAGCAGGAGTGATTAAATAATGAGAGTTGCAAAAGAATGAGAATGAGAGAGGAGGAAAAGAATAAACAGTTGATGGATGTAGTACTGGTGCCGTGGGCTGAAAATCATGCTGCCAGTGTAGCCTGGTGGTTAGAGTCGCCATCTAGGTGTCACTGAGTTGTGCGGTACAGATGGGTTCGATACTGGTGAGTGCTTTAATTTTTTTTCTCCTCTCGAGTTTCTCTCTGTCCTGGAGTTTGTGTCTCCCTGTGTTCCCCCAGTTCTGTCACCCCCCCCCCAGAGTGGCAATGTGTTTTTACAGTGGAGAGCTGTTATAATGTTGCCGCTTTAGTAATGTGAATGCTATCTGCATCGCACTATCTGCATGCATTGTGTTTCACCTCAATTCCTCTTTTCTTGAGAACGCATAGTGGTATGGCCATTTCATGCTGCCATCTGAACAGCTGGCACTGCTCACAATGAGGCAAAGGAGATTTTCCAGACAGTCCAACGTTGCCTGTGAGTGCTAGAACTGGTATTGGCCTGCTCATGAGCAATAAGTTCCCATTTATTATTACTTTTACTGGGCTGTCTTTGGTTTGGAACTCTCATTATATTAAGTGGGAACTTAGTAAATATTTTGGAAAACTGACCAAATCCTGTTAAGAATAGATCCACATTCCAGGATGCAGGTAAAATCCATGATGCACTCTGCCAACATCCTGCTATATGTGGGACTGTCAGAGTGGCTGGGAATTTGATCCCTGACCAGAAATGAACTTTCTTTGTATGATATGCCAGTACCACATACAAGCCCCTTTAATAACAGCAGCTACCCCCACCCCCCACACACACAGACTTTTGCCCAAAATGCTGGAAAATCAGTCACAATGATATAGGAGGCAGCTGTGTAAATGGGAGCAGCATCACAGCAGATCAAGTACAGCAGCCTGCACCACAACCCAAATGAGAACCAGGTAGGAAGTGTGAACACATTTATGTGTCAGTTCCTGTGCACTTGCCTTGCAAATTCATGTTAGATAGGCATTAATTGTGGAAACAATACACAGAATCTGTACTTTTCTCACTAACTACAACACTGATGATAAATGTAAGTGTACAATAGTTACCTTAGTTATTCTTCTTGCACTTCATTTTGAATGTCAGTTTCTTACCTTGCAAATATATGTTAGAGTGGCATTAACTTTGTAAACAATGCCATAGAATATGCAAGTTTTTTAATAACTATTGCATTGTCACAAAGTCAATAAATATGCAATTGAACAATTGTTACTGTCTCTGCAAACAATGAAGCTGCATATCAACTGATAATACTGGATTACACATGTATGAAGTGGTAAATTTGTGACTGATGTCCCCATGTTAAAGTACATTGCAGTACTCACAGCTGATAAATGTAAGTTTATCGGAGTTACATTGTAGTCTGACATCAGTCAATATTCTTCTTATATTTTATTTTAAGTGGCAGTTTCTGTGTACTTACCCTGCAAATACATGTTAGATAGGCAGCAACTGTGCAAACAATGCCATTATTTCTTAACCTCAACATTTTTACAAATCCAATTATTGATTATGCAAATGACATAGTTTAGGGTATATGGTTTACAGAGGTGGAATAACAACATCTATAGAGCTATAAGTCAACCCATTTAAGTGTAGCTGACTGAAGTTTCATTTCAGTAGAGCTGGGCAGAAGTTGGAACCTTTGCAAAATTTTCCTCACTTCCGCCTTCTGCGAAATCAGAATCTTCTGAATATGTTCGTTGAATTTTTGGGCTGTTCAGTGGAACTTTCTGGCTGAATTGTGGAATAATACATATGAACTGTTGAATGACAGTTCTGAGAAATCCCATTCCGCAGTTTAATACATTAATCCACAATACATGTAATTATTCAGCAGTTCAGTGATCAGTTCTACAGAATTTCTTTCTGCAGTTTAATACATCAATTCACAATTCATACATTCATTTCACACTTCAATGACTCACTGAACAGCAGAATGAATGCATGAATTGCAGATTAATGTATAAAATTGCGGAAAAAATTCTGCAGAACTGACTACAGACTGATCAGTTCTACAGAATTTCTTTCTGCAGTTTAATACATTAATCCACAATTCATACATTAATTTCACTGTTCTAAGTATGACAAACAAATTGCTTAGTTGTCATATTGATTCTTGTAAGAACAGATCCAGAAGGAATTGGTTTGATGCCTTTTATTGGACCAACATAGATGTTACAAAAAGAACAAAGTGCTATAGCTTTTAGACCAACCAAGTCCGAAAGCAAAAGCTCTTTGCTCTTTTTGTAACATCTATGTTGGTGCAATAAAAGGTATCAAACCAATTGCTTCTGTAACTGTTCTGACTAAGAATTTCCATAAAAGTTGCCAAAATGCATTCTGAAATTTCATGAATGCAAAATTCTGACTTTCACCAAAATTCTGCTGGCAGAAGTTTAATTTCGCACAACCCTACATTTTCATAGAATCATAGAAATCTGATGGCAGAAAAGGACTGCAAAGGCCTATCAAATCTGCCCCTTCCTCTCCCTACTAATCTCCTTTTCCACAGGCCCTCCCCTTACTTACCAACCCCATATGTCTGTCCCATGCCCTCTTGAATCCCTCTACCATTTCAGCCCCCACCACCTCCTCTGCTAGTTTGTTCCAGGCCTCCACCACCCTCTCTTTGAAGAATAATCCCCTCACATTGCTTCTATAGCTTCCTCCCTCCAATCTTAGGCTATGCCCTCTAGTTTTAGCCCCCCTCCTTCCTTTTAAATAAGCTCCTCTCCTTCACTTTATTGATCCCCTTCACATACTTAAAAGTTTCAATCATGTCCCCCCATCCCTTCTGGTCTCCAATGGGCACAGATACAATTCCCTACCGCTCTGCTTGTATGGCTTCCCCTGCATAACATGCACCATCTTGGTTGCCCTTCTCTGAATCCTCTCTATCCCATCTATGTCATTGCGTAGGTGCGGTCTCCAGAACTGGACCCATACTCCAGGTGCAGCCTCACCATGGCTTTGTAAAGAGGCATAAATATCTCCCTCTTTCTACTAGTTATGCCCCTCCCAATGCATGCCAACATTCCATGTACCTTCCCCACAGCATTGCTGCATTGGCTGCCTACCTTAAGGTTGCTTGATATTATAATCCCTAGATCTCTACCCTGTTCTGTTTTTTTGATCCCCCCCAAGAGTATAAGCTGCTCATGGGTTTTTATGCCCCAAGTGCATCACAGCACACTTTTTGACACTGAATTTCAGTTGCAAACACAGAAAAAAAAAACAGCACCAGGAAAAGCCGGTGGTGCAATCGTACCCAGTCAATAAGAAGAAATGCAAAAAATGAGCACCCACCAAAGGCCAAACACCACACAGATGGTTAAATTATTTCATCATTTATTAAAATTTAGAAAATGGGCTACGAAATCTGCGGGCTCTAATTGGCTGATAGCTCTGCCAAGGTGGGCATCTATCAGACAACAGAGCCTAGGTTATGAAAAGTGCCAGTCCGAACTGACACCATCACTGAAATCAGGAGCCAGTTAGAATTTTCAAATACGATCTGGCACCATTTTTTTTCCCACTCACTAAATGAGCCATGAACTGCATGAAAAAGACATTTAACAGCTTCCAGGCTCCCCTCTCCCCAACCCATTAACTGGCCCCTACTGGAATAAAAACAGATTCTGAAATTTGTACTCACCCTGGTAGCCCTTCTCAACAAAGCTTCACACTGGAATATTCCTTCCTTACTGAGACCTCTGTTGCCATCCATTTCCACTCTGTTCCACAGCAGATACAACTAACTAGACCATGGTGCAACTGACAAACACCCCGGCACTCTATGCACAAATGTCACAGTCAGACTATGACATGCTGGCACTACCTATCCTCTTCCTTGCCACAGACAAAATGAACACTTGTTTGTTTGTTTTCTCTCCAGGCTTACTTTTTTTCTTGGTGCCAGCTCGCTCAACCTTCTGTTGATCTGTAGCTCCCGACCTTACATCCTTACAGGTCTTGCTTGTGGTACTACCAGCTGCATCTCATGCCAGCAGCCACACCATTGCTGTGCAGTAAAATAAAAATAATAATAAGTATGCAGCTTGGGGGGGAAGGAGGTAACAGACTTTTACCAGGCAAGTACAGTGCTCTGCAACCCCCCCAATACTTCCTGGTCATGCAGTCACCTGACATTTGCATTTAAAAACAAACACATCATATTAACTGTATACACGTATTACTGGCACTACTTAGAAGCTGCAGTAGTGCATTTTCTATCTCTCCTGCTTAGAGACTGCTAAAAAGAAACTCGATCATTTCTTTTGGAGGTGTGGGGGGTAGGAGGGCAGAATGGCTCAGTCACCTCTGTGTACATATGGGTGTGTGGGGGGGCAACAGGAGATGGCACAGCACAGAAACTGAGGGACTACTTTATCAAGAAAGTTTTTGTTTGGTATTTCTAGCCATTTTCAAGTGATACCCTTTATAATTGTGTTACTTAATAAAAATGTACACACTTGTCCATTTTCTAAGCACAATAATACCCTCCAGGGTGGATGGTATTATGTTATACCGGACCTTGCAAGGGCTATAAGGCCCTCTGCCTGTGGCGTTGGGCCTCATTACACCCCGGGTGATCTGGTATAGCACAATACTGCCCACCCTGTCAGGTATTATTGCTTACTTCAAGCAGTGTACATCATCATGTGACAGAAGTGGAAAAACCACAGACACATCAATAATTTCAGTTGCCAAGTTTCTGACCACTCCTCCAGAGTGTTCAGGTCCTGCCTCATGGCCTCCACCCACCTGGGGTGTCCACCCTATTACAGATTTTTGTATCATCTGTAAATAGGCACACCCTTCCCTCCAGCCCATCTGTTATATCACTGATGTAGATATTAAAAGTGAGGGGTCCCAGTACTGACCCCTGGGCTACCTCACTCACCACCACCCTCACCCTGGAGTGCACTCCCTTTACCACCACTCTCTGGCTTCTGCCCATCAACCAGTTTCCAGTTGCTAGTTATTTTCTGTCCCACCCTAAACTTTCCAGCTTATTTACTAGCATTCTGTTAGTGACTGTGTCGAAGGCCTTACTGAAGTCCAGATAGGCTTCATATCTTATCTTTATCATATCATATATCCATCATGTATTTATATCAATATCTATTCATTGAAAAAAGAAAATCTCCATTTTAATGCAGCAGTTAGGGTTCATTCCACACCGACAAAAGTCTGGAAATTCGATGTTAGGGTTGCCAATCCTACCATGTGTAACTATTTCTTCAGGAAAATTATGTAACTATACAATTTGCATTAAAACTTATTTTTTTGCAATTAATTTCCCTTCTTTTTGAGACAGTGTAATGTTACTTGTATGCATACTGTATGTGGGAGTGGCCCTCTGGGTCCTGCGCTCCCAGCCACCCATAGGTGTGTTCCCAGGTTTGCAAAATGGTATTCATAGGAGGGAGCACAGGCCTTCCAGGCCCTGTGCTCCCAACTACCCATATGTGTGCTCCCAGGTTTGCAAAATGGTATCCATAGGTGAAAGCTCAGGCCCTCCTGACCCTGTGCTCCCACCCACCATTAAGTGTAGAGGCCTAGCACAGGAGGGCCCTATGCTACCAGTTTAGCATAAGTGGTATGTATAGGTGCAAGAGCAGGCCCTCTTGGCCCTGCACTCCCACCTATGAATAAATACAGACACATAGTGCAGGCCTAGAGAGAGAGAGAGAGAGATTCCAAGTGACCCATGTAACACTTATTTGGCAGTATCTCAGTAACCATAGCAACTGCGAAAAAAATTCTACCATGGTTCTATTCATACCTGGCCACCTCCACGTTTTCTTAGTGCACTTGAAGGTGTACTAAGCTGCATTTAGCAAAAAATCCTTATCTCGAACCATTTTCGAGATATAGGTGCCAAAAGGTGCCATGGCCACCACAATGTTATCCTATGGGAAAATTCATAACTTAGGACTGCTGTAACTCTGGAACTGGTGAAAATCTTTTTACCAAACCAGCAAAAGGCATATCTGTGGTGCAATCCCTTGGCACCCTGCAAATTTCAGCCCAAAAGTTCTAACCATTTTTTGCTATGAAGTGGCAAAGAAACTGGCTTTTTGGGACTATTTACCCATGAAACGTTCATGAAATTCTGTGGACTTTCATAAAATGGTAGAACTTTCACAAAAGTACTGCAGGACTTTCAAAAAAGTCCCACCATTTTAGAAGCTGGACTTTCGCGAAAGTACCCGTGGAACTTTTGCTAAAGTCTGTGGAACTTTGACAAAAGTTCCACGCCTAAGATGGTGGAAAAATTTAAAAACATATTTACAGGCATCCTTTTGAGAAAGTGATGCCAGTGTCGTGTTCCTAGAGCCCCGACGAGGTAAACCCAACTATTGGTGTTTACCAAGGGACAATATTTTTTGAACTACATTTTTTCATCTCGCTAACTGAAAACAAGATGGCAGCCACACAAAAGTACCAAACCCATTTGTGGCAGTAAAAAGTCCTTTTGAGGGGAACATACATTTTTTTCCCCATAGACTATAATGGGAAACTTTTAACTTTATTAAATTTTGAATGAATTAATATGTTTCCACTGAACCTTCAAATGGCACTTCCCTGACCTGGTCCCCCTATACCCTGAAAATTTCAGAACAGATGGAGAAACCGTTCAGGCTGTGGAGATGAGCAAAGAATTTGCCAAAAAGTTGAGGATTTTTCACACTTTTTTACACTCTGCAGTACTGCAACCCCAAATCCAACTGGAACAAAACTTTCCAGATCCAAAGATCTATGATACCAGACTGTGCATGCACAATTTCAGACAAATGTTTCTAACAGTTGCAAAGTTATTAAAGTGCAAAATTTGAGATTTAACATTAAAGTGCCTACTGAGCCCTAACTATAGTGGCACTACTGTGCCACTATAAATATATATATATATATATATATATATATATATATATATATATATATATATATTTATATATATCATATCTTTGTTACCATTCTGTTTACACATCACATTTCTATGTAATACCATTGAAATACATGGCAGATAACCGTTAATTGTTGAACCAACGTACAAGACCTGCATACATATGTAATGATACTTGTCAGAACAAATGTAATAATGCCAAAAGAGATAACACAGAAGTTGCGCAATAGATGTTCTGTTACAATTTACAATAGTTATTACACATACATTTGTCCTTGTAAGAACAAATTACATCATGTCTGAAGAGATACAATGGAAGTTACACAACAGATTTGCTGTTTCACTTTGCAACAGCTATTATATGTGTAGTTACACTGGTCAGAATGAATTGAATAATGCCAAAAGGGAGACAGTAGTAGTTGCACGTGTAACTATTTCTTCAGGGAAATTGTGTAACTACACAATTTGCAAATGTGAATGTACATAGTAAGTACATAGTAGCTACAGTGTAGTTAGTGACATTTAAAATATTTTGACCAATGGATGCAGAATGATCATGGTCAAGCATGGCCAATAATGATTAAAAAAAATATCCGTGGTTAACTATACTCTGACCATGCTAGACTGAGAATGCCTTTTAACTATGTTTATCAACCATAGTCAAAGCATGATCAGAGTATGGTTAACTATTTTTATCCATGGTTGAACATGGTACTTTGATCATATACTCGCTGGGGTACCCATGCAACATGGCAGTGCTGTCAGAGTCAAGCAGTGTCCCTCCACCATAAAAGCAGCTCCAGCTGCATCACCAGGTTGGGATATCTTAGTGGAGCATACTGGATACCTTCCTTGGAGGAAGGTAGTGTTCTAAGAGATGCTCAACCCTTTTCTCCGTAGCTAACCCACAGTGCTGGGTCATTACTGAAACCAGTTCACTGACACAGCAAGTAACAATGCTGCCACTGTCCCGACAGACTGGAGCTTAGACATCCCTCTGAAAAAAGTTTCCATTCAAGAAGCAGCTACAATATGTGGTGTCATGTAAAAGCAGTTCCTAAAGGATATGTGGATTGCATCAGTAATGTCTGCCATTATAAAATGGCAAGAAAAAATCCACTCACCTGATTGGCCAGCAGTGTCCAGAAGGCGTGAGGATAATACAGCACAACATCATGGATCAGTTCCTGGCAACCTCACAGAGCCTATGGAAAAAAAAAAAAAGAAATCACTACGCCTCTGGAAAGCTGTCAAAACCTTTACCTCAGCACAGCTGTGAAGAAATAAAAAAATGTTAGAAGTACCAAAAGTGAATTTTGACATCTGCAACATTGCAGACCTAACTGCACTATTTGAAACTGAAAAACAGCCAACTACAATCCCAGCCAAAAAAAAAAAAGACACCTAGATATAGCACCTCAAGACCTGGACCAACTTGAAACAGAAAGAAATGAGCCCACAACAAAATGAGCAACTTCATCGGCTATGAATATATTCCTGGACTGGCTCAGTGAGAAAAAAATAGAAATCAACTTCCAACAAATATCACCATCTGATTTAAACAGTACCCTTCGCTATTTCTAAGGTTCAGTCAGAACAACAACAGGACAACCATACAGTATCAGCAGCTATGTAGGGCTTCGTGCTGGCATAAACAGATACCTAAATGAACCGCCAGTAAGCAGAAACATTAATCTGATGTCCGATCCGGATTTCCAGTCCTCCAACAACGTATTTCTTGCCAACATCAAAAATCTCCATTGAGAAGGGAAAGACCGCACAAAGCATCACCCCGCCATACCACTCACCCATCTTGAGCAGCTCAGAAACTCTGACGCGCTGTCCACAGAAACACCAGAAGGCCTAGTCCGTCGCGTATGGCCAGAAATTCAAATTCATTTCGCAAGGCGCGGTTGTGAAGGGCAGTGCAAACTAAAACCAGATTCCTTCCAATTATGCACGGACTCCACTGGGCATGACTACCTAACAATGACTTTTAATGAAAAAATGAAAAATCACGGGAAAATCATGGAACGAGGCAGAGACAACCTACGCGGCTGCATGTTTGCCATCCCAGGACATCCGCATTGCCCAGTAGCAGCCTTCACAAAATACCTAAGTAAAATCCTGTAAATGCTCCCTGTCTCTACCTCCATCCTAGAAAAAAACCAACCAAACCGTGGTCCGAAGAAAATACATGGTTCACATTGGATCCCATGGGAATAAATTACTTAGCTACAATGCTTCCCAAAATTTGTAAAGCAGCATCACTCCCACAAACCTATACAAACCACAGTCTCCGAGCTACTGCCATTCAAATTTTATCTGATGCTGGACTCCAAGCCCGACAGATAATGGTGGTAACAGGTCACCGAGCTGAAACATCTCTCCGAAGTTACTGGGCCCCTTCACTTCAAAACCAAAACAGTTGGAGCAACCTCCTCTCTGGCACTACAAATCCAGCAGACCAACCACATACTTCAACAGATATTTCCCCACCAGCGATCACCTACAAAACTCCTCTTCAAATTACTGATGCCTACAATCACCATGGCGAAGTCCACATAAGAACTGCACCTGGAATCCTACAGCAAGCACCGGAGCACAGACCCGAACCCGAAGCTACAGGAAATGATGCAAGCAGTGTAACATCGACAACGACCCAACCACCATCGACGTACACCACGACCTCACTGTCCTCAAAGCAATGCCTAAATACCCAAACCATCATCATGGGAAACTCAATGTGTGTTTTCCACGTCTACAACAAATAAAATCAACCAACCTCCAAGAGCATGTTAAATTAACTTCCTCTCTGCTCTTCTTCACTTCAAGTTCAAACTGTTACAGCAAGTATATTTTAATGAAAGTAATATAATCAAACTGCATTATCGTATTTATTCCTAAACAGCAAGCTTTAAACATATATTTATACTGTTGCATTATCATATTTATTCCTAAACAGCAAGCTTTAAACATTTATTTATACTGTTGAATTTATTAAGCTTTAAACATATATTTATACTGTTGTATTTATTTATGTACTAACAGCATGGTGTTATTTATTCCCATGGCATTATTTATTAAAACTACACAATTCTGTTGTCACTGTTCAAATGTTATGAATATTAAAACTTTTAACCACAGAAACATGTCTGGGACTGCTTTATTGAGTGGAAGTATACATGGCATTTTCAATAACTAAAAAACCAAAAACTAAAAAACTGAAACAAAAACTACATTTTTTTTTACAGCCGAGCCATTTTATAATAGCAATAATACACTCCAGGGTGTGTGTTGTGCTGGGATAACGTCACGCCTTGCCATTGGTTGCACTCGGCCTTCGCCTCTTGCCCAACCACGCGAGGCATGACGTTATCCCAGCACAACACACACCCTGTCATGCATTATTGCTTAATTATTTAATGCTTCAGATGCCAACTACTGAGTGACAGAATTGCCAAACTAAGGAGGGACTGAGGAAACCTTTAAGGTGAAACCAGACACACTGCAAAGAATCAGTGACAGTTGAGAGGTATGGTGCTGTCCCCCAGCTAGCAGTTTATGGCAATGTCCCATTATCCAGTCACACCCCACCTGCTGTTATGTTCACCCTTCCCCATCTCTCTACTGATCTGAAAACACTAGCAGAGCAATAATGTTAAGATCCAAATTCACTGGGTTCTGCAATACCTTTTAGTAAACCAACAAAGACAACGCAATACTAATTTGGGGACCTTGCATACAGCTGTTGTGCCACTGTTGTTGTTATTCCCTCTGAAGATTTCTGGAATAAATCCTTGTATTTTGCATTGAAGCAGCTTGGACATGGGTGTTATTCAAATACCTTCACTGGAGGGGTACAATTTCCTCCTGGCTCTGGAGTGCGTGGTGGTTCTGGTTTGTCTGTGAATTGATTAAGGCATGCAGCCCTCACCCACACCCCACCCTAGCTCTGCAGTGTGGTGCTTTCCTTGTTTCTATAATACTAATTTGCATCCTGGTGGGCTCCAATGTACAACGATGTTGCACACACTTCACAATTGTGCAAGACTATGCAGATCCCTTAATTAATGGTTTACAGATCTGGGATCCAGAAAATCCCAAAGCCTGACCTGATGTTTCATGGAGCATCATTAATAGTGTCTTTCTGCTAGTTATGTAACCAAGAGATTCTAGCACTAAATTGTAAACCACAAGATTCTAGGTTCAGATTCCACTACAGACCCCTACTCACTGTATGATCTTGAACAAGCCATACAGCTTTCCTCTGCCTAACTCTCTCCCAGCTGCAAAACTGTCTAGAAGCAGGACACACCAATGAATATGAGATTCTGTGTCTAAGCTGGGCTCAGAGTAGCTCTAAATTAGGACTGGGAGAACTCAGTGAAATGCTGACCTCTGTTAAATAAGAACCAGAACATGGTGAAGTTCTGATTTGTTCTGATTAGTTCTGATTTATTGACAAATATTCAAAAAAATTAAAAAAATGCATAAAAGTGGCCAACGTCGGTCACATTTGACACAGAAGCTGAAAGGAACTAATTTAATTAATTATTTGTATAAAAATCACTCACTACTAGCCCCTTCATGGCTGGCCTGTAATGGTGGAGTGGCATATCCTGCTCGGCCTGTGATGTGAGTGTGCTGGGAGAGACAGAGGGAGATGGAGAGAGACAGACAGACAGATGCAAATACCTATATCATAGCACCACCAAGCACTGCAGGCACTGCTAGGCAGCTAAGAATTTTTTTTTTAGTAATGGTGCTGTATGGGTTTTATTTTGATGGATGTTCCAGTCAGAGCTGAACAGGCCAAAGAAATGGATATGAATGATCAAATGAGCAGTACTAAGAGAGCTCACCCACCCTACCCATGTGAATGATGCCCCAGTGTACTGTGGTATATGGTACACTACCTCTTTTTGTCTTCTGGATGAGGCATTAAACCAAAGTCCCATCTACTTGTTCTGGTGGTAGTTCAGTTGGATGTTAAAGATCCCATGGCACTTCTCAAAACAAGTAAGGGAATTTTCCCGGTGTCCTGGCCAAATTTCCCCCATTCACTAAAAATACCACCAACAGCTTAAAAAAAAATCTTGTTCAATTTCAGATGGCATCCCTCTGTATCCCCCCCCCCCCAGGATGAGGCTGAAACTAGGCAAAAAAAAATTGTCTAGTCCTCCTTCCTGGTCAACAAAAATGAAATAAATAAATAACATAAACTTGGTCCAAGAGGTGGTAATGATTCTAGCACTACGACTACTTCTA
Source organism: Neoceratodus forsteri (assembly GCA_016271365.2). Lineage (NCBI taxonomy): Eukaryota > Metazoa > Chordata > Ceratodontiformes > Ceratodontidae > Neoceratodus > Neoceratodus forsteri. The sequence goes on along the minus strand of CM028136.1, from coordinate 278,630,158 downwards.
CTGAATCTGATCAACACATTGAATCCTTAAAGAAGAAAAACGAAAGACATAGTGATCACCACCACCCAGGCAGGCAGCCATTCATACATCGCATCGGTCAAGCGCAGTGCAGTCATAAAAAAGTTTTCCACTGCCACCTGAAGACCTGATGACAGACACACAACACAATTATATCCTTCCTAGTTCCACAATTGCTGCCAGCCACTGCCAAGTAATTTAAGTATCAAAAATAAAATATAGAAATATAATAATCTCAGCCCAGTTACTGTAAGTGAGATGTAACCAGGCTAGCATACCATGCACACACAAACAATAAAGAAATTATATGAATTTTCAACTTAGTAGCATTTTTTTTCTGTGAAGTATTCGTAGCCAAATATGGAGGACGTGAGAAATATACAAAGAGTATTCAGTTTCTGGGTTTCAGGCATCTGCTAAGCCATGCACTGTACGAAAATTAAAACAGTAGAGTCAGGATCAATTGCTGAGGGCAACAAAGTGACAGGTATTAGTAGTAAGGACTGGAGTAAGGACAAAAAGTGATAAGTAGTAGTTGCGACTCAAGAGGACAAAAAGTGAAAGTAGTAGTAGTAGTAGACAGCAGTACCCTACCTTCCAGATCAGATAGTGGTACCATGTAACACTAAGTAACTTTGTGACAGGAAATGCAGCTGCTTGCTGTATTTGGACTCTGAACCCACTGATGTTATTATTTTTTTTTCTATTCTGTGCTGCTCATGTGACCATTCAAGTAATAGTGGCCTGGCCTAATCCCTCCTGACCTGACTTGTTGCAAATAATTGCTACCTCATGTAGTAGACCCTATTCACAAAAGATTTTCACCATAGGCATGAATTCTTGAAAGTGTTTTGTGGATAGGGCTTGCTCAGAGCAGTCAGTGCATGTTTCATTCAGGAATCATGTTTGAAATTAAAGTGAGGAATGTTGACTTTGAGAAATGTGAAGCGCTCAGCATTTTTCTGGTGTCAAGCAGGATCGTGTGTCAGTAATAACGTTACCAGCTGAACTAAATAATCATTCTGAACACATGCTAGTTGGAGGGTAATTCATGTACTTCATTGCAATGTTTACTATAGCAGGCCACATATTTTATTTCTATTTCCAGTATTTCAAAGGATCAGCATTCCAGCTGATATTGGGCTCTGCCAGGTACGTCTCAACAATGGTCTGTGATGAGCCTGTTACAAGACGCAGATGAAGAAAATGTTACAGTTACATCTTCTAAGTGACTCCAGAGACATGAAGCTGAACCAAGTGATTGCGGGACGGTGCTATGCTTGGCTGGTGGTGAAGCAGAAGATTCAGCTACAGCGGCTGAGGAGGAAGAGGGCAAAAATGCCACAAGAGTAAAGGATGAGCCATCTGATGCTGTGTTGAGTCATGAAGAAGATTCTGAATGTGATGCTGCTGTTGTACTCTGTTCCATGTCAGCATGCACCTCGTCCATTATTTCTTGTTTGTTTATCTGGAAACAAGTGTTATCATCATCACTCAATAGTTGCTTCGATTTGTATCATGGGTCCAAGATTTTTGCTTTAATGTAGTATTCAGAATGAAGCATTTTACATAGTTTGTCATCTTCTTCAACTTTTTTGATCATGTGTCTTATTATGTCTTATCGTATTCTGGGGGGGCAACCTCCATGTGTCAGCAGCACTGGCAGCCTGTGTGATCATGGAACTATCTTGCTTCTCTGACTCTTTGCTAATCAGATTCAATCTGAATTTTAAAATTTTTATTAAGGGTATCACCTGGCTGAGAGCTGCTGTATTTGCACTAACCTCCCTGGTGATTTCCTCAAATGGCTAGAGCAGGAAAATTAGAAACTCCAGCACGGCCCACTGTGGTAGAGTAATATAGACGTCTGCATCACCAGTTTTATTTTCTAAGGTGTACTGCCTTACAGCTTTATTTTGTTCCAGCAGCCTTTGGATCATATGAGTAGAAATGTCTTGGATCAGTCTGTGTAAAGATAAACTGTACTCCTGCTGTATTTTTTTCAAACAAGTGATGGGCTTTGCTTGAGTGACTGAAATGAATGTATATTCTTTTAGCAGTGCTAATGAGATCCTTAATCTCCCTGTCTTCATTGAGAAAACCATGAACTATTAAATTTAAGCAATGTGTGGGAGATCACGTGATGCAGAGTGCTGAGTAGAAGCTCCTCCGCTAAGCTCCTGCCTCCCGAATATAAATTCGTCTTTTTACATCGTTAAAACTCAACTAATTCCTCTGCTTACGAGTTTTCCTTGTGTCTAAATAGCCTGTGCTCCAGTTTTGGGTATCTGCATGGTAAATGGAGGCTTATATGAAGAAAGCCCCGTAGAAACATACCCCCCCACCACTCCTGAGAAGGCCTCAAAGAAATCCCGAGCCTTGAGTGGCCCAGACAAGCCGGATTCTTCGTGTCAAGCTGGGAATCAAGAACCCTTAACTCTTAACAGGTTCTTGGAGGAATTTAAACCATTTCAGCAAGAGATGAAAGATATGGCAACTGATTTGAAATCCCTCTCCAGAAAATTGGATGAAGTCTCTACCACGGTCTCGGATAATACCGCCCGAATAGTTTCAATCGAGAGAAAATTGGAAAGCATGGATCCTGAATTTCTATTAACGAGACAAAAGTTATCTCGCTTAGAAACTAAACTCGAAGATTTGGTAGGCCACAGCCAAAGAAATAATGTGGTAATACTCGGGCTCCCAGAAGGGGAAGAAGGCCAGAATGCAGTAGTTTTTGTCCAGAAGTTGGTAGACAGGGTTGCTGGTCCCTCTCCCTTTGGCCCAGTGTACATGATAGAACGGGCTCATCGGTCCCTGTGACCAAAACCCCCACCTGATGCTCCTCCTCGTCCCATTATTTTCCGCTTTCTGAACTATCTAGAAAAGCAGCATTTCTTGCAGAAAGTCAAGGCCCTACAAGAAGTCAGATGGGAGAAGGCGAAGCTGAGAATTGCTCAAAACATCCCTGGTTCGGTTCGTTCGAAGTGTAAAGCCTTCCACCCGATTGTATCTAAGATCATAGCGGCAGGATTAAAATTCAGGATGGGGTACCCATCAAAGTTACAAGTCTCAGTAAATGGCTCTTGGCTCAATTTTGAGGATCCTAAAGCTGCATTACTAAGCCTTAAATCGGTGTTGCCAGATTTGTTCCAGACGACCTGAGAGTGCCTCCTGATCTTCGGGATTCATTGAGAGCTGCTGAGTGAACTGTTACTTGTTTCTTTCGTGGAGAAAGCTTCTTCTAATGATGGAGTTCTGCTACGTTTAATTTCTCAATTGGAACTGGGCTACTAGTATACGGCCTGACTCTTATTATTTTCATGTCCTGGCTTGTTGGTGCTAATAATGTTTCAGGGTGAATCCTTTTGGGGGGCCTGGTGATGGTTTACTTGGGACTGCATCCTGGATAATGTTACATATTTAATTTCTGGGGGTAGCATAAGGGGGAAGGCTTTTGGTTAATGCCTCCTGATTAGTTTTTATATGTTAAACTTTCAGATTTCTGAGCGGTTTCGGGCTTTCACGGTGCTTTTGGCAGGTCAGTTGGACTGGGTTATGACCACAACAGAGCGCGGTTCACCCAATTAACCTAGGTCTGGTGATTTTGACTTGAGAGGGATTTCTCTCAATCGCTATGTCATCCTGGCTTTGCAGGGGGCCTTTTGGAACTAGGGGTCGGTAACCCCTGGGTAATCACTCCTAGTTGTTTTCTCACTTCAGGATCTCATTTCGGTTCTTATCCGGTCTCTCGGTTTTTCATGTTCTCAGTTCAATAATGGGGTTACTCCTTCGTATTAGCTTCTCCCCTGGCTCTGGTTCTTGGTGCAGTTTTCTAGGGGGGACAGGCAATTTTCAACTCTCATTTTGGAGTCTTGTGGAAACCTGCCATATTCACGTTTGTGATACCCGGTTTCACTTTCTTTCCCTATCTCTAGTGGACTCACCATCATATGTCCACAGGCTCTGGAAGCCCGAGACCGCTCCTTGGGCATTAAGGGCTCATTAATGCAATTCATAAACTACTTTATATCTAGAGATATGAGGGTGATCATTGGCAGGGGATATTTTGGGGGTGGGAGGGGAGGAGTATGACCCAGTGCTGTGCTAAGTGTTGCTTGTGACAGATTGGGGGGGTTGGGAGGGGGTGAGTGCTATGTGCTCTTGTTGGGGGGGGGGGTGCTGGGGGCTTAAAGTTGGGCTCTTGATGGGGGGTTGGGCTGGTGGGAGGGCCTTACAGCAGCAACGGGTAGGGTCAGATTACTCGTGTTATATACCCTGAGTGCAGGGCCAAACCTATTACACCTAGTAATCCTTAGTAGGTAGCCAAGGAGGTGACTTTTGCAACATGGAACATTAAGGGGGATCAGGAAAAAATCTAAGCAATATCAGGTTCTTAAACATTTAAGCCTATTACGCACTCAGATAACTTTCCTACAGGAATCGCACTTATTAGAAATGGAAGCCTCACAAGTGAGGAAACACCAAGTGGGGATGGTGTATGAGGCGCAAGGCTCCTCAAATAGTTGTGGGGTCATGCTTATTATTAACAGAGGCATTCCCTTTGTTTCAACTCAAGTTATTAAGGACCCTGAGGGTAGGTTCAGTTTTGTTATAGGTACTCTCTGGTCAATACCACTGTTATTGGGCAGCATATATGGCCCTAATGCAGATGACCCTGGGTACTTCATGAGACTTGTAAATGTAATCCTGCCTTTCCTTCCTATAAGGATTATTCTGGGGGTGACTTTAATCAAGTCATAGACTCAAACCTTGACAGGTCAGGTGGTGGATCGGGGGGCTCTCTCCAGGTCAGAGGGCTTTTAGAGACCTACTGGATCAATGCAGGCTCTGTGATGTCTGGCATGTCCTAAATCCGTATTCCAAGGAGTTCACCTATAGGTCATTGGCACACGGCTCGCAGTCCCGCATTGATTATATCTTCATTTCTCAGACTCTCCTGCCTGTGGTTAGGACCTTGTCGATCCAACCTGGTCCTATCTCTGACCACTCCTTGGTGTTGTGTAAACTGGCAATTCAGGATGTTTCAAAGAGAGAAACAAGATGGAAGCTTAATGACCAATTGCTTAAAGATTCTAAATATTGAAAAAACCATAAGGGAGCACATTGAGGCTTTTGTTTTGTCCAACCCTTTAAATAGTGCAAAACCGGATATTATATGGGGGCCTTTGAGGCCTACATGAGAGGTGTTCTTATTAGCATTGCAGTGGCTAGGGAAAGGGAATTATTATCTTTGTTATCCCAAATTCGGGTTCTTGAATTTAATGTTTTGGTCAATTCTCCAGAAGAGGATAAGATGAAGCTCCTAGTGTTGAGAGATAGATATTTAGAATTACTCCGGGAAAAGGCAGAGTTAGCCATCATATGTACTAAAGCTAGTTATACTGATAAAGGTGAGAAGGTGGGATGCCTATTGGCACTCCGTATCAAGCAACAAGAATCTGTGAGATTTATCCCTTCTATCAGGGCATCTGCAGATGGGTCTCTGAAAACATCTCCTACCGAGATAGTTCAAGAATTTGCAGCATACTACAAAACACAGTATGGGGAGATGGAGCACTCCCCAGGTCTGTAAGCATGGAGAAGTACCTGATGGACTCTCACCTGCCCTCCCTCCCAGCATGTCATAAAGACTATCTCATCTCTTCTATAACACAGGAAGAAATCGCTGAGGTTATCAATGGTTCACCCTCAGATAAAACTCCTGGGCCTGATGGATTTTCTTCCCTTTTCTACAAGACGTTTTGAGAACTTTTATTACCAATACTCAATAGATTATTTCGTCATATTCTATCCGGGATGGAGGTTGACTGTCATCTCTTTGAAGTCTTGATAGTGCTTCTCCCCAAGCCTGACAAGGACCCAGAGCTTGTCCAAAGTTATAGGCCTATATCCCTTCTAAATCAAGACTTTAAAATTCTCTCAAAGATTTTAGCTAACAGGTTATACATGGTACTCCCTGAGTTAATAGGTATGAATCAGGTAGGATTTATGAAGGGACGCTCATCGGCGGACCACTTGCATACGTTATCCCACATCTTCTCGGCTACCAGAGATGCCAAGTTCCCTGCAGGCCTGTACTCTCTGGATGCTGAGAAGGCATTTGATCGGGTAAACTGGAGTTTTTTGTTTAAGGTATTGAGTACCTTCAAATTCCCTCTGGTATTCATATCCTGGGTTGCTACACTATATAAATCCCCTTCAGCAAGAATCTCAATTAATGGGGTTTTCTCTAATTCCTTCCCACTTTATTCAGGTACTAGGCAGGGTTTCCCCCTATCGCCTCTGTTATTTAATTTATACTTGGAACCCCTCATTCAAAATATTCTCAAAAATACTTCTATATGAGGTATCTGGGTTGGGCGTCATGAAATTAAACTCACTGCGTAAGCAGATGATTTGTTGATACATCTCTCCCATCCGGCTTCATCAATACCACCCTTACTGAATGAAATAGCTAGATTTAGTGATGTATCCAATTACAAGCTGAATGCCAGTAAATCCTTATTTTTCCCATTAAACCACAAGGTATTTAAGGACGATATTAGTCCCCTAGGCTTAGATTGGACTCCTAGAGTATTTAGGTATTTGGGCATCAAGTTATCCCGTAACCCCTCAACATGGTTTAAAGATAACCTGGACTCTCTCTCACAGGTTATTATTCATGACCTTGACAGATGGTCTAAACTTCCTATATCACTATGGGGCAGGATTAACATAATTAAGATGAATGTATTTCTAGAATCTTCTATCCCCTATCCCTTCTCAATTCTTTTATCCCTATACGTTGGTTTAAGAAATTGCACAATATATTTACAAGATTTATTTGGGCTGATAAATATCCCCATTTGGCTTATTACAAACTAGCTGCCCCCAAACCTGACGGGGGGGCCGCGGATTCCCCATATGGCATTATACTATTGGGCCAGTCATCTAGTAAAATGCGTGAGATGGATATCCCCTGGCCCTGAAATGGAACAACCAGTATGGCTAAAGATTGAATTAGATGCAATTAAAGCTAAATGCCTGGACCCCTTAACCTTATTTTACCTCAAATTGTCTCATGTAAAGATGGCTGACTGTACCACAGTAGGTATCTCTTTAAGAGTTTATGCACAGTTATGTTTATTTCTTCATTATTCTCCTCAGACTGATTTAGCTCAGTCTATTTGGAACTCCCCATCTTTTACAATTAACAGAAAGCAGATTCCCAGTAAGTGGTTGCCCCAATTAGGTGATGGAAAACTGCTTTCCTTGGTGGATGGGGAGGGACACTGGTTATCCCTAGGTGGAATTATTGAAAAGTTTCTCATTCCGGTCTCATCTCACTTTAAGGTCATGCAGTTAAGACACCTACTCACAATAGTCCTGGGGAACACTCCCCCTTCCCAGAAGGTGTCAGCCTTGATACCTGAAATCTCCCTATTGTCTGGATCTTCAGGCACTGTATCTAAGTTATACAGAGTGTTGTATTGTAAATAATATGGGGACTCCTTTGGACCTACTAGATTCTGGAACTCACTCCTCCCTCAATACCAGTTGGAATGGCAATCCCCTATGGAGATCCTGTCATAAATATGTTTCCCAAGATAGATTGCATCTATTGCAATACCATATATTACACAATATGTATTGTACCCCTGTTAAACTAAAAACATGGGGTTTCTTGAACTCTAGTACATGTACGAAGTGCATGCAAGAAGAAGGAACGCTCCTCCATATGTTTTGGTCCTGTCCCAAAGTTTCCCCTCTATGGAATTCAATTAAGATGTCTCTGGATCCCCTGCTTGGCCTTCAGGAGTACTTTATTCCTGAGATATGTCTCCTAGGGGACATGTCCCTGGTTAGGGTTAGAATCAGGAAATTTCATATCTCCATGATTGCTCTTTCTGTTAAAAAACTCATTTTACGTCATTGGAAGGACCAATCCACCCCATCTTTCCAGGAGTGGTTGCATGAAATCATTGCTAATCTCCGAACAGAAAAGGCGATTGCAAGTCTTAATAATAGACTAGCAGCTTATAGTAAAATATGGGATCCCCTCCATTCCTTACTCTCGCTGTCTCACTGATGATTATATCACACCTCAGTCCTACTCATATGTCTAATGGGAATATTTACTGCACTTTAGGGTGACATAGTCTAGTTGCTGCTGTAAGGGTGGGGTGGGCTGGGCAGTTCTTACTGTACATGTTGTATGTCAGACCTTGTTCTGCTGTAACTGCCCTTTACAAAAGGAAATGTATCAATAAAGCTTAAATTCTAATAAAAAATGTAAGCAATGTGCAAAGCAGCAGATGTGAACAAAGCCCCCATCCTCCAAGGCCTTCCTTATATTGGACCCATTATCTGCAACTATAAAGCCAACTGACTGTCCCTGTGAAGTGAGCCATTGCTGTATTGGTTTTTGGAGCTCTTCATTGATATTGAATGAGGTATATTCAGATGGAAAATAAAACATTCTTAGAACAGCAAACTGCGATGCTTCACTGTCCCCAGTCCCACGTGAATTATCAAAACATGCCCAATGTGTCGTGATAGACATGAAGGGTTCAGGCTGACAGCTTGTCCAGATATCTGTTGTGAGATGCAGCACCTCAAAACAGCATTGCACAAGACGTGTCTTAGTTTTTTACATACGACATTGTAAAGATCTGGAATCCCTGTTGTCAAGAAGTATTTCCGTGATGGTATACTATATTGAAGTTTGAGATACTTAAGCAGCCGTCTGAATACTGTATGTTCAACCATCTTATATGGTTGCACATTAACAGCTATCATTTCTGAAAATGTTTTGGTTATTGTAACAGCAACAGGGTGAGTCAAGGCATATTTGGTTTTACGCTCATCTGTTTCTGAGATGGTAAGCTGTCTCCTTGAAGGAGGAGGGCTTTTGAACACATGGTCACTTTCAGTAACAGTCGGAGGAGTCCTTCGAATGGCAAGAAGTGGTGGTAGAAGTATTTCTGTAGTGCTGCGGGGGCTGCCACTGCTTTCATCTATTCGCATTACCCCTGAGTGTAATGAGCTATCACTGTCACTTTCTCTTCGAGACTCACAGCTGGACTTCTCAGTAATGTTATGACATCTGTCTAGGTGCCTTTTCAGTGCTGAAGTTCCCAATGCTCCTTTCTTTCTACCCCTGCAGATTGGCCATTTACAAATAGTGCATGTTGCTACCAACTCATTGGAAGCACTAGTGGAGAAGTATGACCGAACAAAAGATGATATTTTTTTAGTTTTTTCACAGAAAGGCATGGCACCTTGGTCATTTTTTCAGGCCCCCCCCCCCTGGAATTTTTATTGGGCCTGTTCCTCTTGTGGTTTATTCCCACTGCCTCCCTCAATAACCAAAACATTTCTGCCTGTTTCTTCCTCAACTGTAATTTCCATCCCCTCCAGTAAACCTTGTGCTGCCTGATCATTCTCTTCATGTTTATTATTACCCTCGTCGGGTTCAATCTCAGAAGAATCGGATGAGGGACAGGCAGTAGCATAGTATGCAATTGTTCCATACTATTGGGTGCTTCTGAGGGTGGTAACCACCACACCTTTAATTTTTTTAACTACATAACTTTTTTTTTACTTGGCACTAATGATGATCTGAGAAATTCACCTTTTTTGGATTCAAGCATTTGTTTGGAAGACAAAACCTTAGACATGAAAAAATCACTTTCTGGGGTTTGATTTTGTTTTTCCTTTTCAGGCTGATTGCTGTCTTTTGCAGTGCCACTGCCTACCAGAGAAATAGAATGCACCTCATCAACACTTTGATCCATTTCTTATTAGTATTCTAACCGTAACAAAAGATCCCTCTAACAAACGTGATGTCCTTCTGATGACTCCCACCCACAGACCAGGGACAAATTTACTGTCATAACTCATGACTGTACACAGCGCACTGGCAGTGCAGCAGTCTACCACCACTTCCTTCCAGGATTACTGGACAGACTCCTACTACACATAAGCAGTAACACATGACAGAGTGTGCTGATAATGTAGATTAACACACACCTCGGGGGCATTGTGAGGCACTAGGGTGCAGCATGTGCATTAATCCACATTATCAGCGCACCCTGGAGAGTGTTAATGCACTTATAACATGGGTTATGTTTAAACAGCAAGCAAATATATCAAAAAAGGTGTTTTTTTGCTGTTTAAACAGCACAAAAAGTACTGTATCCTGCCACCTTGCAAAATAGCTCCTAACAAATAATGCAGCGTGCACATATCTGCTTTCTGTTATGCACATACAAATGTCACAAAACAGGATTTGAGACATTTATTGTGCATAATACTATTAGTAACACTTGAATGGAGGAAAATGTTATCACACAGTGAGAAACAGATTTCAAATGATGTGCAGCTGCAGGAAGTAGAAGCAGGAAATATGTGCACCATGTAACTTACAATCGCAACTTCTTCTGCTAAACATCCGTACAAAGATTTGACTGCAAACTTGCACTATGTGGGGGAGTTCCTTTCAAAGGAACTGCCAGTTAATCACTTTGTCATCCTGCTTGACAGAGAGAGAGAGAGAGAGAGAGAGAGAGAGAGAGAGAGAGAGGAATGCAGCATGCTTGAATTGAACATTTTGTACTGACACTCTCTCTCTCTCTCTGTCTCTGCACTCACGCTGACAGCTGTAACTTTGTGCAGTGCTACTGTGCTGGCTTGGGACACTGTAATGCTTGCCACATACATCCCACTGCTCCAAGGGGAACTGGAGACTGTCTGGCTGGGGGAGGCATAAAGCAGCATTGGGACATTGGCAGGGGGGAATAGCAGGGGAACAGACTGGAGCATGTTTGAATTAAACAATTTCAGTGCCCCAGTAGCACCCTCTAACCACAGATCCATCCATGAGCACTATCCACCCCGTGCACCTCCCATCCCAGTACAGCACCGACTGTGATCTAGAGGGAGAGGCTTGACCAGCTGTACTGTATGCAGAAAGCCACTGGAGTCACCCTCGGGACAGAGGGTAAATGGCATGGGGGGGTGCGCCGCCATGGGGGATTTTGCCAGTCGCACACCCTAAGTCCCACACTTGAGGCTAACCCACCTACTGTCCCCACACTGTACTATTTCAAACAGACAATGTCACAAGTTGGTATGGAACAACAGCCACACTATTTACTAGATGAATCTTTCTCTCTGCCACACCACAGCTCCTGCTCTCCCACTGCTGCCTTGTATTCTTTCTCCACCGCATCATGGCTCCATGCTCTCCCTGGCACAGAAGAAGGGCACAGAGACATGCTCATATGAGCAGTGAACAGCAGTCCTACTCTTTGCAGCACAGAAGGAATGGACAGAATGGGAATAATATACCAGGGACACACTCATTTGAGCCATGCACTCAGCAAACTGAAGTGCACTTCGGGGGGTGGGGGGCACCTCTGACCTGCTCTGCTTCCACACTGCACACCACTGAAAGCAGACATGAGAGAACAAGCTGTCACAGGTTGGTGGGAGTGAAATCAGGCCAGTCTTCAGAGCAGTGGGACTGCAGAGGATGAGGTCCGGAGATGACAGAATTGACAATGGCAGGTGAGACAGAGAGACACACAGCTATGCACACACAGAGGACAGTGCTGATTCCTGCAGTGCTGGTACCACTTCCGCTCTCCTCTCTCACTCTCAGGAGCACTCCCTGTCCTCGATGACTGTGCGGTACCCACTGATACATGGGGAGCGTGGGTGGGTGGGCAGGACAACAGGGCAGGGAAACACAGCTCTCCCCCCTCTCTTCGATTCCACCACACCTAAACTTCTTGTGTAAGGTAAAATTATTTAGCAAAGGCATCCCTGATTTGCACACTGCTGCACTTACTAAGCGAGGATTGCAAATGGCTGCCTTTGCAAAATTATTTTCCCCAACACAACAAGTGCAGATCTGCACAGGGATCTCCCTCAGACCCCTTCACCCTAACTGCTGACAGCATTTCATCAATCACCTCCCTCCCTCCCTCTACCTACCCCATGTTGTAAAGTTAGTTACTGTTAAGTGACCAAATTCAGCAATTGTTAAGTCTGCCCTAGAATCTGAATTAGAGATGCAGACACATCTGGTGCATAGCCACACACAGCACAGTCCCGCACTGGGGGTTGGTTAATGCTTATACGTAATGTAATGCGATTTATAAAATGGAGTAGGTAGAGAGAAGGAGGTGATTGGTGGTTAGCCATCAGGTGACAGTGCATTAATGCACCCTTATCAGCACAGTTAGGGTGAAGGGGTCTGAGGGAGATCCCTGTGCAGAGTATTTTAGTCAACAAGCCATTTTGACTTTATATTAAATAATTTTGTTAAAACGTTGTTGTCTTTTTAACTGGGCCACTGTTGGCTAGTGCTTTTCATGCCATGTTAGCAGGTGCCCATTTTTTTTTTTTTAAAAAAGGACACAAATGTCTTAAACAAATGAGGTGGTAGCTAGAAAAAGACATGAGATTAACCAAATGTCTAATTATTTTTGGCAACTAGAATCAGCACCAGCTGATCTATACTCCCAGGTAAAATGCTTGCATATCTAAAGTATTCATTCAACTAATAAAGTATAACCTCTACCAAACAAACAATTTTTGCTTCATTTCTGTGATACTGATTAAATAAAAAAAAGACTAAAATTCTCCCTCTCTATTCCCCTTTTTCATACCTCATAACTGTTTTGAAAATGTATAGGAAACATAGAAAAAAAAATACATCCTTGACAAGTCTGAATTAGTCTCTGAAAGTTCCGGTCCCCACCCTCAAAATTCCTGCCAGCAGAAAGAGCAGTCAAGTTTCAGAGGATTTTGTTTTGGAACTCACTGTACTCTGAAGTTCTAATTAGCAGGAATTCACCTACCTTTCATTCTCCCATACTGGCAGCCCCAGACCCATTTGCTTTTGATATATGCTGTGGAATGAACCAAGCAGCACATCTGAGGACTAGGAATCCCCTCTCTTTCTGCTGCTGCTACTGCTAATTAAAATACCCAATTCCTGAATTCAATATGCATGCTACAGGAAGGTCTTGGTCCAGTGTAGGACTGCATTAAAAAATACCACACTCCCTTCTATTTTTTATTAACAGCGCAGAGGTAGCCACATGAAACATTAATGAAGCTGAAATAACAGAGATTACTAAAGACATACATGCAAAGGTAGAGTGCAGGAAATTGGGGGTGGCACAAAGTGAGCTGGGCTGGCTGAAGCTGGTCTCTGGTCAGGTGTCTTCAGGCAGCCTTTTTGGGGAGGTTTAGATGTGTGGCAGATCTACTTTGAGCCATGGGGTTTTGTATAATCTTGACTGTGTACAGCATCATCATACCCTCTCCAGTTGTGCACAGTCAATATCCAGAATGACCTTTTCGTGCTTTGGTGTAATATTGTACTTTATAGCATGATCAAGGAGCCCTTAGAATCCTATAAGATATGGTCTAGCCCTCCAGTAGACTGCCCCTGAACTATTGCTAATAAGCCTTAAGAAGGGGAACCCTATTGCTGAAAATGTATGTTGTTGCCCCTGTATTCAGCAGTGTGCTCTTTCTACCTTTGCTGTGTCTGTCATAGGATCCAGCCATTCATTAAAGGATGGAGGCATAGTGTCCTTTCAGTGGAACTCTTCAGCAGCCTTGTTGAAGATAAACACTTCCTTCTTTAATTAACACCTATGCATGTATTTTGGCTCTACAATTTTGCACACCTCTTTTGCTCGTTATTCAGTGTCCCTAATGCTCCCTCTTCTCCTTTGCCCTAGGCTACAACTGGAAATGAGCCTACCTGGACTTTACCTGATAAAATATGTTTGAAATAAAAAAAATAAAAACTTGGACCAAATGAAATTAAGGTAGTTTCTACCTCTATACAGCAAGGGAGCAACAGCGGCCTTCAGTTTTGCCTGACTCATTCCACTTCTTTCAAGTGCATTTCCTTTCCAGTCCATGTATATCCTGATCTAAATCTGAATGCTATCCTTTCACAGCCATGGAGAGGGTGTCAGTGTGGACAATGGTGACTTTTTCCATCTTAAGAACAGATGAACATACAAAAACGCCAGCAGAAACAGGCCTCACCATCTATCAAGTCTGCTCGATTGTGCAGCTAGCCCCTCAATTTGCAGCTGGCCCACCCTCCCCACTCCTCTTCATCATTACCCTCCCCTCACTCTGTCCCATCCCCTCTTAAAATCTCCCACCATTCTACAGGATACCATCTCTTCGGGTAGAGTATTCCACTTGTCTACCACCCGTTCCATGAAAAAGTGTCTCCTAATTTCCCTCCTGAATTTTCCCCCCTTCAGTCTCAGCTGGTGCCCTCTCATATCCCTCCCTCTTCTAATCTGGAAAATCCCTTCTGTATTGGTCTTATTAATCCCCTTTAAGTATTTAAAGATTTCAATCATATCTCCCCTATCCCCCCCTCCATGGAGTACATGTCCAGCTCGCCCAGCCTGTCCTCATAAGACATTCCCTCCTATCCCTGAATCATCTTGGTCACCCTTCGCTGCACCCCCTCCAACAATCTGATATCCTTCATCAGAAAAGGGATGCAAGAATTGCACGCAGTATTCCAGGTGCAGCCTGACCAGTGACCTGTACAAGGAAAGGATCACCTCCCTATTTCTGGAGGATATTCCCGTCGCTATACACCCCAACATCTTGTTGGCTTTTGCTGCCGCCATCCTGCACTGAGCTGAGTTGTTCATACTCCCTGTTATAAGCACTCCTAGATCCTTTTCCTCCTCGGTACTTTCCAACTGTACCCCCCAGCTGATAGCTCCACCCCTGGTTTCTAGCCACAAAGTGCAGTACCATGCATTTATTGGCGCTGAACCCCACTGCCACGTTTCCGACCACTCCTGAAGTTTGGTCAGGTCTTCCTGTAACCCCCTTCAATCCTCTGCCATCTACCATAGCCCCATCTTCATATCATCTGTGAACAAACTGATCCTATTGTGGATCCTGAGTGAGATATCAGATATGAATATTCCAAACAGCACTGGTCCCAGCACCGATCCCTGTGGCACCCCGCTTGTCACCGTCCTCAGGGATGAGAGTCACCCCCTACTACCACCCTTTGCTGCCTTGCATTCAGCCAGTTTCTGACCCAATTTACCATCTTTGTTCCCCGCCTATATTCTCCAGCTTCTCCCCCCCCAGCCTCCCATATGGCACGGAATCAAAGGCTTTGCTGAAGTCCAAATACAGGACATCCATTGCATCGCCATTATCCAGTTCTCTGGTCACCCAGTTGTAGAACTCAACTAGATTTGTCTGGCAGGATCTGCCCAAGACAAACCCATGTTGTTAACCATCCTGGAGTCCATTGTTCACCAGAAAGGTCACCAGCCTTTCTTTTAGGATCATCTCCATGAGCTTACCCATGATTGATGTGAGGCTCATTGGTCTATAGTTGCCTGGTTTGTCCTCAGAGCCACTTTTGTGATTGGTCACCATATGGGCCATCCTCCAGTCCTGTGGTATGCATCCTGTGTCCAGGGAGGTAGTGAACAGATCAGCCAGTGGTCCTGCCAGGACCTCTGCTAGTTCCTTAAATACCCTAGAGTGAATGCTGTTGGGTCCGGATGCTTATTCCACCCTTAGTGCCCTTAACCCTTCCAGATCCCTGTCCTCTGTAATCCCTGTATCCATCATCCCCTCCCCCCAACTGTCCACTCCATCCTTGTGGTATTTGCCCCCATTTCTACTCTGTGAACACAAAACAGAAGTATCCATTTAATACCTCTGCCTGATCTCCCCCTTCTCCACTCACCCTTCATCCTTCCTAACCCTCACAATTTTGTCTTTGTTCTTCCTCCGCTGTCTTATATATCTGAAGAAGCCCTTTTTCCCATTCCTAATACCCTGTGCCAGTCTAAGCTCTCTAGAAGCCTTGGCTGCTCTGACAAGCCTGATAGCCTCCCTGGACTTCTTCATATACTCATCCTTGTCGACTCCCCCTCTGGATTTCTTGAACCTCCGAAATGCTTTTCTTTTTGCCCTCACCCCATCCATGACCCCCTGAATCAACCAACTGGGCTTCTTTGCCCTTCCCTTCTTACTCCTTGTGCTTGAGCATGTCCCAGTAGCCTCCCCCAGCCCTTTTTTAATAATGTCCCATTTTTGACTAGCATCCACACTTGGTTGAGTTCCTGCCAGATGCCTGCCCAAAATTTCCCCCATCCTTTTAAAGTCCACCCCTTTGAATTCAATCACCCTGGTTTCCATAGCCCTTGCTTCTCTGCCCATATTGAGCAAGAATTACACAGAGCAGTGGTCACTCCAAGCCAGCAGGTGCTCTACCCCCAGATCCTGCACAGTGTTCCAATTTGATAGTAACAGCTCCAGAGTGTTCCCCAATCTAGTTGGTTCCTGGACCAACTGCACCAAGAAGCTGTTCTGGAATGCTTCTAATATAACCTGCTACTTTGCATTCGAGGGGGTTGGGGTGCTCCACTCCACCCCAGGTAGGTTGAAGTCCCCCACCAACACTGTGTTCCCCTTCCCACAGACCCTTCTAATTTGCTCACCTATCTCTTTATCCAGGTCATCCCCTTGAGCTGGTGGTCTGTATACTACCCCATCCTCAGTGCCCTACCTTTCGAGTCATGAAACTGCAACCATAGGGCCTCTGTCCTGCCTCCCTCCCCCTCCTCCCTTATACACCTTATCCCCTCATGCACATAGATTGCCATTCCCCCTTCCCCTTATCCCTATCTTTCCTGAATATCTTGTACCCTGGGATCATCATATCCCAGTCCTGGTACTGGGTGGCCTATGTTTTCATCATGGCCGCAATGTCAACTCCCTCCACTGCCAAGAGAGCCTGCAGGTCAGTTGACTTGTTACCCAGGCTTCTTCCATTCTGTGATACCATCCTCCACCGTTTCCTTCCCTTCCCCTCCCATTGCCCAAATCAAATGCTGTCTGGTACCTGAAACATAGAAACATTGAAGCTGACAGCAGAAAAGGCCACAAGGCCCATCCAGTCTGCCCATTTTACCTGAGAACCTGAAAACTTTGGGGCATGCCTTCATTACAACAAGGTGGGATTATTGTAATGCTCTGTATTTCAGGCTATCAGGAATTTTGACATGCTGCTTGCAGCTGATGCTGAATGCCATAGTCAGGTGGATTGCTGGAATATTTCACTCTGAGTATATCTCTTCAGTGTTGCGGACGATGCACTGGCTGTCGGTGAGATGGCTTGCCACCTTCAAGATAGGCTTCTTAACATAACATACAAAAACCTACACAGTCTGGGTCTGAGCTATCTGACAGAGTTCATGCATCTTTATGCTCCTGATAGCTGTGTCCACTCTTTCAGGTTGGGCATTCTGTTGATCCCCAGATCACGCATGAAGCAGTCTTGGAGCCCTGCATATGTGGTGGATGAACCGCTTCTTCGGAACTCACTGGCATCATCATTGTCTGCAGAGGGCCCCCTCTGTAGAGCTGTTTAAAAATGGTTAGAATCACCACCTGCTTACACTAGCCTTTCATCTTTACCAGGAGGCATGTTTTATCTGGGATGTGTGCAATGTTTTGTATTTGTATTTTAGGTCAGGTTTTATTACATAAAAAAGTAGCAGGCTAATTAATGTTATATTTAGTTTAGGAGTTTTTTAGTCTGCTGTATATTTTTGTACTTTATAAGATGCCCTCAGCCTGTGGGCTAAGGCACCTAAAAATAATATACTTACTAACTTACTTATTGGAGAACAAACAATCATGCACATGGACTCATGCTTGCTCTGCAAAAGGATCACAGAGTTTTCTGTGAATATGTATGCACTTGTTTGTTCTACTAACTGCATTCATTACCACCAGCACAATGTCACCAGTCGGAGTGGCCCTGTTTGTTTACTTCTGACTTACTTACTGTAAGTAGCACTAATGTCTAGCATAATCGAACAATTCAAATCTTTCATCTTCTGTGGCAGAAATGTCAAATTTAGATGGGTCCAAGTAAGTTATTAAAGGGAAACAATGGAAAAGACAAAGCTTTCCTCAGACACTGCAGAAACTCTCAATTAGTGCTTTCAGACAGTAACAACTTTATTTAATGATTTAGAACAGCTACCCACAACTTTCACTTCCCTTTGCTGGCAGCAGCCATTTCATGAGCAGCAGAGAGCTTCCTGAGCTCACTGTATGCTAATATGCCTGTTTCACCTCAGCTATTGGTTGGCAGGCCATCTTAGCATAAAGTGAGCTCAGGAAGCTCTCTGCTACTCATGAAATGGTGGCTGCCAGCAATAGAAAGTAAAAGTTGAATGCCACTGTTTAAATCACTGAAAAATCAATTAGGTGTAATTTGTTAAAAAATGTCACTGTCTGAAAGCACTAATCAGTCATTTTTGTAGTGCCTGGATAAAGCTGTGTCTTTTCCACTGTTTCCCTTTAAAGGAGGACAGTCACCACCAAGGACTCCCACACCCAAGTGTGGGGTTGGTTACAATATGCACGTTGTATGGAAAAACATTTTGGTTTACTTACTGTTTACCACAGTATAGGAGACTGTATCAAACTAATTTTGCTTAGTTGTAGGCTGACATCTTCTGTTACTACAAATCCCAGAATCCCCTGCAGGTGACAGCAGAGCAGCAGGCAGCAGTGGGAAGGTTCAGCAGCCTGCAGTGCATGTTAGAGTTTATATAAGCTCTGATTTTTTGTTTACTGGTGCCACTGTTCTCTGTGGGCTATGTACAGTCACAGAGGATTGTACTTAGCTCCTGGAACAAAGCAGTCTTGGAAAACATTGGCAATTATAACAGCTCTAACATGCACTGCAGGCTATTGAATCTCACACTGCTGCCTACTATTCTGATGTCAGCTGAAGGGGATTCTGGGACTTGTAGTAAAAGAATATGCCAGCCTACAACCAAGCAAAATTAGTCTGATATAATCTATTATACTACAGTAAACAGTAAGCAAACCAAAATGTTATTGCTCACAAAACGTTCATTGGAATCAGCCAAACACTGAAGTGTGAGGTCCGTTGTGCTGTCTGTTCCTCTTTAAGGCAAAATCAGGAAAGTTCCTGAAAACTGGTGTAATCCCTGGTTTCCATGGGGTTCCTAGAAATATTAACTCAGTGCTGCCCTGGCAGCACAGGGTTAATATGTGAGTCCTCCCAGACACCATGTCATTGGCATGGGCATGTGGGTGTGGCAGAGCTAGGCTTGCAGACTCTAAAGGGTTCTAGTAAGCTACAGTTTAGCTAACAGCACTGACTGCTACTTCTCCTCAGCAGTACTGAAACTCATTCTCTCAGACAGAGTTAATAAGTCAAAGTCTATGTTTCTATGTTTTCTGTTTCTCTGTTTGTTTCTATGTTTCTATCTGTGAAGTGGCAGCGACCATCCCCTGCTCGAGCTCCAGCTGGGGTGCTAGCAGAGTAAGTTTATCATCCAGTCTGAACTGTAAAGAGGTTTTTTTAAATATATTTTATTGAGAAATAATACTTACCAGGAACAAACTTGTCCAATAACAAAAATAACAATAAGCTGTAAAGAGGCTTAACCAACTATTGTGGTGTTTGATCTCTACCAACCACAAAGAAGGGGAAACATTGTCAGCCTACTGTACCTGATGGGGTCAGAGAAGCATGGAAAAATAAAGATAGGAAAATACTAAGTGATGGAGTTTCAAAAGCTGCTCTAGGATTTGTGGCACAATCCCACAAACTGTGCAAGAAACGTGGACCACCTGAAAGGTAATTTAACTCTTGAGCACAATTGCTGCAATTTCTGACACAATTGCCTCAATTTGTGCACAGAAAGTTATGCCTGTAACAAGAGACTGAAGTATACATAACGTTTTGTCATAAAATAGTTAAACTGCTGCAACTTCATCAACATGTTTGAAAATAGCAATAAATAGTGCTTTACAAGAATAAAATTACACCAGAATAATTTCTGCAAAAGTCAGAATTTCTCTTCAGTGAAATTTCAGAAAGCATTTTGACAACGTTTGCAAAATTCTAACTTAGAACAGTGGAATTTTTGTAGTTACTATGCGTGCATGTATTGAATTGCTTAATGGAGTTCTGCAGAACAGATCACTCAGGTTATCTGTAGAACTACAGAATGATTTCATGTATTGTGCATTAATGTAATCTGTATTTTATCATTTTATAGCTGCCCTCATACTAAAGCCTTAGTACTTTTCCATTTTTGGAATTAAAGTTGCCCTCATTTATAAGCCACCACTATAACACACATGCATATACAGACAACAACAAAACACAGTCTCTAACCACATGCTGGTAATAAATAATGTATCCCAAAGAAGCAAACATGGAGCTGAGTGCTTTACTGATACTTTACTGTTCTGTACATAAAACTTAACTTTCATTACTGTATTTCATTTTAAGGAAAAGAACTTCAGTATGACAAACAAAAGCAAAAGCAAAGCTAGCATATGGTATGTATTGTAGTAGTCTTATATTTTTTCATTTGAAAAAAACAGATGATCAGCATGCCAAACAAAAGCAAAACTAGCATAGCCTAATCAAGCTCACAGTCACTGTATGGTTCTCCATCCTCAGGGCCACTTTCAGTCTCCACCAGAAAATCTTTGGCAATGGACTGGGAAGGTGTACAGGCACCTTTGTCATTCTTTGCTAAACAGCTCAGAAGCTCCTCCCATGAGTCACTAGCCACTCCATCATACTTGAAACAATTGATCATGTCTGGGTCCACAGAGGTTATCCCACAGACTTCAAAGTACTTGGTAATTATTTCCCTCAATACAGCACCTCAAACTTGCTTAACACACTCCATCATTCTTGACCTGGAGGGTGCTTGAAGATTTCCGGCGAGGGTCAGTTTTCTTTCACCATTGGCCAGCCACTCATCGCAGCATTCCCTGTAGCGAGCTTTAAAGGGTGCATTCCAGGAAATGTATGCTGGTTGCAATAGCTTCATGTATCCACCATGGATAGCAGCCATCAGTGTGTTCTTTTTCTTT
Organism: Neoceratodus forsteri; assembly: GCA_016271365.2. Classification (NCBI taxonomy): domain Eukaryota; kingdom Metazoa; phylum Chordata; order Ceratodontiformes; family Ceratodontidae; genus Neoceratodus; species Neoceratodus forsteri. The sequence goes on along the minus strand of CM028136.1, from coordinate 278,609,158 downwards.
GCCAATTTTTTAATCTCTGGGCAGATATGGCAATGAAAAGTGCCCCAGAGGAGGAGTCACATACTGAAAGCAATCCCACCCCACAAAGTCTGTAACCACATGCTGGTGAGTTCAGTGTTCATCCAGCCATTGCTGGACATAGCAATGACTACCCCACTTACATTGGCCACATCCTTTGGGACCCTCTTGCCCTTCAGTATTATTAGAGGAAGCAGCTTTTACCCATTAGCAATGGTGAACAAACAGACTGTAACTATTTGTTTTCACATCCAGCGGTGAGTAGATGGACAGACTTTGTACTGACAAGAGCAACCATTTTCTCACTGGGCATGTCCTTCCAAACTGCTGTTGCTTCCATATTTCCAGTACAGAACAGTGGCAGGTTAAAGTTGGATCTCTGCTTTGCACAAACAGCTATGAATTCAATAACCTTGGGAATATAGTCTCTAGGCAGATTCTGCCCCACAGTGTTTTTTAGCCTGATAATGAACACCCACCATGACAGAAATCTGTCCACCCAGCCAAAGCTCTCTTGAAACTCAAGGTTAGAAATAAGGGATGCTGCTTTCAGAGAAATGTTTTTTTCTCATAACTTGCAAGTGCTGTTCCCCCTGCTGTGCAGTCCAGTTTGTGAGATTTACTTCCTCAGTCAGGAAAGCAGCACAATGACCATCACCATCCAGATGCCAGTGTTTTCTGTTGTCCTCTGAGCATCCATCTTCTCAGATCTTCTCCTCCAATCTGGTTATCTTTTTCCGCCACTCCCATACTTGCTTCTTGTCCATTTTGAGAGCAAGTGCTATGGGTCTGTTGTCTTCTATCTCAACTCTTTTTACGATCCGGAGTTTAAAATCCAGGTTGTGTGACTTTTGTTTGGGCATTCTGACCATCTCTTTGTCTCAGTGATCAACTGGTTGCAAAAAACAGCTTATCACATTTAAGGCCACCCCCATATTATGTCTAACCTCAATTTAAAACTGCATGTGAAAAAAAGCATTTTTTTCTAATTAAAGTAGTGGCTATAAAACAGTGAGATATGGTAAACTGTATGCTTGAATTCTGCAGAACTGTCATTCTGTAGCTCAAGGTTATCATTCCATAGTTCAGCCAGAAAATTTTCCAGAATGTGTCACAAATTTGCCAAATACATTAGGATTTGTATTTCACCAGTGTTGAAAATTTGGTGTTAAAATCTCCAGAAACAATAAATTCATTAAGAAACATTGCTTTCTGGGACACCTGTTGGCCCAGTGGGTAGTGGATTGTGTTTCATGTACCAGTAACTTGAGTCCTGTGACAAGCTCTTGGAGCCATTTGGGTGACCTGTTGTGGGGGCCAGGGCTGTCCCCATAGCTCTGCTCACAGCCTGGGGATGGACAGTGCAGTGGTGCACTGCACAGGACACACCTTATGGTGAGCAGGGGAGTGTTACTCATAAGGGTCGATGTGTGTGTGTGTCAAGGCCTGATCGGCTATGCACTGTATTAGAGGAAGGTGTGAGGGCATGAATAGCAGGAAAATCAACTAGAAGAATGAAGCTTTGTTTGCTGCAGGTCCCACTCCACCAACAGGCACCTTTCTGCCTCCAGCCACCCGGCACTATCAGCCCCACCATCCCAGAGACCTACCTTGGATCTTTGGTACCCCAACAGATTCTCTCTGTGGCAGGGTCAGGAGGTGTAGATGGAGGGCTCTCCTCCCCCCAGAGTTTCATACAGTTTTTTGGTAAGCTACACTGTCAATGTTGCAGTGCCTTTTGACAGCTGGCAGCCTTATTCTGCCCTGGCACCATGTTTTTCCTACATTTTGTCCCACATGCCTGCCACATATTACACATACCATTGATGCGCATCCATATGGAGGCATGTCAATGTGAAATCGCATGGCAGACAACCCTTGTGAATCTCTCATACTGCACTGCCATGGTTCCATGTCATAAGGGCACATATATTTCAGTGGCTCACAAAACAGCAAGTTGATTTTGCCCAAAAACAAATCATCACATAGCACACAGTTCCAAACACCAACTGAGTGCAAATGCAAGGTAATGTTTAATGTGGGGGGCTACTCTCCCCACATCTCCCCAGTGGGGTAAACACCTGCACCCCCATACCACAATTACCATCTCTGGGGGTGCAGACATCTGGGGAAAAAAGAATACAGAGGAGGGGGGCCAATGGCGGGAATGCCATACAAAAGGAAAAAAAACACAACACCCTTTAAAAGCAATCAAAAGTGTATCTGCTAGCAGTCTCAAACCCTGGACCACCAGCACTGCAGGCAGTGTCCTTACCTGCTAATCTAGGTAGGCAGCTCAGCAGCTACAGGCTTCACTTCCTCACTTATCTTCCCGAGTCCCTCCCTCCCTCATACACTCCCTCATACCCTCCCTGGTCCCTCCCCTCCCTCCTCTGTTGCAATACCCTATTGTCGCCCTTATTCCCCATCACCATTGCTATTTCCAGCCCTCACTAAATCCTCCCCATTGTTGTACCTCTTTTTGCCCAAACTGAGTCACTCGTTTATGAGTCACTCAATTTGGTTCCCCTCTTTTGACGTGATACCTACTGCCACCAGGTCTCCACCTTGTGTCATGGCAGTTGATGAACAGAGTTACATAGCTGCCCCCCTGTAGAGTAGAGGAGAGTAGTTTCAGGGGCATTGACTCCTCCCCCTCCTCTCTGCTGGCCCCTGATTGACTGATTCCATCCCAAACCCAAGGCACTGACATGGTGGGCTGTAGTGCTACCACCATGCCATTTGGCCAGCTTTCAATGGATTACATTCAGTGGGTTATTGGGGTGCTTGTTATGCTTTTTTCACTCCACTTCCCACCCAACCCTCTTATTTTAAAAGAGCAAAACCCCTATGCAAACCCCTCCTACCAGATCAAGCTGATCAGTGTTTTATTCCTTATACTACCTTAATTTCAACTTTATTTGCACAGATGTGACTGTACAGACATGGCCACACTGTGGCTGGACACCATGACCACACTCTAGCAGGACAGAACACTGACCCAGTGCATCAGACAAGTATTGCTTTCCCAGTTAGTTTACTAAAGAGCGACAGGTCCTTTGTGACCCCATTGCTGTTCTAATTTTACAGTTATAACTGGATGTTCCCCAGAGACTCTCCCATCCAAGACTCTCTAGCACACACAGAAGAGATCTCTTACCTATCTATGCAAGAATTGGTAAACTGTAACACTGAAACCCCAAGTATTAAGACACTGTTGACATTTCACTTGTTGTCTTTCACTTGTTGTGTGGTTGGTGTCACAGGGTGTGAAATATCTTGACTATTCTGCACATTTTCTGATGCCTACCCCCTTCCCTGAGCAAATAAAGTTATACATGATCACATTCTTGCATCATACAGGGCACATACAAAGATATGATGGGTTCTCTTGGACATAAGTAGTGATCCAATTACTTTTGTACCTCTAAGCACTATATACCTATGAAGGATGGTCTTGGGCATAGTTGTACCTTGTGCTTTGGGCAGGAGACTAAAGGTTGGGGATAAGTTGTTGGCATTAGGCAGCATTAAAGCAGTTTGTTGCAATATAGATATACTGTCTATACACATGCATAGATACTGTATATACTTATAACACACACACACACACACACACACACGTAAACATTCTTTGCAAAAAACTTTGTTAAAGCACTAGTTAGGGTTCAAGTTAATGCCACAAAAGTGGGGAAATGTGGTACCCTAATTCCCCACTCCCTTCCCTTAAGCAGCAAAAGAAAGAAAGAATTAGGGTTTTGGGTCTCTGGAGTCTTGGCAAATTAGTGGTGATGTCTTCCTTGGGGTTGTCAACCCTAATGCTCACCCCTACCCCCAGTTCATAGCCTCCTGTTGGAAGCACAAAGTACAGCTCCAAGTCAGTGCTTCATAGTGATACACTCTTGTAGAAGAATATCTTGCCACATGTTGCCAACAGAATATGTTGTAGCTTTTTTCACACAGGGCAAGCAGGGCACTGTGTTAAGAAAAGAGATCGCATCTGACCTTGCTTACTCAGGAGAGTTGGTGGGCATTAGGGTTCAGAATTCCAAGAAAGACCTCGTTACTGATTTTCCAAGACTCTGGAGACCCAAAACCCCAATGTTTTTTCCTTTAGTTGCTTGGGAGGTGGTGGTGGGGAACTAGGGTTGGAAACCCTAATGCCACATTTCCCTACTTTTGTGGCATTAACAGGAACCCTAACTGGTACATTAATGCAGTTTTCCTTTGCAAAGAATTTCCTTTCTTTTTGAGAAACTGGAATCATAACCTCATTCATGACAGTCCCAACATGCTGTATGCACATGTGCAGGGCCCTCTGGGCCCTGTGCTGGAAGACTCTGTCAACCTATGAAACTTCAGGGCCCTGCATTTCTGAGCAGCAGTGGATGTCAAGAATCCATTAAGCTGTCTGGTAGACTGCAGAAGCACAGGGTCCTCTGGGTCCTGCACTCCCATGTGGCCACAGATTCAGATGCACAGGGCAAATAATCCATCTTCCAATCAAAGCACATGACCCTCTGGCACCCATGGATGCAGAGATGCAGGGCTCTATGCCAAGAGTTCTCATCACAGTATGGTACTTGGGCTCATGAGAGCAACCCTGTACCTACTCTTTCCAACCTGGGAGGTGGTGTCGCATAACAGCATTGACCCCCTCAGCCTCAGCCCATCAAGCTGGGTCACTGAGTTCTCTCCCAAATTCAGTATGGTATCCCAAACCACCAACCACTGAGATAAAGTCTGGTATTGCACATGTTTCTTAATAATTATTATTTTTTAATAAATTTTGACCACACATTTTTAGAATAGTCATTTTATGACTCCACCTACATGACATGTGGCATTTATAAAATACTGGCCAAAATGTCATTATGCAAAGTTATGAGTGAACATTGAGATATTTCACTTTTCACTCATAACTTGATCATTTTACCATATTTTTACACAAAAGTTTCAACATAGTCTTCTTATGACCCCCACCTCATGAGCTCAGTAGGTGAAAATGTTCAAATCTCACCCAAAATGTGATTTCAAGCAGTGACTGCAAAATAACCTTTCAGGCTGGATTTGACAAAAAGATGTCACCTCCCTTGTTCATAAGGCTAGGTATCAGAATGGTCATGTTGAAAACGGGGTGTACAAATATTAAAAAAAAGACAACATTTTGAGTAAAAGTTCAACCCCCACTGAAATACATTAAACTGGACTTACTTATTTTCTCATATCGCAGTCACCAGTTCCAGCAGCAAGATACGTCTTTGATCAGAGATTGGATCTACTCTGTGGGACATGCTCAGGTGAGTGAGGGTATGTGAGGTGAGGGGTGGTGGGTGCTGAGTGGTTGGTAGGGGTGTGGTGTGTGTGGTGGGGTCAGATTGGTGAAGTACCTTTTTTAAAGGTTAATTTTAAACAAAATAAAGACATTGAGGGATGGTTTTCTTTTTTTGCAGGTTTAAATTAAAGAAATATTGGACCCAATACTGGGGACTGGGCATCCTAGTGTCGGGTAAACTCCATGGTGGCACCAGGGGTGGGCACCTCAGTGTTACCACCTATTCTTTTGGGGGTGGGTGACCTGGAGGAGAGGGGGTTTGCAAGTGATTCAGGGGAGGGCACCCAGGTCCACTTTTCTTTTAACATTATTCTGTGCAGTATCGGGGGAAACAAGAGGGAGGGCTGGCTGAACCAAGGGACAGGAAATGAAAAAAATAGATAGCTAGATAGATAGATAGATAGATAGATAGATAGATAGATAGATAGATAGATAGATAGCAGACATACAGAGATGAGAGAGCAAGAGATTGCTGGCTCACTGCAGGGATGGACGTCGGCAGCACATCTCCATCTGTGGCTGCAGATGTCAAGAAAATCCTGCTGTTCTCATACAAAGAATGTGATTGAATGGTTCCCCCTGCTAAGTTGGGCACTCTGGATTTTGGGGTTCCCAAAAAAAGCTATTTCTAGCCATAATTTAAAAAAAAAACATTGGAATCTAGCTAAATGGCTCCTGTTTAGGTAGGTTCAAGTGTTACACTGTAAACTGTCACACTGTAAATGTGGTGAATGTTGCCTTTTAAAGTGCTTGTTTTTACCTAAATTGCAGACCAATAAGGCTGCTGTATACTGCCATCTTGTAATAGGTCCTCCATGTTGTGATGTGTTTATGAAACACTTTGCAAAAGGAAAATTCCAAGTGAAGTAATGTAACCAGTAGCCTTCACACTTGCAGATAACAAAGCAGTTTCAAAGTGTATTTAATTAGAGTTAGGCCTGAGAAAGTTAAGGGAGTTAAACCCTACTCAAGCTATGAGAACATCTACATGTTGTCCACCATTTAGAGTGACGTGAACTACTGTCTGCTGTTTAATAAGTCTTGACATCATAGTTTGTGAAATGTATCAGGCCATTCAAGTTATGAAGACACCTGTAGCTGTGACCTTGATAGTTTCTCATGCTGAGTTGTAAATAAGTGTTCTATATAAGATAGAGTTAAGTAGCCTTTTGTCAGAAGAGATTTTAGAAGGTAACCAGACATATGTCTTTGTTCTCCCTGAGCTCAGGTAAACAACTTAAATACTGCATGTATGTCTTTTCTGATTGTATTTTCTGATATTTAGACTGCTGTTAATTTAGTGTATGTACATGCTGTATTGATAAATCTTGTTTGTACAGTTGTGACTAACAAAAAGATGTTCCTATAATTTGCTGGACTGAGACAATTCCTATTAAAGACCAAATCCAGACATATAATGTTTCAGGTAACACAAGTGTATTTTCTTTTTTATAATATAATTTCTAGGTATTTTCTAGTTTAAAAAAAAAAAAGATGGTGGCCTTTATAAGCCAAACATTTTTTTTTTCAATTTGTGAGAAATATTTGCAGTTTGTGATACCTAAGTGATGCACTCCGAAAATGCTCTTGTGAACCAAAAATGTTCTGTTTATATGACAGGGTTATCCAAAATCCCTACTGAGCATGCTCAGAACAGCTCAGAAAAAAAAATGTTAAATCCATATAATTTCCTTATCACTCTGGAACCATTTAATATTTTTTCACAAAACCTTTAAAAGGCACTACCTTGGCACAGCCTACTTCTACCCCAAAAGTTTTGTGAAAACATTCTGTCCCATCTAAGCTGTGCATGAGAGCAAAAAAAAAAGTCAAACTTTAGAAAAAAAATAGATCATCCAGATTTCGGAAACAGCAGAAGGCACTGTCACAACACTTTTCATGTCTTGTGACTCTGCTAGCTTGACCATGCATTCAAAATTTTGGGCTATTCCATTGAATGCCACCAAAGTTCTTAAGATGCAAAAATTGGGTTTAACATTGAGCACTCCACTCACTATTAACTTTAGAGGAGTTGATACAAATTCAGTAACTAATGTGCTACCTTCATGGATTTGTATCTGTGATATACACATTGCAACACATACACACTCACTTCTGGCTGCAGATAGAAATCCGCAATACTGAAATGACAGTGCTACTTCTGTATGCAGAAACACAGACCCCTGCAGTCACATATGCAAATCCACAATGCCATATTTGTTTACAGAAGTGCAGTCCCCTATGGGGGCAGCTGCTCTGTAGCCATAGGTACTCATCCACATTGTAAGACATACATGCAGTTTTGTCTGCAGGCACCTGCATTTCCGCAGCTTTAGGTTTACAACACACATACTGACTACTGACTGCAGAAGCACAGGTGGAAAAATATCCATGATACCAAACTTGCACAGTACTTCTGTCTGCAGAAGCGCAGGCCCCTGAGAGGCCTGAACCTCTTCAGCCACAGTTGTATGACATACTTACCAACTTTTAGATGAAGTGCAGGCATGAGTGGGGCCTGCAGTTATGCAGCTGCATATAGAAAACCAATCACTAGTGGATACAGTTATGTAATGAGGTACCACCCCCTATTCCCTTAGACCAACACAAAGTAGCTGTTTTAACATAATCTGAGCTTTCAAGGAAAGTGCTGCCCCTAGACAAAACTGCTACCCCCCCTTAAAAAACTTCTAGATCCATTGTTGAAACTATGATACCCAAATTACAACAGTACTTCTGCAGTCACAGGCACTTATGCATGCTGTACAGCACACACAGATGCAGCTGCATAGGGGCCTGTGCTTCTGAAGTCACAGTTACAAATCCATGAAGGTAGCACATCTGTGCATCTGCATTTGTGTTGTGGAAGCAGATGTATGTTGTTTGTCTTACTTGATGATGGCTGTCTGTGGTTGCTTGTGTGGTCTTGTCCTTTTACCGCTTGGGGCAGCAGGTTTGGATTTAGTGTTGGAAACCCTAACACCACATTTTCCTACTTTTGAGGCATTAACTTGAACCCTAACTAAAGACAGTCATCAAACTCCTGGAGAGGGTCCAGAGGAGGGTGACCAAAATGATCTGGGGCTTGGAGGACAGTACCTATGGGGAGAGGCTCAAAGAGCTAAATATGTACACATTGGAAGAGAGAAGGGACTGGGGGGACATGATAGAGGTCTTCAGGTACATGAAGGGGTAAATAGGGGAGGAGCAGTCAGGGTGCCCTGAAGGAAGGGGGCAACTAGAGGGTATGGGTGAAAGCTGGAGGGGGGAGATTCAGGGGAGAAAGGAGGAGGTGCTACTTCACTGAGATGGTGGTGGAGCCATGGAATGCACTGCCCAGGGGGCTGGTGGAGGCAGAGATGGTGGAGGGATTCAAAAGGGGGTGGGACAGGTACAGGGGAAGGATTCTGGAAGCAAAGTTCTGTGCAGCAAGAATATCCAGAACTGGGAAGGGAGAAGCTAGAGAGGGTGAGGGGGGCAGCAAGGTCAGCTCCCAGAGTGGGGGCTGACCAAATGAGCAACACAAAAGACCCTTAGGCCTATTCTGTTGGCATTTTAGTATGTTAATATGTTAACTGGTGCATTAATGCAGTTTTTTTTTGCAGTGAATTTCCTTTCTTTTTAAAATAATGGAATCATACCCTCATTCACACAGGTCCCTTCAGGATCTGAGGTAATATATGCAAATGCACAGGGTTCTCAGGGCCTGCACCAAGGGAGGAGTCCATATGTATGCTAAAGTGTCCATCAGACTGCTGACTATGAATGCAGAGAATTCGTGGGGATGTCTGGTGGGCTGCAAAATCACAGGATCCTTTGGCCCCTGTGCTTCCATGTAGCTACAGATGCAGATGCACAGGGCCAAGAGTCCTTCTGGTTATAGAAATGCAGGGCCTTCTAGGCCATGTGCTTCCATGCAGCTATGGGTGCCAAAGTGCAGAGTCCTCTGGGCCCTGTGAAAAACAAAAGACTCATCTGCACCGTATGGTTACTTGGGATGTGCAAGTGAAGACTGAGATTCAGAATGAGAGCTGTAGAACAAAGGGGACTGCTGTTTGGGGACAAGAGGACATTCCTTACTGCTAGCACTAACTGTGCTCACTAAGGACTGCTTCCTGGTTCTGGATAATAAATGACTGCTTTCACTTCCCTGTAGTGACAAAGAGGAAAAAAAGTGCAATGTTCCTTTCGATGTCCATTTTGCAGGATGAATCTATAGTCCCACTCCCAGCAATTAACACAAGGACAAAATTTTTTTAACACAAGCCACTACCTCAGCCTTAGTTTTCCCTGCACAATAAATGTCTGAATCACCACAGAATTAAATATTACAGTACCTGTAAGCGATTGAAAGTATCCTGTGGATTCTGTAGTTTCAAACATATAGCGTTAATGATCTGCAGAAATAACAGTAACTATTGTAAATGTCTGTATGTGGGACACTAGTCTGAGGTATCCAGGGCATATAGGGCAGAAATAATTATGTTACTTATATTTTACCTACTTGGGCATGAAAAAAAATAGTTACAACACTGTACAACAACTTTGCATGACTGCAAGGCTGGATCCAAGCAGGGGCAGAAGCCCCTGAATCACATCCCTCAGGATCTCTATGCATATAACTTGGTAGAGCATTAAGGGTGTGTTTATGCTGCCTGGTATACCAGTGATACCAGACAGTGTTGAACTGGGCTCACATTATCATAAAGGGGTTTGTGCTCATGAAGTGGGAAAGGAGCTCATCCACTTCTGAACACTGCATCAGTTGATTCTGGTATGGTCTCCATCTTTAGAGGAGTAAACTGAATCAGATACTGCCCATATGTAATTGTCTTCAAGTGGGAGGTGGGGTTGTGATAGCACAGCACAGTTCCAATGCTGATCCATGTCAAGTGCTCTGGGTGTGAGGAGGAGGGAAGTAGGTCCTGTGTACCCCATACAGATCAGTGTTAAAACTGGTAGGTGCCCAGCATACTCTCTCCATGTCCACCCAACTCAAAACTCAGTTGTGGATGCACATAATTTTTGTGTCTCAGTAGATGTTGAAACCCAACACCACAGTTTCCATACCAACAGAAGATCTGGATGCCCTGTATATGCAGAACATTTTGGAGGTGTAATGATGTCTATAACACCCAAAAATGAACTGTAAAACCTTTAATGTGTTTCAGATATTCAGTTCCTAGTATGAACCAAAAAATTTAAATTTGAGCCAAAATGTTTGCTTAGAAGTGTTTTTTGGTTCATGAACTGAAACATTTCTGTTCAAACCAAAAACATACCTTACAAAGTTTCAGTTCAAATTGAAACATTTTTTGTTCTCAAACTGTAATTTTTGGTTCAAACGAAACATTTTTGGTTTGCAAATCAAAATTTTTGATTTGTGAACTGAAACTTTTTCAGCTTGAACTGAAAAGATGCCTGACAAGCTGAAAAGTGGATAAGGACAATCATAATGTCCCAAAATACTATTTCTGGCATATTTTGAAAAAAAAATCAGAATCTTGCTCAGGGGGTCCCGTTTTGTAAGATTCTTGTTTTTATTTTTTTTTCAATGTGCCCACTTATGTGGCTTTTCATTTTGGTTTGGTAACCAAGATAAAAAAAAAACAAGATGGTGGCTGTCACAAACCAAAAAAAATAATTTCAGTTCTAGAGAAGCATTTTGTGACACATAAGTGATCCAAACTAAAAATGCTCTCACAAACCAAAAATTGTTGGTTCATATCAGTGGGTTATCCAAAATCCTACTGAGCATGCACAGAAAAATTGAAATCCTTATAACTCTGGAACTGTTTAATACTTTTTCATAATACATTTGAAAGGCACTACCTCTGCACAAGCTGCTTCTACCCTGAAAGTTTTGTGAATAAAACCATATCATCTAAGCTGTAGGTGAGGGCAAAAAAGTGCATTGTATATAGGAAAAAGGTCACTTTTTCAAAATAAGGGTTATCCAGATTTCAGAAAACACACAAGGTGCCATCATGAACCTTTTTACATCTTGAGACTCTGCCAACCTGACCACACATGCAAATATGTAAGCTACTTCATCAAACATCGATAAAGTTATTAAGGTACAAACATTGGGTACAAACATTTAGGGAGGCAGTATGGCACAGTGGTTTAAGGCTCTGAGCTGTAAACCTTGTGACCTGAGTTTGAATCCCACAGCCCCTACTTGCATACTGTGTGACCATGAGCAAGTCACTTAACTTCCCTGTGCTCCCAGGTTGCACCTGTAAACAAGCTATCAGCTTAGTGTGTTTCACCTGGTAAAACAAAAAAGGAAAAAAAAAAACACTGAGCACTCCACTCAGCCCTCACTATATTGACACTACTGCACCAGTATAATATTTTAGGGGAATGGTATCACCCCTATAGTCAGGGTCAAGTAGACTGGCTAATATTAAACCCCAGTTTTTGTACCTTAATAGCTTTGGTATTGTTTGATGAAATAGCAGAATCTGGCATACACCATCATGTTCTCGGAGTCTCAAGATGTGGAAAGTTTTGTGACAGCATCTTGCTCAGTTTTTGAGATACGCAGCACCAAAAAATAGAAAAGAAATGTTGGTTTCCCTATACTTAACATTTCATAATTTTTGGTCTCACCTACAACTTAGATAATGTGGAATTGTTTCATGAAATTTTCAGGACTGAAGGGGCCTGTGCCAATGGTGTACCTTTCAAATGTTTGTGAAAAAAATATTATACAGTTCCAGAGTTATAAGGATTTTTTGTATAAGTGACAAAAGCGAACAGTAAAAAAAAATGGATGTGATTGCTTATTTTCATGATTTACTTTTCAGGTGGAAAAAATACCAATCATGACAGCTGCCATCTTGTTTTTGTTTTAACTCAAAAAACATTGAAAATACATAAAAATTATGTCTTTTCCAAAAACAACCGCCTGAACTTAGGTAAACAGGTTCCATTTAGCTACATTCCGGTGTTTATTTTTTTCAAAATTGCCCTGAAAATAATATTTCTGAGCACCCGGAAATCATGGGTGCTCATCTTAGTGAGAGGAGCCATTCACCTGTGTTCTCAGTATGAGAACAGCAGGACTTTCTTGAAATGTGAAGTAGCAGCTGGAGTTGTGCAGCCGGCTTCAGTTGAAGCAGTGACACAATGATGCCCTGCTCTCTCTGTCTCCATCTGTCTGTCTGTCTGTCTATCTATCTATCTATCTATCTATCTATCTATCTATCTATCTATCTATCAATCTATCCAGTGGACCAGGCTGCTCACCCCTGGTACCACTTCCTTCTCACCCCTTCCCACTAGGTTGCCAGTTCCCCATTTTCCCATGTGTAGTTTATTAATATTATTTTTATAAGTGGACTGTAGTACCCACCCCAGGTAACACTTCACTTTACCCCCTCCCCTCCAGATCACCCGCCCCACTCCCTTTATTTGCTTGGTGGCACTGGGGTGTCTAACCCCAGTGCTTCCCAACAGTGACTGACACTGAGGTGCCCAATCCCCAGTGTCAGGATGTCCCCAATGAAAAGAAACCATCCCTATTTTTAAGTTGTAAAATGAAAAAGGTCCTCGCTAATCTGCATCCCCCCCACACTCCCCATCCATGCCACCCTGGCCTCCCACTGAGCACCCACCACCCCACACACCTCCACACCCCCACACACCCTCACTCACCTGAACATGTCCCACAACATGTTTCTGCCTAGCACTGCAGGAGGAGCATTTCACCCCTGTTCTCAGTATGGAAACAGCATGTCTTTCTTGAATTATGAAGCCACAGCTGGAGTTGTACTGCCAAGTTCTGTTGAAGCAGGGACTCAATGATGCCTTGCTCTCTTTGTCTCTGTCCTCCATCTATCTCTCTCTCTGTCTGCCTATCTACTTATCTATCTATCTTGTAGAATAACTAGAGGACTGGGGTACCCACCCTCCATACTGCTTCCTTCTCCCTGTCTCCTCCAGGTCACCCCCACATTTGTATGTGTAATTTATTAATATTTTTATCATAAGCAAATCGTGGTTCTGACCCAGGCATCGCTTCACTTCACCTCTTCCCTTCAAGATTGCCTGCACCCATTTTTTATGTGCCTGGTGGCACCTGGGTGCCTACCCGTGGTGCCACTAAACACTAGCCTGATACTGGGGTGCCTGATTACCAGTGTCAGAATGTCCACCTGCAATAAAGAAAATCATCCATAATTGTTTTTTACCTCAGAAAAAGAAAATGGTTCCTCAACAATCTGACCCCCTTCCCACTCCACCAGCTCCACCCCAATCTCCCATTAAGCACCCACTACCCCACACCACCACACCCTTCACACACCCTCACTCACCTGAACATGTCCCATGGTGTAGATCCACTCTCCAATCAAAAACACATCTTGCTGCTGAAACCAACAACTGCAATATGAGAAAATAAGGCAAGTCTGGTCTAATGTATTTCAATGGTGTTTGAACTTTTCTTCAAAAATTTGTCACTTTTGAATATTTGTACACCAGATTTTCAACACGGACTTTCTGAAATCCCACGTCATTAACAAAAGCAGTGGAATTATGCAAAGCTGGCCCAAAAGGTGATTTCATGGTCACTTTACAAAATCACCTTTTGGGCAAGATTTGAAACATTTTCACTGCCCTTGTTCATGAGGTGGGGTCATAAGATGGCTATGTTAAAAATCTGGGGTCAGAATATTCAACTACAACAAACATTACAACTACATTGACATTTTTCTACACATGCTCATAACTTTGGTCATTTTCAATATTTTGACACCAAATGTTCATCATAGCAATTTTTTCACACCACTTCATGAACATGACAGCTGTCATTTTTCAAATCCTGACCAAAATGTGTTTTTGCACCTGTGGCATGAAATATTTTGATGGAGATTCCAAATTTTCACCTACTAAGCTCATGAGATGGGGTCATAAGAAGGGTATACTGATATGTTTGTGTACAAATATGGTAACATGACCAAGTTATGAGTGAACATTGCAGTATTTCAGTGTTCACTTATAGCTTTCATAAGTTTCAATATTTTGACTCCAAATTTTAAACATAGCCTTTTTTTTACACCACCTCATAAACATAAGGGGTGTCACTTTTTGAATCCTGTACAAGATGTGTTTTTGTACTTCTGATGTGAAATGACATTTCTGCCAATATACTATAAGTGTTACATGTCATGTTTATAAGGGGAATCATGAAACAACTATCTTAAAAATCTGAGGTGAAAATAAATAAAAAAAAATTATAATTATTAAGAAAGTTTGTGTGTAGTACCAGTCTTGACCGTAGCAAGTATGCTTTGGTATCTTGTCCCAGTGAGCTGAGCTCAGGGGCAAGCTCAGTGACCCAGTTGGATGGGGTGAGAGTGGTGGGATGGTGCTGTTATGTGACACCCTCCCAGCCAGGGAATAAAAGCTGCAAGGTTGCCCACATGGGCCCAGGTATCATATAATAAACACAACTCTTCTCTAGGCATAAGACCCTGCAGGTCTGCACCCATAGGTGTTATAGAACCCTGTGCATTGGCTGACAGATGGACTCTTTGCCCTGTATGTCTGCAACTGCAGACACTTGGAAGTGCAGGGAACAGAAAACCCTGCACTTCTGCAGCCCACCAGCCCTGCACTTCTGTTGCCTACTAGGCAGCCCCATGAATTATTGGAATCTGTCTCTGCATTGAACAGCAAGTTCCCTACAAGGGCCCTACACTTCTGTAGTCAGACAGAGTCTTCCTTTTCTTCCCTTGGGCCCAGCACATCTGCATGTGTCCATGCTGGTCCAGAAAGGACCTGCTTGAATGAGGATATGATTCCACTATCTCAAAAAGTAAGGGAATTGTTTGTAAAAAACTGCATTGATGTGCCAGTTAGGATTCATGGTAATGTCTCAAAAGTATGGATATGTGGTGTTAGGGTTTCCAACCCTAACTCCCCACTCCCACCCCCAAGCAGCAAAAGGAAAAAAAAATGTTTGAGTTTTGGGTCTCAGTAGTCTTGGCAAATCTGTGGTGGGGTTTTCCTTGAGAATGTCAAACCTAATGACTACCATGCCATGTGAAGAAAGTTACAACACATTGTATTGGCAACATGTTGTGAAACATACTTTACTTCTCTGCCTTTGAAGAGTGTATCAGTGTGAGGCACTGACTTGCAGCTGTACCTTGTGCTTGAGACAGGAGGCTATGGCTTGGAGGATGGGTGAGCATGAAAGTTGAGCAACACTAGAGCAATGCTCACTCAGGCTTGTGTGTACACTTCTGAAGCCACCGACTCACTTGCTCTCCTTGCTTTACAGTCAACAGTTTCTTTTAGAAAAAAGTTCTCTAACTTTCATTTAAAACCAAACTTAATGTGGTTTGTCAGTAAAATGTTCCTCATTTTAGAACTTTCCCACCATGTTGTTTAGCCCAGTGAGCACCACTCAATCAGGCTATTGTAAAACAAGAAAGTGAAAGTGATTTTACTTTGAAATCTGAAATTGGCATGATCAACTAGATTTTTCTTATTACTTTTTACCTATAACAATCATGGCACGATCAACTATATAGTTGTTTGCAGTGTAGGGAAGTTATGTATTTTTAGTTAGGGTCGTGTCAGCCTATGTGTGCCAGGTATGTGTATGGCAGCCTGTGTGCCATGTGTGGAGTGCTCTCACTGCTAATGAAAAGGTTCTAAGGGATAGCAAAGTACTGCATGCATGTGGTCATAGCGGGAGACATGAGGTCATTGTGAGATAATGCACAGTCATGTGGTGTGTTTTATCCAATCATGGGGAAAGGAGAGTTGGAAGAGGATGAAAGCAAGAGGCATCTATGGCTATGTGTACTAACACCAGGCGCCTGTGGAGCAAAACTGGTGACCTGCATGCAGTGGTGGCAGAAGCATGACTGGCATTGTAGCAATCACAGAGAAATGGACTACACAGTGCCATAACTGGGATCTGACCATTCCAGTATTTACATTGTTTAGGGGGATAGGGAGTGGAGAAAGGGGAGGGGTAACAATGTATGTAAGGGAGGGTATACAAGCAATAGAGGTAAGGGATAGTAGGCAGGGGGTGTGCATGTAGACAGTGTGGGTACACAGAGCTACAAATGGGGGGGCCATAAGAATAGGAGTGGTGGATAGACCACTATCACAGACAGAGACAAAAGACAAGGAACTAAAGGATTAAATAAGATGGGCATCAAAGCAAATTAATGTGCTGGTATTGGATGACTTCAGCATGATAGACTAGAGGATCATGGTAGCAGGAAGTGGCAGAGGAATCAGCTGCTGGTACAGGTGTTCCAGAAGGCACTCCTGACCCAAAGGGATGTGGAGCCTACAAGAGACAGTATACTTTGACAAAGCACACTGGGTAAAATGTCAATCCGTTTTGTTATTCCTTCGGGAAGGTGCCTTTTCATTTGTTCCTGCAATAAACTGCTGTATTCTGAAAAATATTGATAAGTGGACAGCAGTTTTTGGTGAGCTGTGTGTGTTCCATGGCTTTCTCTTTTAGTGGTGTACCTGTTGACCAGTGTTGGGTAAGTTACTTTTTCTATTACTTTCTATTACTTTTGAAAACTTTTTCCAGAAAGCTCTGTGCAGTCACTAGCAAGGATGGAGAAGTACTGGAAGATGTAATACACCTTACAGTTACATTTACTTATGTATTTTATACAAAAGAAATATGTAACTGTAACTGATTACATTTATTTGAAAGTAACTAGTAACTAACCTATTACTTTCCAAAAATGGAATCTGTTATAGTTATTTATTATTTTTATATTGCTTTTGTATTAAGAAAGAAATAAGTAACTATAATTGTAAGGTGTATTACTTTTTCTAGTACTTCTCCATCCTTGCTAGTAACTGTACAGAGCTTTCTGGAACAAGTTTTCAAATGTAATAGAAAGTAACAGAAAAAGTAACTTACCCAACACTGCTGTTGCCACAGTGAACTGCAGCCATGCAGAGCAGCTGTGAACTTACACACATATTCAAGGAATTACTTGTCTCACATATGTGGCACAAACGAATATTGTGAAAAAGTAAAGTCAAGTTAAATCAAAGTACCAATGGTGCTAAAGGTGCCAAAAAAGGTTTGTAAAGTGTGAAATAATTATGTATTAAAATACAATACAGTGTGTTCTTGCCTGGATTCAAACTACTGAGTCTTTGACTACTAAGCAGGCACACATTGAGTATGCCACTGAGCAGCAGGTCAGTAAGCTGCACTCCTGTGGTGTAATGGTTATGTCACAACCTGCCAAACGAGACTGTGGATTTATTCCAAACAAGCGATTTACATTCATAAATTGGTGTTCTTATCTAAATGTATTTCTCATATAATTTACTGTTCCACTGCACCAACATGAATCCCCAATTAAGTAAGTTTCCATTATACAAAAAAAAAAAAATTAAGCAAATGTATAAGTCCTTGCCAGGATTTGAACCACTGATCCTTTGCCTGCAAAGCAAAAACATACAATCAAAAAGTAAAGCCAAGTTAATCAAGTACCAGTGAGACTAAAGGGTACCAAATAAGGCATGTAAAATGTGAAATAATTATGTATTAAAATATAATATACAGTGCTCTTGCCTGAATTCAAACCACTGATTCTTTGCCTACTAAGCAAAAACACATTCAATGTATCACTAAGCTGCAGGTAAGTGAATTACATTTCCTAGGGTATAGAGGTTATGTCACAGCCTACAACACAGTTGACTGGGGATCTAATCCCAGCAGGTGATTTACCTTTACAAACCTTTGCTTTTAGTTGAATGCACTTGTATAATTTACTATTCCAACTCCACATTACCAAAAAAAGGTGCACTCAGAACCGATAGTTGAATTGAGCACCAGCCACCGGGTTTAGAAGTTTTCAAAAATGAGCAATGATGACAGTCAGAAAGGTAGTGACAAAATACATCATAGACCACAATGAATATGGAGCAAAGCAAAGTACACAAGAGACAGTGTCATTCAAATGCTGGATATGGGGTGAGGGGAGGCTAGGGGTGACTATTCTAACAAGTTAAAATGACATATATCTAAAGTCTGTGAACTTCTCAAAATTAGGTGAAAAAAGCAAAACCGAGAAAGGTAAACGTAGATTGTAATTTTCAAATGAATAACTGTCACTGTAAATAGCAGAGAAAACGTTCAACTAGCTTAAACATACTCAAAGAATAGAGATGTTAAAAAATGACACCAATAGTGAGAAAGAACATTCTTTCACTCCACTTTTTTATGTACAGTATTTCTGATGCCATGGCAAACATTTCCCAAAAAAATTATTCAGATGAGGAAGTACTGTCAGAAGCATAAAACTAGAAAAAAGTATTTTTTTCAGTTCTGTGACTAGAATTGCTAGAGCTTCTCTAAATGGAAACTTTTGAAGCCATCTCTATTGACAACAATAGCATGAACACGTGGAGCTCACCAGCAAGGTATTCTGGGTAAACAGAGGTGCATCAAGGGATACATGTTCACTAATGAAATGACCATGATGCACTGTACCACAATATGACACTCCTAGCAAGGGTCTGTGCACATCAGGAGGCAGGTCAAATTAATAAAAACGCATTAAAAAAATGAAGATCCCAAATTGTCAATAATTGTAATTAAATAATGTTAACATCAGTAATAACTGGTTAAAAGAAAATCAATGTTGATTGCACTGCTGTTTTAAATCCACTGAAGGGAGACAAGTCCATGGGCCTAGAGGAGGTGCATCCCTAAATACTAAAGGAGAATTCAAATCAAATCAAATCAAATTTTATTTCTAAAAAGTGCCTTTCTTCAACCGAAGCACTTGTACATATAAAATATTTAAAACTCACATAACAATACAAATAATCAGACAAATAACATTAACCACTTAAAATTAATTTAAATCCATTTCTTTGTTTATACTTTATTTTTATTGTTCAGAGAGAAAAATAGGATTTTTTTCCATTAAATAAACACAACACTTCATCTCGAAAAAGAAACCTCATCAAGAAAAAAAAATCCCTTAAAGTATACGTTTTCCCTTTTTTCAGGAGGAGTAAAAAGTATAATCATATCCCATTATCTCTTGCTCCAAGCATTAACATTCCTTCATTTAAGTCCAATTTAAGAAAAACAAATCAGACTAAGGTTACTTCACATAATTAATTATACTGGACATAAATATTACATCGAGGCAAGAATATCCCATTGTCCTCAAGTTGCCATTGGGATATATTGTATGTCCTCTGCAGACTCATCCTCTTCTTCTTCTTTATCTTAATCCAGGTCCAACGATAACGTGACTTTTTTTTTGAAAAACTGACAAGCAGCATCTGCATCCATATAGCGCAGTGGTTTAAGGCTCTGAGTTGCAAATCTGGAGACCTGGGTTTGAATCCCACATCCCCCACTTACATACTGCATGACCTTGAGTAAGTCACTTAACTTCCCTGTGCTTCCAGGTTGCACCTATAAACAAGCTTTCAGTTTAGTGTGTCTTTCCTGGTTAAACAATTGGGGGGAAACAAGAAAGATAACTTTTAGCTTGGCAGGGGACTGCAAAATCGCTGTTTACCCCTACCTCCACAAACTGAGATCTGATTGCTAGGAACCTCTTCCTTCTTCTCTGGGTAGCCAAACAAAAGTCCGGATATAGATGTAACTTGGTACCTTCATATAAAAGTCCCTTCTTGATTCTGGCCAAATATAGCATTTAATTTCTTAATGAAACAGAAGGGAACATACATATCATGTACCTTACTCTGCCTTGGGCTGCTGCTGAATCTCTTTTAAATGGAGGATGAAACACTGAGTCCAGCACGACCAGCTGTTTGGGTGAAAACAAAACCGTTAATATTTTCTCAATCTTTAATTTCAACTCAGCAATCGGAATATCTGAGGACATACCAGTCAGTCTGAGATTCCTCATTAACAGAGTATTTTCAATCTTTTCAAGCTTGGCCATTGTACTCAATTGCTCATATAAAGCTGCGTCAACTGCACTCTACACCGTTAGCACCCGGTTTGAAAGTTTTTCATTTATTTCTTCTGTTGCTTTAACCTCCTCCTCAAGTCCAGACATCTTCTCCTAAATTACTTGACAACAAGAAGAAATCTCTTCTAAAGTGGCATGCACCTTCTGAAGAGACTGTTTAGTATCTGCTTGAAATTCAAAGAGGAACATCTGGATTGTAGCCAAAGTCAGCTTCGTTGCAACCTTAGTCTTAGCGCCCTGTTCTGGGCGTGTTGGTGCCGGGGAAGCCATTACCCCATCTGCCTGCAGAGAATCCCTTGTCCCCCGCTATGGAGTTGGTTTCCCTATTTTTGGGGAAAATAACTTCTCAAAAGCCTCAGCCCTTACTTCTGCCAATTCTTTAAACTTCGATGTTTTTTGTGGCCATTTAGCCACAAGAAGAGCTTTTCAATTCGATTTCAGCAGCTGCGTGGCTTTCCGTGTTGCAGAGCAAAGAGAATGAGCATACCACCATGTTGTGCTCATCAGCACCCCCATAAATCCATTTAAAACTATAATATCAATCAGTCTGAAAGGAATCTGGGTACACTAGGCTAAATAAATGTGTTTTTAGTGCAGTTTTAAAATGTTGGACAGTCTCGTATCCAACAGGGTAGAGAATTCCACAGGGTCGGGCCACAAAAGCAAATGATTGCACCCCAGAAAGAATCCTAATTGCACCACTGGATGAAAGGGGAAATTGTTTAACCAGAAAAGGTATACTAAGTCGAAGCTTGTTTCCAGGTGTGACCTGGGAGCACAAGGAAGTTAAGTGACTTGCTCAGGGTCACACAGTATGCAAGTGGGGGCTCTGGGATTCAAATCCAGGTCTCCAGGTTTGCAGCCCAGAGCCTTAAACCCCTGTACTATACTGCATCCCCAAATGAGGATGACCCCATTAACAACAGCTTACTGGAAACTGATGATACCTAAGGACTGGAGTATGATAAATGTAGTCCCTCCCCCATCATAAGAGCAGAAGGGCGGATGATCATGGGAATTAGACCTGTCGTTTAATATCCATACTGGAGAAGATGCTAGAAACCCTAATAAAGGAGAGGCTGATGAATTTCCTGGAGCTAAACAGGCTTCACAATGTCAGGCAGCATGGGTTCATGTCAAATGAACCTAATTCATCTTTTTAATTGGCTGATGAAACTGGTGAGCAAGGGATAGGTGGTGGGCATTCTGTACCTTAATTTCAATAAAGCCTTCAATAGCGTCCCTCATAGAAACATAAAAACACACAGCAGATAAGGACTGCTTGGCCTACCCAGTCTGCCCATTTTCTCTCTGCCTATACTGTCACCACAGATTCTACTTGGTCTCCAGCTTCCTCCCCTTCCTGCTTTCGACTAACATTTTCTTGTGCATATCCTATGCATGCTTGAGGCCCACTACTGTTTTTGGCTCCACTGAATCCTCTGGAAGATTGTTCCAAGCATTTACCACTCTTTCAGTGAGGGAGGCAGTATAGTGCTGTGATTTAAGGTTCTGAGCTGCAAACCTGGAGACCTGGGTTTGAATCCCACAGTCCCCATTTCCATACTGTGTGACGCTGAGCAAGTCACTTAAAGAGCTACTGTACTGCCTAAAACTAATATTATTTTTTAAAAGCAGTCATCCATTATCTTTGTTATCTGAGACTCTTTTTCTTTTCCCTTTGTTTAATTAGAAGGTTGTTTACCTGGTGTTAGTAGGTGTGATATGTGGAACAACACTCTGCCTGGCAGCTGACGTATCTAGCTTTGCTCCCCCCACTACATATTCAGCATTGCGATCTCACTGACTGTGCCATCACTGCTGCTTAGGAACAGCCACTCAGTAGCTGCCAGGTCAGTCACCTGTGGTGTCACTGTCAGTGAGATCACAATGCTGATGATGTAGATATGTCAGCTGCCAGGCTGAGAGCTGTTCCACACATCCAGCACACTACTATTGCATAAAAAACTTTCTAATGAGCAAAAGTAAAAAGGAAAATACTTCAGAAATAAAAAGCTACAACTAACTACTTCTTAAAATTTGTATAATTTTCCTGTCTGTCTGTTTTGGTTACACCAGCTCTTTAACTTTCTTGTGCTCCCAGGTCACACCTATAAACAAACTTCAGCTTAGTGTTTCTCTCTGGTTAAAAAAAAAGTACTTCCTCACATCTTTTTTTCATTTATCCTCATCTAGCTTCAGTGCATGTCTCCTTGTTCTCGTGTACATTTTTTCTCTGAAAAATGCTATCCCCATACCTTATTTACACTGTGAGGTATTTATATGCCTCTTTCATGTTCCCCCTTCCCGTCTCTCTTTCAAGGTGTACATATTGAGGTCCTTCAGTCTCTCCTCGTAGGACTTCTGATGCAAACCCTGCACCATTTTAGTTGCCCTCCTCTGGACTACCTCCACTCTATGTCCTTCCTAAGATGTGGTCTACAGAACTGTACGCAATACTCCAGGTGTGGTCTCCCAGCAATCTATACAGAGGGAACATCACCTCCCTCCTTCTACTGGTGATACACCTCCCTATGCACCCCAACGTGCCACTGGCCTTACCCACTGCTTTGCTGCACAGCTTAGACACTGTGAAGTCATCCAATATGATTATCCCCAGGTCCCTTTCCCGCTTGGTGACTGTCAGGTTCCATGTTATAACAGCGATTGCAAAGCAGTGATCGCAATTATGGTGAGTGTATATTATCAAAAGCAAATTGGCAATATATACTTTAAGGTGACCCGACATCTGGATATAAAAAAGTGTTTTTGCGCCCCTCGCACCTCCCCTAAATTAGGATTCTCAACTCCAGGGGGGTGCATGTCTGGGAGGGGGCAAAATCTGGATGTTGGGAAAAAATTAAGTGCCGCAGCTTGCAGCTGGGGCAAAATGTAACCCGCTCCTAGTCTCAAACCCAATACCTGCTCTGCAAGAGCTAGCCTCCCACACCACCACACCACTTGGCTAGCTCAGCAGTAGCAGGTACTCCAGCACCTGACAACCCCTTCCCTGTCCCTCCCCTTCCCCTCGCTATTCCCCCCTTACTTTCACCCTTCCCCATAGTCGCTGTCCCATACCCTTGCTATTCTGCAGGGTAGCCCAGAATAATAGTGCCCAAAATGAGTCACTATTTTTGTAGTCACTCATTTTGGGTCACTATTATTACGTGATACCGACCATCAATACCTTTTCTCCCATTTTGTATTGTGTCTCTGGGTTTCTGTGTCCCAAGTGCATGATTCTACATTGTTTCACATTAAACCCCATCTGCCATGCCTCTGACCACTCCTCAAGTTTTCTCAGGTCTCTACACATTCTTTCCACCCCATCTGGAGAGTCCACCCTATTGCAGATTTTGGTGTCATCCACCAAAAGACAGACTTTGCCTTTCAGCTCATCTGCAATTTCACTTATAAACACACTAAAGAGGACTGATTCCCGTTACTGAGCCCTATGGCATCCCACTGGTCACTCTCCTTTCTCTGGAGTGAACTGCATTTACTGTCACCCTCTGTCATCTATTTGTTAACCACTTCAGTAGCCAGTTTATAGAACAGAAGTCATGGAAAGCTGATTAAGAGGCTAGAATACTGGAAGATAGGTAGTAAAAACACAAGGCAGGCACAAAATTAACTAAGTGACAGAAACTAGCAGATAGTCCTAAATGGGGACTACTCAAAATTCAGGGAGATCACCAGTGGAGTCCTGCATAGGACCAGTCCTTTTTTAACATTTTTATTTGGGATGTTAGAGTGGGGATCCAAGAGAAGATCTGCCTTTTTGCAGATAATACATAGATTTGCAGAAGAGAGAAAATGGAAGGGGGTAAGAAGTACAAAAGAGGATCTAGAAAACCTGAAGTAGTGGTTAAATAGTTTGGAAGTTGAAATGCAATGCCAGGAAGTACAAGGTAATGTACATTTATTTATTGTTTATTTACTTATTTATTTCAAAAGTTTCACCAGGAAAGACATACTGAGCTGATAATAGCTCATTTCCAGATGCAACCTCGGCGAGGGGAAGAAGAGTATAAAAACAAAATGTAACATATAGCTTATATGATAAATCATCAGCAAAATATAACATACAATTTATACAATAAATCATCAAACAGAGCAATACAGTTTACCACACAATACTCAAGAATCATCAAACAGGCAAAATTATACAAGGACAGGATTGGGGAACTGCCCTTTGGGTTCTTTATAATACATTACAAGGTCCAGGCAAGAGGTGGTAGGTTGCTGTTGGAGATAAAAGGAAACAAAGGCAGGGGAAAACAAGCACAGATTGGGGTGGGGGAAGTGCAGAATAGGAGGAGAAAGGGGAAAGAGGGAAGGAAGAGAGGGAGGGAGGAGGGTAAATGAGGGGACATGCAGGGAAGGAGGAAAAGAGGGGAAGAGGGTAATTGAGGGGGGTGGGGCAGGGCCAAGTCTCAAGGGCAAGTGCAGGAGGGAGCAGTGAAGACATGGAGAAGAAAGGAGAGAACGTGTTGGGAGGAAGAGGAGCAAATGGTTAGAAGGAGAGAGTTCCAGAGTTTAAGAAAGTAGTAGAAGAAGGCAGCTTGGGCAGCAAGGGATTTCCTGAGGGGGAGCATGAAGGAACAATAGCTACAGTTATGAAGGGTGTGTGAGGAGGGTGGTAGGAGGGAGAAGAGAGAGAGCTGAGGTAAGAAGGGAGGAGGCCACCCAGAATTTTGAGATAAAGGTGGTAGTGTGGGACAGGCAACAAGCTTCCAGGGAAGGGAGAGAGAGAGAGAGAGAAGTATAAGGAACAGTGGTGAGTGCGATTCAGATAGTCCAAGGCAAAGTGGCAGAAGGAGTGAAAGGCGAGGTCCAATCTGGCAACGGTGGACTTTGGTGTAACACTGTAGATAATGTCACCATAATTGAAAATCGGGAGAATAATTTTTGTTATGCTATCATTTTTTTTTATTTCAATCTAGGATTACAATACCTTTGAGCCAAGGCTCTTTTACAAAGGTTCCACTTCAGCGTGTGCAACAGTCATCATTTTTAGTTACAAACATATAGTCGCTGACTTACAGACATGTAATAACCAGTACAAAGACTTGAGCTATGAGCAAGACAAGGGAAGGAGGGGTTGGTGGGGGAGAAGTGAGGGTAGGAGATCGGGGGTAGGAGGTGCAGGGGTAAGTGGGAGTAAGGGAGGTGATTGGGGGCGGGGGCAGGAGTGGAGATATGGGGGGAGGTGGGCGAGGGCAGGATACAGTGCAGCCAGGGGGCCTTGTCGAGGGAATATGACAGGTAAGGTGCTACGGCTGCAAAGACTGATTGTAAGTGCTGGGTGCTGGGGCATGTGCAGCTGGAATGGTGGAAATGTTAAGATGGGCAATTGCAGGATACAAGCAGTGAGAGGTGCAACTTGGACTTGAAGAGATTGAGTGTTGGAGCAGTTGCTATGTCACTGCCAAGAGAGTTGAGCCAGTTGGATGCCCAATAGGTGAATGATCTTTGTCCTTGGGTCATGTGACATCGTGGGATATGTTGTAGATGGGAATTGGACCTCCTTGGCAAGCTCAAACAGGGATGCAGCTTTTGTTCCCATATAGAGTGCCAAGTTTAGGGTGGAGTTTTTTATGGATGGCATTCACATGCTGCAAAAATTCAAGGTGACGGTCTAGCCAGACCCCAAGGTACTTAAATTAGGGCACATCCTCAATTGTGACCCCATATAGGGTGTGAAAAGAGGGGGGGAGGTAGGGGAGCCTGGAGAGCCTCTGCTTAGTGCAAAAGGTCATGGAGACCATTTTATTGGCATTTAAAGATAGCTGAGTTGTCTAGAACCAGCACTGAATGTAGCTGAAATCATATTGAAGCCTGGCCACCAGCTCAAAAGGGGAGGAATTGGAGGCAAATAGGACTGTGCTATCTGCGTACATATGGATGGACACAGATGAGTAGACAGAAGGGAGATCATTTAAGAATAATGAGAAAAGTAGTGGGCAAAGGACAGAACCTTAGGAGACACCAGTGCTGATGGGAAGAGGGGTTATAAGGACTCACCAATTCTACCTGATAGAGACCTACCCACTTGGTAGGAGAGCAACCAGTTAGTTGCTGAGCCTGAGACTCCTGCTGACTTGAGCTTGTCAAGGAGGAGATGGTGGGAAACAGTGTCAATGGCTTTGGCCAAGTCAGCAAAGATGATGAAGGTGAGGAGGCCTTGGTCCATGCATGTGTGGATGGAGTCCGTAAGCCAGAGGAGTGGTGTTTTGGGAAGTGAGACTGGAAGGGGGTGATAAAAAGTGGAGGGATAAAAGAAGGGGGAGGGTTGAGATAGCACTATGTGTTCCTGGAGTTTAGCTAAGGTAGGGAGCAGGGAGATAGGGAAGATGCTGCCAGAGGTGGAGGAGTCACCTCCTTTAGGAAGGGGAATAACAATGGCTTGCTTCCAGGAGTTAGGAACAGAAGCAAGAGCAAAGGAGAGTTTGAGAAGGGAAGCAATTGGGAAGGCAATGGCAGGGGCAAAGAGATGTAGGAATTTGGGGTCAAGCCCATCAGGGCTCCTACCTTTCAGAGGGTTGAGAGCCAAGAGGGCTTTGAGGGAAATAGCAGGAGTGACAGGAGAGGATGTGAAGGAGTGCAATGGGGGGACAGAAAGGAGGGTTGGGAGAAGGGGTAGAGGTGAAGGAGAAGGGGAGAGGCACAGGAAGTGAAGAAGGAGTTGAACTTGGAGGCAATGGAAGGAGGGTCAGAAATTAGGGTGTATCCCACCTTGAGGACTGGGGAGGAGGACTGGGTTGGTGAGGAGAAGAGGGTGTGGATAACTTTCCAGAACTTGGAGGGGTGGCTAAGGTTGTTCTGGAAGGAGGAGAAAAAGTACTCTGCCTTGGCAAGCCTGGTGGCTTTGATGCAAGTATTCTGAAGGGCTCTGTACCTGGTAAGGTTGGCCGGGGAGCCAGAGGATTTGTGAGTGTTCCAGGCCAGATCACGTGCATGGAGGTTGGCCAGTAATTCAGATGAGATCAGGGTAGATGAGAATCATAGCCCCTGTTTTTTTCCTGAGGGGGGGCATGAAGATTACAGATTGATAAGAATAGATAGTGCAAGTAGTCAAGGGCTAAGCTGATGTTGCTTGCAGGAGAAATGGAGGTCCAGTCATTGGTTAGCAAGTTAGCATGTAGCAAGGACAAGTCCAGTGACTGGAAGGAGTGGATATGGATGATTTTAGGGGGGGACGTTGGGGAGATGGATTTTGTGCACGCAGTAGACCATATGGTGATCACTAAGAGCATCAGAGAGGGTGCCAGCATCTGTCATATGGCCGGGGTGAAACATAAGTACCCAGTCCAGAAGTGAGTGACTTAGGGATCTAAGATTGTGATAGACTGGGACAGAGATAAGTTGCATCAGTTGAAGAGATTTAGTATTTTGGCAGAGTTTCAAATGTGAGGGGAAGAGACAATTAATACTGAAGTCCCAAGAATGAGAAATTCACCAGAGGAGACATGAGTAGAGATAGTGATTAGGAGTTCCATGATAGATGAAAGGGACAGCCCAGGGCAGCAACAGACACCAGCCATGAAGATAAGGACTGAGAAAAGGATGGAGAGTTTGAGGAGGAGCAGTTCATATGCAGAGGGCGAGGTGATAGAGAGCACTGGAGCAAACTGGGTGGTAGAAAAGAGGTAGATGGCAACTCCATAGGGGCAAAAAATCCAAGGACTAAATACAAAATGGCAATTGTTTGCTGTAGAAAGTACAATAGAGGAAAGGGACCAGGTGGTGAAATTTTGGACAACTTGAGGATGACATACACAGTGCAACAGGGCAGTGGGGAACTGGAATAGGATCTGGGATGTAGAGGAAGGGTGATTACCAGACAGAGGAGCAAAGTGAATCTACCACTATACAGGTCCCTGGTTTGACTTCTCTTGGCATTCCGTGTGCAATTCAGAAACCTGTACTTGAAGAAAGATAAAGACAGGGTGTAAGTGGTGCAGGTGAGGGTGAGCAGAATAATCCAGGGCCAGCAAGATAAGACATATAAGGAAAGGTTATCAAATGTCAACATGTACACACTGGAGGCAAGAAGAGAGGAGGGAAATTATAGAGCTGCACCAATACGTCCACAGGAATAGCAGCAGAGACAGTGGAGAGTTGTTTACTGTACGTGGTAACACTAGCACCAAGAACTCAATGAAAAAATGAGGGACATTTAAGAGAGAAAGTAGAACAGGATAGGCACATGGGACTGGTGAAGTTAGCTGCAAAATGGGAGGGAGGAATAGGAAAGCAATGGGCCACTATGGCCCTCACAAAATTAGCGTTAGATAGATATGATTGGGCAGACTCCATGGGCCATAGGGCACTTTTCTGCCAACATCTATGTTTCTTTTCTGAAGAGAATCAGTCTCAAAAGGCTGGACCTGGACATTGTTTCCATTATCGAGTCGTGGTGCAATGAAAACCATGACTGGGATATAGCCATCCCAGACTATACTCTGTTTGGGAAAGATAGAGTGGAAAAGAAATGGGGAGGTGTGGCTCTTTATGTGAGGGATACCATAAAGGCAACAGAGATTCAGGGAATACAGAGAGAGGCGGACATACTGTGGGTCACCCTAGAAATGGGGAATGGAGCTGCAATTCACACTGGCATGATCTACAGACCTCCAGCATGGGGGGGGGTGGACAAGGATCTGGTGGAAGCCATCCAAAAGATGGCAAATTAGGGAGAGCTGCTGCTGGTAAGGGACTTTAATCTGCTGGATGTAGGTTGGAACATCCCAGCCACAGCTTCAGCTAGGAGCAAGGACATCCTGGACTCCCTGCAGGGCACTTTCCTCAGGCAACTAGTATAAAAGCCCACTCATGAGGGGCAATACTGGACCTTGTGCTCACCAATGGTGACAGTGTTGTAGATGTCACAGTGGGTGGCCACCAAGGGACCAGTGATCACCATACAGTGTGGTTCAATATATGCATGGTGGCAGAATCAAGCCACACAAAGGTGACAGTCCTGGACTTCAGAAGGGCTAATTTTAAAAAGATGGGGGAATGCCTTGGGAAAACCCTGGTGGAGGGGAGGATTTGGGTGGAGTGGAGGAAAAGTGGGCGAAACTAAAAGAAGGAATAGTGAAGGCAGCAAACCTCTGCATCAGGCTTGTAAGCCAAAGTAAGAGGAAAGAGAGACCACTATGGTTCTCAAAGGAGGTGGCTAGGAAGGTAAGGGCAAAAAAGTTAGCTTTCTAAAGTTATAAGGAGAAACAGAAGAAGGAGGATAGTGAGGTGTATTAGGAAAAACTGAAGGAGGCAGGAAAAGCAATTAGGAGTGCAAAGGCACAAATGGAGGAGAAAATAGCCCAGGCAGTAAAGAAAGGGGACACAGACTTTTTCAGATATGTAAGTGAAGAAAGAAAGACTAGGGGAAGGATAGTAAGGCTTAGGAGGGAAGGTGGAGAGTGTGTGGAGAGGGCCGGGAAAAAGCAGAAGTCCTGAACAAATGCTTTTGTTCAGTGTTCACAAAGGAAGGGGAAGGTGACAGACCACAGATAAGCGCCAAGAGCATTGAAGGAAGGGAGGTAGATACTAGTATATTAACAGAGGAGATAGTCCTGAAGAAACTCACAAATCTGAAAGACAAGTCAATAGAGTCAATTGGGGTAGATCCAAGGATATTCAGGGAGCTTAGAGGGGTGCTAGCTGTACCTCAGACATCCCTGTTGAACCACTCCCTGGAGATGGGCATGTTTCCAGAAGACTGGAGGAGGGCAGATGTAGTCCCACTTCACAATCATGGGAGCAGGGAGAAGGCTGGAAATTACAGACCAGTCAGCCTGACTTTGGTAGTGGGGCAGTTATTAGGATCACTTCTAAAAGAAAGGATCGTGGGATATCTTGAATCCAGTGGCTTACAAGATGCAAGGTGGCATGGATTCACATGGCAAACAAATTTGATAGATTTCTTTGACTGGGTAACAAAAGAAGTAGAACAGGGTGGAGCAGTGGATGTGGCCTATCTAAATTTCAGTAGGGCCTTCAACACTATTTCACATCGGAGGCCTGTAAACAAGCTGGGCAGCATACGAGAGGGACCAAAGGTGGTAAACTGGGTAAGGAATTGGTTAGGGGGCAGGAGACAGAGGATGGTGCTAAATGGACTTCACTACAAGGAAGAGAGGGTGATCAGCGGGGTGCCACAAGGATCAGTACTGAGGCAAGTCCTCTTTAATGTCTTTTTTTTTAAACTGTTCATTTTATTTTCATAATTACATTATTTAGCAACTTTAATTTCACAGCAGATAACACATAAAAATATTCAAAACCTTTACAGCTGGTATCTTTATATTGCTATTCTTTCCAAAAGAACATCTTTCTCAACATTCAGTTAATTTTTTATTAGTGTAAACTGTTGAACTTTGGAGGGCTGTCTGCTGTTTTACTAAATGAATCTTCAAATGACGAGAATAAATAAAATGAAAAGTTTGGAGGTGATGTCTATCAGTAGGAAAATAGGGGTAACTTTTATTAGTTAAAAACATCTCCATAGGCTTAATCATGGATTCATGCATTCTTAAGAAAAAAATAAAGATGTCTCTATGTGTTGCTACCCACCAATCAAGGCACAAAATCAGGCCTATGTGCCATTATATGGATAATCCATCTTTTCCGCGGTTATTAAACAAGTCAAGTCTGTGTCGAATCTTTACTGTTAGTTTCTCCATTCGGTAGACTTGTGTTACTAAGTCCTTCCATTGCTCTACATCAGGAGAGTTCTGGGTTATCCAGTGTTGGGTGATAGCTTTCTTAAAGGTTGTTAATAAAATATTAATATATCTGGTGTTTAGCCAGAACCTTAGGAGGGTAATCTAACAGCATAACTATCTTTGCTGTCAGTGGAAGGAAATTTTTATTCAATGATTGCAATTCTCCACTGATATGTGACCAGCATACCTCTCAACTGTTTCTGATTTTCAGGTACATCCCTGATTCGGCCTCAAAATTTTCCTCTGTCCCTTGTAAAACGTGTGTTTTCGTGACAGAACAGTGGGGATTAATAACACAAAATAATGGCAAACATTAAAGTTGTAGACTCGTTGTTCTTCAGAAAATGCATCTTAACACAAATTCCTTTATTACATCAGCTTTCTGTGTGAATAGTACCAGTTTTTAAGATATGTCCCTGATTTGGGATCTTTGTCCCTAATTTTATTAAGCTTTGTCCCTGATTCATGAGGCAAGAGGTTGAGAGGTATGATGACCAGAACTGGAGTATCTGTGGAAAACTCCAAAATATATGTATATGTGTTGCTTGTGAGGTACCACAGTTTCTTCAGCAGGACGCTGTTGCTGCAGTGGTAAATTCTGCTGTTTTATCGGGTGTGTGAAAAAACGGAATCATTGTTTTCCATGCAAATTCCCTTCACACGCCTGATGTGGATACCTTTTGCTATTGTGTGTATATTGTACTCCAGTCTGTTGGAGGAAGATCAGGAAACAAATCCTAGTCCCACCTTACCTTATTTTTGAATAGGGCACCGAGGTGGTGGAGTATTCAGTGCTTGATAGGCCACTGAAATAAAACGCTGAATGATACCATCCCTTTGTGTTCTCCCTATTAGTAATATTAATGGATGTAAATCTTGTCTTCCTTCTACCTTTCCTGGGCATTGTGACAAATAGTGTCTAACCTGTAAGTACTGAAAATGATAGGTTTTGTGTAAGATCATAAAGATTCATTATTTCCACTAAGGATTGTATTTGTTCCTGTCCCAGAACTTGATAGTAACTAACTAGACCCCTTCTTTTCCAATGAAGAAAACTGTGGTCCATATGACTGGCTGGGAAGTTTGTGTCATGTGCAATAGTCCATATTGGTTTCAACAAATTAAATAATCTAGGTTGTCTTCATATTGTACATCAAACTGATAGTACAGTTTTTATATTTTCAGCATTGGTTAATTTCTCTAATGGTAGTAATGGGTTCACCAATAGCGTCTTGTAAATATATTCTCTTAATTCTGCCAAGTCCAAAACGTTCCAGTGAGTTTGGTTGGTATGGTCCAGCCATGATACTATATGATATAGTTGTGCTGCCTGATGGTAAAGTCAGAGATGTGGGAGAGCTAAACCCCCCAAGTTTTTAGGCAACTGCAGCTTCCTCATTGTTATTCTAGAGTGTTTTTCATGCCATACAAATCTACTTATTCTACTGGCCCAGTCTTTAAATTCTGCGTTTGTGGGATTAATAGGTAAAGTCTGGAGAAGATACAAGAGTCTAGGAAGAATATTCCTACAGATTATTTCTGTTCTGTCTAAGAGTGAAAGGGGCAATACTGATCAATGGTCAAGATCAGACTATATGGTTGCAATAAGTGGGGGATAGTTTAGCTGGTAAAGTTGATATATATTTGTTGAAATACTGACTCCTAGATATTTTACAAGGGTTGTTTCCACTTAAATCTATAGTGTGAATGTTGAAAATGTGGAGGTTATAATGAACCTGTAATGCCACTGTCTCATCCTCATTTAACTTATACCCTGATATTTTTCAGTAATTAGCTAGTAATAACCACTATGGGGGCAAGGAACTTGTAGGATGTGTGAGATGAATTAATAGATCACCTGCATAAAATGCAAGCTTATGTTCAACCCCATAATGATCTATACCTTTCACCTCTTCAGTTTATTTATTTTATTTTATTTATTTTATTTATTGAATCATTCGGACTACAACCTTTGAGTCAGAGACTCATTTCCAAAGGCTGCACGTCAGAGACAAAACTTAATAAGAGGCAGACATTATACATTGTTACATAAGGGTGGAGGCAGACAGAGACAACAGGGTATATACATTATGTGTTGCATATAGGCAGAGTATTATAAGTGGGGCAGGCGGAAATTGTTGCTAGACCTATACAGATTAGGTAGCTATACAGCCTTGTAGGGAGCTTAAGCAATACAGCGAGTAGCACAATCATCAAATATATGCAGGGTCTAAAATGCTGGTAGGTGGTTAGCACAGCCAGAAAACCAGCATTGTCAGAATACAAGGTGGCAGAAGTGGGCAGGGGTGTCTTTAGTCCAGAGATTTACCACTTGTGGTCATTTTCAGTTTGCCTAATTGCTTGGGCCAGTGGCTCTACCGATAGAGCAAATAATAAAGGTGAGAGGAGGCAGCCTTGTGTCCCCCTGAATAGTTAGAATCTCTCTGATAGGAGCCATTGGCTCTCACCATTGCTTGTGGGGAGTGATATAAGTTAGATATTATTGTTATATACTTGGAACTAAGCCAGATTTCTGTAATATAATAGTTATATATTTCCAGGAAACCCTATCAAATGCTTTTTCCACATCCAGGCTCAGCAGCAACATTGGCTGCCGAGTCCTGGATGTGTACTGGAGCAGTCCAGTTGTACAATGAGTATTATCTAAGGTGAGTCTCTTAGCTATGAAGCCCGTCTGATCTTTACTTATTAAAGTTGAGAAAAGTTGTTCAAGCCTTCAGGCCAAGATTGAAGTACATACTGTAGTTTATAATCCAGATTTAAAATGGAGATTGGTCTGTAAGATTAAGGGAAATCTGGGGATTTATTCTGTTTAGGTATTGCTGAGATTGTGGCAAGCCACCATGAAGGTGTGAGTTGTTTCTCTTCCTGGACTGCATTTTTAATGTCTTTATTTGCGACATTGTAGAGGGGCTAGAAGAGAAGGTATACATTTTTGTAATGACACTAAAATATGCAATAGGGTAGAAACACTGTGGGGGTGGGGGGAAGTTGAAAAAATTATTAGAGATTTAAGAAAGCTAGAGAAGTGGTCAGGGGTATTGTAGCTGAGTTTCAATGTGAAGAAGTGCAAAATCATGCACCTGGGGCACAGAAACCCAGGGGCTGAGTACAAAATGGGGTGTGTAGTATTAACGACCACCAATGAGAAAAGTGACCTGGGGGTAATCATATCTAATGACCTAAAGGTGGCCAGACAGTGTAACAAAGCAGTGGGGAGAGCTAGTGAGATGCTAGGGTGCATAGGGAGAGGTATCACCAGCAGGAAGAGAGAGGTGGCGTTACCACTGTATTGCCTCGGCAATGGGTCAGACTAGTGCCGACAACAATAGTGTGGTCAAGAACCGCATGGCAATTGAAGCACCAATTTTTTTGGGGGGGTTTCCCCCTACACCACCCGGACTAAAGGATTCTCACTCCGGGAGGGGGAGCAGATCGTGAGGTGAGTTAAAATACGTGGGGCCATGGAATACCATTTTCATGGCTCCATGAAACAAAAACTAAGTCTGCAGTGCAAAAAAATGTTGGCGACCAGGATTAGAACCCTGATTTCCTATACTGCTGGCTGAGCTGCTCAGTGCCCCAGCTCTCCACACTACAGGAGCAGCATGGCCAACCTCCTGGATCCTGGTGCTCTTGAAGTGATTAAGCACCATGGACAGTGACTGGGGGAGTGCTTATGGAAGCACTGTAAATCCCCCTCTCGCTGTCTGTGTTAACGCTACAGGGAATAGCGCTCTCTTGACTGGCACCTTATCTAGTAGCGCTAATCTAATTGAGTACCATCACCCTCTACTCTGTGCTCACTACCAATTACATGGAGCCCAGCTGAAATATGGCCACTTCACTCTGATAAGCCTGGGCACTTGTTACTGTCATGTTGTTTAGTGCAATCATTCAGACAGCTAACTATCTAAAATGGCTAAGACTGTCTTACTACAGTACAGCCTATGCTGTCAGGCAACTAAAATGTTTTACCATAAAAAGGTTTACAATGTTAAACTATGGCTGGCTCCCAGACTGCTTCCTGATTTTGTAGTCCCAGCAATTTTCTGGGACTACACTTCCTAGCAACCTTTGCACATAACTTACTCTTAGATAGAATGAGATAGAGTAGCATTTTTTTTTGTAAGAATCTTGTTTGTGTTTTTTTCTGTTGCACTAAGTAAAGATAGGTTAGCTTAGAGATGTGGCTTAAGAGTATCAGGGGTCTGATTTTCAATACTGGGTTTTCCCAACTGTCTATGCAGGGCAACACAGCCACAATACACTCCATGGTGAAACCAGTGGTCTGCATCCCAGTCTCCAGCACCCCATGAGTGTGCCTGTCTGCTCCTGCAGTGCTGCATGGTTGGCATCCTTGCTGAGCCTTATGCAGCCCAGCATCTCAGCCTGTTGCATGTGAGTGGTCCCCAGGGTCTGGCAGAACCCTGTGTAGTCCGTCAGGGTCTGTGGCCTGTCCAGCTCTGGTGATGGTGTTGTTCCATCCAGAGCCTCCTCCAGCCTTTGGTAGGATGCAGGGCTCAAGTCCTGTGCAATGTCATCCCCCAGGTTGCCACAACTGAGGTAGTTGCTGAGCTCTAGTCCCATCTCCTTTTGCAGCTGTTCCCCCACTGTGTCCTGCTGCCCCCCACTGGTGTCCTGGCTGTGCCCTGTTGGGCCTGCTCTGCAGTGGTGTGTGCACTGTCCACTGCCACTGTGTCCACTGCTGCTGTGCCTGTGGGGAGACATCAATGCATCAGTGGTACTTCTCATGTCATACCTACTAATGTCCCACCCCTGCATAGCTCTCCTACACACTGGAGTTGGTGCTGGCCATGTCCTTACCTGCCCTGTTATCCTCTGCACCTGTACCTGTGGGAGAATGTGAGGGCATCAGTGTTGCTGCACCATTACATGACAACCGTGCATGCCACAGGCCACATCCCTGCAGCGCCATCCCACAGGGCATGGGCATAGCTGGCCATTGGCTTATCGTCCCCTGTGTCCTCTGGCAATGCACCTGTGGAGTTAACAACAGTGCTTAGGTGCTACCACACCATTACAATCCCACCATGCATGCCACCATCCATGCCCCTGTGTCGCTGTCCACTGCATGCATGGCAGTGCTGGCCATCACCTTACCTGCCCATGTGTCCACTGTGGCTGCACCTGTGGGGGGGATGACAGTGCATCAGTGCTGCCTGCCCATGTGGTGGCTGCACTGCCTGCTGTTCACATGGCTGTGCCCCATGCCAGGCTAAATTCCCACACAGTCCCTCCCATCTGTGCACTGTTCTACACTGCATGGCTGTGTCCCACCATCAAAATTTCTACTATACTGCGGCACACTGGCTGTGCACCCTGCACGTCACACTCCCTCTTACCCATTTTTATATTCCATCATCATATTCGCTTTGCCATGCTTCACACTTCCACTTACCCCTCCCTGCATCCATCCAGAAGGTGTCCAGCTCTGAGTTCCCATGGGCAATGTGCTGGCTCACAAATCCCAGCACACTCTCCTTGTGTGTGCTTAGGGGTTGCACCTCCTGTGGCTCGACTCCTGTGACCATTGCCTGCCACTTGTTGTGGGCCTCCTTTCCCTTTGCATGGCATTTCAGGTCACTATACCGCTTCTGCAGGTTGCGCACAGTGTGCCATGCACGTGCCACTACTTTTACCCTCTGCGCAACTGCGTCCCATGCCACCTTACTCTGCAGTCATTGCTCTCACTCACCTCCTTTCCACAACAGCAGGTCTGGTTGTGCCTCTAGCTCTTCTAACAGCACATCAGTCTTTTCATATGTGAAGTTCCTCTTCCTCTTTTTAGCTCCCACTTGCCACCTCTCCCCCACTACCCGACATCTCGTAGCCTCTATGACATGTCTGCGACATGCAAACATCTTTATGATTATAGGGTTATGATAAGCATATTGCTATGCCTCTATAGCGGGCTGTGACATGCACAGATGGCATTAGTTGTGACATGCATATTTTCACAGTTTTTGTTATATCTGGTGGCTGTCTTGGAATCTGGAGCAGCTTGCATGTTGTAGGGATTTTGGCATATCTTCCACCATGGCATACTTTGTGCACTGCTCTAGCCGCTGTCTTGGAATTGGGTCCACTACTTTCAAGAGATGGACTACATTTTAGAGCTAAGAATGCTGACATTTTCGGGGTGAGATTATCAAATATGCTCGGGAATCTTTAAATCTATAGAAGAGGCGAGGGACAAGCACAAATTAAAAAAACAACAGCGGTTATAAAACTTCAGAGGGTAGTAAAATACCAAAAATAACATTAAAAATCTAAAAGTCATATCCTTAAATTCAAGGAGTCTAGTTAACACATTTGATAACATTAAACTGCTAATTCACAGAGACAAACCAGACGTTGCAGTGCAAGAGACTTTGTGGGATCCAGAGGATGGCTGGGACAAATCCATAGCTGGGTATAACCTAGTGCATAAGGACAGGGAGGGCAGTAGAGGTGGAGGAGTAGTGCTATTTATAAATATCAACCTGAATTTAACTAACTTGACAAAGGAAAATAATTTAGAATTTGTCTGGGTTAAAACTGATAACTTAAAACCATCAAGTTTAATAATAAAAAATTGCTATGCCCCACCAAAGTAAAGACAGTCTCAAAGGACTCACTGAAGAAATTAAATCTACATCAGAAAAAGGGCACATGGTAATAATGGGTCATTTTGATTTGCATGATATAAAATGGGAAAGCTCAACAGCTACAAGTGGCTGTGACAAAAACAACCCTGTAGGCCGTCCCAGTTTACAGGGCAGTTTTGTCAGGGACCTCTAATTCTCTGCCACTGCCTGATTTTATCAGGAAACTACTTTTGCCCTCTGCTGAGGATCAAGAAGTTCAACACATTAACTATTGGTAGATTGCACTTTGGACACAGATTGCAAGCAGGGTTCAGCAGAAAAAATTAAAATTACCTTGTCAATAATGACGCAGTCACTGGTATTGTCAAAAGCAGATTCTTTACTAGAAGACACTACAGGCATTTACAAATAGGATATATTTAAAGTATGACAAAAGGTTTACACATTTAGTGAGACTAGAAAATAAAGAAAGTTAAACACACAGATGATTTGTCAAAAAAAAACTCAGTCTTTAACCACACCTAAAGTCTCTTTACCTGCCACTAGCTAAAGAAGACATTCCTCCTAGGCTGCGCTTCCTTACCAAACTAGTCTCCAGCAGGGCCCCCCTTCTTCCGGTGTCAAATGTCCAAGAGATGTGTCCAGTTCCCTCATTTATGCCTTTCTGGCTGTGAGGAGTGACCTCACCCTTTGAGTGGCAGTTTCCCACAGTCCCCCATCCCACGAGATTGTGTGTGTATGTGAGGGAGGGGAGGGTTA
Organism: Neoceratodus forsteri; assembly: GCA_016271365.2. NCBI lineage: Eukaryota > Metazoa > Chordata > Ceratodontiformes > Ceratodontidae > Neoceratodus > Neoceratodus forsteri. The sequence continues at coordinate 278,570,709 of CM028136.1, read as the reverse complement.
CATCATCTACTTAGCACTTCCTCACTATTGCTAAGGTTTTACAATATGCAGCTGAGTGCATTGCCTGACATGGCAATATATCCCAGAAAAGACTCCACACTGGGATTATGGCTTAATTGTCTCTTCCCTGCTCATCTTGTCAGCCGTTACTGCTAACCTTCCCATGAGAATGTCGGCACCTACACAGTGGGTGATTAGCACTCATTAATTGCTTGTACATCTGACCTGGCAGCCATCTTGTGTATTCCAAACAGAACTTGTAACAGAAGAATATTTGAACTAACAGAAAAAGAATTAATTAATCTGGTCACACATCCTGTCACAGTGACAAAAGCCAACTAATGTTATGCACATTAACTGAAGCCAGCCTGCAACAGTTAATAAGAGTACCTACTAGGGACTTGAATATCCTGGACCTTATTATTACAAATATATCAGAAAAAGTGTGTTATGAGATCAAAGAACCACTTTGCAATAGTGACCACTCTTCTTTAGAAATATGAATCAGGTGAAATATAAAATCAATAAAAGAAAATACAATTGTACATAACTACTATAAAGGTAAATATGAGAAATATGATAATCTAAGAGAAAAAAACTGGGACTGGGAAAAGGAAATAGAAGATAAAGGTGTAAGTGAAAGCTGGAAAATAATAAAAACAAAACTGCAGGGAATTAAAACACTACTTCATGGGTTGAGGTGCTGGATGCCAAACCTCACGCCATGCCAGTGAACAAAGACTCGGGGCACTGGAGGGTTGGCAAGCGGAGGATAGGATCGAGCATCCAGAGGACTACTCTTCTCTCCTCTCTTGGATGGGTGGGTTAGTGCTCCTTGCCCCACTTGCAGCTCCCAGTGGAGAGTGGGAGGATTGCAGCTGACATGGGCACTCATCAGGGTAGGGGAGTTTCGGCAGATGTCCTGTGGGTGGGTGCGGGAGCATGCCTGCACCACATTGAACATCAATGCATGTCTGCACTCTTGGGGGAACTGAACAAAGGAAAATGCCCTGGCACCTGGGAAGGCAAAGGTGGGTCCAGCGGTTGGCCCCCCATGTTCACAGCTGGGTCTGCTCCAAGCCTGCCTCCAGATTTCCTCCTCATCTCAGACACCCTGCTAGAGTCTAGATAAAGTGCCAGTAGGAGGTAAGACTGTCCCACTTTGGGGGGGCTCAGAGCTGGGGGGACAGGGATTTGGTGGTAAGATTGGAGGTAATCCCGATGGAGGCATGGTGTGGAGAGGCTTCAGGTGGAGTGAGAGTTGATTGGTCCCTGGGACTACACTGGAGAGAGTCCTAAGGGACCAGCATAGGAAGATAAATAGAGTTCACAAAAAAAAGACACCACTTCATACTGTGTAGAAAAACTTACAATAATAAAGGTAAACTCCCACCATGGTTTATAAGTTATGTAAGAAATGTCCATATTCAGAAAACAGCCAAACTGAAGCATGTTACAAAAATACTAAAAAAAAAGAAAAGGAATTGGGAAACCAAAATGTAATTGTGAGGAATAACTAGCTAATGAGAAAATTAACATTAAGGCATTTTATAGTTACATCAAAGCAGTGAAAAAAGTTGACAACAACATAGGACAATTGAAAGGTAATAATAATGCATTAATAAGGGAGGATAAGGAAATAGCAGAAGAACTAAAAAACTTCTATTGATTTATTTTATTTAAAAATGAGTAACTGGGAGTGTCACACTAAGCTGAGGCTCATTTCCAGGTGTGACCCCGGGAAAGGGGAAGGGGAGATGCACAATTACAAATAAAATACAGTCAGGTAACATAGTTACAATGAGGGTGGCATAAAAAGCACAAGTTGAGTGCAGTACAGACAAAATGACAAAACATTGTAAATGGATGTCAGATGAATTAGCGTACAACTCATCTGTGCAAATTGGACAAACTCAAAGTATATGGTGGCATATGAAGGGAGGCTGAGCTGGTGCTGAAGGTAGGCATCGAAACAGGTTGATAAACTTTAACGAGGTTGCTGGAACTATGAGGTTGGGGGGAGGGAGAAGTAAAGGAGGGTCAAAAGTCAGGCAAGGGTAAGGAAGGATTCAAGAAGAGAGTTGGCAGGAGCAGGATCTGAACAGTATATCAAAGGGATATATCTAACACCAGTACACAGACATCATATGAAAACAGTAGAGAAATAACTAGACAAGATATATTAACATGAAAAATTTGAATCCTGACAAAACAGCTGACCCTGATGATATCAGCCCCAGGTTGATTAAGGAAACAGTGGATGAACTAGCACCCATACTGGAACACATTTACAATAAGTTGCTAAACTCAGGGGAAATACCAAATGACTGGAAGGCAGCAAATGTTGTCCCAATATTTACAAAAGGTGACAGACAAATAATGAGTAATTATCGCCGATAAACTTAACATCCATCCCATGTAAGGGAATTGAAATGTGTGTGAAGACCAGAAAGGAGGAAGACTGTAAGACTGAGGGAATCAGGGACAGATTACAACATGGATTCAAATCTGAAAGCTCTTGTATCACAAATTTATAAACATTTTATGAATACATAAGTAAGGAACCCAATGAAGGTAATTCTGGAGATATTATGTTTTTGGACATAAGCAAGACTTTTGATTATGTGTCTCATGGTAAGTTAATAGAAAAAAATGCATGCCATGTGAATAAATATGAAAATAATTAACTGGGTAACAAACTGACTAAATAATAAGAGCCAAAGAGTACGAGTCAGAGGGCATTTTTCAAATGAGGGTAGTGTTATAAGTGGTATACCACAGGGCTCCATTATTGGAATGGTGTTGTACAGCTTATTTATACTGTATGTGATCTAGGTGTGAATGTACAGTATCTTCAGTATGCCACAAATTCGCAGATGACACTACACTTGGAGAGAAAGCAAATAATGACACAGATACACAAAACAATTTAAAAATGATCTTAACAACATTGTTGATTGGGCCAGTAATGGAAATTGAAGTTCAGTACTGCAAAGTGCACCGCAAAGTGCACTTGGGTAAAAATAATCCTTAGAATAAATACTACATGGAAGAAGTAGAAATAAAAAGATCTAGAGCTACAGTGTATGTAATAGATGACCTAAAAACAGAAAACAAGTAAATATAATTTTATTTTTATTTGTTAAACAGGTAGGTACACTGGTCCCAGTGACTGCTTTCAGGCATGACCCAGGCCATGAAGATGGTACATATCAACAATGGATACATCACAATAACAAGGAATAGATACATAATATACAGAAACATGGCAAGTTAAGCTGAGTGATACAAGGTTGCACAAAATGCAGAGCACCCACACTTAACTAAACAAAGGAAAAATAAGGTAACGAGAAAATATGTAGGTCATGAATAACATTGCATTACATGAGTAACATTACATTACAGTCATATTACAGCTGAAGCAACATATGACTAAGCCCATCCTTGTGAAACAGGTACTGGCCAAGCTATGTGGCAGGTGGATCAGCTTTAGTATGCCAGCCATCCATGCTAAAAGATTCTGGAAAAGGGAAAGAAATTGGGGTCTCCTTCATCTTAGACAGTGACATAGGGTTGGCTAGGACAGTGCTTAGCAATCATGCTTAAATAGTAAGGACATGCTTAGTTGGTGAAGAGGGGATGGCAAACCATTCCAAAGTTGTGGGTGGCTGTGGAGAAGGTCCTTTAGCCCACACAGTTGGCCACCTAGGAGTATTCGAGGAGCACCTGAGAGGAAGGCCCGAGGCTATGAGTGTCAACTTTGGGATGAAGAAGTGCATGTGATTGGCAGTTCACCCTTTCCCTCAGAGATTTGTCAACAAGGCTGCCAAAAAGATAGTCCTGGTGAGCCAGTGGTGAGAGCCAGCCCAACCTCGGGTATAAGGAGAAGTAGTAAATGCTGAAAGGGGCCAGAAGGGCAAATCTGCAGATGTTTTTGTAGGTGGAGTTGAGCCTGGAGTGGTAATGACTAGAGATCTGAGAGAAAAGACACAGAGTCATAATGTCACAAGACATTATGCCTCAAGGCAAACTCACACTGCCAAAACAGCGCGATTGCTGCCATGAGGCATAAGTATTTTTTCTGTAGGGGGCTCTGCGCCTCCACACTCCCTGTTTCTGAATCTACACCCCTGAACCCTCCCCACTAAAGATTCTCAACTCTGGGGGGGTTCACCTTGGGGAGCGCACAAATCACTAAAAAGTAAAATAAAGATGCACACCTGGGTTCCTGCTGCTGTGGCTCAGTCCTGTGAGCCACAGCAGCTGCTTGGCAGAACCCACTCCCAGCAGAGGTCATATCCTCTGCCTGGGAAAGCGCTACTAGTGCAGTACCGTGTACAGCAGTATATGTGGTATTGCACCATTAGCACTCACAGCTTATGCTGTACATGCTTAGCCATAATGTTGTACGCTATTAAGTGTGTGACATTATGACCCAGTAGGGGGAGAAAATAGGTTAGCAATAGTCCAGGAGGGGGGTGGGGAGAGTACCTATGGTGATGGCTAGTCATATTTCCAGGGTCATGACATTTCTTAACCTGTAGTAGGCCCCTAGTTTTTGGTTTGCGCACTGCACTGTTAACCCTATATCATTATCAAATCATCATCATCATCATCGTCAAATCTTTATTTATTCAGGCGAACATCATTGAGCAAGGCTCATTTACAAGATGGACCTGATAAGGTCAAGGTTCAACAGTTGATACACAACAGATACATCATACACTTATATAAAACAGTTATACATACAGAGGAAAAAACGTTTATAAACACAGTGATGTACAGTAACATTCACATGATAAAAATCGGTTACAGGAAAGTTAAGCTAATATTTACAGTATATACAGTATATACATATCCCAGTGGAGGGGCCATGGCAAACATACAGCATAATGTAATACTAGGATGGCGAAGGTATTACTGGGTGCCATAAGATGGGATGTCTGCCTGGAAGGATTTATGCCATATATGGTTAATTTTTGGGAGGGAGATTGTGAGATGACAAAGCTAGCTCTAGCGGTAGCAACTGCATTCTCTGTGAAGAAGACTGTACAATGCTGTTTAAAGGATGCAAATGGAATAATATTGGACAGTTTTAGGGATTTTTGTAGGGTGTTCCATGCTATAGCTAGAGAATAGCTGATTGCTGCCCTCCCTAGCCTGGTGTTGAATTTGGGCAATTTGAGCAGGATGATGTTGTTGCTTCTTAGGGCATAGGAACTAGGAATGGTCTGGGTGAAGCAGTCCAGAATATGGTTTGGAAGTTTTTTTGATAACACTCTGTAGATCCATAGGGCTGCATTTCTGTTCCTTCTGAGGTGAAGGGAAACCCATCCAACTGCAGCTATATGGTTAGAGAAGGTGAGGTTGGGGTCCAGTATGACCCATTGGTATCTGAATGTTGTTACCTGCTCCAGGTGGGACCCTTCCTGAGTTTCAAATAATTTAAAGTACCAGACCCTGCAGCCAGGTCCATGAGCTTGGGTTTGGACCCAATGAGAATTGTTTTTGCTTTTTCACATTCACAAGCAGCCTGTTAGAAGTGAACCACCTCTGTGTGGCATTTTACTCTCTAGAGAGGAAGGTGGCTTGTTTGGCCAAGTTTCCTGCACTATGAAAGATGATCTTATCCTTAGTTTTTCTTGGGGAGGTGGTTCACAAAGAGGGAGAACAGAATATGTCCATGAATGAACCCCACGGAGGATATCACTACAAATACCCTAAGAGTTGGACCCCCCCAGCAAACCACCTGTAACCTCCCTGAAAGGTAATTTCTAACCCAGCCTGTGGTTGCATATGAGAAATCATAGTGTTGCAATTGGTCTAGGAGAATCTCATGGTCCACAAGACCGAAGGCCTTAGATTAGTTCATGAAAATATTCCTGTTAGCTTTCCATCATCCATGCCCCTAAGGGCAGGATCAGTGAAACAGGAAAATGCAGTGGTGGTACTATGGCCTTTTCTAAAACCATACTGGTAGGGGGGGAAGCAAATTTTGACCAGATACATGTTTAGTAATTTGCTGAATTGCGATTTCGTCCACTATTTTGTTAAAGTGGCAGAGGATGGACACTGGTCTGCAATTATCTATAGAGTTGGGGTCCTCTGATTTGAATATGGGTGTACCTCTAGCCTATTTTTATAGTGATGTGATGGTTGAGGAGGGCAATGGCAAAAGAAAAATTGTAGCTAAGGGTCTGGCAAAAAGGTTGGCCATTAGCTTGAGGAATCATGGGCAGAAACCATCACTGTCAGTGCACCCTTGATTGGGGAGGGCCAGGAAAAGACAACAGATCTCATTAGGGAAAGAAGCCTTGAAATAAAAGTGAGTGGGTCTAGGGATGTCTGTGTTGCTCTGTGGCATGGTAGTTCTTGTAGGTGGAAGTTCATCCAGATACTCAGCCAGGGTGGGGAATTTGTCATTTAGGGCTTGTGCCACCTGGTGATGATTTGTTAGTCCTTGTTGTTATGCTTGGTCCCAGGTTTAATTAAGGCATTTATCGATACCCACAACTCTTTGGGATCAACAAGGTTACTGGGCTGTACTATTTTTAGGTGGTCTGCCTTGAGTGATTGAATTTCTTGTTTACATTGGTTGCAGCAGCCTCTTGTAATTTTTCCAGGTAGTTGGGGATGGGGAGGATTTGTGAGCTTCCCACAGGGTGTCTCTTTTTTTTTTATAATCCAAGTTTTATTAATTTTGTAGACAATTTGAAACAGACATCTACACTCCGTTATTACAGCATATAGTTTCATATTTCCAGGCAAAAGAGTTCATTATAGCCCTGGTTACAAGAGTGCTCTTCATAGACACTATAGTTTACATGTCAATAATATATTAGTTAACATTTCAGGTATTTTTCCAAGAAAGGAGACAATAATAAAAAGCATAGATAAATAAAAGAAGGATATAGTTTTTATACAATTGGAGTAAATGTCCTGTTTTTCCAATGCTGTCCCAATAAATTTACATCTTGTATTGACATTTCGTCCTGTGTGATTTATTTCAATTTATTTGTTAAGCTCATAACCTCAAGTTTCATTACAGAATTTTTCAGTGCTACATATATATATATATACATATGTACAAGTATCAAAATATGGGGGGAGATGGTGTCCCAAACAGGGGGTTCACTCTTGTCAAGATCTTTTCCTTTATTTCTTCTTCTTTTCACTTTCCTCTGTTAGCCTACCTCTTCTCTCCTCTCTTCTCTTTCCCCTTCCCCTTCTTCTTTTCTTGTCTGCTCCTCTCTTCCTTTTCTCTTCCCTTCCATTATCCTTCCCCTTTCCCTCTCCTTCCTCCTGCTCCTTTCCTTCCATCTCATTATCCCATCAAGGGAAAAAGTTTTTATAATGTTCTGCTGAAACATTACCCATTTTCTCCATTTAAGTTCAGATTTTGCCACTCTGTCTGATAGTCTGGCAGAAAGGTGTTCCAATGAATATATGTCTCTGCTTGTTGTCAGCTACGTTTGTTTAGTTGGAATACTTTCTGTATACCATAGCCTAGCTGCCAATACCAGAAGTTAAATTTGTTTCAGTACTGCCCTATATATTTGGACTGTTTCTGGTTTAACGAATGTGAGTAAATATGTGGGTGTAAGAAGCTCTGAGCACTCATAAATAAATATTTAGTATCTGTTGCCAATAAGAAATTAGTTTAGGGCAATACCATAGGATGTGACTCTGATCTGCAGTTTCAGTACTGCATCCCCTCCAACACTTTGCTTTGGTAAGTTCCCCGTATTTTACTAGAATTGCTGGTATTCTAAAATATCTGGATCTGAGTTTCCAGACACAGGGTGTCACTTCACTTCATTTTTTTAGAAGATTCTTAGTCAGCCACCTTAAGTTGCATACCCACCTGTGATTCTCTGGGAGGTGATAGGGAGTGCTTGTCCTGGATGAAGGACAGTGTACCAACAAGAAATCCCAGAGCAGAGTATATGTCAGGTAAGGTGTGGACTACTGACCAATCCACACCCTTGCCATCCAAGCATAATTGTGCAAGGTCATGGAAACATAGAAACATAGAATTTGACTGCAGATAAGGACTGCTTGGCCCACCTAGTCTGCCCATTTTCCTACCTAACAGATAAGCTGCAGATCCTAGTTAACCAAAAGCTTACTTCCTCTTTCCCGCCACTAGGACTTTGGTAAAAAGCCAAATCCAGAGGTCAATTTTCTTAAAAATTCACCACTAAAAATGAAATGGAGACAAATAAAAATAAAGGAGGAGGCAATCGCTACCAACCGCTACCACCAACTACTGAAAATTCAGACCCCGATTTCTCAGACTCTGAGGCCTCGGTGAGATCCCAACAGTCCTTAGGCACATCATCAAACAAAAAGGCTGAAGTCAAACTCAGGAAAGATGCACAAATGGATCAGAAATTAGACTGAATCCTGCAGGAGCTCAGAGAATTTAAATCAGGCTTCTCTAATTTTAAACAAACACAAGATGCTATGCAAAAAGACCTAGAAGACACACACTCCAGAGTTACAAACTTAGAGTAGGCCTCACAAGAACAGACAGATATTGTACAGAAAATCCAGATTACAATGACTTAAATAACAGAACTATGCCTCCTAACTATGGAGAGACAAGACAATGCTGAAAATCAACAACAGAGAAGAAACCTGCATATATACGGTCTCCCTGAGAACAGCGAGGAGCCTAACATTCAGGAATTCATAGAGTCAATGCTACACACAGCCCTTTTTCTAGACCCAGAACTCCCTCTCAAAATTGAGAGGGTACATGGAGCATTGGGCCCTAAACCCACCCAACCAAACGCCAGACCACCTTCAATAACTGTAAGGTTCCTGAGATACCAAAGAAAAGAAACACTACTTAAACAAGCCTGGGCCCAAGGGAAAGTTTTTTATGGCCAAGAAATAATTTTCATAGACGACTACGCACCAACAACCATGCAGAAGAGATGAGCTTACATCCCAATATTTCCTCTACTGAGGCAACAGCTGAAGTTCTGCATTCCTTACCCTCGCAAACTAGTGGTACAATATCTGAATCAGCAGAGAACATATGAGACAGCATCAGATGCTCTCCAGGACTTGAAAGCCAGAGGATTTGCACTTCCTTCCTGTGCAACTTCTACTTAAGTGCCCCAGAGAAATGCCGCTACATCACAAGCAGCCATGCAAGGCCGACAGAACCAGCAGGATACGCTAGATGGAATTAAACAACTCCTGAAACAATTTGCTAGAAAGGACTTCAAATTTAGTCTACATCACTGCCAGAATAATGAGGAACTGAGAGGGGTCAGCCATCAAAAGTCCTTCAGCAGATATCAGCACAAGGACAACAAAGCCAACAAGTAGCCCTGGAGGTGATCAAACACCTTTTGGCCCAATTTGCTCACCAGGAGTCCGGAGAGGGAAAGAACACAGATGGAGTCTAAGGTAGGAGACTTCCTCTAGTGGCTCCTGGATGCCTGGGCTGGCCCTTTTGGGGGGGGCGGTGGATGGCTGTGATGAGGATTGGTGTCTGGCTGGCCCTAGTTTCCCAGAAGTGGACTCACGTCTGGGGGAGAGGTGGAGCTAATGGCATTGCTAACCTAAACAAAGTATTTAAATGTCGATAATCGGGAGTTGGGGGCACCCGGAGGGGTCCTCCAAGACGAACAGCCCCCCCAAACTTGAAATGTGTGGAAGGGACCACTGGAGAGGCAGGGAAGATATAACTTCCCCGTTTAAGGGAAGACAGGAGCATGTAAGACCTGTCCTCTATTGAAGATATTCCAGACCAGGATGCCATGTTGCCTGGGGAGCTAGACGATAGGGCACGGGTCATCAAAAAACATAATACCATATGGGGAAGACCCATCTGGCATGGCCCTGCAAACTCTTCAGGGTATGCCCTTTTAAAGCAAATAAACCATGCAGTGGGGGGGTCAACCTTCACTGCCTACTGCTCCACCAGAGGTTTGTCATGCATAGGGGGGGCGGGCAGTCTAGAGGTGATTTCGCTGGGGCCCCCTTCGAGGGCCCCCCTTGACATAAAGGTCTGCCAAATGGCTATCATCTCTTTCTAGGGGTTTGTATCCTGGAAGTGAGGGGCACACTGGTGGCCTGGGTCTTCATAGACGCTCTCTAGTTAGAGACTCTCAGACATGATATATCATGCTGCTGTCGCTGCCGTCCTTTCTGCCTCCTCCCCCATGGGGGGCCTGGGGTGTGACTGGTGGACCGCCACCAGTTCCTAGGACTCCAGGAAGAAGATATCTACTAAATAACTGTCGAACCTAACTCAAGAACAGTAAAAAGAACTTGCTTGAGAAGAGGCCCTAACTTTATTTGACTGCTCCTCCTTACACCCGAATCAAGTGTGATTATACCCCATGAATCCTGCCCACCCCCTTCTCACAAAAATAAACAAGGGTGAGATGGAGGAAGAGAAACAGATGAAGAGGAGAAGGTACCTTTATCTCTCCTTTTTACCCATATTACCTCACCAACTCCTATTTATTTTTTATTTGAATATTTGCTTTATCCCCCCCCAATACCCAACCCATTTTTTGGGGCAGGAGTTTCCCCAAGGGGACACCTCTAGTGGAGAGGTTAACCCTAAATCGACAGCTAAAACTGCTATCATGGATCAAACCCAAGACGGATTTGACCTTGGAAGTCACACTGGTCATTCCACTAAAACCACTGTACCTAGTTTCCCTGTATTAAATAGTTTTAAGTCCAGTTGGCAACTACTTAAGACCCAGTTTAGTATTGTATTTCTGTACCACATAATGGCCATGGAGAGACACTTTCATAATAGCACACATTCTCAAGAAACCTACAATACTATTAAGATTTTTACTAAAGGAATCTTTTTAAGCATGAAACAAAGATTTGGAAGCTATAAGTATATAGAGGGTACTAACAATGACGATCCCTTTTAAAATTGTCTCACATAATGTTAATGGGCTGGCCGTGCCCATAAAACGTTACAGGACTATCCAAGCTCTGAAGAAACAGATATCTGACATGCTATTATTACAGGAAACACATATGACCTCAGCAAAACACTTAAAAATTGCTTAGGTTTGGCTTCTCCTAGATAGTCGAGTCCTCTTACTGGAATGGGAGGAAACGAGGCATGGTCATTTTGATACCCAAACCTCACAGTTCCAGATCATTGAACAACATACGGACAAAGAGGGAAGACTAGCCCTGGCAGTTGACACAATACAGGGATATACACTAATATTGAGTAGCCTTTACATTCCACCCAACACAGATGCTACCTCCATACAAAGACTCATAGATGTCATATTAACGCACCAGAAAGTGACTTTAATAACTGAAGGAGACATTAACTATCTACTGAATCCTATGCTAGATACCTCAGCAACATGACAACTCTCTCCACAGACAACTGCTCAAAAAATTCTAAAACACTTGTTAAAAGATATCGGCTTAATTGACACCTGGCGACAATTACATCCAACCCAACAGAAATTTACATTTTATTCGCATACGCACCAACACTACTCCAGACTCGATTACCTACTGCAGGGGAAAATAAGGACTTAATACATAAAGCAGATATACTGAATATATGAATTTCAGATCATAAACCTATAACATTAGATTTAAAAATTACCCACAAATGGAGAAACACTATATGGCAGTTTAACTCTTCGCTATTCCGAGACTAAGAGTTTAAAGAATTACTTGAGAAGAAAATCCCAGAAATAATCCAAGACAATGCATCACCAGATGCATCACCACAACTCTTGTAGGACACCCTAAAGGTGGTCTTCCAGGGCCACATCATTTATTTCGCAGCCTGCAAAAAGAAACAATATGACCTACATCTAAATACTTTACAACAACAACTTAAGTCCCTCCAAGAAGCCCATATGCAAGGAGACAATACTATCTCTAACCAACTGGCCCAAACCCAGATAGAAATACAACAGCTCTTGATGGCATGGACTGAACAAGCCCTAATGTGGTTATATCAAAGATTTTACGAAGGGGGCTTGAGAGCCTCTAAAATACTCGCAGACTGCGTAAACAGACTCAAACCTCTACTATCTCTAAAATTAAGGACCCAATGACAGGTCAGTATCAATATACCACCCAGAATATATTGGACACATTTGAAAAATACTATCAAACATTACACTCTAACTCTGAAACAACAGATCCCCAAAAGCTATCCATCTTCATATCCAAAGAAATCTCCCAACAATCTCACTCTCTCAGAGAGCCAAAATAATAGCCCCCATTACAGTCCAAAAACTTTACAATACAATAAAAAATTTGAAAATTGGAAAGAGCTCAGGCCCATACGGCTATGGGGCAGAATTTTACAAAGGCACCTGGAAACTAATAATAAAAAAAACTCCTGCAATCCTTTCAGGAGAGTCATAACACCACCTGTCCAATTTCATGGAGGCAAGCAACTATTTCAGCAATATTAAAACCAAAAAAAAAAATGCCCACAACTATGCAGTTCACACTGCCCTACATCAGTACTAAATCAAGATTATAATAATCTTAATAATAATAAACTTTATTTTTAAAGTGCCTTTCTGCAATCGAGGAGCAATACAACTTGCAAAAGCTAAAATCCAATAAAACATAAAATTACATACAACATGTTAGCCAAATTAATAAATATCTAAAAATAGTCATATTTTGAGAAATTCCTTAAGGAGAGTTTTTTTTGGGGTGGTGGCCTGGGGCACTTGCAGGACCAAATACAGAAGACTGGGGAGTGATCGCTGATGAAATCATCTAGGATGCCAGACTGTAGTATCCTATCCACATGGCTTGTGAGAATCCAATCCAGGAGTGGTTAGAGGACTTTTGATTCAACCAGGTGGGAGCAGAAGTGAGCTGTGTGAGGTTCATCTGCTTCTGCAGATCCACACATTCTGACTGGGGGCTATCCAACCAGCTGATTTTGAAATCCCCCAATAAAATGATCTTCCTCCTGGGGGAATGCGACCAATGATATGGGGTAGTTGGGTGAGGCCAGTTAGATCCCTTTTGGGAGGACTGGAGGCACAACCTGTGTAGAGTTTTTTGGCAGACCTTAGAATCAGTTCTGCAATAGGCTGTTCACACACATTGTTATTATCATTTGTGGAGCTGCTCAAAAAAGGAAGGCACTTAGGGAGTCTCTGTAATAAAGAAGGACTCCACCTCCCTTTTTGTTGCCCCATCTATCTTGCCTGACCATATGGAAACCCCTAATGTTGCAGCAGAAGTTAGGAATGGAGGGCCTTAGCCAAATTATAGTAATTCCAATGATGTCGGGCTCATAGAGGGTGATCCATGCTTCAAGCCCAGCTATCTTGGGCAGCATACTCTGTAATTCAGGTGCACCATCTTGAGCCCACAATGGTTGATCCACAGGGGGTCTTTGTGATGTACAGGAGAGGGAAAAGGGCATGTGTTGTTCTGTATGTCCTCACCAAGAAGCAATAGCAAAATGGAGGCCAGGGTTTGAAGATCCAGCATAAGTGTGGTGAGTACCCACAAACACTTCTGGAGCAAATATATGCTCTAGAAGACAGCCCTGTCTCTTTTCCAATAAGGTAAGATGGGGGACCTGGAGTGACTGAGAGACATGACTGGCAGTGTTGAAGTTAGGCACAGTAGGATTACTTTTGAAATGTGCTAGGGCAGCTTGATCAATTGAAAACCAGTACGTACATGAGTCTGCAATGTTACTAAGCGAATAAGGAGAGAATCCAGCAGTTTTATCAGAGCTAATTAATTTGTTTTATATAGATAGAGGGGGAATTGCTGCCAATAGGCTACTGAAGTTTTAAATAGGCTGTTCCAGGGGAGACCACCCTGCCTGCCTAATGGGCAGTATTTCACAGGTACTGGTCTAACTGTAAGGGGAGATAAAAGTGATCATCTGGGAAACCCTAGAGATTGGGCTACAAAGGATGCTTGGGGATTTAGAATATGTGCAGTCCCCAGATATGAGTCCTGTGCAAGGCAGGTTACTGGCCCCTAAGGGAGGGGTGATGGATGTGGCCTACCTAGTTTTCAGCAAGGCCTTTGACACTGTCCCACATAGGAGGTTGGTAAATAAGTTGGACAACATGAGAGTGTGTCCCAAGATGGTAAAATGGGTCAGAAATGGGTTGAATGACAGGACACAGAGGGTGGTGGTAAATGGCATTCAATCCAAGGAGACTGGGGTGACTAACAGGGTGCCACAGGTATTCGTGCTGAGGTCAGTCCTCTTTAATGTCTTCATAAGCAACATTGCAGAGAGGCTGGAAGGGAAAGTATGCCTCTTTGCAGACAACACTAAGATCTGTAGCAGGGTCAACACTCCGGGGGGGGGGGGGTGGTGGAAAAAATGAGAAAGGATGTAAACAAGCTTGAGGAGTGGTTGAGAGTGTGGCAGCTAAGATTCAATGCAAATAAGTGCAAAATCATGCATTTGGGGCACAGAAATCCAAGGGAGGAGTACAAGATGGTGGGGGAGATACTGATGGCCACCAATCAACAAAGGGACCTGGGGTAATCATATCTGATGACCAAAAGGTAACCAAACAATGTGAGAAGGCTGTGAATAAAGTTAGTAGGATGTTAGGGTGCATAGAGAGAGCTAACACTAGCAGAAAAAGGAGTTGGTTATGTCATTGTACAGATCCCTAGTGAGACCTCATTTGGAGTACTGTATCCAGTTATGAAAGACGCATCTCAGGAAGAACATAGACAAAATACAGTTAGTCCAGAGAAGGGCAACTAAAATGGTGCAAGGACTGCACCGATAATCATATGAGGAAAGACTACAGGACCTCAATATGTATTCCCTGGAGGAGAGGAGGGAGATGGGGGATATGACAGAGACATTCAAGTACCTCAGGGGTATAAACAAAGTAGAGGAGGGTAGCATCTTTCAGAAAAGAAGATGTACAAGAACAAGGGGGTAAGATATGAGTATAGAGAGGGGTAGGCTCAGGGACAACGTGAGGAAATGCTTTTCCACAGAAAAAGTAGTGGATGCTTGGAACAGCCCCCCTGCAGAGGTGGTGGGGCAAAAACGATAGAGGAATTGAAGAATGCATGGGATAGACATAAGAGTACTCTCGCAATAGGGAAGAGAGGGTAGGTGGTAGTCAACTAGAGTCTGTGGTATTGCATTAGGTGTGGAAAAAGGGCAGATTAGGTGGGCCATGCTGTCCTTATCTGTCATCACCTTCTATATTTCTATGTTTTATATAGGCAAGGGCTCCTAATAGCCCCTAAGGATATGCAATACAGCAGCCTCCAGATAGGAAGCTGCTGCCAGCCCACAATAAAGTGAAACATTACAATGGGCTTGTAAACAGGCCCTGAGGACATGCAATTTAAGCAGACCCAAGATAGGGAGTTACTGAGATGTTGAGAGCAACAGGGCAAAAAATAAATAAAAAAAATAAACATCAACACTGATTGATCTACTGATAACAGTCAATTCATTTGAGCCCTAGACCCTGAGCTGATAGACACCAAACACATTTGCCTATACTCTGCATCAGCTGCAGTAACACATTTCAGAACAAAGCAGAAAGGTCCAATGCCTATATTCTCCATAAAGTTTTTAACAAAAGTAATATATAATAAAGCCTATCTCCTTACTATTAAAGCATTAAGATACACTGCCTCTACTCATCATAGAATTTTTAATATAGGCAGTATATTACAGAGCCTATGCATTTGCCTGGCTACTATAAACAGACTTTAAAACATTACATAACCTACCCACCTACTACACTGGCTGCTCTAACAGATTTTAAAACAGGCAGACATTAATGTAGTTATAGAACTAGCTGGGAATTAGAGCATATGCACAGAGTGAGCAAAATGGAGATTTCTTTTGCAGCCTGCAATAGCTAATATATACAAAAACTAATTACTTACTAAATACAATGAAAAAGCACTTCACCTATAGGTCTGAAAAAATTCTGTTATACTTATACCGATTATAGGTAAGACCAATTATTGACTACATTTCACAATTCTTGGGGGATGAACATGGGAGAGAAAATAAAAAAAATATAAAGAATACAGTACAAAGCTATGGTAGCACATCATAATAGCAAAGTTTAATCAGTGAATCAATAATGGTGACTAAAGAACGATGAACGTAATAACGGCGACCTTGGCTGACAGGCGATAGGGAATAAATAGTGACTCCTAGGTGCTAACCTGCCCCTGTGTCCAGCTGCACCTTGGAGTAGTAATCCTAGAGATAGCAGGGGTCCGTGGGGTGCAGCCCCCCCATGGGGGAGTGGGGGTGGGGTGGAATCCCCACTCTCATTATAGACCAACAGGTCTACAGGTGCAAGTATGAAATGAACAATTAACACGTACCTGGTGAGCCAGAAGGGGTGTCTTCTGTTGCACCATGCCAGTTTCCTGTATCGGTGTGATAAGGTTGTCACTCCAAAGGTCTACTGGCGATGTGTGGAGAGCCATCATCTACAATGTGTCACCCAAGTGTATACCATCGATGGTGAGGTCATTGAAGTGAAGAGGAGCCACAACCATGTGGCAGATGCTGCCGAAGTAGGGGTTTGGCAGGTGTTGAGTGACCTGCAGGAGAAAGCATAGACCAGTATGGTGTATTGCACCTCACAGGTATAATATATGTAAAAATCTCCAAAAAATGCATGTCACCGAAATTTCGGTGTGCTGTTAATGTTTGTGCTATTTAAGATTTGCCATTTAGGATTTCACCGATATTTGGTCACAGTTAGTCATGGAGTCCAAAACTACAAAAGTGAGGAGGGGACTAGAAAATAAAACATACAGTGAAATCATTTGGAATAAACAAGTTAGAAAGATGCAGAGTTCATGGAGATTTACTTCCCCTGTTCAATATTTTTAGTGATAAGGAATTAATGAGGGGACTAAACATAGTCCTGGGGCAAGAGGCATACATACTAGGAAGGCACAACAAACAACTGAAAACTACACCTTATGAAACTGACACTAGGAACAAACTTATTTACACAGAGTGGTTAACATCTGGAAAAGTTAACCAATAAATTAAACGTGTAAGCAAAGAAGCGTTCAAAAAAGGATTAGACAGTTGGTTGGAGGGAAGAAATTATGGCTTACATTACCTAATTAAGAGATTATCAAGAGAGGACAATGTTATCTCATTCTATCTCTATAAACCAAGTATTGAACCAAGCATTAAATACAAGCAAGCAGACCTCTGGTGTTGGTCAATGCTTGTTAAAAGTAAGCAGTTGTTACTTTTTAATTCTGATGTATTTTCCATTTTCTATTTGCTCATTAAAAGGTTTGCTGCCTGGTAATAACAGGTGGCAGAAAAAGAGCAGTACTTTAATTGGATGCTGACATATCAGTTTCTGTTCCTTCTCATATCTCATCAGCATTGGGACCTCACTTATTGTGCCATCACAAGTGACCAAAGTTGCAGCAGGTGATTCACTCCTCTAGGTAATTTGTGATGTCACACTAAGATCATAGGGCTGATTAGGTATGAGTAGGACTAGAACTCACTATGCCATCATTCAGGCAGAGTACTGTTTTACACATCACACCAAGTATTGTCTGGTATAAAACCCTTCTAATTAGCAACAGGGAAATGAAAAAATGCTTCAGATTTATGAAGTATTATTTCACTACTTTTGAAAGTTAATACTGATTTCAGTGACTACACTAGCTATTTAAATACCTGCCAATTGTTACAGCTAGCTGTTACCCTCACACACAGGGAAGGGATCACAGATCTCCAGGTAGAAGGTCACCTGGGGGCCAATGACCATCACATGGTATGGTTCAATTTGGCTACTACATCTAAATCATCCCATTCCAAGGCAAAAATATGGGACTTCAGAGGAGCTGACTTTGACAAGATGGCCAACAGAGTTAAGCTAGCCCTGGCAAAAAGAAACACAGGTGAGGGGGTACAGGCAAAGTGGGCAAGCATTAAGGATGCAATACTTGAAGCAACATCCCATTGTGTTAGACAGAAAAGGAAGTGCAAAAAAGAAGGAAACCACTTTGGTTCTCAAATACAGTAGCAGAAAAGGCTGGCATTCAGGAAATATAAAGGAACACAGCGGGATGAAGATAGGGAGGCATACCAAACTGCCTTAAGGAAAACAGGGAAGGCAGTAAGGCAGGCAAAGTCCCAAACTGAGGAAACACTAGCACGAACAGTAAAAGAAGGTGACAAGACTTTCTATAGATACATTAGTCAAAGGAGAAAGTCCAGAGGGGATATTGCTAAGCTTAATGGAGAAAAGGGAGTATGTGAGGAGCAGGACCATGTAAAAGCATCTATCCTAAATAGATACTTTTGCTCAGCATTTACTGATGAGAAGGTAGGGCAGGGCCCACAGCTCAGCACCATGGACACAGGGGGGAGGGAAGTGAGCATTACTCCCTTCACAAAACAAAGGGTCCTACAAGAGCTTGCTAAGCTCAGGGTGGATAAGACAATGGGACCTGATGGCATACATCCCAGGATACTTAAGGAGCTAAAGGTGGAACTAGCAGAGCCATTAGCAGAACTGTTTAGTGAGTCTCTGAGCACAGGAGAGGTCCCAGAAGACTGTAGAAGGGTTCATGTGATCCCGCCCACAAGAGTGGTAGCAGGAGGAGGCAGAGAACTACAGACCAGTCAGTCTTACCTCAGTAGTGGGCAAATTATGGAGGCGCCTCCTTAAGGAAAGGATAGTGCAACATCTGGAATCCATAGGGCACAGGATCCAAGACAGCATGGGTTTACAAAAGGAAGGTCCTGTCAAACTAATCTCATAGATTTCTTTGACTGGGAAACCAGAATGGTGGACCAAGGGGGAGCAGTTGATGTCACCTACCTTGACTTCAGCAAAGCTTTTGACACTGTTCCACATAGAAGATTGATAAATAAGCTGGGTAGGCTCGGGGTGGGTCAGAAGTTGGTCAACTGGGTGGCAAACTGGTTGACAGGCAGAAAACAGAGTGGTGGTAAATGGTATACAGTCAGAGAGATGCAAGTCACAAGTGGGGTAACTCAGGGATCAGTCCTGGGGCCAGTCCTCTTCAACATCTTCATTAGTGACCTTGCAGATGGACTAGAGGGTAAGGCTTATCTGTTTGCAGATGACACCAAGATCTACAACAGAGTAGATGATCCAGATGGGGTGGGCAGAATGAGAAAAGATCTGGATAAACTAGCAAAATGGTCAGAAGAGTGGCAACTGGGATTTAATGCAAAGAAGTGCAAGCTCATGCACATAAGGAAGAGAAACCCTGAAGCCACCTATAGGCTGGGAGGGGAGTTGCTAGTAGTCACAAAGGAAGAAAGAGACTTGGGCATCATCATCACTGATGGCCTGAAATCATCCAAGCAGACCTCTAAAGCAGTAGGTAAGGTTAGGAGGGTGTTAGGGTGTATTGGTAGGGGTATCACAAGTCGTAAGAGGGAGGTACATAACAGCTATAAGTTACCAAATTCCCAGTCCTCACACCATCTTGCCAGCCACACCTGATCACAGATGTCTAACACTTCCAGATCCTTCCCCAAGACATATTCACCTCATTGCTCCTTTATCATTGCCAACCAAGAGGCAATATCAGGGCTGCTGCTTCTGAGCCGAGAAAGCATGCTGGCTGCTCCCTCCTCTCATAGTTCTCATTTGCTCATGTTCAGGGTCCTGCATCTTCCATAATTCCATGGCCACAGCCAAGGTCACAGAATTCTTTGCCCACTGCAGAAACCAAGAAGGCATGCTTGCACACAGCTGCAGAAATTTTAAGATGGCCAGTGCAGATCAGAACTGTAAATAGGTGGCAGCATTTTGCAGCCTCAGGTAGTGCGCCCTCTTAAAATGGCTTCTGGGCTAATGTGGCTATAAATCCCCCCACATAGTGCCTATTTTTAGCACAGCACTAGAAACCCTTTGGCACAAAAAACAGCACACCCACACGATCCAGTTGCAAACTTAGAACAAATTGTGCATATATTCTGATGAGGATATAGCACAAACCTTGGGGCCAGGGCAACTGTTTGTCAGGTAGTGGGGTCCTGATCCTACAGTGTACTCTTTAGGTCAGCCACTTAAAGGAAGAGGTCTCTAAATAAAAAAGTTGGTAAATGACAAACACTGTCCTTTGGTCACAAACACACTTCCCATCCCCCAAATCAGAAACACTACAGAAAGCATAATTAGAAAGAAAATTCTGCGGGGGGCGTGGCTTGGCTCCAAATGCAATGGCTGCCTAGAATGAATGCTCTCTGATACCCCGGGTTCTCTTCACGATTTACACCACCAAATTCAGCCAGACATAGCGGTGTAGCAGAGGATATATTACTGGACTTACTGGGAACATTATTTTCCACTCCTCGTATTTGCTGGCACGCTCTAAGCTGTAAAATTCGAATCAGCAGAATGATGCAATATAAACAACCTGAGGTGTCTGCAGAGCCGATTACACTGCAAACTACTGAAATGTTCATGGCCTTGCTTAATCAAATGCCCAAAGTTACATTAGCTTCTAACAAAACCACAACTGCCATCCAGCAGCTAGAAGCTAGAATCGGCCATACAGAAACAAACGTGGATAAGAATACAGCTGAAATAGAAAAGCTTACAGCCATAATCAGGGACCAGGACAGAGGGATCCAATCTTTTCAAAACAAAATGGATAATATGGAGAACAGGAGCCGTTGGAATAATCTCCGATTCCTAGGCTTCCCCGAGGGTGTGGAATGTGGTAATACTTTAGACTTTCTTTATGACATCCTGCTCGAGCTGTTACGGCATGAAGTTCCACCCGGACTAACGACGGAAAGGGCACACGAATCCTGCCGATGTATGGTCCCAACACGTATCCTCAGTCATTGAACTCCTGCAGACATTGGATCAATGGAACCAGACCTAGATAAGTGTCCATGTCTTCTTTCTGTTTTTTCTCTTACACAGCATGCATGGCCTAGTATTGACCCTGGGGAGGCGGCTTCCAATTAACGGTTACTCCAGGGATAACTCTGAAGCAGCTTAGCTAGCTGTCATCTCCCCCTGATAGTACCTGAGGCCTTATTTATTCATTGCCAAGGCCGCACATGCCACAGAAAGAATTCAGGGCACTGTTATATAAAAATGTTATACCCAGTATTAGCTGCTAACATAAGGTACTACTATGTTTACTGTCATAACTATAAGGAGCAGAATATCTGCACAGATTCTAAGATGCTAGCCTTTCCTATTTCTTTCTCTCTGCTTCTTATCACAACAGAACAGGAGGGGGCAGTTTAAACAGCCAGCTGCACTATGAACTTGGTGCTATATGTTGGGTTACTCAACTATGCCGCCTTTTCTTGCTTTTCTTTTACCAATTTACCCCCATCCTCTATACGAGGTGCATTGTAAACAGGAAAGCTGTTCCTAGACCTTTCAGGCTATACTGAATTATGACACGAATTTTCTTTAGGCAAGCATTTTCTTTGCCCATATTATTCGGGGCGTTATTCATTCTGGGTATGCCCAAACATTTGGAACTAAAAGTCTCCACCCACCTCTGACTGGCTAGGTGGGCAGGCTACTGAGGATGTTGAGACCTCGGCCAACATTACCCATCTGCATTACCGCGCAACGATGCACACTATATGTAAATAGTTTAGGCACACTGTGCTTCTTTACAGTATTACTGTCAATCCTGCATTTCTTACTACTCATTACGGAATGCATGCCTAAAAGCACATCTATACCTGTGTCTGACTTATCAACTGACACCTTTATCATAATGAGCTCAAAGATAATGTATGACCCATTGCAGTATCATTCCTCTGATAACATTTCTCCCTGTCCTGCCACTCCAGTTACCATTTTCCATTACTGGTCTGACTATGGATGAAACAATCTTTATAACGTGGAATGTCAGGAGTTTGAACTCTCCTTCAAAAAGAAAACAAGTCCTAACCCACATAAAAAGGCTAAAATTCCAGATTGCCTTTTTACAGGAAACCAAATTGACCAAGCAGGATCACAAGTACTTGGTGAATGACTGGGTAGGGTTAGAAATCCATGCTGGCACCTCCACCAAAAAGAGAGGCATAGTTATCTTATTTCAAAATCTCTCCCTTGGTCAATTCTGCATAGCAAAGCTGACCCTCAGGGCAGGTGGGTGATTGCTCTACTGGACACTCCACATGGCCAACTTCTAGTAGCCAATATATACGCACCCTGTGAGGACAGTCCCTCTTTCTTTCTGGATCTTAATGTTAAATTGGGGACAATGTTGAAACCTGGTATACCTATGTTGGTGGGGGGAGATTTCAATCTAACTCTTGTCCCTACTTTGGACAGAAGTGACCATGGGAAAGAATACCACATTTGAGGAGCACAGGCTGCACTTAATCTCAGCTCCAAATATCACCTGGTTGATATTTGGCTCCTCGTCCACCCCTCAGACAGGGACTATACTTTACAATCTGAGGTACATGGATCCCTTAGCGGACTTGATTTTTGGGTAATATCCCAATCTATGATGCAATATGTCCTGGGAACTAATTTCCTTTCCACAGTTATAACAGATCATGCTCCAGTGCAGCTGACAATGCTCTGAGGACCACCTACCCCATGGTCTACATCCTGGAGACTAAACCCCCTTCTTATGTAGACCCAAAATTAATTGATTGGGCAAAATCACAAACCAAGCTCTTCCTACAAGGAAACCCCATTTCTGAGACTTTAGCCCAAATCACCTGGGAAGCACACAAAGCTATTATGCGAGGCAAAATTATCAGTTATGCTGCCCATAGAAGGAAATGCAAAGAAACAGAACTTACCCTGCTTGAAAGCAAGCTTTCTAATGCAGAGCGAGAGCACAAGGCTCTGCCCCACCCCTCCCTCCACTCAGAATCTGTAAGAAAAGTCCTACAACTGCATGTTAAACTTAACAAAATATTATCCAGAAACGCGGACTTAGCCTTCCTTAAAATCCATCATATGTATTGGGATGGGGGGACAAAAACAGGAAGGTCCTAGCATACCAACTCTGTAAACAGCAATCTCATCGATACATAGCTGGGCTGAAAACTCCAAACACCAGAACTGTTCAAACCAGCCTCCAAAGTGTGAATGATATCATGGCAGCATTTTATTCTCAATTACATGCTTCCTGCAGACCCAAAACTATCTCTGAAACTCAAACCTTTCTTCACTCTATCAATCTACCTAAACTCTCCCTGTCCCACACTGCTACCCTTGATGCCCTCCTTACACCATGAGAAGTCCACACAGCACTGATGGCTCTCAAAATAGGGAAGGCACCTGGAGCGGATGGATTCTCTGTGGAGTTTCTCCAGGTAATGTCCCCTGTGATCACTCCTCTGTTATGCCAAGTCTTTATAGAAGCTGAGGCTAAGGGAATTTTACCCCAAACTTTAAAAGAGGCCACTACTACTGTCCTTCCAAAAAAAGGAAAAGCCCCCTGAAGAACCGGGCAGCTACCATCCTATCTCCTTGATTAATGCCAACAGCAAGGTGTATGCTAGGGTGTTAGCAAACAGACCAAACCCTATACTCCCGTCCTTGATACACCCATCCCAGTAGGATCTGTGAAAGGTAGGTATAGCTCAGACCACCTTCGGACTCTTCTCAATCTCATTCACATAGCAAAATCTGCTCCAACACCTGTGGCTGCACTGGCGATTGATGTTGAGAAGGCATTCAATTCTGTGGAATGGGACTACCTTCATACCGTTCTTCAACACTTTGGATTTGGACCTCACTTTCGTGCTGCTATAACAACTCTCTATACATCCCCCCTTGCTAAGGTACTCGCCAACTCTATAATATCAGACCCATTCCAACTTTACAGAGGCACCAGACAGGGCTGCCCCCTATCTCCTCTTCTGTTTCTTCTAGTGGTGGAACCCATGGCTGATGTAATCAGACAACATCCCCTCATAACAGGTATTGCTACAGGACTTCCACAGCCCACAACTCTTATGCATGCTGATGACCTATTGGTTGTCTTAGGAGATGCCCCAAATTCTATCCCACCTCTTCTTACTCTGTTAGGACATTTTTCTCACATCTCTGGACTCAAAATTAATCAAACCAAAACAGAGATCCCCCCACTCAACTCCAAATGTCTCCCTCACACCATGTCCCACCACGGTCTTAAATGGTCACAACACACTATTACTTATTTGGGAATTAAAGTAGGAGCCAATATTGAGAAATGGTGGGACAACAACCTAGGCCCCCTATTATCTACCTGCAAAACCGATCTGGATCACTGGTCTCGTCTTAACCTCACACTAGCTGGTAAAATATCAGCCTATAAGATGTCAATCACACCCAAAACTTTTCCACTTACTATCCCACATCCCCCTATCTCTTTCTATGTCATTGATTCAAAAAATCAATAAAACCATTGGCTTTTTTCTATGGGGTAAAGTTAAACCTCAGTTTGGCAAAAACACAGTTCAAGCACACTGGAAATATGCAGGATGGGGCCTCCCTTGGATAGAGGGCTATAAAATAGCATACCAGTGTTCACAGACCATGAAATGGTTTCACCCACAGTCTAAAGATTCTCCCCAATGGTTAACAATAGAGCAAACTTTAAGTGGTTCTCCTGTTACAGCCACCTTGCTGTGGCCTGGGGCCCCTCAGGATGTCCTATCACACTCCACTATAGGCCCCTCAATAAAGTACTGGTAACTCCTCCACAAAAAACTAAATATCTCTGCCCTCCCCCTTTTATATACTCCTCTGTGGAATAACCCCAATATCACCATAGGTGGTCTGCCAGTGTCCTGGTCTACATGGCAAAAGAAAGGTATCTTATTCATAAAAGACCTTCTGGCCAAGGGCTTTTTACTGGTGGATACATTTCAACAGCTACAGAACAAATGGAATTTACATGATTTCTGGAAATTTCTACAAATCAGAGATGCCCTAAAACACCTGCTTCACCAAACGAATGCAACAGCTGACCTCACACCTCCAATACACTTGTGGCTTGTTTTACAAAAAAAAAGTGCTGGAAGGTGGGCCATAAAGTGTACACAGATGCTAGGAGTAGATTTATCCATAACAAAATAATGCACTCATGGTACAGAACCCCTGTAATGCTAAAGAAAATGCAAGTGCTCCCATATGACAAATGTTGGAGATGTCACCCTCCTGGAGCACCTCACCCAGCTTGTCACCACCCCCACTAGATGTAACTACAAGACAGGTTCTCACACTCTGCTTGACTGGATCCTGACTAACGGTCCCAAGCATATTTCCCATGTGGATGTGCTCCCTGACATTATAAGTGACCACTCCCCCATTACATTTGTGTGGTCCAACAAGTTCTGTAAGCCCCCCCCCCAAGCTTATATATGCAAGGATATTAAAGCGGGGTCTTCCTGAATCATCCAGATCTCATCTCCGAAACTTGGACTGGTCCCCTCTAGACACTATCACCGATATTAACACAGCGCTGGAACTCCTCATCTCACAATTCACTGCAGCCTGCGATACCTTTGCACCTGTCAGGAAGATGAAAGTAAGAGGGAAACCAAACCCATGGATAACACCTGAGCTAATATCTCAGATGAAACTGAGGGACCACCTCTGGCACTGTACAAGAGCTTCATTCAGGCAAGTTGACATCCAAAAGTATAAAGCTGCCAGAAACAAATGTACACATGCTATTCGAACTTGTAAAAGTAACTACTTCATGGAAACACTCACTAACTCCTGGGGAGATAGGAAAAAGTTTTGGTGTAACCTTAAAGATCTCACGAGAAAAGATCCCCAGGTACCACCCACAATGCTTAACATCAACGGGGCCCCAGTTCTTGATCTCGGGGTAAGTGCCAATACATTCAATTATGCTTTCTCGGAGCTGGGTAGTATACTGCTGCCTGATTTCTTTGACACACCTAATACTAGAACTCACCCTCCTGACACCTCTATTGACAGCAGCACACCACAGTTCCATTTCAAAGAGACTCCAATTCACCTGGCAAGAACCTACACTCGCAAGGCCATCCACAAACCATGTACCAGCAGTGACTCTCTTGATCTCAAACTAATCTCACTCGTCCTGGAAGAAATCCTTTTTGCCTATCACAAGGATCTTTAACCTCTCACTTAGATCAGCACAGTTCCCATCTCGCAGGAAACAGGCACTTGTCACACCCATGCAGAAGAATGGTGATAGGGCGCTTCACACCAACTACAGGCCCATTTCCATTCTCCCTCCACTTTCCAAAGCACTTGAATGCAGTCTCAGACCAGCTAGTTGAAAATCTGGAGAAATATGAAATCCAATGCCCCCAACAGCATGGATTTAGAAAAGGGCACAGTACCACCACTGCCCTTTTGGAGGTTCTGGGTTTCGTCCACAACACACTTGATCAGGGAAACTGTGCCGGTGTGGTGTTCATTGACCTTACAAAAGCTTTCGACACTGTCAGCCACCCACTTCTCAAACAGCTTTCCTCCATTGGTTTCTCTAATGAAGCACTGCAATGGTTCGAGAGTTATCTTGTGGGCCAATTCCAACAAGTCAGGATTGCCAATACCACCTTGAATCAGAAGCCAGTCCTCTCAGGCATCCCCCAGGGTTCCATCCTGGGGTCGCTACTGTTTAGTCTGTTCATCAGTAATCTCCCTAGTGCCTGTCACCAGAGAATGTTACTATATGCAGATGATGTTGTCATCTTTACCAGCCACCAGGACCTGAACCTCATTGAACATCATCTACAGCTTGACTTTGCAAGGGTAGAAGAATGGTTCAGTGCCCACAAATTGATCCTGAACCTCAGCAAAACCAAGGCTACGCTTTTCAGCAGTGTGCATAGCAAACATAAAGCCCATTCCCTCAACATCCAGAATGGCACTGGCGCCCAGCTCGAACAGGTCAAGCATTTCTAATACCTTGGGATCACACTGGATAACTTCCTCTCCTATACACAACACACCGAGAATGTGGCCAAGGCCGTAAACATTCGAACTGGAATGCTACATAGGCACAAGCATTGTATGACTTCAGATGCTCTGCATCTGGCAATCCACAGCTCAGTCACCTCCATTGTTGACTATGGTCTAGCCATCTATGGCTCTGCCTCACCTACTGCCCTTCAAAGGGTAACAGTGGCTCTAAACAAAGCCTGTAGAATACTCATTGGAGCTGCTCACCTTATTCACACCTGTGAGCTTTATGCCCAGTCTGGATGGCTCCCACTCCTTTGTAGGATCCAGTATCAGACCTGCCTGCTAACAAAAAAGGTACACTTAGGCCTCATGCCACCAGGTGTCGAAAAGCTCCTAAACACGCACTCTACCACCCAGCATACCTGAAATGCCAGCAATCAAACCTACCAGGTTCCCAGATGTAGGACCTCTATGGGACAGAGATCATTTGCCTGCAGGGCTCCGCACTGGTAATATGCTCTCAGCTGGGATATCCTGACTGCTCCCAAAATTGGCCCCTTCAAAAGGCTGCTACGGGCACACCTCACCTCTTCTAGTAGCTGCGACTGTTTCACCTAGTGCTCCCGCCGCCCCTAGCACTTCGGACTTTCCTGCTCCTCTCTTATAAATCTCTGCTACCTAGTACACCTCTTTGTCTCCCCTCCTCATCCCACTGCTACTCCCCACCTCATCTCCTCCAACACCAGCACTTTTTGCTCCCCTGTCCCTACTCCTACCCAACTAGCACTACCCAACCATGCTCTTCTCACTCCCTCCTCTCACCTTGACAATGGCCTCCAGCCTGCCCACTCCCCTGGGAATACCCTCCTCACTGTTCTCCCCAAATCTCCTTCACATTTAGCATACCTATGCACTGCTCAGTTCTTAGTCTGAGACACTCTCTCCACGTCTGCTCACTGGTCTTTGCTCTACTCCTACCCAACATGTGTAGTCTCGAATTTTGAGTAATGATTTGCAAACCTGCATTCGCTATACCGTCTGTGCTACCTCTGTATAATTTTTGTAATGATGTTCACCCTGTTTGTCTACCCATACTATAATGTGGAACCTTTGTAAATGAGCAGTTCCTGCTCAAAAGTGTTAATCCTAGAGTTAATAAATAAATAAATAAAATAAAATCATGTCTTATGGCTTTGCCCTCTGATCACAGATGTTTGGGAGTCTGTCCTTAGAGCTGGAAACTCAATCTTGCAATGTACTGTCCCTCCCAGTGCTCCCCTCATGTTACTTGGTCTTAAATATGAAGCCCCAAGTCTCAGTCCCCATGGATTCAGATGCTTAATGTTGCTAAGTATGCAAGTGAAACGTTCTAGCCTTAAATACTGGAGAACTTCCACTATACCTAATATAACAGAGATATTGTCAGCACTTACTTATATATTTGAATTAGACAGATGTTCTCATCTGTTGAAAGGACAACTGCCACTCTTTCATCGCTGTTGGGCCCCTTACTGGCATATCTGGCCCCCAGAACAGGTGTTGGTTGATTTGTTACAAAGTATTTTCTTTTCTCACTTTTCCTCCTATGACTGTACTGCATAACTAGACTACTGAACTTAACCTTAATAAGTAAGTGCTGTTTCTCCTTTTACCCCACTTTAGGATGACAGTATTGTAAATAGTTATTGATAATTCATACAGTTATTGTTATGTTTATTGTACTTCCTTCTTTCTCTTCTGTTTATAGAAGCTACAGTACAAAGATGTACATCAGCACCTCATATCTCCAGAAACTCTATTAATCACCCTTAGTTACTCTGTGGCACCGTATTCACCTCTTTTTCAGGTACTCCCTCAGATTCGGCCATTGGAAGGTACATCTTCAGAAATACATGAAGCCTTGTCTAATCAGCAGTAGTACCTCCTTATGGTTTTGGATTTTTGGCAAGATTTAAGATAGGTGTCCTTTTATAGAATATAATATAATTATTAATTTTTTTTTCTATCCAAAAGATGCTTTAGTAACTCTCCATTAGAAATATGACAATCCAATATTTGTATTACCTCCACATGCTTACTGTATGCATCTGTACTGTATAATATCATAAATCAAATTTTACTTCTTTCTTTTTTTTGTGTTGAAAAACAATAAAAAACTTTTAACTGAAAAAAAAGAGATTCTGCAGTGCACACAGGACTCTGTTTACACCCAGGCCAGCATGAGCCCAGAACAGGACACTGTAATGCTCAGCATGCTACACTTATTAACAAAAAAATACTTGTCATGCTGCCATAAGCAAGGATACCGCTCACATCATTTCAGCAGTTATTCCCTACCACTGGGCCATGATCCGGGCTGCTCTCCCTCCAGCTCCAAGTCCTGACTAGAATGTTGTAATTCCAGAACACTTGCTACCTGCCCCCAACCTGCCAGTTTTTGCTCATGTGGCTGGGTGCTTCCTCGCAAAAAAAGTAATAATAATAATAAAGTGGTGTCCCCACGCTGGGTGGGATCCAGTGAGGCAATGGTGGTTGTAGCTGCTTGCTTAACTTGAAAAATGGTGATTGGCACCAAATGCAGCTGCAGCCTTGTCAGTAGACACTAGTCAGTCTGTTTGCAGAAAATGACGCCTAGCATCAGGTAGGCAATCGGATACCATGGATGGAAGGATGGCTGGGTGTGATGGGTAATGCTGTGGAGCATGCTTGACTTGACTCCGAACCACCATGCAAAAATAAAATAGAATTAAACTCAGGGGGAGCTAAGCTTGAACCAGTGGGCCAGTGGCTTACAACTAAACCAGCAGCTGTGAGTGCAAGGTATCATGCAGCAACATGGCAGTTTAGACTGGCCTGCAGAAATCCATGGGCCCCACACACTGGCATAGTTTGTTTAACAGTAAATCCGGCCCTGCATCACACCAGCCCTTCTGCCATGTATTAAATTATATTATTTGATTCTTTCTACTGCTTCCTGCATGCGGCACTGGAACCACTTCAAAAAGGCTAGCATATCTGTAACTGTTTTCAACTTTCTACCTAATTCTCTGAATCTTCCCTGAACCTCATCCACACTGCTACTTGTCAGGACATTTGTTCCTAGATGTATCACATCCTGGCTTCCCACCCCCTGATGTGGTCAGCCACTCCTACCTCAGAATTACTCTGTCTGCAGTTGCCTCCGAGAGACATAGAATAATTACTTCCTCTTGGTTTGAGTGGCACACCATTCTGTTTGTCCTTCTGACTATCAAATCCTCTGTGACTAGTGTAACCCCCTTGTTCCCAGGGCTTACTAGCATCCCACTTAGAATCAGTGGCAAATAGGGAGAGGCAGCTTGTGAGATGCCATTTAAATGGATTTCACAGTGTCCCACTCTGTTTTCAGTCTCAGTTGAGCTGGAGTGATAATGTCACTTTAGGACTGTTGCAGCAGCATAAGCCTCATTGGAATACTAGCTGGGGAAGTTAGCTGTAGAATGTTGAGTTAGAGTAGAGTAGTCTGTAGAGTGGAGAGTGAGGAGGAGGAGGCTGCTACCTGGGCAGCTCTTCAGATTTAGCTCTGACAGAGAGCTACCTCTGTAGTTTGGGTAGTTTGTTCTCACCCTAGAAGAATAACATAGAAGACCTGAGAGTGAAGTGTTAGAGACCATTCCTAGAGGGTTTTCCAGTGCCCCATCTATGGAGGGATGTGGGGAATTCCAGGATTCAAGGGTAATCCCCTGGTCCAGCCTGACTGTGTTGAAGCTGCCTGAGAGTCATCTGCTCTGTGAGTACCTGAGACGTTTGTGTGGACAAAGCCTTGGGGCACCTGCATTCCTGTGGTGAGTTTGTCTCTGACAAAGGGACTCTGTCACCAAGACTGTTTTTCTATAAAAGTGTCTGCCTACTATGGGGTCCAGAGAGAGAGACACTTGCCAAGTACAGAACCTTTAGTTTGTGTCTGATTTAAAAGTGTCTAAAGGGGGGGCTAGTGAAGAGACATTGCCAATTACACAACATTTTACTTCAGGACACCTCAGAGGTGTGAGAAAGTAGTATGTTAAATGTGAAAGACATGTCAAGATAGCATCTACAAGAGTTTCTGAGAAGGGTGTTATTAACCAGATGAATGACTGAGCATACATTTGGAAGCAAAAGGTGGAAGACCCCCCCCCCATCTGGAGTAACCATGTTTACCTCTCTGGGTTCAGTTTGGGCACCATTGTTTTCTCTCTGTGCATTTGGCCAGTGCCAGAAGAAAATACCCAGATGTGGGATTTTGGATTTGTTGTGAGCCGGAGTGTGCTCATTGGTGGTCGAGGGTGCCCTCAGAAATTCCTCATGAAATATGGGAATGTCTCCTAGTACTGGCCGAGGGTGGCTAGTCAAGGGAATTGTATCAGTTCTGTCCATGTGTGCCAATTTCCATTCAGAACCTGAGGGTTCACTGTGTGTGTGCTCTGTACCTCAGTAATCTGCATTACCAGTGGGAGTAGCCCTATGGGGGTCCATCTTTGCTTTGTATTATTCTCTGTGTATGTGAATAAAAGCCACACTCTAGAATCCCAACCTGGTTTGGAAAGTACTGTTATTGCTTCCACTGTGTCTGGATTTACTTGGTTGCCCCTGAACAGAAGTACAAACCTAGCATAATTCTGAGCGAACGATTTCTCCCAGGGACCCAGGTTGATGGCCATGCTAAATGGTCCCCTCAGGTGTGAGGCAGGTAGTTGCAACACTTAGTTTGCCTGTCTGAGGATGGCAGGCTACAAAGTAGAAGTATTGGTAAATGGAACTGTTGTAGTGACAACCCCCATCCCTGTCGGTGCCATGTGTGAGAAGAGCAGCCCTGCTAGTTGAACAAGGGGGGCTGGTGGTGATGGGGTTACAAAATGGAGGCACAGCTGAGGATTTGTTTGCAAATTTGGGAGAAAACAAGAGATGTTTGCTTAGGTTGTGGCTAGTGTTTTATCTGTCTGGCAGTTGGTAGCCCAAAGTCAGAAGCTTTGCGCATGAAGGATTTCCCAGAGTAGTGCCATCCGTATGTGCCACTGTGTGCCTGCTGTTCATGTGTTGCTGTAATTGTGCCAATGTTTACCAAGGAGCTATGAAGCCAGATTCTGTGTGCCCATTGTTCTGCATCAAAAGGAACATTTGCCAGCTTTAATTTTCAAGTTGTGGCAGAAAAAAGTATTGAGAATTATGGGGACAAAGAGACATTTGTGCCCTGAAAGTTTAAAATGCTTGCTTTGTGAACTGTGGGAGTCCCTAGGGAAATTGCCATGAGAAAAGATTAAAATGGTGCTCCTGTCTTAGAGTTACAGTTGAAAAGAAAAAAAATTGTTTTGCAATTTAAATTTTGCCTGCTCAACAATCGCCATGAAGGAGAACAGCATGAAAACAGAAAGAGGTTCATTTGCATGGCGTTGAGTGATTGATGAGACTGCAATCAGTCCTGCCCCCAATCCAGCTTCAGAGTGCTCCCCAGTGTTTGAGAGGGAGGGAGAGAGAGTGAGTGGTGTGCGAGCTGGCTATCCAGGAGGATCGTCGCAGTGACTGCAAACATTCTAAAAGTTACAACAACAGTCTTTTCTGTTCTAAATCAGGCTCAACCCATATTCCGATTGACTGGGGAGAAAGCGTGGTGTTCGTAGGGACAATCGGCAGGGTTGTCAGACTGTTTCAACCCAGGGGCCTTCCAGGATCAGCCGTAGGCTAAGAATTTTCATCGAGAAGCCAGCTACTGATTCAATGAGTGCCATTCAGCAAAACTGAGCTCAAACTTTGTGTGATTTTTCAAAAGTCAGCTGGATCTGTGTGTAAACAGTGTGATTGTTTTTGCGAAGAAGGACTGTGTAAAGTAATCAAACCCAAGCAAGAATTCTGAGCATTAGACTGTAAGCATGCATTATGGATTCAGCAACAGTGTAATTTTCTGAGCAAACAGACAGACTAGGAGTTGTATGAGAGGCTACAACAAACAGGCGATCCTGTTCAAGAAATACTGCAGCTTTAGTGACTGTAAGCAAATAAAACTGATTGAAAGCTAATGTAAAGTCATATAAAATCATATAGATGTGCTGAGGAAGAAAAGCAGTGCAGTCAGTGCAATTTGAGTAAAATGTATCAGTATGCAGTAACTCGGATGCACAATGGCTTGAGTCAGATGCAGAATGTTGATGTGCCAGGAGTGCTGCTGCCGCCATTACAAGATGGGGAAGTAATGTAAACACAGCAGCAGGGAGCCATTTTGTGAGACTATTCCAAGTAGAGTGAACTCAGTAATAACAGTGAATGTGTGTGTGTTTTTCTACAGTCATGGCTTCGGGATCATCCCACTACCCGGATCATGCCTGGGATATGATTGTTAAAGAGGTTACCAAGCTGAAATAAATAGAGAAATGTTTCTACATTGTAAGTTTGTTCCTCATGTTGCAGTTCCCAGATACCCCGTGAGAGTATGCATAATGTGCCTCAAGGCTGGAAGGGATGTTTTCATGATTCCTCACTGTTCAGGGTGCTTAGAGAAGCAAGGTCTAACTAATGCACCCAAGACTCGTTTGGCTCCCATGTGGACACAGCTTCAAGATCCTGCAAGTAGTAGCACACATCACCAGGTTGAACCTGTTGAGGGGCCCAGCAGAGTGTGACACAAAGGAAGAAGGTGTAGATGTATTGGCAAAGCAGAGTTCTCATGATGTCTCCACACCTGTGTCACAGATGGACAGTGTGGAGAGAGAATCAGTGGATTCATAGAGAGAGGGTCCTAGTCCTAGCCTCATTGGAGAGGATGATGATCGAGAAACCCTAGACTGGGAGGTGTCTACCTCCACGCCCAGTTAAGAGTGGACAGTCTCAGGAGTGAGTACGACTGCTCACTCCTGGGCCCAGGTCCTAAGTAAGGAAGAGGAGGAGGAGGGAGCTATGTATCTTTACGATGAAGTTTCTAGTCCACAGCCTTGGGATCTTGCCTCGGAGGAACCAGAAGAAGAAGAAGAAGTTAGTGGCTCCACAGTCCTGCCCCCAGAAGGAGGGGTCAGGTACCAGTTCTATGTAGCTTTGAGTATGCGACACTGGCAGAACTAGGACTGCGCACCCCCAAGCCAGGCTGGGGGTTGCAAACTGATGAAGAGTAGTAAGGAGGAAAGACTGGTTCATAGGAAGGCAGATAAGATCTATGGAATGTCCTATCCAACCTTTCCTTGGAGAGACTGGGAGGAGATTGAGAACAATAGGAGAGCCTGGCTAGTGGAAGAGGCAACTAAAAGCCTGTATCCAGGTGCAACTCAATAACTAACATACTAAAATGCCAGCAGAATAGGTCTAATGGTCTTTCATCTCTGTTCGTTTGGTCAGCCCCCACCCTGGGAGCTGACCTTGCTGCCCTCCCCTCTGGCTTCTCCGTTCTCAGTCCAGGACATTCTTGCTGCACTGTTTTTTGCTTCCAGAACCCTTCCCCTGTACCTGTCCCACCCCCTCTTGAACCCCTCCACCATTTCTGCCTCCACCAGCTCCCTGGGCAGCACATTCCATGGCTCCACCACCCTCTCAGTGAACTAACACCTCCTCCTTTCTTCTCTGAATCTCCCCCCTCCAGCTTCCACCCATGCCATCTAGTTGCCCCCCCTCCTTCCTTCGGAGCACCCTGACTGCTCCTCCCCTATTTATCCCCTTCATGTACCTGAAGACCTCTATCATGTCTCCCCTGGTCTCTTCTCTCTTCCAATGTGTACATATTTAGCTCTTCAAGCCTCTCCCCATAGGTCCTATCCCCCAAGCCCCAAATCATTTTGGTTGCCCTCCTCTGGACCCTGTCTAGGAGTTCAAAGTTCCTCTTTAAATGTGGTCTCCAAAATTGCATGCAGTACTCGAGGTGTGGTCTCACCAAGCAGTTATACAGTGGGAGTATCACTTTCCTCCTCTGGAAGTGAGCCCCCTAGCAATGCATCCAAGCATGCTGCTGGTCTTTGCTGCTGCCCTACTACAAGACTCTGAGTTGTTCATCTTGACATCAACCACCACTCCCAGGTCCCTCTCTGCCATCAAGACTTGTAGCATTTCCCCCCGAGGGTGTACACTTGGCCCAGGTTTCTGACTCCCACATGCGGTACCTTGCATTTCCCGACATTGAACCTCAGCTTCCACTTTCTAGACCACCTTTCCAGAGCCTTCAGGTCCCCCTGCAGTGCCACCCTCCCCTCCTCCCCTCCCCACCCCCCCAGTTTTGAGTCATCCACAAAGAGATTCATCTCACTCCTGATACCCTTCCTTATGTCAGAGATGCAGACGTTAAACAGGAGGGGCCCAAGGACCAATCCCTGAGGGACTGCACTAATGACTCTCCTTGGGGATGAGACTATCTTACCAACCATGACCCTCTGGGTCCAGTTCTGGAGCCAATTGCCTTTGATCCATCTGATCATCTGGTTCTCCACCCCCATTTCTCCCAGATTATATAACAGTCCCCCATGAGGAACAGAGTCAAAGGCCTTGCTGAAGTCAAGAAAGAGGATGTCCACTGATCTACCTAGGTCCAAGGCACTCATCACCCAGTCATAGAACTCCAGAAGGTTTGTCTGACACAATTTCCCCGGGATGAATCCATGCTGTCTATCATCCATATATGTCAGAGACAAAGTGATATGAGACAAACTCAAGTTTTGGAAGTTGGGCAGGACACTGTTCATAGACACTGTACATTTTGTGAGCAAAAAGGGAAACAAGACTTTCCATAATGTGAATTATGAGTGCCCAGATGGGGTAATAATTTGTGCAGCTGACCCATTGTGGAACTACCCTCAATGTAACCAGCTTCCTGTGAATGTGCCCATGCCTACCAAGAGGAAAGCAGAGCAGTGATAGCCAGTGCTGCCATCCAGCCATTGCCATACCCATGTTGTTCCACCAGTCTGGTATTCCAGGATCCAAAGGTGCATCCAGATTCATCAGCCTTGCAGTGTGCCTTCCAGTTCCATTGCCTGGCCTTCCAGATGACATCAGCTCAAGAGGACATTAGCCCAGCTGTTTCCTGATTCATTGCCTGGGATTTCAGATGACTTCAGTCCAGCTGTTCTTTTCCTGTTCCAAGGTTCCATCTCCTAGATGATATCAGCTCGAGATGACATCAACCCAGCAGTTTCCAGATGTCCATCCTGTCATTTCCGGCAGATTTCCACCCAGTTGCATCCAAAAAATGCTGTCAGGGAGAATCTTCGGTTGGAGATCCAGGTAGTGTCCATTTTTCATTCTTCAAGGGACTGGTAAGTCCAGACTTTTCTTATTTTATTGACATTGCAATACACATCCTACACCTGGCGGACTACAGACTGTTGAAATGTCCACAAAGACTCTCCTCTTTGGGACTACAGTACTTCAAGAACTGTGCTTCACCGGGCTCTGGCCCAGGAGAGACTCTTTCTTGAACCTTGTCTTCAGGCACTGTTTGTCACTAGTTGGGACATTTAGGGCATTCCATCCTCAAAAGGTATATTGTACATAATGTTGATATTTTCTACTGTTTCCTACTTTTCTACCTTTTTCTAAAAAAAAAAAAACATTTTTGGGGATTCTCCAGTGTTTTGATGGTAAGGCTTATGGTCATGTACTGTGTTTTGCAGATTTGGGGTGTGTTTTTGTCTTTTATCTTTCAGGTGGATCCTGATGAAGACAGAAGAGAAGACGAGAAGAGGACTGGAGGGACTCATCGGAGTTCCTCAGTGCTTTAAAGTAGTGTTTTTTTAAAGTATTGTGTAGTTGTTAACATGTGTTAACCTTTTCCTTCCACAGGTGTAGTTGTGGGGTAGTGTGGGAGTGTAATGCTTGTGTATAGTGTTAGCTCTGGAGGTTGGTTTGCAGGTGTCCAGGGATGGGGGGAGGTTCCCCTGTTTTGGGTAAGTTTGTTTTTGTTAGATAGGTTTTCCCTAGAGGGCTAGGGGGATAGACAGGCTGTGGTCCTGACCTGCAGTAGGGGCCACAGTGCTGGTCTATTAGGGTTGTGCTCAGGACAGTTCTTCCAGGGTCACTGGTTACCATAGTAAGATTGTAGTGTAGGGGCTGATGCATCAGCCAATGGCCTCTGGGCCCTTAGTGTTTCTGCCTGTGCCTGACACATAGTAGGGGAGAAGATAGCGCTGCCTCCCCGTAGTCAACACATAGGGTATTATGGCCTGGTGCTGGGTAGGTAATGACTAGGGTCAGTCATTTTCCTAGCTGAGGGTGGGTGCAACCCCCTTGTTCCCATGGGTTACTAGAATCCCACTTAGAATCAGTGGCAGGCAGGGAGAGGCAGCTTACGAGATGCCAGTTAAATGGATTTCACAGTGTCCCACTCTGTTTTCAGTCTCAGCTGAGCTGGAGTGATGATGTCACTTTAGAACTGTCATAGCAGCGTAAGCCTCATTGGAATACTAGCTGGGGGAGTTAGCTGTAGAATGTTGAGTTAGAGTAGAGTAGATCTGTAGAGTGGAGAGTGAGGAGGAGGCTGCTGCCTGGGCAGATCTTCAGATTTAGCTCTGACAGAGAGCTACCTCTGTAGTTTGGGTAGTTTGTTCTCACCCTAGAAGAATAACATAGAAGACCTGAGAGTGAAGTGGTAGAGACTGTTTCTAGAGGGTTTTCCAGTGCCCCATCCCCGGAGGGATGGGGGGAATTCCAGGATTCAGGGGCAATTCCCTGGTCTAGCCTGGACTGTGTTGAAGCTGCCTGAGATTCATCTGCTGTGTGAGTACCCAAGACTTTTTTGTGGAAAAAGCCCTGGGGCACCTGCATTACTGTGGTGAGTTTTTCTCTGACAAAGGGACTCTTTCACCAAGACTATTTCTGTGTAAAAGTGTTTGCCTACTATGGGGTCTGGAGAGAGAGAGACTTGCCAAGTACAGAACTTTTAGTCCATTTCTGTTTAAAAGTGTCTGCCTACTATGGGGCCTGGAGAGACACTTGCCAAGTACAGAACTTTCAGTTCATGTCTGATTTAAAAGTGTCTGCTAAAGTGGGGGTCTAGTGAACAGACATTGCAATTACAGAACTTTTAACTTCGGGACACCTCAGAGGTGTGAGAAAGTAGCATGTTAAATGTGAAAGACATTTCAAGATAGCATCTACAAGAGTTTCTAAGAAGGGTGTTATTAACCAGATGAATGGCCAAGTATAAATTTGGAAACAAAAGGTGGGAGACACCCCTGTCTGGAGTAACCATGTTTACCTCTCCAGGTTCAGTTTGAGCACCTTTGTTTTCTCTCGTGCATTTGGCCAGTGCCTGAAGAAAATACCCAAATGTGGGATTTTGGATTTTCTATGAGCCAGAGTGTGCTCATTGGTGGTCGAGGGTGCCACCAGAAATTCCTCATGAAATATGGGAAAGTCTCCTAGTACTGGCTGAGGGTGCCTAGTCTAGGGAAGTGTACCAGTTCTGGCTGTGTGTGCCAATTTCCATTCAGAACCTGAGGGTTTGCTGTGTGTGTGCTCTGTACCTCAGTTATCTGCATTACCAGTGGGAGTAGCCCTGTGGGGGTCCATCTTCGCTTTGTATTATTCTGTGTGTATGTGAATAAAAGCCACACTCTATAATCCCAACCTGGTTTGGACAGTACTGTTATTGCTTCCACTGTGTCTGGATTTACTTGGGTGCCCTGACCAGAAGTACAAACCTAGCATAATTCTGAGCAAATGTTTTCTCCCAGGGACCCAGGTTAATGGCCATGCTAAATGGTCCCCCCAGGTGTGACCCAGGTAATTGCCACACTTGCTTTGCCTATCTGAGGATGGCAGGCTATGAAGTAGAAGTATTGGTAAACAGAACTGTTGTAGTGACGACTCCCATCCCTCTCATTGGTGCCATGTGTGAGAGAAGCAGCCCTGCTAGTTGAACAAGGTGGGCTGGTGGGGATGGGGTTGCACTAGAATATACTTATTGTTCCCTGTGGCTCTGTCTAAACCCTTTCCCTGCCTGACAAAGCCACCCCTTTCTGGGGTAATGACTATTACTTCCTTGCTGGAACAGTGACTCTAAACTATTTCTGCCAGTAAAACAAAACAGTCTGAGCTGTCATCCCAGAGGTCTTTCCTCTGCATTCCCATTCCTCCTCCTCCTCCTCCATCACCTGCCTTCCACACTGTGGTCCATTCACCAGTGCAGACTCACTATGCCCATTAAGGTATCGGGATTGCAGCTTCCCAGGGACCCCATAGTTGCATCTCAGGTGCTGCATTTCAGCCATGAGGGCAACTAGCTATGCAGTCAGGACCATGACATTCGTTCACACTGGGTATCCGTAAACCTCTGAGAGCACCATCTGAGAGATAGTTGAACCACATCCACTTCAGTCAACTAAGAAGTGCAAGGTAATGCACCGGAGAAACAAAAACCCAAGGGAGGAGTACACAATGGGGGGTAAGATACTAACAACGACAAAAATGGAAAGGGACCTGGGGTAGTCATATCAGATGACCTAAAGGTAGGCAAGCAATTTGAGAGGGCAGCAAGGAGGGCTGGGGGGATACTGGGATGCATAGGGAGAGGCATCACCAGTAGAAAACAGGAAGTTATTATCCCTCTGTACAGACAGCTGGTGAGACCCCATCTGGAGTACTGTGTGCATTTCTGGAGACCCAATCTCCGAAAGACATAGACAGTATGGAAGCTGTCCAGAGGAGGGCAACTAAAATGGTGCAAGGTCTGCACTGGAAGACATATGAAGAGAGACAAAAGGAGCTTAATATGTATAGCCTCAAGGAAAGGAGGGAGAGGGGACATGATAGAAACATTCAAGTACCTCAAGGGAATCAACAAAGTCCAAGAGGGTAGCATCTTTCAAAAAAAGAGGTGTGCAAGAACAAGAGGGCACAATTTGAAGATGAGGGTGTCTCAGAGGTAATTTAAGGAAGTATTTTTTCACAGAGAGGGTTGTGGATGCATGGAATGGCCTTCCGGAGGAGGTTGTGGAGTCAAAATCAGTGGTGGAATTCAAGCATGCATGGGACAGTCATAAGGCCATTCTAGGGGGTGGGGGTAGGAAGAAGTAGGCTGCTGGTTAACTAGGATCTGCAGCTTATCCAGTAGGTTGGGACATGGGCAGACTGGGTGGGCCAAGCGGTCCTTATCTGCCATCAAATTCTATGTTTCTATGTTCTATGTTTCTAACTGCCCTCCCCAATCTCTTGTCTGCATATACATGTTATAGTGTATGTGGAGAAGAAACCTACAAAAAAATGTAATACCTCAGTGCAGCAGAGTTTCTTACCCCTGCCCCTCTTCTTCCCAAGTATTATTAATTGCATATATTTACCTGCTAGTGTGTGCAGCTATAAAATACAATGTTTTGCAAATATAAATAAATGAATAACTAAATAAAATATGACTTCATACTACAGACTCTATGGAGCCAGAATTTTCTTCACCACTGTAAACAACTGGTTGCTATTGACAAGATATCATCAAGTTCGAAACTGGTTGCCAGGCAGCTTCCTTTTGTTATGGATGCAAGCTTTTAAAATTTCCTAAACAGATCTGAAAAATATTGAACATCCACAAAGCAGAACTCAAACCAGTCTGGAGCCAACAAGTTATGCACTCCCATCACATGACAGCAACAGAGGTACATCTGAGGTTACAGTATGCACCAGATGATTTTTTTCAGAATAGAGTTTTATCAATTTTCATAGAAATATAACAAAACAGCAAATCCAACACATTACACAGATACATTCATTATCATACACACTTAATGACAGTTTCAAAAGGAAAATACTATAAAGTAGCCTACAGATGATATTAGATAGACACACAAGCAAAGACAATTTCAATCTAATATCAGAGCTTTGGCAAAAATTAAGCACATTCTACGAAATAGCATTGTATTATTTAAACTCAAGAAAAGGGGACCACACTTTTTGAACAATCTCTAACTTACCAATAATTAGGTAGCTAATCATTTCATTATTAACAAAGAAAATCATCTGACCAAACCATTCTCCTCGAGAGGACAAGGACTTGATTTTCCAGTTTCTGGAAAAAAAATTATTTAAGGCGTAATGCTGCATGCTAAACCCAAATTCGTTTAGAAGGGTCCAGATTTAGGTGGGATAGAAATATTCCTAATAGAAATGCAGCAGGAGTAAAGGGAATGTGCACAGTAGTGATTTTGGAGAATAAACCAAGGGCTTCACTACAGATTGGTCGAATCATTGGGCATGTCCATAGCATGTGAGCCAGTCCTACATCATTTTGATTACATCACCAACATTTTGAGTTACTAGAATAGCCCTTAAGTATTAAATAATCTGAGTGGGGATAGGTAGTACCCATGCAAGATGTTCTATTGTATAAGCCTATAGTACCATGGGTTCTTTACAGCTTTGACAGGCCCTCTTCCAGATGGATTCCCACTCCATCGTAGATATGTTCATTTCCAATTCTTCCCAGGGCTCTTTAGCTTTGGCAGTATATAGATAAGATAGTGTTAGTCAGAAATGTGTATAATAAACCTACACTTTTCCTAAGGGTACCAAGTTTCAATAACTGATTCCACTCCTGGCATTTAGGTAGTATGTATTCTAGTGTTAGTAGCACATGTTTGCTAAGGAGAGTTCCAAGTTGCAAGTACTGATAAAAATGTGATTTACGTATTTTGCACTCATTCTGAACTTCTTCAAAGGAAAATAGTGGGCCAATATCTGGATTTATAAAATATTTAACCTTTAGTATGCCTGCATTGGTCCATATGGGATTTGAGAGTGTTTTTTTTTACATATGGAGCACATGATGGTCCTAAAGAAAGCCAAAAAACCAAAACAAAA
Source organism: Neoceratodus forsteri (assembly GCA_016271365.2). Lineage (NCBI taxonomy): Eukaryota > Metazoa > Chordata > Ceratodontiformes > Ceratodontidae > Neoceratodus > Neoceratodus forsteri. Next base: position 278,529,046 of record CM028136.1, on the reverse strand, counting down.
ACCAAAAAAAAACAACATAAGACTTTGAACAGTAGATAAGCCCTGTTGTGACACGAAGGATAGGAAAGGCCACTTAAGAAGTCCTGGCACACTCCTGACAGGAAAACAGGAGTGGGTGGATCAAGGCAGTCCTCAAGACAAGATTTCTTCCTTTTTTTTTTTTGTTGCAGTTTTTAGCCAGAAAAGAAACACTGACTCAAGCCTGTTTCCAGGTGCATCCTAGCAGCACAGGGAAGTTATGTGATTTGCTCATGGTCATACAGCATGCAAGTGGTATGTGTGAGATTAAAACCCAGTTGCCCAAGTTTTCAGCTCAGTGCTCTTAACCACTATGCTATACTGCCTTCCAGCCAACAGCTGGTCAGAGTCAGTGAAAGTAAATAACAATCAACAGTTAACTTTTCAAAAACAAATCATCTAAAATAAAGCCAGTATTTGAGAAACTGCAAAACTTATCAGTTCACAAGTGTTTTACTCAAAAACACTAAACAATATTGCTACTAAAGATACAATTAGTAAAGGAGTACAAGTTGAGAGCAAATGGCTGCAAGGCAATGCAAGTAAAGGCATTTATTTTTAAACAGTGCCCTATACAGTCAGCATGGAGCACTTTGACAGTCAGTTATACATGCAGTACTAAATATTTATTTTAAATCCACTGATTAAAAATAATAAATACAATGAAATGCCTGTAGCAGCCATCTTGCCAACCCACATTATTGATTCTTGACTGATGACTGGGCTAAAGAGCCTATAGGAAGGGGTACTTGGCACTGGAAGAAATGGACTATGTCTTAGTGAAACAAATTCTTCATGGGGGCTGTCTACTCTGATGTGCTAATCGTAATGCTTCACCTGGGGGACAAGATGAGTAACCCAACATCCTATAGTGAATTAGTCCAGGAGGTATGAAAACAAGAAGAGTGTGTTTGTAGCCCATATCATGGAGCCCAAAGAGCAAATGGAAGCTGCTTGAACTGACATAACAGAGGGGAGCCCTCCTGAGATGCATTATCTAATGAAGCAAGAGAAAGACTTACACAACCTGATGGCAGTCTTCCAAGAGGCTTCTGCTAGGCCAGCTGTGCAGGCCTTGAAATAAGACATTGTTGTGACCGCCTGTTGAGGATATCTGTGAGACAACAGATCTTGATATAACTGTGGGGATGATGGACAATATAAGATGAATGCACCGACCCAGAGGATCTAAGCAAAGGTAATAAAATGTTTGATGTAACTGGTGAAACACCAGAGAAACTTCCATGGAATGCAGACAGGGAACGAGCTGGGGTCCATGAAAGGAAATGCTGTATAAACATGTCTATTATGCCCAACAAGGGAATTCCTAAGGGACTGGCTGACCACCAGTGGAGGTCCAATGAAATTTGAATGCATCGACTGCATCAATGTACTGGACAGTGGCTTGCAGGTAACCATTTTATTTTAAAAATTGTATAAGAAACATTCAAGTTTCAAGTGCATTGTTTGATGATAATTGTCATTGTAAAGAAGGAAATCATCAATTAGAAACAAACAGTACAAGAAACAGCTGGTCGCAGACCTAAAGCATGTTATGTTTGGCTAAGGTGGTCATGTGCAGAATCAGCCTTAGCTATTTCCACGAATTCCCCAGAATATAAATGGGTCAAGAAGGGATTCAGATCTGGGTACCTACACACCAATTAATTAAAGCAGAACCAGTAATCCCATATGTCATAACATTATTGAGAAATAAGGCTTATTAACAGGCCAGAAAATGGCTATTTCCTAAAGCGTCCACCTGTTCTGTTCAGCAACTATTTGTCTGCATGACTAAGATTCTTTGCACTGTTATTTACAATATGCTATATGAATCATCGATATTAAAAGTAAATAATTTTACTAAACCGCATAGAATTTAGGGCTGTGCAGGTGCCAAATGTTATTTGCCAAATGCCATGAATAATGGGCTATCCAAATATTCAGGATGGAATGACAAATTTCCCACTATTTGAGTGATATTTTGCTGTTGTATTGAAAATAAGGCTTTTCTCCACTTCCCAGGTTGCTGGGGCTAGTCTCCTGGCCACTGTCCTAGCTCCTTTAACTTTAAATTCCCCTGGCCCCCTTATTCTGTGTCTGCTTACTATTAAAATACTGGGATTATTGCCAGCTCCACCAAGAGCTGCCATTGACCTGTCTCCTCTGATAAACCCCACACTTCCTAAAAGCAGTATATTAATTCTAAAAGCCTCCCCTTGCCCTGACTGTGAGGCGCTCCAACAGTACCTTCAATTCCCAGCTAACACAGTTGGTCCCCCCGCAGTAGCACAGACTCCTGCTGTCCACTCTAATTTTTATTTACTTAATTATTTATTGAAATGTTGGATAACACCTTTGAAAATAAGTTAATTTCATAGGTTCCATGTCAGATGAACAATACATATAGGAAAAGTATGAGATGGAGAACAAACAAAACAAGGAATTATACAAGCCATTACAACAGTATATAACTAGAGAAGTTCCAATACATGTGGCATTGTACAATGTATATCAAGATGCATATTTGATTAAAACCTGTCAGCCATTGTCAGCTAGTGTCAGTCTGAGCAAGTCACTTAACCAACCCAGTGCTCCTGGGTCACCCCTGTAAACAGGTCCTTGTGCCTAGTGGGCCTTACCTGGTTACCAAAGAATAAAATAAAAAAATAAAACAATTCTTCATGACTGCGCACTGCCCATGTTTGATCTCTTATGACATTGGCTGGCTGTGGCTGACACTGCGAAGCAGGTGGCAAGAATCTGCATACCCTACTAAGGGGTCCAACTTAGCTAGCCCGGTTATTCAAGGTGTGAGCCCCCCCCCCCCGAATTTATCAGTCAGGGCAAGGGAATGCTCTTTCAAAGTTAATATACTGCTTTTGGGGAGTGTGGGGGCTTGTCAGAGGAGACAGGTTGGTGTTGGCTCCTGGTGGAGCTGGCAATAATACCATTTTTTAATATTAAGCAAACACAGGAGAAAGGAGAATTGAAAGGATCCAGAAGAGTAACTAGCAGACTAGCCCTGGCCACCTGGTGAGGGGGAGAGGCTTTTGTTTATAACCCTCCAAACAAATAAATACTAAGTACCCAAATAGTTGACCCCTCTGAATGTAATATTTGGCCTTATATTCAGAAAAAAGTATTTGCACAGCCCTAATAAAATTTCAGTACATCTTCTTTTTGATATTGTAGTTCCGTTTAACCCAGCCAGAGGATCATCTTGCAATACACGTTTTTCTGCTGTGCAATCATTGCATTAAAAAATCAAGTAGTTTATTTTACTATTACCACATCCCACAGATTCAAGAGCATTATTAAACAATAACTTAGTGGAAAAGAATATATTTTGATAATGTCCCTCAGATATTGAGTTCTCCATTTTGAATACAGTGATATAGTGGGCAGTAGTTAAAGACCACATGATATAAACTTTCTGTATGGTCCGAGTTAAAATTACAATATAGATCTTCCTTTGTAAACTATTATTTATTATATCTTATTTCTGCTCTCTTGGACGGAATAAGTTCAAACTTTATACTGTATGTGTTAAGAGGTGTCTATCATCTGGATGCAGTGACAAATAAAGATATACTTCACAACCCTACTATGCTGTGTTACAGGCATACCTAGGGCAGAGTTTTAATTTTGAAGTTTCCAGTCAATCATAACTAACATACTTTGCCCAAATATTAATTTTTAATTCAAACCCTTTAGTTTTCAGCAACTAAAATCCCTTTATTCACATCTGACCATTAGAGATGTTGTGAAATGATATTTCATCAGCAAAGTTCCAGCGAAATCGGCAATTTTACTGTGCGAAATATTTTGCTAAATTTGACCATTACGTGAAATATTTCACTGGGTGCAAAATTCAGAATTTTGCCTTCCACAGGAGAAATTTCACATTCTACAGGCAAAACTCTGTCTTCTGCAGGTAAAATGTCTCATTATGTATGCAAAATTCTGAATTTCGCCTCAGTAAAACATTTCGCGAAATGGGTGAATTTTGCAAAATATTTCACGTAATGAAATTCATCAATTTTGCACATCTCTACTGACCATAAATATAGCATATTAACTTTTTTTTTAAATTGTGAAGCAATGTCCAAGATAGGCTGGGATTGTGAAAAAGAGTGCAGGCTGGGATTGTAGTGTTTTAACCCTTATTCGTGAAACTCAGCCGTGCTTTTTGTGTTCATTTTACAGCTGTAACAGAGCTATATTGTGTGCATTTTACAGCCATAACATACCTTAATTTAATTCACTTTACAGCCAAAGCATAGCTATCTTTTGTGCATTTTATGCACATGTAGCTCAGCTATTGTTTGATGAATTATTGTCTTGTCAGTACTGCTCCCCCCTTGCATGCCCCCCGCTGGTCTCATGTCACTTCCCCCTTCCCTCTGTTCCAATCCCTCCCTTTCAAGTTCACATTACATGTACCTCACCACTTTTCTTTTCTCCCCTACAGTGCTCATCCTGCAGTCTGCATGATGATTCTGGGGGTTGGGAGGGGTTTTGGAGTGTTACCATCCCCCAATCCAGGCTCACATTAGGAGGTGGCCACTTTACAGCACCGCATAATACACTCTTTTTGCCCTACCACCCCAACTACCCTCCCACCCAAATGTGGTACTCCTTTTATAGGGAACATTTGAAACAATATGTCTAGTTCTGCACCCCACAAAGTGGCCCTTGGTTTGCTCTCACCACTACCCCTGCAATTCTTGCAAATCTGGTAATGCCCGGCACTTTCACCTATACCTCAAGTAGCAAGACCAACTACATTCAGCCCAACCATGATCCCAAATACACTGGCTGAGTAAGGTATTACACCTGTTGATGCTTTACCTGTGACAAATTTTAGTATTGCATTCCAAACGCTCATGCAGTATACTCGTTCTCTCCAGCATTATTATTTTCTTTATGTGTGTTATAAAAAGAACCAGAACTGTTCTATTAACTCATCTACAGCAATGTAGTTTAGAGAGATTTAATCAATTGCACTGCATCCAATTGTCATGCAATGCAAGCAGCTAGTTTATTGTTTGTAACTCATCATCACTGTTACTTACTTTAAGTCTCTTCTACAAGACAGTCTAATGTGATTTGTGCCGCAATTACATTGGAAATAATTTGCTAACTTTCTGCTGGATTGCCAAACAGCTAAAGCAATTCTCCTGCTGTCTATAGCATATTCACCTGATTCCTAACTCTGCTTAATAGTGTAATTTTCTAATCACCTCCTATCGACTGTCCCTCCCTAGCACTTCCATATTACCACTACCTTCTTTCACATCTCCCTCTAAGCTCAGTCATGCTCTTTGTCACCCTCTCCCTCCTCCCTTTCCTGTTCACTCATTCTCCACTATCACCTATCACTCTCCCCTCCCTACCCCACTCTTTCCAAATCACTCCTTCTTCATTCCCTACCTTTCCCTCCTCCTGCTTCCCCATCATATCACACTCCCCCTGGTTGCGTGGCCCATCACTCCTCTCATCCACCTGCATCCATCTGGCTTCTCTCCATTTCAGGTGCCCATCACCCCTACCCACTCCCCACACCATTTACTCTCTTTCCACCTTAACTAGGAAGCAGATCCCAGTCACTGCCCAACTCCTAATTTTGCTACTCCTGTTGATGGCAGGTGATATCGAGCCTAACCCACTACCAACTCCCATCTCCCCACCAAAGACCTGTTATTTGCCCACCTAAATATCAGGAGTCTCCTTCCTAAGATCAACCTCCTTCAACCCATCATGGTCAACCTAACCCTGATGTGCTAATTATTTCTGAATCTTGACTCTTCCCTAAAATCTATCTCTGTCATTGGATATTGCCTAATTATGCAGGATCCCTCTGGCAGGGGTGGAGGTATTGCCTTTTATATCTCCTCAGATATCCAATACTCTACTCTCCTATCTCTCTCCCTTCAGCTTATGAGATGATCCTTCTGAAACTTTCCCTCCCTCCCTCACTCCCACCCTATATTCTTAGCAAGTGCCTACTGTTGCCCTGGCCTCCCTTCCTCCTCAATCACTGACCTTCTTACCACAGTCTCCTCTCATTTGTCCCCCAAAGAATTACTTGTCCTTGGGGACTTTAATATGACCTGGTTCTCCTCATTCAACTCCAAAATTCTCCATGCTACCTCATCTCTAAACTTCTCTCAGTTGATCACTGACCCCACTTGTCACAACCTTAAATCACAAAACCACACACTGCTGGACTAAGTACTTACCACCCACCCCATCACATTATTGCTTCTATCACACTCCTGGACACCCTCAGTGACTGCCACATGGTTTACTGCATTCAAAAATTCGAACTTCCCAAAGCTCATCCCAAGATCCTCTTGATCCTGTTCTTTAGATCCCTAGACCTATCTGGTCTACATGAAGATCTGTCTAATGTTGACTAGTTGTCTATCTCTTCATCCAGCTCAATCTACTCAGCCCTCGATTGCTTCCAATCCACCTTTCTGTCCATCTGGGATAAGCATGCCCCTTAAGGAAGACAAGAGTCAGAGGAACCCACCTGTCCTGGATCACAGTGTAACTCCTTGCTTGTCTACGTGCTAGGGACTTAGCCTGGAAGGCTCACAAGTCCTCAGGCTCTCCCTATGACTAGTTCATAAACAGCACACTGTGAAATGCCTGCACCAGAGCCATTAGACTAGCCATAGCAGAGCACTTTTCCATCAACTTCCAATACAGCATTAACAACCTCTCCAAATTCTGAAAGGTTATTCATGCCTTATTCTCCCCTACTGCCCAGTCCACAGTCCACATCCACAAAGCAATTGATAGATAGATAGATAGACAGATAGATAGATAGAGAGACAGATAGATACTTTATTTCTATAGTGCTCCTTTCCGGAGACTCAGAGCGCTTCACAGTCAAAACAACACAACAATTTTAAAAATATAAAACACACAATTAAAATCAGCACCATTATCCAATCAAACATAATAAATAAAACTATCAATCTAATCAATCCCAGTAAACTCAATTATCTAAAAATTAAAAGCCTGGCTAAATGAATACGTTTTTAAACCTTTCTTGAAGGTATCCACCGAGGGTGCCTCCTGTAGCTGTTTAGAGAGTAGATTCCATAGGGTAAGTGCAGCCACCGAGAAAGCTCCATCACCCAAGTGGCACAACCTCATCCTAGGAACATCCAGGAGACAACCCTCAGTGGAACGGAGAGCCTGGGATGGTCGGTGAGGCACAAGGAGATCTTGTAGGTAGACTGGCCCCCCCTTCATGTAGGGCTTTATAGGTCAGAAACCCAATCTTGAAGGTAATCCTCCACCTAACCGGCAGCCAGTGCAGTTCACAGAGGACTGGTGTGATATGATCATACTTATGCACACCCGTTAATAATCTTGCTGCTGCATTCTGCACCAGCTGCAGTTGATGGAGGTTGCCTCCAGATAGCCCTAGGTACAAGGCATTGCAGTAATCCAGCCTGGATGTTACAAAAGCATGTACTAGTGAGGCTAGGACCTTGGGGGGGGGGGTAACAGGTTCTGAATCCAGACAATGTTCCTCAGATGATAAAATCCACTCTTAACAATGGCTGACACCTGATCATCAAGTGTCAAGCCACTGTCAAGGATCACACCCAGATTCTTCACCCGTTCAGATGTGGTCAGCGGCACCCCCGAGTACAAGACTAGGTGTTCTCCACAAACCCCCATCCTCCCCCACGATGACCCAGATCCACCACCAGCACCTTTATCTTGTCTGGGTTGAGTCTCAGACAGTTATGGGACATCCAGTCCAGATCTCAGACAGGCAGTTGTTAAATACAGAGTCCACTGTCTGGTTACTTGGTGCACAGGACAATGGATATTGTCCAGTTCCATGCCCTGGAAATAAAAAAAAGCAAAAATTCCAAAGACTTGCCATGGCTTAGTGAGAAATTGAAAACCCAGTTATGTATAAGGAATAGAATATGGAAAAAAGCTAAGAGAACAAGACTAGCAGAAGACTGGGACTTATTTAAGTGCTGGCAGAATAAATGTAAACGAGTGATAGCTTTAGCCAAAAAAAGATTCTATCAGAAATCTTTTAGTACGATGCAGGACCCAAATAAATTATGGAAGAATATCTCCGATTTAAAAAATCTGGGAAAGTCTAAAAATCCTATTAGTTTAGTACAGGGAGAAAAGTTGATAGATAATCCCTTAGCAGTAGCTAACTTGTTAAATCATTATTTTAAGGAATTACCAGATTTGGAAATTCCAAAACTGGAAGTGGCTAATTTTGTACAAACACAGTCTGTCACTTCTATAGCTAATAATAAGGGATTTAAACTTAAAAAATTGAAGTAAAGGATGTAGCTAAAGAATTAAAAAGTTTGAAAGTGCTAAAGAGAGCAGGAATAGATGGTATTGATCCTAGGTTTTTGAAGTTAGGTTCCGACGTAATAACCCCAATAGTTACATATTTTTATAATTGGAGTATACAATCTTCCTCTGTACCTTAACTGTGGAAAATGGAAGAAATCGTTCCCACACATAAAGGTGGAGACTTTACAGCTCCTTCTGACTATAGACCGATCACCTTGCTCCCCATTCTTTCAGAGATCCTGGAAAAGTTGGTAAATTACCAGCTTGGCCATTATCTTGAACAAGAAGGGATCCTAACAAAGTATTAGTATGGGTTTAGGGAGGGTAGGCCCACGAACACCGCCCTAATTGATTTTGGTGATTTGGTGGCAACATCACTAAATCAGGGTAAATATACTGGGGCAGGGTTCATGGACCTAAGCAAGGCTTTTGATTAGGTACATCATGAGACCCTTTTGCACAGATTATTGGATATTGGGGTGCAACAAGAATATCTGCAATGGTTTAGATCCTACTTATCTGATCGTAGGCAAAGAGTGGTCTGTGGAGCTGCTGTCTCAGGTCTCCTGGATTTAGATAGAGGTGTACCACAGGGCTCTGTTTTTGGCCCTGTGTTATTTAGCATCTATGTAAACAGCCTTGTAACTCACATAACCAGTACTGAGATCAGGCTTTATGCAGATGATATTGTACTAATTGCATCTGCAAATAATCCTGGAGACCTGAGACAGCGGCTCCAGACAGACTTTCTTAACATTGAGACTTGGATGAGAGATTCAGGTCTTATAATAAGTATTAAAAAGAAACAGAGTATGATCTTTTCCATAGGATCATATGAAAAAAAGGGTTTTTCAGACTTATAGATTACTTTTTTTGATGGGGCTAAGGTTTAGATGGTATCTATTTACAAATATCTGGGAGTTCTTGTTGATTCCCAGTTTTCTTCCTCTGAACACATTTTGTTACAAACAAAAAAGGTTAGCCAAAGATTGAAAGCCTTGAGAAGGCTGTCTGGATGTTTGACCAGGGATATTAAAACTAGACTGGTAAAACAACTACTGATGCCTGTACTTGATTATGGATTTCCACTGTATATGCACTCTTACCAAAAGTCTTTGTATAAGATAGATCAGATTTATCATACGATGGGGAACTACATATTATGGAATAGATATAGGGTTCATTGATGTCTGGTCTAGCAGGAACTTGATTGGTTACATCCAATAGCACGGAGGAAGTATTTATGGTCAGTGGTATGCCACAGCCTAGTTTATCCCAAGAGTAAAAAATTGCATCCACTAAATCATTTAATATGTCTGAACTTAAATTTAACATACTCAGGCAGGTTAAGGAAAACATCCAGGAAATTGCCTATGATTCAAAATATGAATCGGATGGGGGATATAATTCTCCAGAACAGTTTAGCAAAGACTTTGAATGAGTTACCGTTTCAATTAACTGAGGTTCTTGATTTGCACACCTTTAAACCTAAATTCCACAATTACTTGAAAGTTTGTTGAAATTGTTTTTAGATTAAGTGTTGTTTTTGCTCTGTATATATTTATTATATATTGTTTAAGTCTTATTGTTGTAATTATAGATATGTACCACAGGAATTTGTTGTAAATGGGGATTTATTTCTCCAACAAATCTGCCTGTATAAAAATAAACTTTTAAACAAACAACAAACAAGTATAGCTGGGTATCATCTGCATAGCAGTGAAAACCTAGCCCATGCTGCCTGATAATGTCTCCCAACAGCAGCATGTACACTGTGAACAATAAAGGTGACAAGACAGACCCCTGCGGAACACCACAGGTAAGAGGCTTTGGGTTAAGATGCCCCTATATCTGACCCTGTTTCAGTGGCCAATGAGTTTAACACCTACCTCACCTCCTGTGCCTCCACTCTTTTCTCCTCCCTCTAGCATCTTCACTGTCTCCCACCCTAAACCCCCTTCTCTGTCCCCCTTTATCATTCTCTTCTATCTCACTTGAAGTTGCCTTCATGGCTCCCATTTCCCTTTTCTCCCACAAGGGTAAAAGCCCTGGTGGCCTCGACCCTAAATTTCTCCATCTCCTTGCCCCTGCAATTGCTGTCCCCATCTCCTCCCTGCTTACTCTCTCATTCTTCCTTGGCTCTGTTCCTGCAGCCTGAAAAAATGCAACAGTTATACCCCTCCCAAAAGGTGGTGACTCCTCTCACCCAGGCAATTATCACCCAATATCCTTCCTTCCCTCTCTGGCTAAACTTCAGGAGTATCTGCTTCTATCTCAGCTCTCCTTCTTCCTTGACTCCACATCTTTCTTCACCCCTTACCAGTCTGGGTCCATAACTCCCACTCCACCTACCTCCACCTCCCTCCCTCCTCCAGCATACTGACTCCATTCTTTCTGGTATGGATCAGTGCCATATTACCTCAACCATCTTTGTCGACCCAGCCAAAGCCTTTGACATTGTTGTCCACCACCTCTTCCTCATCAAGCTTGCTGCAATAGGGCTCTCCTACCCCACAACTAACTGGTTCTACTCTTACCTTGTTGGAAGGACTCAGTCAGTTAGAATTGGCAATTCCACTTCTTGCCCCCTTCCAATCAGTACCAGTGTCCCCCAAGGCTCTGTCCTAGGTCCAATACTCTCTTTGATTTTCTTAAATGACCTCCCTGCTGCCTGCTGTTCAGCATCCATTCGTGTGTGTGCTGATGATACAGTCCTGTTTGCCTCAGGCCCCACTCCCTCTTATTTGCTGCATAGTCTTTGGCTGGACTTTGATAACATTCAGCACTGCTTCTGGTCAAATCAACTTGCTGTAAACACCAAGAAAATGGTCTCAATGACCTTTGGCTCAAGGCAAAAACTAGCTAGGATTGCTGCTCCCCCCTCCTTCCAAACCCTGGATAGGACTGCCATTGAAGTTGTCTCTTCTTTCAGATACCTCAGGGTCTGGCTAAACAGTCACCTCAACATTTCTGAACATGTGGATGCCATTTACAAAAAACTCCATCCAAAACTCAATGCGCTTTATCACAACTATATAAAGTACACACTCACTCAGAGCTCAGTCAGCAGCTGGCCACTGTGGTGAGCGGTGGGCTGTGCCAGTCACTGTCTCAGTTTGGGAGTGGGCTGGTGGGACACTGCCTGCTGTGGTGGGGGGGCAGTCACTATACCATCATTGTTTTCATATTATGACATAACGGGGGCTTGGGGCTTGGAGGGTGCTAGATCACCAGGGCATTTTAATACATTAACACATCTTGGGGACACTGGGGATCAGGGAGGGGGGTACACTAGACCACCAAGGACCTATAATAAATACTCAATTCATGGGTTCATCTGGGAGGGGGGTCTGCTAGTCCACCAGGGAGGGGGTTATTTTAATAATTAGTTATATGGGGGTAATCAGGGATCAGACCTCCCAAGGATCCTTTTGAATTATAGTGGGGGATCATGGCTGGGGATGGGGGACCCCAACACATTGCTGAAACTAGGGCACCTCTCTCAGTGGGGAAATTTCTAAGTACACTTATTAATGGTACTTAGAAGTTTACCCACTGGGATGATTTTGTGAATCCCGATTCAGTGGATTTGGCAGCCTGCAACTGCTGCAAGCCCCTGGCACCACACCACAGTCCAGTGTAAGGCACAAGGGTATTGCAAGCACCATTTAGTGCAGGCTGCCTGCAGTAGATGCAGGCTGCCTTTTTGAATCACTCTCAGGGCATTGTTTGGCACAAGGGGCACTTTGCACCAATCGTTGGGAAACAAGCCTCTTGTGCTGCCCTGGAAGCTTTAAGAATCAGGCACCAAGGGTCCATCTAGTCTGCCCATATAGCAGCACCCTAGGGTTGGATGGGATTTTTTGAACAGCACCCTGGGTCAGCCTAGTATTGTACTGCAGCACCCTAGTGTTGACTGGGACTATACAAAAGCTCCTCAGGGCAGGCTGAGATTGTACAGCAGCACCCTAGGGTTGGCTGTGATGGTACATCAGGGCAGGTTGGAGTGCTGTTGTACAACAGCACCCCATGGCAAGCTGGGATTGTAAGGCAGTGCCCAAAGGCAGACTGAGATTAATGCCTTAGAGAGGCTGAGATTATAAAGCATGTTCTAGGACAGGCTAGGAATGTAAACCAGTGCTCAAAGGCAAACTGGAAATGTAAAGCAGCTCACTAGGACAAGTAGGTATTTTAAAAAAACATGCCACATGGCAGGCTCTGATTGTAAAAGTTGCAACCCCTGGTTCTCAGACTCTGTCATAATGAACCTTCCTTAGCTATGGAACAAATATTTGGTCTCCATATGGAGAAAAAATACTATGCCATATTTTGCAATATCAATCAAGGGAGCAATTCTGACCAATTGGAGCACTCCTGTTCTCTGTGCATAAGGCACTCTTATTCTGTGAAGAGAGTCTCATGTATAGCCTCTTATTCTCGAAAGAGTATCTCACATGCAGCTGTCCTGGAAATGAGAATGTTCAGGGCAGGGTCTTGTTTAATTTTAATATATTATTGCCTAATCTTGATCAAAAATATATTAATATATTAATAATGCCTCTCAGACCACTCTTACAGTTCTAAGAGTCATCTAACTTACATCCTGAGGGTATCAGAACCACTCACCTTTAATTTTTGGTTCCCATACCCTAAGAATGAATGTGAAACCCTTCTTAAAACTGTAAGAGTGGCCTTGGTAGTGGTATTTTATTTTAATTTTTTTATTTAAAAATGTGGTGACTGGGAAAGGCACACTGAGCCAAGGCTCATTTCCAAGGGGTGGACAAGGGGAATGGAAAGCATTGGAAAAAAGTAAACAATAACACTAGTAAATAATAGGCAGCATAATATACATGATACACCATAGGAAGCAAGCTAATACATTTCAGGATAGCTAATACAGGTGTGGCCTGGGGGACAAGGAGCACTGGAACCAGGTATACAATTACATTGGTACATAATAGGACATAATAGGCAGCATATTATACATAATACACCATAGGAAGCAGGATAAATACATTTCAGGATAGATAATACAGCATACAGGCTAGGCTATTAGAAACAGTATAAGGTAAGGAGAAACTTTCATAGAACAAGGGACATACTACATGGCACAACATTATAAGTGCTATGTGATATTGTGGGGCAAGCAGGGAAAGGTAGGAGTTGCAGTAATGGTTTGACAGAGACGTGGGAGGACGAGTTGCATAGGAGGGGAGTCAGAGAGTCCCACAGAAAGGGGAGATGATAATTGAAGGCAGATTTGCCCATGTTTTAAGATGGAGTTGGAAGAAAGAAGGAGTGGGAGTCCCTAGAGCACAGAGTGTATTTATTTATTTATTTATTTATTTATTTATTTATTTATTTATGAGTTTAACCAGGAAGGCATACTGAGCAGTGATTGCTCGATTCCAGATGCGACTTGGGGGACATGTCCCAATACAATAGTTCAAATACAGGAACCATGTAGAATAACAGCACAGTGAGGGATCCACCTGACATACAGACAATCGTTAGACAGATACAGGAACATAGAAGGGGGAAGCATACACGGGGATAACGTTACAGAGAATCACACAACAATAATCTAGTACATAGTGTCACACTAGTTAAAGCATGAGCAGCTAGAGGTGAAGTGTTACAGCGAATCACAACAACAATAGTCAAGTATGACGAGGATGGGGTAGGAGAGAGGAGGGAAGAGATGTAAGAGGGGAGCAGGTTGAACCAGAATTTGGAGATGGAGGATATAGAGTGGGTGAGGTGCCTGTGAGAGAGCAGAGGAAGGTCTAGGCAGGAGAGTAGAGAGCAGTGGTGGGTTCTGGAGGGATACTTTGAGGTGAAACAACAGAAGGCATCATAGAGGGAGTCAAGACAAGAGAGTGAGGTAGGGGGTGCAGTGCAGTAAACGATATCGGCGTAGTTGAAAACTGGCATAATCATTTTTGTTGAGTTCTCGATGCACTGGGAGAGGGAGAAAGTCCCTGTCCCGAAAGAGGATGCCAAGCTTGGGACAGAGTTTAGTAGCTATGTAGTCAATATGATTTGAAAAGTTTAATTGCAGGTCTAGCCAGATGCCTAGGTACTTGTAGGAGGAGACTGCCTTTAATGGGATGCCTTCTAAAGAAGTGATGGGTGGAGTGCTGAGAGCTTTGGCTATTCCTTGCACGGTATCAAAAGTTATAGAGACTGTTTTAGATGTGTTTAGCTTGAGCTGCTTCGATTGGAACCAAGACTGAACCGATTGGAAATCTTGTTACAAAGCAGAATGGATAGAGGCTTGGTCCAGGCCGGAGGTGAACAGTATGGTGTCGTCTGCATACAGTACATATGGATGAGGGAGAAGAAGCAATCAGAGGGGAGGTTATTTATAAACATTGAAAACAGGATGGGGCCGAGAATATAACCTTGAGGGATACCTGCTATTGTAGGGAGGGAGGGGGAGGAGGAGTTGGTGATTTTTACTGACTGATATCTGCCAGTGAGATAAGAGCTGAACCATTGTAAGGTGGTGAGGGCAAACCCCTCCTCCTGGAGAGTGTTCAGAAGAAGAGGGTGGGACACTGAGTTGAGGGCCTTGGCCAGGTCGATGAAGACAGCAGCTGTGAGGTGGCCCTTGTTGGCAGCTGCTTGAATGTGGTCAGTGACACAGAGCAGGGAGGAAATGGTGTTGTGTTTTTTCTGAAACAGGACTGGAAAGGGGATTTGAAGTTTGTGGCAGTGAGGTACCCAGTCGGTCTTGTTTGCACAAGGTGTTCTTGTAGTTTTGACGAGGTCGGGAGGAGGGAGATCGGACAGTAGTTCCTAGATGAGGTGGGATCACCGCCTTTATGGAGGGGATAATGCATGCCAATTTCCACTCTTTTGGAAGAGTGCCTGGGGAGAAGGACATATTTATAATGAAGGTGAGGGGGAAAGCAATGGCAGGTGCTGAAAGGCATAGAAGACTGGGGTGTAAACTGTCTGGGATAGATTTAGATGTGCTGATGGATAGCAGGGCAAGCAGCACCTCATTTGTGGAAGCAGATGCAAGAAGAAAGTTATCATTTGACATGTGCTGCAGAGAGGGATTTGCGTCCAGTGGGGTGTGTGTTGTTGGGTCAGGGGAAACGCAGGTAAAGAAGAAGGTGTTGAGGATGTCCGCAACTTGCAGGGGGTCCATTAATTTGATGCCACTGTGATTTAGGGTATGGGTGTTGGCTTTGTGAGATGAGTTGACAATTGGAAGTGTAATGTTCCAGAAGGAGGAGGTGTGCACTGTGTTGAACTGGTGTTTAAAGTAGTCTGCCTTAGCTTTCCAAATGGCCTTCATGCAAGCATTTCTTGCGACGTTGTAGGCTTGTCTAGAGTGTAGGGAATGGGAGGCTTTGAAAAGGGACCAAGACTTGTCCAGGACTTTACAAAGGGTGACTATAGGGGCAGTAATCCAGGGGTGATGGCATTTTCTGATTCTGGCATTTCTGTAGGGGGCATGGAGATCCCAAACGCTGTTGAAGATGCTCTTGAAATGGGCTAGGGCAGTATCAACAGATAAAGCAGGGTAAACTGGTGTCCAGTTTGTGTTGCATAAGACTGAGAGAAGGGTGACTGTGTCCAGTGAATTTAGTGGGCATATTACAATGTACTTTGGTGCAGATTTAGGTAGATGTGTTTTTCTAAAGCAGTATGTGATGCAGTGGTCACTTAAGGCAGGATCAAGGACTCCCGCTGCAGATATGTGATGAAGATGGGATGATATAATACAATCAATCAGGGAATGGTTTGAGGAGTGGAGGTTGTAGCGAACTGATTCATTGATTAGCTGTGTGAGGTTTAAGAAGTTTAGTTTGGAGATAGTGGGTTTAGATGATGGGGACAGCCAGCTGAGGTTATAGTCCCCAAGTAGTAATAGTTCACCTGAGTGTGCTAGCAATGGGAGAACAGATGTATACTCTGCAAAGGCATCCTGACCGAGTCGAGGGGAAGCATAGACTAACCCAATGAAGGTGGGCAGGGTGTGGGGAAAAGATAATTTGGTTAGGATTAGCTCATGGGATCTGAGGCAGGATTCTTTTTTCATCAATGAATAAAAGAGGTTTTGTCTTATGATTATAGCTACGCTACCTCCTCTCTTTCCACAGTCTTGTCTGATGATGTGGTAGCCTGGGAAGGGAAGGGAATGGAGGAGTCATGGGTTTTGGCAGATAGCCAGGTTTCAGAGTGGCATAGGATGTCAGGGGCATTTTGGGTTATCCAGCATCTTAAGAGGTCCAATTTGGGAAGGAGACTTGTAACATTTATATGCATGACTTTGATGCCTTTGTGGGAGGATGGTGGTAACATATGCTTAGGGAGGCCAGGATTCTTTTTGATGTCTCCAGCAATAAGCAGTAAGACAGCGAGCACAGAGAAGGTAGCTGGGAGCTTTCATCCTTTGATGGTATTAAGGGCATTGAGTTTTCACCTGGATCAATGAATTAGAGTGATGGAACTGCTTAATAGGAGTGGAAGAAGGCTTGGAGAGGTAGTGTGAAAGGAAGGTGTGGTACGTGGTTTTAGAATAGGTAAGGATGGAGTAAGATGGTGTCACAGGAAGAGAGGGGCAGGGAAAGTAGGTGGGTGGGAGGGGTAAGAGCAACCACGTGGTGGGTGGGGGGAGGAGGAGGAGAGAAGGAAGGAGAAGGAGCATAGAAGAAGTAGAAGAAGGAGGGGAGAGGCAGGGAGCATGCTTGCAGAAGGGGAGATTTGATACATTCGGGTTGGGGATGTGTCCAGCTGGGTCTATTTGTTTAGATATTCAAGAGAATTAGAGCGTGCTGTAGACCTGCTGAGAGTAATAAAGAAATGCAGTAGGTGACTAAGAGAAGGAGAAAGGGAAGACAGCTACTTTAACCTTGACTGCTGTTCTTTAAACTGGGGGGCAGTGGTGGTGAAGAAGAGATATCAGATGCAGTGGTGGCTGTAGCAGGAAACAGAACACAGTAATAACTGCAGTAGGGATTAGGTGAAGTTTAGGTACGAGTTGGGGAGGGAGAAGCAGTATGCAGTAATAGCTGCAGTGAGCGTAGGGGGAAGACAGAAGAGACAATATGGAATGGATTGGAGGGAAGTCCTTAAGCCTAGAGTAGTGTAGTACTGCAGTCAATGGTGGAGAGACTACCCAGGGAGGGAAGGGTTTAAGTGTATTTCAAGAGTGCCAGGGTGGGGAAGGGTGGGCAGGAGAAAATTCAAAGTAGAAATAAACTATTTTCTTCACCACAGGGTCAGGGAAGCTTGTGCTGCAGCGGGTCCGTACCTGCTAGGCAGCTGAGAAAACAGCTGGTTGCTGGCTTAAACTTCCCCAGTCTGGGGGGACGGGCAGGGGGCAGGCGGGCTACTGCAGGGCTAGAGCTCCTGATTACAGTGGTCACCTGCAGGAAAGAACACAAGGAATGGGAATCATTAAGGGAGAGATTTCAGGGAAGAGGTTTGCTAAACAAAAGGAAGAGTCAGTGGCTAAATTGGGGGGCGGGAGACAGAGAAGTGGCAAGGTGCCAGCTACAATGAGCAGAGATAGGGGAGAATACAAAGATTTACAAACAAAAGGGTTTAAATCTGGGGGTGGGTTAGCTCACAAATGGCAGGACAGCAGAGGAAAATGAACTTCTGCAACAATAGCAAAGAGAACCTTAACAGTTCTAATTTAACCTAACATACTGTACATGAATAAAATTGTAAAACTAAGCTGAAAGCACTGAGTGAGATTACAGTTAATTCAGCAGTTGGCTCCTGGGACACGAAGGAAATAGATAGGGCAGGAACACTAATTAAATATGGCAAAATAGAAAGAGCAGGAAATACTGATTAAATTTGGCAAAATAGATGGGGCAGGAACATTGATTAAATTTATCAAACAGTTATTTAACTCTTCCACCAAAGCATATCACAAAATGATTTAAACAGCTATATGGTTGGGATTACAGGTGCAGAAAAAAAGGGATAGCACAAAAATTACCATACACAGTACACCAGGAAAAATGTGAATAAGTAGCTGAGTTTATTAACATGATTACACATTCTGTTTGCCCAGTCTCGTCACACAAACTCAGAATTTGGGCAAGTGGTAGAGCTCATTGTCAGATATATTTGAGACACTTCTGGAGTAGCTTTGGGCCTCCCTTGAAAGTCTGTCCATGCCATTTGAGAAATACTGCTGTAGTACATCATAGCACATGGGTAGTCATTTTTCCCATATGAAATCAAAGTCTACCAAACACTGTATCACTGTTAAGACATCAAGGTCCTGATACTGGAATGGGGCAAAAGCGAAGCAGAAAGGTTTGTACTTGCCCTTGCCCATGACCCTGAGGATGCTATATTCTGTCAGACAGTATACCGGTAATATCCAACTAAATATAGGGGCATGTTGGTGCAGCGCTAAGTTGAGTAGCGCTGCCCCGACTTGAATCCTGGAAGTGCAGGGAAACGTGCTCTCAGACCCAATAACACTGGGATCCCTTGTCATATTAAGCCAGCACCATGAAAATGAGCCCATTGAACATGCAAGGTGTTAAGGGGCCATATGCATGCTCATTATGGGGTCATTTGCATGGGAAACGGTGGCAGGATTGGGCCCCTGTGACTGACCCCAACCACTTCGATCACCCATCCTTTTACAGAAGGATCCATTCCCTGGTGTCCAGTGGTTCCCCCCTGTCTCTGATCCCTGGCAAAAATAAATTATTCATTCATGCCCAGTGGTCACCCATCCGCTGATCCCTGCCCAGTTTAAAATACGTTATTCCCTGGTGTACAGTGGTCCCCCCTGTTCTTCGATCCCTGGCGCTATTAGAAATACATTATTCTCTGGAGTCCAGTGGTCCCCCGTCTGATCCCAGCCCCAGTAAAAATAAATTATTTATTGGTGTCCAGTGCTCCCCCACCCTTCTGATCCCTGGCCCAGTAAAACTAAGCAATTCCCTGGTGTCTAATGGTACCCTCACCCTCTGATCACACGCCACATTGTCCCTGGCATCTAGTGTCCTACCTCTACTACCCTGCATCCCCTTATCATAGTCGCTGGCACCGTAGGAGCCCATATGGTGACTGGCACAGCCCTCTTCTAACTAGCTCAGTCAGCTGCTATATGTAATGACAGGGAGCACGTGCCCTGTGTACTGCAATGGGATTGAGCATACTGTCTTGTGCACTTCCTTTAAAGTATGCAGAACTCATGCTCCCTGTTATTGCATACAGTGGCCAGCCGAGGTGGTGAGAGGATGGCTGTGCCAGTTGCCGTATGGGCTCCTATGGTGCCAGTGACTATGATAAGGGGGGGGCAGGGTGGTGGGCAGTGAGGAGTGTGTCTAGATTTTAGGGACTTCTTGTACGACACTGCAGTGTGCAAGTAGAGGGTGAGGGAATCATTAGATACCAGGGCGTCACTTAGTTTTACTGAGTGCTGGTGATCAGAGGGTGTGGGATACAACTAGACACCAGGAAATCACTTGGTTTTACCTGGGCTTGGGATCAGAGGGTGGGTGGGGGCCAGTGGATGTGAGTGACTGGTTATTGTTAATGGGGCTGGGTATAGGAGAATGGGGAGACCACTGGACACCCATGAATAATTTAGCTGTATTGGGGCCAGGATTCAGAGGACAGGGGGACCTCTGGACACCAATGAATAATTTATTTTTTCCAGGGCCAGGGATCGAAGGGTGGGGGGACCACTGGACACCAGGGATTAATTAGTTTCAATGGAGCCAGTGCCTGGAGGTTGGAGAGACCTCTGGACATCAGGGAATAGGTATTGTTAATGGGGCTGGGGATCAGAGGATGGGGGCAACTACTGGACACCAATGAATAATTTATTTTTACTGGAGCCGGGAACTGGAGGGTGGGGGGGGGAACCACTGGACACCAGGGAATAATATATTATTATAGGGGCCTGGGGTCAGAGAATGGAGAACCACTGGATACTAATGAAGAATTTATTTTTACTGAGAATGGGGTTCAGGGGATGGGGAACTGGATATCAGAGAATGTTGTGTTTTTTATGGTGACGGGGTTCAGAGGGTGGGAGGTTGCCACTAGACACTAGGGAGTGTGTGTGCTCCCCCAACTGCCAACGTGGTTGATGGCTGCACTGGCTCTGCCGGCTGCTAGGGTTGCCTGGACTAAGTCAAGCTTCTTCTTGGCAGTAATTGTACAGTGCTAGGTGGCCTGTGCTATTCCTTTTATGCAGCACTAATGGGCTGAACATTGTGCTACACCCATATTCATGTTCTCACCCCTCCCTTTGCACACTGATCCTTGTGTGAGGGCTATCCCATTTAGTGTGTGCTCCTCACCCCTTTGAAAATTGCATACAGGTGCAAACCTCAGGCAAACAGCAGGCAATCACATTGCCCACTGAGGGCAAACTTTTGAATATCTGGCCTCAAGTCGTTGTAATTTTGTTCTGACATCATATCAGCGCAAAAGGATCTTGAAGTCAAAGTGAGCAGTGTCTGCTTTGCAGCTGGTCAGTCAAATAGCCCTCAATAAAGCCTGCTCAGCATGTCTATTGAACAGATGCCATTCAGTGACTTGGTTGACTTTGGCATTACTTTAAACAAATGCTACACAGTGGCAGGATTGAGAATGCTTGATGTTTCGTTTAAACAGATGTCACTGAGAGGGGAGATTAAACATGATCAGCAAGCCTTTCCAACAAATGCTTTTCAGTAGCCAGCATGAGCATGCTTGGTGTGTCCTTGTGTTTCCGTAATACACACGTCACTGAGTTGTCAAGTTAAGTCAGGTCAAAGTTTATTGGCAGGAGATACTCCATTAAGCAAGCTCATTGACAAGGAGGTCCTGAGCGATTAAGATGGCTCAAAACATAATCAACAATTACACATTCAGTAGGGAGGTTAGCAACAATAGGACTTACAAGTAGTAACAATAACAATAGCAATAAGCTTAGCAAGTCTATGTACAGTAAATACCTATATACACAAGTACAGGCCACAGTGTGCTGAACAAAAAGTAAAGGGTAAGAAAGGTAATAACATGAGTAGACATACGAGGCATAGGAATAAACATTTGGAGAGATTTGGTATGAGACAAAGGATCAGTAGGGATTTTTAGAGGAAGAGGAGGGGTAGGGTGAGGTGGAGGGGGTGAATAAGAGGAGTGGGTGGTAGCAGATGAGGGGAGGAGTTAGTGTGTGGTGGGGCAGGAGGCGCAGAGGAGATTAGGGAAGTGGGGGGATATTAGTTGTGAGGCAGCATGTGCAGTGAGCATTTTGATCAAATACTGCTCCGTGGCTACTGTATATTTAGACCTGTAGCTGATGTGTGCCACATTCTATCTCCTTTCCTCATATTTTGGGGTCATGCAGTACTTTGCATTTTGGTAACACAAGGTTGAGAGCGCTGGGAGTCACAGCCCTGTAGTCTGTCACTGGTATCGTAGTCCAGAAAGTCCTTGTTTAGATAGTCCATTTCTTTCATATTGAAAATGCTTATAGTTGCTTTTCCTGCCTGTCATGCAGACAACTAGGAGACTAACAATATAGAGACAAGCACTTCGGCTTTACCAGCCAATTGGACTATTGTGCAGAGCATTTGAAAATTATCTGTTTATTATTTGGTTAATGCAGTTTATAAAGAGATAGATAATATCCCCTAACCGCAAAATAAAACCTCTCTCCACCAAAACAACCCTGATGCCATACTGGCCTCTAGGGGTCTTCCTACAATCACTAATTCCTGGAGTGGGCTTGGGAAGGAGAGCTAGTGCCACTCCTTGGGCTGTGTAATAATATGTGTAACCCCTCACCCCTGCCTTTCTAGCAAAATGACAGGTGGCATGCTGTTGAAGCTGACAGCAGTACCTGGTAGGGACTGGGTTCGGGGAGGATGAGGTTACTCAGCACAGGGGACCTAGGTTTGGCTACTCTGCACAGGGGCACCCAAGTAAATCCGAACACAGGAAGCAATAACTGTAATGTCCAGAACCAGGAATGGGATTCTTCAGTGTGGCTTTTATTCACATCCAAGCTGAACAAACAAAGCATAGACGGACCCCCATGGTGCTACATTTCCTGGTAATGCAGATTAGAGACAACAGAACACTTTATCACTATTTCCAGCCCTCAGGCTCTAAACCCACCAGGCACACAGCCCGGACTTGCACGCAGCTTTGGGTACACAGCCTGACTTGTACACTACTTGGGTTTTTCCCACTGGCCCGGCCTCCCCCACCGGCCACTTGATCCGCGGTCCATTTGAGGAATGAATCAATTATCCTGTTGTGGCTCCCCAAACCGCACTAGAGTCTTCAACTCCTAGAGAGAATTTTCCTTACAATCCCACATCTGGGTACTTCCCTCATCACTGGCCAAGTGCCTGAGGTAAAGTAGAAATCCACAGAAGAAATCTGTAGAGGTGGACCTGGTCACTAAAGATGGGGGGTCACCCACCTCCAGCTCCCATAGCCCATACCCGGCTATTTCTCTGGAAACTGAACAATTTCTTTACTGAAAATTTTCAAATGTAGATTCTGGGTAGACGTCTGTCACATCTCCTCTACATATCATTTGCATCCCAACAAGCTCTAGACTTGAACCTACTTTTAATTTGCTTAGCCCATTACTCTAGGCTTCCCAATATTTTAGTAGTTCAATCCCCACATTGTCACACAAGTCCCTGGGTGAAAACATAAGCCCTTTTAGCAAGAACAGACACTCACCCTCAGGTTGCAGGTGCCCCACAGGCGACTCACAAACCTTCTTGTTCTCCCAAATAAACTCTGGAACACATAGGCAGCTTCTCCTTTATGAGCAGAACTAGGGGGTTGCCCCAGGATTCTGCAGAGAAACCTTTCCTGCCCCCATCCCCAGGGGGAAGGGGCACTGAGACTCGAAAACAGCAGTCTCCACCACTTTAATTATCTTCTGTGTCTCTCTTTTGGTGGAGACACACACCCTTTTAAACTAAAAGTAGCCCTCTGTCAGGGCTGAGGCTCCTAGAGCCTTCTCTGATCTGCTGTGCTGCTTACTCTGCAAGCTTCCAACTTCAACTTCACACTGAACTGACTCACACTGACTGACTGCCCTCAAAACTTCCCAACGTTCTATACCAACTCCCTTACTGCAGATTCCAATGTGGCTCATGCAGCTGCAATAGTTCTATTGGTGATGTCATCCCTCAGTCTCAGCTGAGACTGAGAACAGAGTGAGACAGTGTGAAACCCATTTAACTGGAGTTTCACAAGCTGCCTTCCCTGCCTACCACTAGGTCTTACTGGGATTCTAGTAACCCTGGGTAACAAGAGGGTTACATATGTATGCAAGTTAACTTTAACCCCTCCGAGATCTGCCCAAGAAGAAAACATTTCTCAACAAATATCTGGGTCTACAGACCCCCATCTCCCACCCAACTAGCCAGTCCCTCCCCAGACCCTAAGTTAATAGAGGGATCTTTCCAGACCATTATAGCAGCCCCCAATACCCTTCATAGTCTGGGGGTGGTGTTGTGTCAGTGATCTATGACTTCTCCTGGCTTCCCCAGTGGGGTAGGTATAGTAGGACTGTGCTACAGTATGTAAGTGCAAACCTAACTTCTGTTACAGGTATGGGGAGCTTGCACTATATTTAGGTGACCAATTGAAGGGACTCATTTATAGCCCTGCTTGCCAGTAACAGCAGTTACGTTTTTACTTTTATAATCCTGAGAGAAACAAAAATAAAATCTTTTTGCTAGGTAAAAATTTATTAGACTAACAAAAATGCAAACTTCAAGGCGTATAGTAATGCCTCTACTTCAGGTGTGTTGCAGAATAGGCTGAGGCACCATTTGTGGAAGCTTGGTTCTGACTAACAGTGTAAGAAAAAAAGGAAAAACTGCAAGCCCTGCAGTTTTTTTTCTTGCACTGCTAATCAGAACTGAAGTCCTACTGATTTTGTAAGGTCAGTCCTGGTTTGGGCGGTTGTGTCCTGCCAAAAAAATATGAAAAAATGCTAAATGTCCTGATCTTACAGAAGAAAAAAATGCCTTGCTTTCCTCTAAAAGTTACAGAAAACTATGATACTTTAACTGAAATGACTTAAAAGGATAGGAAGCAATAGGAACAACTAGAAAATTATAAAAGTTAGAATTAGATCTGATTTCTTAGAGACAAGTAATCTGTTGCATTGGTCATATTGTCCCACAAAAAAATGTTTCAGTATGAAACATCCCAATTTGGGCTTCTTAAAAGGTGGTAATCCTCCCTACAAGTGCTACCTCAGCCTACAGTTGTGACATACCTGAAACAGAGGTAGTACTATAGACCTCAAAAGCTGGTGTCTTTAACTGTTTTATAGGCTATGGTGAAACGTTGTTAGGGATGGAAATCCATCCCTTCAAAAACCTTGTTATGCTGCACTAGCTATGTAGCTAGTGCAGCATAACAACTTAGAACACGGCTGCACATGCACGATATACGAATTTCCTTTGATTCAGACAGGGCTGTAGCAGTGAGAGATACACTGAAAGAGAGCGTGGCAAAGAAAAACGAAGACAAAGTAAGAAGGAGAAATTAATTTAACACGGCTCTAATGTTACTCAGTTTTGGTAGGATAGCAAGCCATACACTATAAAAGACAATGTATGGTTGGGTAGCCATAACATGCAGGAGTAGTCATCTCGAGGTTGCCATTGTGACCAAAACCTCTCTAGCGTAAATGGTCACCACTGGCAACCTCTCTATGGCTACCCATGCTTGTTATGGATAGCCTACCATACATTATCCTCTATGTAAGCTAATAAAGGTATTAACTTTAACTAGCAAAAATATTCTCTTTTTGTTTCTCACCTGGTTTTGTGTGTGCTAACACAGCACCCCTCTCCCCACACTTTTATAATGCAACCTCACTATATGGACAGTAACAGTGGTTAAGTTTGCATTACTATAAATATACAGATGCTGTCAGGGAAGCCAGGAGTGACAGAACTCTGTAATGCTGAGCAGTTACATTTTTGGTCATGTCCTTTAACAAAATAAAAGTCTGGCATGTTAAAACCTCTCTAGGGAATCACACAGGCAGAAAAAGACATCAACCATGAGGGTTTCAGTTTTATCTGCGGTCTTTTTTTTTATGGACTGTCAGCGACACTGTGATCTGTAAAGCCTCCAATCCAATTTATTGACTACCATTATGATCTTTGAGAATCAGACCAGCAGTTGATAAATATAAAACTCAACTGCTGGAATATTCATGGGTTCATTAGCGTACATTAGGCTGATGTTGATAATTAATGACAGTAAAAGTACGAGTCTCCTGGAAAAGGCTATTATTGATTTTAAAAAAAACTACCTTTCTTCCTGCTGTTAGGATTATATGTAGCAGGTGTTTCTGTATTAACACCTTTAATGTGATGCTTTGCCAATGTTAATCAAGTACTGTTTCAGGACAGTATTTTTCCACATACAACCACTGGCCCCAATTTAAAATGTAGTAGCAATTCCTTACCTTACAGAAGATCTACACAATATGGCTTTGCAATTTTGCATATTTCCTTGCCACCTGTCAGGTCCACTTTAGTAGCTATTGGGGACATAAACTTTTGTTCTCATTTATTTTGATTGTTAATGGTTTTTCCCTTTAACTGTCTGAGGTACTTCCATTTTCTAATCGCTGACATTTTGTTTGTTCCTGGAAGCTGTGTTAGTAGAGAGAGCATGATGTCAATATGTCCATTAATCTTTACAGCTCATCTGTTTCTGATTTAGAGCCTAATCAAAAAAACTGCACATGATATATGGAAAAGCCAGGTAAGCTGTGCATGTAGTTACTCGGTGTGTACCAACTGCCTACCTTTCTGTACCCAAATTGGCTGTAGGATGGGGACCTATTTGTATAGATGTGTGTGGAGCAATAAGGACAGGTATGGGGATGTTTTCATAATGCATCTGTCATGCCCACAGACTACCCCTTGACTCTGCCACATAAGAAGGTAGAACACCTCACACAGACTCAATATGGAAATGTCAGCTGAGGATAGCCAGCAGCATGTACACAGGAAAGCACCACCATTCAGCAGGTGCTGGTTAATACAGAACCAGTGCAGCTGTCATTACACAGTGGACAGTGAACCAGAGGCACTGGGAAGGTAGCTGGGAGCATCTGCCTACCAACATCTATGAATACCAAACTTCATGATGATGGAAACAGCCATCCCTGTCACATATGTCTGCTGCCATTACTAGAGCCTGAGTGGTGCTGGGACCCTGAAATGCATGCTTGTCCACAAACAAATGTTGAGGGAGGACACACAGATCTGTGTTAATGCATCCAATAGCCCCACAAGAACTAATGCAGCCACTAGGCATAAGTGGTGCAATCTTTTTGGCAGCTTGAAGAAGCTGTCCCCCCACTGTCAGGTCCAGTTAGCCACTGAAGGAGGACACAGATGACGTGTCCTAGCTCAGCCCCCAGTTGATGGCATCATGGCTGACACTTTCAGCCAACAATCCATAGATGGAAAGGAGGCCACAACTAACATCCTAGCAGGCAAGTACTGTAATGTGCCATATCTGTCTCATAGAAACATAGAAGTTGACAGCAGATAAGGACCGCAAGGCCCATCCAGTCTGCCCATTTCTTTTTCTACCTTATGAATGTGCCATCGGCCTTTGCTCTGTCAATGGCCTATTCATACTCATCTATATTGCTCCCTTATGCCTGTTCCATGCCTGTTTGAAGCCCTGCACTGTCTTCATATCCACCACTTCCTGAGGTAGGCCGTTCCATGCATCCACCACCCTTTCTGTGAAAAAGAACTTCCTCACATTACCCTTAATAGGCCTTCCTCTAATCTCATGCTGTGTCCTCTTGTTCTGCTATTTTTCTTATATTGAAACATGTTAGACTCTTTCACCTTGTTAATTCCCTTAAGGTGTTTGAATGTTTCGATCATATCACCTCTCTCCCTCCTTTACTCTAGGGTATACATATTGAGCTCCATTAATCTGTCCTCATATGTTTTCTGATGCAGTCCCTGCACCATTTTGGTTGCCCTTCTCTGGACTGCCTCAATTTGGTTACTGTCCTTGTGAAGGTGTGGCATCCAGTACTACATGCAGTACTCCAGATGGGGCCTAGCCAGTGTCTTGTAAAGAGGAATTATTACCTCCCTCTTCCGACTTGTGATACTCCTACTAATACACCCCAACATCCCCCTAGCCTTACCTTCTGCTTTTGTGGTCTGCTTGGATGACTGTAGGTCATCAGTGATGATGATGCCCAGGTCTCTTTCTTCCCTTGTGACTGCCAGCAACTCCCCTCCCAGCCAATAGGTGGCTTCAGGGTTTCTCTTCCCTATGTGCATGATCTTGCATTTCTTTGCGTTAAACCCCAGTTGCCAATCTTTCGACTATTTTGCTAGTTTATCCAGATCTCTTCTCATTCTGCCCACCCCATCTGGATCATCTACTCTATTGCAGATCTTGGTGTCATCTGCAAACAGACAAACCTTACCCTCCTGTCCATCTGCAATGTCATTGTTGAAGATACTGAAGAGGACTGGCCCCAGGACTCATCCCTGAGGTACCCCACTTGTGACTTGCATCGCTTCTGACTGTATACCATTTACCACCACTCTGTTTTCTGCCCGTCAACCAGTTTTTCACCCAGCTGACCAACTTCTGATCCACCCTGAGCCTACCCAGCTTATTAATCAATCTTCTATGTGGAATAGTATCAGAAGTTTTGCTCAAGTCAAGGTAGGTGACATTGACTGCTCCCCCTTGGTCCACCACTCTGGTTACCCAGTCAAAGAGATCTATAAGATTAGTTTGACAGGACCTTCCTTTTGTAAGCCCGTGCTGTCTTGGATCAGGGGTTGTATATAGACCCCCATGTCAGGGGGAGGGAATGGACAAAGATGTGATAGAAGGCATACTTAGGATTGCAGAGAAAGGGGAGATACTGTTGTTGGGGGACCTTAATATGCCAGATGTTAACTGAAGCACCTTTGCGGCAGCCACATCCAAAAGCAGGGCCATTCTTGATGCCCTTCAGCTGGCATGCCTCAGACAGCTAGTGTAGAACCTACTCATGAGAGAGCAATCTTAGACCTTGTACTCTCAAATGGGGACAGTGAGAGGATCTCAGATCTAGAAGTGGGTAGCCATTTGGGAACAAGTGACCACCGAACAGTGTAGTTCACGATAAACTCAGCTACAGAATCAAGCCATACAAAAGTGAGGGTTCTGGACTTCAGGAGGGCTGACTTTGGCAAGATGGGAGAGTGCCTTAGAAAAGCACTAGCAAACAGGCTAGAAGGAGGGGTGGAGCAACAATGGGGAAATATCAAAAGTGCCATTACAGAGGCAACAAGCCTTTGTGTGAAGCAAATAAACAAATCAAAATGAAAGAAAAAGCCACTATGGTTCTCAAAAGAGGTGGCGGTGAAGGTTAGGGAGAAAAGATAGCATTTAGGAAGTATAAGGAAACACAGAAGGAGCAGGACAGAGAACTGTACCAATTAAGGCAGAAGGAAGCAGGGAGGGTAGTCAGAATAGCAAAGGCACACACTGAGGAAAAGATAGCTAACTCAGTTAAGAAGGGGGATAAAACCTTTTATAGGTATATCAGGGAGCGTAGAAAGGCAAAGAGAGGGATAGTGAGGCTGAATAGAATGGATGGAGGGTGGGCAGAGAGTGACAGTGAAAAAGCAGGGATACTGAATGAATACTTCTGTTCAGTATTCACAAAAGAGGAAGTAAGGGAGGTGCCAAATCTAATTAACAGAAGCACTCTGGTGAGGGAGGTCGATCCCAGTCCTTTCAAAGAGGAAAGGGTTCTGAAAGAACTCCTAAAACTGAAGGTGGACAAAGCAATGGGGCCAGATGGAATTCACCCCAGAATTCTAAAAGAATTAAGCAGAGAACTAGTGACACCACTGACTACCCTTTTTAACAAATCATGGGAGGATGGTGTGGTACCCAAGGACTGGAAGAAGGCGGATGTGATTTCCCCTTCACAAAAGTGGAACCAAGACAGAGGCAGGAAACTACAGAACTGTCAGTTTGACCTCTGTGGTAGGGAAAGCGATGGAATCACTTCTGAAGGAAAGGATTGTTGAGTACCTAGAGGCCAGTGGGGCACAGGACCAAAGGCAGCATGGGTTCACAGCGGGAAGGTCATGTCAGATGAATCTAATTGATTTCTTTGACTGGGTGACCAAAGTAGTAGACCAGGGAGGGGCTGTGGACATGGTCTACCTAGACTTTAGCAAGGCATTTGACACAGTCCCACACAAAAGATTAGTAGTCAAATTAACCAGCCTGGGAGTGGGTCACAGGGTGGTAGCCTGGGTAAAACATTGGCTGAACAACAGGACACAGAAGGTAATTGTAAATGGAACCCACTCTGAAGAAAGGGGGGGGGGTTACTAATGGGGTACTGCAGGGTTCAGTACTGGGTCCTGTCCTTTTTAATGTCTTTATAAGTGACATTGCAGAGGGACTGGAAGGAAAAGTATGCCTCTTTGCAGATGACACAAAGATCTGCAACAAGGTTGATACACAAGAAGGCATGGAAAGGATGAGAAGGGACTTGGCAAGGTTGGAGGAATGGTCAGAAGTATGGTAGCTTGGATTCAATGCAAAGAAGTGCAAAGTAATGCACCTGGGAAACAAAAACCCAGGGGAAGATTACACATTGGGGGGAGAGGTAGTAACAACGACAAAAATGGAAAGGGACCTGGGGGTAATCATATCAGATGACCTTAAGGTTGGCAAGCAATGTGAGAAGGCGGTAGGGAGGGCTGGGGGGATACTGGGATGTACAGGGAGAGGTATCACCAGCATAAAACAGGAAGTTATTATCCCCCCTGTACAGACAGTTGGTGAGACCCCATCTGGAGTACTGCATCCAGTTCTGGAGACCCCATCTCCGCAAGGACATAGACAGGATGGAGGCAGTTCAGAGGAGGGCAACTAAAATGGTGCAGGGTCTGCAAGAGAAGCCATACGAGGAGAGACTAAAGGAGCTTAATATGTATACCCTTGAGGAAAGGAGGGAGAGGGGGGACATGATAGAAACGTTTAAGTACCTCAGTGGAATCAACAAAGTCCAAGAGGGTAGCATCTTTCAGAAAAAGAGATGTGCAAGAACAAGGGGACACAATTTGAAGATAGAGGGGGGACGGCTCAGGGGCAATGTGAGGAAGTATTTTTTCACAGAGAGGGTGGTGGACGCATGGAACAGCCTTCCTGAGGAGGTTGTGGGGTCTAAAACTGTGGGAGAATTCAAGTATGCATGGGACAGACATAAGGCAATTTTTGTGGGGGGGTAGGAAGAAATAGGCTGTTGGTTAAATAGGATCTGCAGCTTATCCTTTAGGTAGGGAAATGGGCAGACTAGGTGGGCCAAGCGGTCCTTATCTGCCATCAAAGTCTATGTTTCTATGTTATGTGTTCCTATGGATTCCAGGTGTTGCACTATCCTTTCCTTAAGGAGTGCCTCCATAATCTTGCCCACTATTGAGGTAAGACTGACTGGTCTGTAGTTCCCTCCCTCCTCCCTGCTACCACTCTTGTGGAGTGGGATCACATGAGCCCTTCTCCAGTCTTCTGGGACCTCTCCTGTGCTCAGAGACTCACTAAACAGTTCTGATAATGGCTCTGCTAGTTCCACCCTTAGCTCCTTTACTACCCTGGGATGTATGCCATCAGGTCCCATTGCTTTGTCCACCCTGAACTTATGATCATACCAACATACGAAATATGCCAGCAGATAAAGGCCTAGAGGTCTATCAAGTCTGCTTGAATGTGCAGCTAGCACCCCTTACTGAGCTTATCAAGCTCTTATAGGACCCTTTCTTTTGTGAAGGGACTAGTGCACACCTCCCTTCCCCCTGTGTCCATGGTGCTGAACTGTGATCCCTGCCTTACCTTCTCTTCAGTAAATACTGAGCAGAAGCATCTATTTAGGATAGGTGCTTTTACGTGGTCCTGCTCCTCACATGCCCCCTTATCCCCTTGGATCTTAGCAACACCCCCTCTGGACTTTCTCCTTTCACTAATGTATCTATAGAAAGTCTTGTCACCATCTTTTACTGTTTGTGCTAGTGTTTCCTCAGTTCGGGCCTTTGCCTGCCTTACTGCCTTCTCTGCTTCCCTTAGGGAAGTTTGGTATGCCTCCCTATTTTCAACCTGCTGCATTCCCTTATATTTCCTGAAGGCCTGCCTTTTGGCTCTGACCTTTTCTGCTACTGTTTTTGAGAACCAAAGTGGTTTCCTCCTTCTTTTGCACTTCCTTTTCTCTCTAACACAATGGGATGTTGCTTCAAATATTGCATCTATAATGCTTGCCCACTTTGCCTGTACCCCCCCTCACCTGTATTTCTTTTTGCCAGGGCCAGCTTAACTTTGTTGGCCATCTTATCAAGTCAACTCCTCTGAAGTCCCATATTTTTGCCTTGGAATGGGATGATTTAGTTCTAGTGGCCAAATTGAAGCATACCATGTGATGGTCACTGGCCCCCCAGGTGACCTTCTACTTGGAGATCTGTGATCTTTTCCCTGTTAGTCAGTACTAGATCTAGGATAGCTCTGTCTCTTGTGGGTTGTTGTATCAGTTGTTTGAGGCCTTCCCCCTGCAGGGAATCCACCATGTGTCTAGTTTTGTCAGATGTTCCTGCTGGTATTGACCAATCTGTATCTGGCATGTTGAAGTCTCCCATTTTTATAACCTCCCCTTTAGCTGTCATGTTTTGTATATCTTCTAACAGTAATGTGTCTATGTCCTCCCCCTGGTCTGGAAGCCTGTACACAACCCCAGTTCGTATGGCTGTCCCATTTCCTTTTTTCTGGGTGACTCACAGTTCTTCTGGCTCCTTATGTGTATTCTGAATTTCTGTAGCTTTGTTATCTTCATTGACATAAAGAGCCACTCCACCCCACTTTTTACACCTCAGTCTCTTCTGAACAGTACATAGCCAGGTACTGAAGTCTCCCAAGTGTGGTACTGGTGAACCATGTCTCGCTAATAGCTACTATGTTCAGTTTGGCCTCTGTCATTATTACCTGCAGGTCTGGGATCTTGTTTCCCAGACTGCGAGCATCTGTGTACATGATTTTCTATTGGCCAGATTTTGGTGTGTTAGCTCTTGGGGAGGTCTGGCATTTCCCCTGTGCATCACATGCTTGGGGTGGCATTACAGTAATGTAAGTGGGTACAGCTTCCCAGAGGGCTGTAATAGACTAGGCTCTAGCCCACTAAAAAGGTAAACTCTGGGTGGAGGTACTGCGCAATGTACTATTCTGGGAAAGAACCTGTTGAATGTTAAAAATAGGAACCCCGGCCCCTCAATCTTGTTAGTAGCCATCAAATCAGGGGTAGTAGCCCTTGGTATAATGGCACCAGGATTATATTTGTTTTGTGCAATACATGGTCAGGTGTGGTTGAAAAGTTATCGACTGACGTTACAGCAACTCCTTTATGTCGACCGCATTTTTCTTCTGGGGCTTCACCCCCCTAACCCCCATGCACCCCTGCTACTTAGTTAATCAACTCTGAGTCAGAGTTCCTTCGGGGAGGAGGTACAATACAACCAGAAAGCAGTGCCTGGGTCCCATGCCGACACCACAGTGACCTGGCGCTGTTGTCACTGTAGTGTCTGGCACGGTAAAGTTGTCGATGTAGCAACAGTATACCACCCCAGTGGCTGCCCACCAATCTCTGATAAAGTCAAGTTCCTGACTATCTAGCTAACTGCATGATTATTAAACATATTTAGAAGGTTTGTACCCATACATATACTAGTCCCCAAAATGTGTATGAGACCCCGCAATCCCATACCTTAACCTGGGTACCTAGTACTTTAAAGTTCTTACAAGTTGCGGGCCTGATGTTTGGTACAGCTGTACATGTGAACTTGTGAATGAGCTTGCTCAATGGAGTTTTCCTGCAATAAACTTGAGCTTGAACTTGAACATTGGCCAGCTAAATGGGGCCCTTAATAAAGAAGAATGATTAACCATATGCAATATACTTATATCTCAAAAACAATTGTATCCATGACCAGATGGCCAAGTCTATTTAAACACTTTTAGCATTCTGGCCTGATAAGCAGATAGCATGCTTTAACTATTTACAAGTCACTTTCCTTGATGCAGGGCTGCACCCTGCATTACTTACAGTTAGATGTCTTCATTGCTCTGTACAAGGCAGGATTAAATTCTCTCAGCAGGCAGGCTCTGTTCCCGGAGGTCAAAATGCAAGCAAACCAACAGCCAGGCAGCCCCTTTTCTGACTGCAAGGGTCTTAAAGCTTGATGATGGAAACAACACTTTAAACTTCTGAAGCAGTGCCCCTCTCTGGCTGAAAGCACTTCTTCTGGTGAACCAGTGTGGGACCGGGGCTTGCACATCTCAACCCCCATGTCTAGCTATAGCCCACCGGGGGAGACGCATATGGCAGTGCCAAAGTGGCATACTACCAAGCTGTGCCCCAAATGTGATCAGGCTAGATTTGTCACACGCAGCGCATTTATAAATCAGAACATTTATACTTATGTGGAAACTATATCAATACTTGTAGGTTCTTTTCCTTGTGCCCCACATGGCAGACATAGCCCTTTTTCAGCCGGCCAGAACTTTCAACCAGGCGCATTCCCAAGCATTTTAGGGACAAACACCCACACCGCACAGCACAGCAGAGTGAACAACCAGAGCCTAGGTTATGGCTCCCACTCGGATCACAGGACACGGTCTCTTAGGCAAATTCTCATCTCTCTTGGCAGCATGAAGCTGTAGCTCTCTAAGCTCAAACGACACACATGCAGTCCCTTGTGGTACACACTGGCACTTGAAGCTCCCACGGGCAAAATACTGGACCTCCCAGGCAATATCAGGAAGAGCCATGTGCTCTGAATGCTCCCCTTCCAGTCCAGTAGGCACTTAACAGAGCAGGCACATTTATATACTTTACTGAACTCTTCTCTGGTCACTGGGCCAATATCCACTCTCTGAGCATTGATGTGAATGCAGGTTGCAGACAGACAGTCCCAATCAGTTCTGTACAAGCTTCAATGCCCCTGAAAGCTTTCCTTAAAGTTGCGCTTGGCAGATACTATTTACTCACTCAGGCATCTTGCAGAAATTGCTTTCCTCCTTCTGAGGTTTCTGGATTCATTAGCACTCTCACTGCTGAGGCAGGTTCAGCCCTCTCACAGCTGGCTTATCATTGGGTTGCTGGCCCAAGTTTTCCCCAACGTGGAAAGGCACAAACTAGCCCTCTAGGACATTCTCTGTCAACTCCCAGGCTAGCAGCTTCTGATTCTGGCAGCCATTTGTCTCACTCTTGGCAGAAGAAAGACCCCCTCCCCCTGTGGAGGGGCTTGCATTGGATCACTAGGCCCATTTCTCTAAACTGAGGGCCAGAGCCCCCACCCCTGTGGGGGGACCATACTGGAACTCACACACAGCCCAAAACACTGTCTTTTATGGAACTCCTCTGCAGCTCCCAATTGACTGAAGCTATCTGTTGCTCTCACAGTGATTGGTTGATCCTACCTGTCAGTCCCATAAATGAATATTCATTAACTTCACTCGATGCCGAATAGGCTCCCTGTTTTGGTGCCTGAATTTAGGTCCCTGCAGTTACCCCATAAGCACTTTGCAATGTCCCATAAATCACTGGCATTGTCCCACAAGTCCAGGCCTTCTGATTGGCTGTTGCCGCACTAAAATGGCTGCTGCATACACACAGTCCATTTGCAGATTCATACAGTCCCAAATAAAAGTCCTGGTGCAGCCAGATTAATTACTTTATTTGTTTTCTTGCCCCACAGCTTAATAGCTGCTTCTGTGCCCTTTAGAACGCTGCCCGGGATAAACATTTTTGTTCAGTCTTTAGCCTGTCGCTGCTGCCATAATTAAGTGCCTCATACAGCAGATAGGCTCTCATCTGAGTCCCAGCATTTTTCCCTGTTACAGCCAATATATTTATTTTAATAACATTACTTTCCCCTAACTGATAGCTCCATGGGGGTTCTGCCAGCACACACACTTATTAACAATTTACTAGTGGCAGCAACCCCTGAAAACTGACAGCCCTCAGAAACTGAATGGACCCGCTCATGAGTATTAAGCTCCCCTTCATTAATATTCATGAGCAGGGCCAGTCCCTCCAGTGTGCATGGTGCTCTTTATTTAATTAACTATGCAGGTCTTCCGGTGTTAGGCAAGTCACTGGCCCCCTGTGTCAACCTTTTCAGGGTCCAGAACCACTGGAGGAGCCAATCAAAGACTGCAACCATGGTCAGAGCACCTGGAGTGCCTTTCTGTATGGGAGCCGCCTGCCGTGAAGAAGAGAAGGGAAGAA
Organism: Neoceratodus forsteri; assembly: GCA_016271365.2. NCBI lineage: Eukaryota > Metazoa > Chordata > Ceratodontiformes > Ceratodontidae > Neoceratodus > Neoceratodus forsteri. The sequence goes on along the minus strand of CM028136.1, from coordinate 278,493,345 downwards.
GCAGCAGCTCTGCGCAGCTCCGAACACAGCCCTTGGGGGGCAAAACAAATGCTGGGCTAATCAGGGGAACAGGGCACCCCTACAGACCTAGAGCTGTTGCAGCAATTTTGGGGAACACCATCTGGGGACCAGCAGGCAATGGGAGGTGCTCCATCATGGGAGCAAGAATGGGAGAACAGGCCACAAGGTAAACCCCCTATATTTTGAAGGGAGGGGTTACACAAACATGACATATAGTTTACAAGTGGTACATCTTAAAACAATTTAAATTATATTATACTGGACATAAACAAGTGAAACTATTTAAAGTGAGAAAATATAAGACCTTAGTAGTTTTGGTCCATAACAAGCAAAGGATCATATACCAGAATTAGTCTGTACCAGGATCTTATGGAACAGCTAAAGATTGATTCATCTAGTTTATCTACTTCTATTAGCCTCTTCGTAATTTATCACTTGAAATAGAGGGTGTGCCAGTGTGGTAAATATTTGACTATATTTTAGAGCATTTATTTTAATTGGGTTCACAGGAGACGGTACTTTTAACTCCCTGTATAAATTACAATGGTACGTACTGAATGAAGTTCTAAGTGTGATTTGATATATGTTATTACATAGATACATAGATACATAGACAATGTCGGCAGATAAGGGCCTGTGGCCCACCCAGTCTGCCCATTTGAGCTTGTAAGTTCAGTTTATGTTTTCCTAGAAGTGTTGCCCCTTACCCCTGACCTCCAGAATTCCTTTATGTCTATCCCATGCATTCTATTATAAAATGGATTGGATATTTCTTGCATCCATATCAGCTGAGAGTGTCCAGAACCCAGTGCTTTATAGGGATAAAACTACTGGTCCAGGAACTTGTGCTAGTGTCTTGTTCCTCACTGCCCACCTGGGCAAGCATTAACTGACCCCTTCAACCAATGCCCTGTCATATCTTATTGTCTACTTATTCACAGTGCTGTACCTAACGTGATCTAATCTTCATACAATAATACTAGAAACTCAATGTGGCTCCAGCCACAGGGATCATGATGCTTAGTGCTGCTAAAGAAGGAAGTCTGCTGCTCTGTGGTGCTTCACAGCCCCAAATGCAATTTCCGTAGGGCTTAGAGAGGAGGATGATGTGCGGCTTGTTGGCCACAGAGGAAAACTGGTATTCGGGGGAGGCAGCAGCTACAAGGGCTCCTCCAAGGTATAGCAAAGGTAAGTCCCCTTTGGGAGGGGAGTTTACACTTCTGATACAGAATGAATTCTGATCGTGCTTTGCTTCTTGTTATCCCCTACCAGGTCCTATGTGATAATCATGCCCGCAAAACTATGCCAGCCAAGAAGAGCAATAGCAAAAGAACAAAAGTAAAAAGCATGAGTGGGAAAACAGTGCCAAGCAAGGACTGTTCAACCTCTGATAGGACTCACTGTCCTGCTGGTGGAGAGGTGGAACTCAGGTTGGAGGACACAATTGGGGGGGCAGATTTATTATTGTTAACTCTGGAGGGGGATGCAGCTCAGGGAGAGGGAGAAAGTCAACAGGTGCCGAAATTACAAGCACCGTAAATACTGGGTCATTCAAATGACAGGTGCTGTTTTGCCCTTGCTGTTTTCCCTTTACTCTTTTCATTTTAGTTCCGGGTGTTAATATCACCTGCAAAATAAAGCAGAGTATTATATCACAGGCAGCACATTGTGGTTGATATCACTGCAGGCACAAAACATTGTGGGCCACAATACTGCATATGCAGAGCCTGCTGTGTGTTGCCAGACTCCATTGGGCCCAGTTGGACCAGGTGGCACAGAAAGATGGCAATGGCTGCAGTCATGGTGTGACACCTGGTCAGTGTAGCACTGGAACAATACAACAGTGAAGGCAGTGCCACACCGACCTGCAGACAGCAGCCAGAAAAGACTGCTGCACCAATCACTGCACATACCGTACAGTAGCCAGGCACCCGGGAGCTATCCAGGAGGCAGGCATAGTAGGTACGCCACAGGGAACACCGTGACCATAGCCATGGAACTCAGTGCCCTCTCCCTTTGGCTGAAGATACTGCCATAGCCCTCTCAAGTGCCCTGCAAGCCCCAGGAATCTTGGCCCACCCACAGCCCCTGAACCTGCCCAGCCATCAGTTGACCTACCCTCACCACGGAAACTGCTATCCATGCCTGTGGTGCCCCTGTCTGTAGACATGCACTCTACAAGGCTTGCCTACCTCATATACATCCAGTCCATGTGTCCTGCTGCCTGTGTCAGGGTCCGGTCCAGAAACGTCATCCTTGAGGCAGCTGACCTGCAGCCCCAGAGCCATACCTTTGTGGCAAGATGCATGTGCCCTGCAATGGACACTGGGAACCACCATAGCGCCCCATAATGTAGTCACAGACACCATCACACACATGGTAGTAGGGGGTGTCAGAAGCTCGGGATTACCTCAGTTGATGGCCAGAGCCATGTGCCCGCACCCAGGTAGCCTTACCGTGTTCCCTGTGCCATGCTGAGCCTCTCCACTCCCACACAGCACCAGCTGCAAGTGGATGGTAATCACAGCCATGCATGGAAGCCCCCTCCCCCCCGGTATCCAGCTAGCAGTATACCAGACATGCTACGCACATCAAGGGCTTCATCTCATAGTGGGACAGCAAGGCATGAAGAGTCTGTGTCCTGTGCTCATGTGCAGTCCTGCTGCTTGTACTGCCTGCATCCTGTCCGCACAGTTCTGTCCTGTCATAGTTTTTCCTGTCTGTATTTTGTTTTGCAATGTTTTGCCCATGAAAGCTTGCTCTGTGATATATTTTCCAGTGATGTTACCACACGGAACCTTTTGTTTCGCTCTTTTGACAGGACCCCCCCCCCCAATAGAGTGAAAGCAAAATGGTCTGGATATTTTCTGTGCAAGTGCAAATGCATGCGCTGCTACTCCTGAATATCTGCAGAGTAAAAGAGGATATTAAGAAGGTAAAAATCATACATTTCACAGATGATTAGACTCTTCAAACAGAGGTGCATCTGTGCATTGATGTAGTGTTTCTGGTATTTTTTCATGTCTTACAACTACTATATTGATTCATGCAACATAAAAATAATAAGACAGAAAGTGATATCTTATACAGGTCTGCTTGCTCTTAGTGCTATGTTTAGTGGGTATGTGTTTGCACCGCACTGTATTTTTATAATAAAGCTGGCTTTTTGAAGTAACTTGAGGATTGCGGATATTTGTTGTGCTTTGTTGGATTTCTTTTACATCCAGCACCGTCCTTGCCCAGTTGAGCTGTTTTGCTGCTTTACAAATATCTTATACAGTACCTAACTTAAAAGATACTGGGTCTGATTCTCAAAGCTCTCAGCATGGCGCAAGGGGTTTGTGCCACAAGGAATTGTGCAAAATGCCGCTTGCACCAAAATATGTGCTGGGAGTGATTCACAAAGGCAGCATGCGTCAATCACAGGCTGCCTGCACCAAAAGGGGCTTGTGCCATCCATGCACCATAAAATAGGCTGCCTCATGGCTGTAGGGGGCCTGTGGTAGATGCAAGCTCCTACATCCTCTAAATTGGGATTCTCAAAACTCTCCCAGAGGGTGAAATTCTAAGTACTCGAAGACCAGCCATGTCTGGTCTAAGGGTACTTAGAATTTCACCCTCTGGGAGGGTTTGACCTCTTGCCACTCTCGGAGCCTTCCCTCACCATGTGCCACCCCCCTCCACACCCTGATCTGCCTGTAAATTAAACTGTACATAAATTCATTCCCTGGTAATCTAGCACCCCCCCAATATGCCCATGAATGAACCTGTAGATGAATACATTCCCTGGTGATCTAGTGGTCCACCCCCAAGCCCCCATATGCCCGTAAATGAAAATGTGCATAACTACATTCCCTGGAGATCTAGCGGTCCACCCCCAAGGGTATCCTGTCACCATGGTGAAGTCATTAGGGTAACGGCAATGTGGGCAATGGAACCAGTTTGCCTATCATTCTGGTGAACTGGATTTCTCAGCACCCGCCGTCATTGCCACCATAGGGGTGTTGCATTCCTTGCTCCCTATACCTCTGATATGGAGGTGATTATATTAATTTGTTGAGGGGTGCAGGGGTCAAAGACCCCTGCAAAGAGCCTGCATTTGCCACCATATATAGGGCACAGCTGGGGTTGGTGCCACAATTATCAGGCACGATGTGCACCATCGGCATTACGGTGTCTCCCTAATGGCCATCACCCTGCTGTGTGTTGCAGTGAAGTAGGTGAACCTCCCCTCAACCCCCTTATTCCCATAAACAAAACTGTTCAGGAATTCATTCCCTGGTAGTCTAGTGGTACCCCCTGCCCAGATATGCCCTTATATGACCATGTTAATAAACTTCTTCCCTGGTAGTCTAGTGGAGTCCTACCCCCCACCCCAGCAGGTTGTGCCCACCACCCCACTTCACCCCATCCCAAACACTGAGCTGGCAACTGACACAGCCCCCCTCTCACGACCACGGCTGGACACTGACTGAACTGTCACTGAGCGCATACTGTTAATACAGTATGTGCTCATTCATTCATCTATCAATCAGTGAGTGCGTACTGTATTATACAGTATGCACTCAGTGACAGTTCAATTGGCGGCTGGCTGTGATGGTGAGAGGAGGGCTGTGTCGGTTACTGGCTAGGGTTTGGGATGGGGGAGCAGGGTGGTGGGCACTACCTGGCCAAGGTGGGAGGTTGGGGATCCACTAGACCACCAAGGAATCAGTTTATTAACAAGGTCATATACAGGTTTACTAGAGTAGAGTTGGACTGCTAGACCACCAGGGAATGAATTCATGAACAGTTTTGTTTATGGACATATGGGGCTTGGAGAGGTAACCACTAGATCACCAGGGAATGTATATTTATGCACAGTTTTATTTATGGACATATCAGGGCTTGGGGGGGGGCACCGCTAGATCACTAAGGAATGTACTAATGCACATTTTCATTTACAGGCATATTGGGACTGGGGGGGTCCGCTAGACCACCAGGGACCTCCTAGATTGTGGAACAGCTGCCCTGTGGCTTGCATCACACCCTCCAGATGCACCATCCATCGCCATGGTTGCTGCAAGCTGTGGGACTTTGCTACTGGGACCCTGCCTGATAGAGAATTGTGTGCAGAGTCCCAGGTGCACCAGGCTTTGATGCAAGCTGCCTTTCACCACAGCTTCCTTCAATGTATGGGCCCTTTGAGAATAAAGCCTACTATGTTATCTTGTGAGTTATGTATATCACAGATTATACAGTATCTTGCCCTGTTGGGTATATCACAATGCATACTGAACCAATCAGAAAGCAGGTTTGACAATAGCTATGATATCATAATAGTACTGTACAGTACTGAAGCCAGCAGTTGAAGTCAAAGTGAAACAGTTAAATCATATTGTTACACATCCGGGTTGTCCCTAACAAAGGGACTGTAATTGTCTCAGTGGACTTTCCCGGTTACCAAAATTCAATAAATAAATAAAAAATAAATCTTTAAGCAAATAGTTGATTCAGAAGTTATACTAGTGATGCTGTATGACTGCACGAGATGGTATGTCAACATTGTAGTATACATTAGTTAGATGTATGTAGCTGAGGAGACATGCTGAGGAATTGAGCTTGTCACCTTCATGGGTCTGGTTGGGGTTTGAGGTGTTTTGGGGAGTACTACTAGAAAACAGGGATAACTTGCATGGAGTATGGGAAAGGGATACCACTGGACCCCAGGGTGTACTTGCATGGGGATGGGGAGAGAGATAGCACTAGATGCAAGGGAATACTTGAAAAGGGAGTGGGTTGGGGTGGGAACATTATAAAAAAATATATATTTTATTTTACAAGTGGCTCACCCTGACTAGGGCTGGGTGAAATATATTTTCCACTAGTGAAATTGTGGTGAAATTCTGATTTCACTTCCACAAAATTTTGTAAAATGTCCGATAGACTTTTGTAACATTTCACAGCAGTTGTGATTTCAGTTTATTTCCACTTAATTTGAAATGTATTTGTCTAAATTGCACTACACTAGGTATGGTGACTTTAACAAAGTCCATACAGAAGTGTACCAAGTTTAGTTCTCTATATTTTAAGGTGACTGAGTTATAAGATTCCAAACTTTTGGAAATTTTAAAATTACGTTTTGCAATTATGTAAACCGCAGAAATTGAAGTCCCACCTCCAAACTTTCTGAAATTTTAAATTACATTTTGCAATTATATAAACTGCAGAAATTTAAGTCCCTATAATTTTAAAACTAGAGAATGAAATATCAACAATTTTGTTAGGTTCATTGACCATAAATATCATGCTTTGAGGCCTCCCTCATGACCCAGCAGCAGAGTGTTGCACTGCCATGCTGAGGAATCAGTTTTGGAAGTGAACACATTAAGCCATGTTGGGCAATAGGCCATGGCTGAAACAGCTGCCACTTGACAATGCATCTCAGTTGGGGAGGAGTGGCACTGGGTTCCACCAACAGAGCGATCCCTGTGGCTGGACATGGGAGACTGCCCCTACTACCGGGGAAGCCGTGGCTGTGGGAGGCTAACAGAGACACCACCCTCACCAGGTGAGGTGGAAGGGAAAAATGTGGGGAGAAAACCCTGTAGTCAACTGAATGGTAGCTGAATTCAGGCTGATCAGGGTATATCCCTGTCAACAGGGCATATCCCTGAGAGATGAGCTGGTGGTTGGGAGAAAAACAATATGGATAAAAAAGAGGCTGTTTGTCTCAACTCTCTAATCTCTAACTCAAAGGCTTGCCAAGTTACAAACAGCCAAAGATTCTAAAATCATATCAGTAGCCAAAGTTGAATTTCATGAGCTTTTGTGAAATTGTGGAATGTCATTATACTTTTATTGAAGCCATGCCCATACATTTTGCTCAGTCATACATTTGAGTCACCATTCTAGAGGAAGGTAAACCTGTGTAAAGTGGCAATAAGGTAGCATTCATAGGAGGCTCCATTGTAAAAGTATAGTGGTGTCAAGTGCCAAGTCACTATCTTGAGTGATCAACCATGAAGAATAGTCATGGACATCACTGTGCACTATCCTGTCTTCTTGCAGTATGCCAGATAACCACTAGAGCTCACTGACTTAAAGACTTGTGGAAGCACATGCGCATGCAGCATTGTTTCTGTACAGTGCCACGGTCACCTGCTAACTCTTTAAGGACTCTGTAGATAATAATGCATATTTTTGCTATCTGGAAACAGTGGCACCCAGTGACACCAAACCTTAAAACTAGTTGCAACTTAGGCCATTGTGACAGTAGTATCTGGATATCTTTAGTCATGATGGAGCATGACGCTAGGTATCACTGTTGCAGGAGTGTTGGGGGGGAATTACAGGGCCATGATGCTAGTAGAGATACTGTAAGGTGATTCAGCGGTTATAAGTGCTTTGTGAAAGTTAAAGTCCACAAGTGTAATTCTAGTGGCATTACATACAGTATTATGCATCAATGAATTTTTAAGCAAATGTTGCCAATTAGTAATTTCTAAACTATCCAAAATAAATTTTAACCTACAGTACTCAACACATTTTTCCAGCTTAAATAGATTCCAGGACATCTTTACTTTGATATGCATGACAAATCTTGAGTGTAGCTGTAACAACAGTGGGACTATAAACATCCAAATATTTTTAAAATTGTCATACAATTTAACAAATAATTAAATTCTGAAATTTTAAACTCCTGCAACTTACAGTTTACGTAACCAACTACCTCTCTAATTAGCAGTTTCTAGGACTCTTCCAAAAAAGTATGCATATACAGTATATTTTCAATGATCTAGCTCCAAAGGTGTGTAATAAAATTTTATTTTGTTGAGCTATATAAGCTATTACAAAAAGATAAGATCACTATACACTACAGTACATACAGAAAGAAAATTTCAATAGGTTAGATACAATAAATACATTTTCTGCATTTATATTAATATCCTCTAATACAGTGATAATTCATGCTATAAAAGTGTGTAAGCATATACATAGCTATTTAGAACATAGGCATTGTGACATTCATTAGATTAATGAGAGTTGTACTTTAGTTTCCCTAGGCAATCAACTGTACTAACTTTATTTTCTGACTTTTGTTATTATTAAGAACAGCTTCAATGGTGACTAAGTTGTAATCATACACATATTTTCAGAAATTTTCACATGAATAATAAACTGACCGGACATTTAGCCCCTATAACTTCTCTTCCCCTCATCCACATGTCATGGAACTTCATATCCGTTTAGGGCTTGTTCTAAGCAGTATGCATGCCAAGGTCAGTTCTCTAGATATAAAACTGAATGAGCTATGATCAGCTTCTCTGCCCCCTATTCTTTGTTCATTTCTGCCCCAAATGTTTGTAGTGTGCTGCTTGCTGCTATCTATCTGTCCCTCTTTGGTGTGCTTTTGGAGACTTATTGCTTGTGTTTCCTTCAATTCTCCTTTCCCATTCTAGCTACCAGCTTCATATTTTCCTCTGCTGGCCAACTGCCTCCTTTCCTTGGGAGATTCAGCCACAGCCTTCTATCCCTCAGTTGTTGCTTTTGGATGTGTCTTGCAGCCTTCAGTCTATCCCCTGCTGTTCCTGGTTGGTGCCTTTCTTTTTTGTTCATCTTGCTCAGGTGTCCCCATGGCATTGCTCTGCCTCTGGACCTCCTACAACATGCTCTGGTGAGTACCAGATTTGGAGACTTCTTGTTTGTTCATTATTTTTGTCACTACTGGGATAAGCAATGTAACTATAGTGTAATGGCCTGTGGAAGCGTAGCCGTGTAGCCATGTGCCTAGCCTGTACTTGGAACTAGGTCCCATCCTCAGGGCATAGCTCAGGACCTTGAGGTTTATTTCACCATAGTGGTTACCTCATTGAGACAGGCTCAAAACCCTGAGTACCACTCAGGCTCATCTAATCCTCTTTGTAATCCTTCCTGGCTATCAACATGGAACCTCATGGTCACTCGCTCCATCAATTCAAACATGGAAGACATGAATTTCTGGCAGTCTGCCTTCCATTAAATTCTTCACAGGAAGCCATCTCAAAATCTCAGTTCAGTATTAATGAATGGACTTCTTCTAGGCTGATGTCTACACACTGAGTATTGAAGGTTCATCTTTTCTTCCTCTGCAAGAAAACAAGAACTGTCTGATTTGTATCTTGCAACATTAACAGCAAAAACAGCTTCACATTCACCACCAGTACCTGCTCCTACTACCATTTCTGCATCATTTCAGTTTAAGAAGTAACAGGTTCTCATTCTCCAAGTGAGTTCAGCCATAGCTTGGTTTAATTCCACAGTGGCATCCTGGATTCCAGGCCTTCTAGTCAGCAGATGAATCTAGGTCCTCGCCACCTTATCACTTTACCATCACTGCTTCTGCTTGTTCAGATCTCATCATGTAACCAAATGTTCTCTTACATTGCAATGGCATAGCAATGTTTGTAGAACTCCCACTCTGGAATTCAAAATCATTTCTTCATTGCAACTCCATCCTTTGTTTTTGTGGCCCATTCTGATCTATTTAACCAAGGCATCCGAAATCCAAAATATTCCTCATTTTCAATCCATGCCTTCCTTGTCTAAACGTTATCCCTTTGCAATAGCTGCTGTCACCTGTGGTCACCACTGGCCTGTCATATTTTATTCTGATAAACAAACCGCCTCAGCCATTATATATAGGTCAATCTTTTTCAGTTCCACCACTTCAGGGCACCAGCAGTAGTGCACCTGGTCATTGCAGTGCCAAGTGATCTTGTCGTCATCCTCTCTTTTTATTGGGGGGCTGCACCCCCACACCCCCAACCCCCCTTTCTGATGATTCTAGCTCTGGGAGGGGGGAGACCTCAGCAAAAGAGCAGTGAATCCAAAAATTGGTGCCATAATGACCTGGCACTGTACTGCTGGTGCCCTAATGCCCTGAAAGGATCTTTCTCCTCCTCCATAATGAACTTCCTGAGAAGATCTTCTTCCTAGGTCTTGGTAAGCCAGTGGTTTGGGTTTGTGGGGGGAAGGTGTGGTGAACTAACTGAGTGCTGACCATGAAGATCACCTATCTCAGCTACACCACCAGTGTCACCTCAAGCATGTGGACTGGCAAGAGAATGCTGTGGTTCGAATGGGGGTTGGAGGATGGAGGTACTCAGTAAGGAGAGAAAGGAGACAATCTATAAGTTTGATGCCCAATGGGCTTTATTCACACCACAGGGAAAGGTAGACATGGTCACAAAGGAAGAGGGTAACACAACCAAACTGGAACAGTAATTAATGTTCTATACTGTCTCTAAGAGGTGCACATCGGCCTAAGGCTACTATCTATTAAGCTCTATACGATGCTTTCTCTAAGCAATCTAATAAACAAATTCAAAACATCTATTATGCAAGCAATAACACATGATGAGGTGTGGTTTATCGCCTGATAAGAGCATGCCTAGGGGTGTACTAAGGCATGAGGCGCTTGCGCCGAGTGCTTTATGCCACTGGGCATGCTCTTATCAGGTGATAAACCACACCTTGAAGTGTGTTATTGCACTTATAAAATGGGCACTCTAGTAAAGAAGTTAATTGAAAAAATAGAAAGTAGAAAGTGGAAATAAAAAAAGTATAATAATATGATTAGTAAAAAAATAATAAAAAGTAGTCCCTGACATTGTGTTTTACTGGAGATGTTTAATGTAGGTGCTTGACTAGTGTTTGTGTCTAAAGTCCCCAAGTACCAGTCACACACAGAAAAATATTCAAACCATGTTTTTGCTTGACACACAGACACATATTCAAACCCATTTTTTTAAAAATATTTCTTACTTTGCACAGGCTGTTTCAGTTACAGGCATTGAATCACCAAGACAGTTTGAGTTGCAGGCATTGGGAATTGACCTTTGTAGTGCTTCTTGGCTCCCTTCCCGTTCCCAGAAAATAGAGAAAGCTGTTTTTTTTTTGAGGTTCGACAGTTTACTGTGTTTATTTAAATTAAATGGCTTGCTGACTGGGAGCGAGCATGTCCCTCAGCAGCCACCATACAAACTCGTTTTGTGCTTCACAAAATGTTAGGTTGACCGAGAAAAGGAAACTTAATTCACTTTTGTGGTGACAGATGATATTTTTTGGAATGGGAGCATAAATACGCTGAAGTTGCTATTTAAAAGTGCAGCGCACTCTAAAGAGAGATCCCTGATGGAGGATCACTGTCAGACTGGCTGCACGCGCATGACTCGGCTTGAATGGAATTGCCGTTTTTTGTCGGAGCAGGACAGGTTAGTAATTCTGGGGGAAAGTTTTGCGTTGATTTTTACATTAGCTTTTTCATGTGGTGGTGTAATCCTCCTGCAATCGTCCGTTAGTAGAGGTTATGTCATGTATTGTTGCCGTCTGTGTTTCTTGTCACTTTGGACTATTGATTTCGCGCTGCCGCTCGCTCAGCTGTGCCAGGCTGTCTTTTTGTTTTCGCTTGCCACAGCTCAATGATTCGCAGTTGTCAAAGGGCAGACTGGCAAGCGTTAGTGCCGGTTGGGTACAATACCAAGGATTAAGGATACGGCTAGGAGGGTAAAACAGCCAATCAGTGGCTTCATTTTTTTTGCCCATTTTATAAACTATAATAATAGGAGGCAATCACTGTAGTGAACAATGGACACCAGATGCAGACCACGAAGGGTCGTGTGGAGTAACCACCTCTAAGAGTTTATGGGTGTTAAAGGAAGTCCAACTTTTCCTGCCATCTTCATACACACAGCTGAGGAGTGGAGTTGCAGTGGGGTAAAAGGGAGAATGGGGTTCCTACTTGGTACCAAGCTGCACCTATGTGAAAACCTAGGAAAGGTTGACGGGCATGTGAGAGATTTTTAAACACACCCTGGTTCTTCTGCCAACCCATTCTCTAAGGTTGCCAGAATACTTTAGCACAAGATGCGGAACTCTTCCCTGGCACAAACCCTTGACCAGGGTTGCCAAGGATAAATGAATAAAGACTTGGTGTTGAATCCACTTCAAAGGATTGCCAAGGGTGAAGATTTGCCGCAGTTTCCCCATCACAAACCCTCAACTAGGGCTGTCAAGGATGAAGGAACAAGTACTTGGCATTGAATCCACTTGCAAGAATTGCCAAGGATGAAGGCACGTTGAAGCTTCTTTGGTGAAAGATCCATAGGAGGACCACCAAAATCAAGTTGAATCCCAGAGGACAGCACAGTGCAAGCAAGGTGAGACAAGCAGGAAGAGTAGGATGCAAGATGAAGATCAGAGCCCTGTACTGTCCAGAACCAGGAAAAACAACAAACTGGTGGATGCGGACACACATTGGCCACGTTTGACTCGACTATCGGCGAACAACTGGGAGTGGTAGATGAGGCTTCTTCCAGGATGTTCCACTTCCAGGCTGACCAAACAACATGGAAACCAGGAGCCGGTGGTCGCGAGTCATACTGGGTGGCGTCGGTTTTGACCAATGGTGGATGACAGAGAAGGGTGTTGCTGTGAAGTTCTTCACTGGCTAGAGACTACTTCGGTGAAGAATCAGCTGTAAACAACCCCACCAGGGGGGTTTGGGGCAGAAGACTGAGTCCATGCAAATTCAGTTTGCACTTAGAACACTGGTACGTACACTTTTCACTGCACGAAGGTGTTTAGTTGTTGCTGGGGCAATTTGCCAGGAGCAGGGGCAAATTGCTGGAATCCGGGGCAATTGTTTATTGCAGGGGCAATTTTCCAGGAGTAGGGACAAATTGCTGGAATCCATGGCAATTATTCATTGCAGGGGAAATTTGCCAGGAGCAGGGGCAAATTGCTGGAATCCAGGGCAATTGTTCATATCGGGGCAAATAATCACAATCCTAGTATAACACAGTCTTGGTACTTGCCAATCAATGCAACATTTCAGATACTAGTCAATACACAGTTTCATCAGCTGACAGTCACTAGATGGCAGGTGTGTGCTAAGCACCCCTTTTTGCTGACCCTCCACACTTGTGGGTCCCTTTGGGTACTCAGATCTAGTTACTTCTGACACACCTCAGGATGAATGTCCTTCCGATCCCTGAGCCTTGCTTGCCCTATCCACTGGGCTTGCTGGTGACAGAAGGGGTGGTTGCATCCCTGTCACTACTGTGGGGTTTTAACCTTTATGGCCACCTGGCCTATACTGCTGAGCCCTCTCTCTCTCTCTCTGTGGGCCTTGCTAACCACCCTTCCGGCTGGGGCCTTGGCTACCCTTTTAAGTCCTTGTTTTTTTCTTCTCTACCCCTTCAATTCCCTTTTCAAACCTGGGCCTATCTCATTGCCCTTTTTATCTCTGGGCCCCTTTTCCCCTTCGTGGGCCTACCAACTGGGCCACTTTAATTCTGTAGGATCTTTTCTGCCCTTTTAAATTCTTTGGACTGGTCAGTGCCCCTTTAATTCTTTAGGCCTGTCCAGGCCTTTCTATTAGTTGCCCACTTGCCTCAGGTGCCCTTGATAAATATTTATTTTCCTCCCCTCTAGGCCTATAGGCAGGCCCCTCCCCATGGGCGTTGCTTGCCCAGAATAATTATTTAAATTCGAGGCATTAACCCACCTCTCTCGGCTTTCAGCCATCTTCCTCAAACACTCAGAGTGCTTTAAAAATATTTATTTTTTTTTCTTTTAAAATAAACTTCAAGTGGTTTGCACCTAGCTGGTGGTGTATCCGCCAACTCACCGACCGGCCCGGGGTGAAGGAAGCTGCTGGGAGGAGGGAGGATTTCTGGCAGAGGGAGAGGAAACTGGCACAAGAGGCAGCAGGCAGTGCGGTGGATGGCAGGGGACCTCATGGGTCTTTGCGGTGCCTGATGGCTCTTCTTGAAGATGCAGCTCTTCCTATGCCACCAATGAGGGACTGGACACTTTACAAATATACATAAAAAAATAAACCGGGCTAAACTAAGCCCACACCACCACAGTGAACAGGATTCTCACTTTTTGGCGGCAACGACTGCCAGACTCGATAGCATGACAGGGCGCACCACAGGAGCAGCAGACATTGGGAGTCTTCACTGGCTGGAGGAGGGAGAACACTGTGGAGTCAACAGGACTGGCTACACAATACTTCAGGTAGACCACAGTCCCTGTTGCTCTCCTGTGACCCTCTGCACTCCATAGCCCAGCTCAATCTGCAGAAAAATGGCAATTCTTGCCTTGAAAAGGTACTCAGGGTTCTGATTCTAGAACCCCGAGCCCATCCCCAAACCAACGGTTAAGATTTTGAAATGGGCACCACACACTGGCCAGGGACAGTGGTCCCAGCGCGTTGGTGCTCACTGTGCTGCCTGCTCTGGGGGTGGAAATGGAGAAGCAGGCAGCAGAGAGGTTTTTTTTAAACAAATGTGCCCTTCCTGATAATTCTCTGGGGGAGGCACTATGAGTGCTCCAAAATACAGTCCCTCATGCCCCACAACACCACTGGGACCCCTGGGGAAGTCTATACCCCACTATTTTTTACTGTGGTGCCACATTCCTTTACCTCCTTACTTTGGGGCACTACAAAGGCTCCATGAGCTGCAGGTGTGACAGTCTCCTGAGGGTCTTCTACGGATCTGATTTACTGGACTGGGGTAGTATGCTAGGGTTCCAAGGAGATGGAGCTTCGTGGATTACTTCTCTCTTGGACTGCCAACTCAAGATATTTTTCCTTTTATGTCTTCTTCTGCAAATTTCTGCAGATGAACTTTGGTGATGTACCTCATAGATACCCCCCAGACAGGCATGTTGGGTTTGGGAAGTGGAGGAGGAGGAGAAATTTTTTGTACGTAGATAGGAAAGTAGTGGATGAGAGGGGAGGGAATCTGTTGCTGCCCAGTTGTCTTGATGTACTGTAGCTACTGTTGCCTTTAGCCCTGTTGCTCCAGCAGGGATTTTTACACAGCAAATGAAGATTGGAAAAGCTATCAAATTTAGCTTACAGGGCAAGTCTGAGAGAACCTCAGTTCAGTTCCAGGTGACTCTTAAGCAGTGGTGACCCAAATAAACTTTCGTTTTAAAGACCAGAAGCAAACTAATTGTTTCATGCTGGTGGACAGATTCAGAGATGATTAAAGAATGCTCTCCCCTTATTAAAGCAATTAGTAGCCTACGGCTTTGTAAATATATGAATCTGTCAGTTTCATTCATGAATTTTATTAATATATGTGTCACATGGATTTGTAGATGGTGTGTTTAGATCCACAGATGAAAAAAATAACCTCAGTTTGATTTATTCTGTTCTTCCAGAGTCCTGCCTGCCCCCTGCCCTCTGCACCTCTTTTGTTCCAAATAACCCCTTTGCAACTGTTCCATTGTGTTTTGAATCCTGATGTTCTAGGTGTGTGTATGTGTTGGTGTAATATTTTAGATTTTGGTGTGTGTTAATGCATATTTCTAACACCATGAAAGAGATGCTGCAATATGTACTGGTTCAGCCATCTCCCACAGCAGATGGACACCAGAACTTAGAATGTTAAAAATTCAAAGAAAGGCTTTACACTAGGCTTGTTATGTGACACCAGGCTCCCAAGGGCATATAGATATTTAGATGAATAAGGACAGAACAAGGTTATGTGTCCACTGAGTCTGCCTGATACCCTAGGTTGATTTATTCTGCTCCTCCAGAGACCTCCCTGTGCCCTGCCCCCCCTTGTTCCTAGGAACCCATTTGAGAAGGTCTTATTGTGTTGTGAACTCAGATATTTTAGTTGCATGTTTACATAGGATAGTTATGGTTTTGGTGTGTGCAAATGCAGAAATATTAATTGCTTGTATACCTGATTACTTACAGATTCAGGTGACGTGGTGGGATGAATAAAAGGGGGCAGATCAGTCCACATGAGGAGAGTCAAGAGTGCAGAAAGTGTGTGTGTGTGTGTGTGTAGCATGTGTGTACTCATGTGTAAAGCAGAGGGAGCAAGAGAGATAGAGAGAGAGAGAAAGAGAAAGAGTGAAAGAGATGGAGTGGAAAGAGAGATATTATATACAATACCCTGTATTTGTTTAGTTGGGGGGGGCTGTATATTTTTTACAATACTGAGCATAGAGATTTACACTAAGTAAGCCCTAATCTTGAAAATTCTGCAACTCAGACCATTTGAGCTGTGAGCCTAGGAACAGTGGCAATAATCTGAAGTCATTGTAAATGGAGCTCCAGAAGCTGACATCTACAGCTGCACTGTAAATTAAAGAGTACTGAATGTGTTTTGTACCTGAACCTATCAGATAAATATGTCTTCACCAACACCTTCACTCTTCACAGCCACAGTATCAAGAACAAGACTGTGGTACTGTCTACAATGTGAGATCTGATGCAGAGTGATTGCTGCATTTAGTTTATTCATATGTGCAAGAAGTTAATTACTCTGGAGTCTCCCTGAAGAACACATTTAGTGAGCAGTGGAAAAGCTGTTCTCCAATCTGATCAGAACAGACAGTGCTAGATGAGGGAAAGCAGATTCCAGACATCCAGATGTTAATCTTCACACATCAGGGACAGACATCTGCACCATTATACCTTCTGCATTTTCGAAAGAAATAAGTCTTTGTTATTGTCTTATGGTGGTGCAAGTCCAAGAAACAAGAGGAACTCCTGATAATCAGTGACCCTGCATTGCGGGGTATAAACCTCTTGGCATAATATAACCCAGCTGTGTTATGGTGGAGACTGCTCACTGCTCACTGCCCTTTGTCCTTTTCTTTTATTATAGAGATGTACAGTAAGTATGAATAAATGCAAGCAGTAGGTATTGCTATGAAGTTATTGCCTTTGTCCTTGTATTTTACTACAGAGTTGTAAGTGTGAATATGTTTTTGCCCTAGACTGTGCTTATTGCCTGTAGCCCTTGTATTTCAACACAGAGGTATAAGTCAATAGATTCCAGCCAAACCCAGAGGGTAGAACTGAGCAGTATATAAGAGGCCTAGACCCCAGACAGGATGTTAATCTTGTTAGGCAGTGTAACGCTTTCCAAATGTTGCTTACAAGATCCCTAATGGTGACTAACTGATGCAGTTCCCTCACTCAATTGTTTTATAGTTCATACCAATCTCTTATATGTAACCAGATGTTGGTTTAAAGGGTTTTGATGTTGTTATTTAGCGCCCGGTGTCTCCATTTTTATAACCCAATACCTGGTGAGCCTGGGTTTGGGGAGAAAACATTTGCTTGGCATCAGGGCTAGGTTTGTACTTCTGGACAGGGGCACCCAAGTAACTCTGGACACAGGAAGCAAGAACTGTGAATGTCCAAACCAGGATTGGGATTCTAAAGTGGGGCCTTTATTCACTTACACACAGAAATACAAAGCAGGATGGACCCCCATGAGGCTACACTCACTGGTTGTACAGAACTATAGAGGTCAGAACACATCTTCTTCATCATCACAACAACTTTTACCCTCAGGTTCTGAACACACTCGGCCCTCAGCCTGAACTGGTACTCTCTCTATCCTGGATTCCCTGGCATGGCCCTCGGCCAGCACTGGTACACACTCTTCCATATGGCATGGACACTTCTGCTGGTGGCTCCCTCTACCAACCGTGAGCACTTCCAAGCTCTAAGGGAAAACACATATCCTAATCCCACATTTGGGTACTTTCTGCAGACACTGGCCAAGTGCCTGGGAGAAAGCTATAGATGCCCAAAGTGAATCCGTGGAGGTAAATCTGGTTACTCCAGATGGTCGGTCTCCCACCTCTTGTCCCCAAATCCATACCCGGCCATTGATTTGGAGTCAACACCTTTCCTTTGAAACTCTCTGGTTGTAGAATGCTATCTCAAAATGTATGTCACATTTAACAGTCTACTGTCTCTGGTAACTGGTGTCCTGACTTGCAACGTTCTTTAAGTGGCTATGTCCATCCCTGTAGACCCCCACTGATTAGATGCATCTCAAGTTATATACATAATGTAAGTACTGTATTTGGCTGTCCTTTCCTGACCCACAGTAGCAGATACTTAACACAACAGTCTTGGTGAAAACATTGGCTCTCTGGCAGAGCAGACTCACCCTGGTTCGCAGGTGCCCACAGGCTTTTCTCACAGGAAAAACAAAACATAATTCTTGGTACCTCAGCACAAATCTTCTCAAGCAGCTTTTCTTCTTCCAGCAGGGCATGGGGAATTTCCCCTGAAGAGCTGGTCTTGTTCCCCCCCATATCTCTCAGGGATGGGGCACTGGAACAACTGGGGGACAGTCTCAACCGCTTCAGCAAGTGTTCTTCTGTGTCCTTCTCTAGGGTGAGAACACATACCCTCTTCTGTGGTAGCTCTGAACAGAGCTGGGGGCTCTGAGGGACTGCCAACTGCAGTGCACCTCCTTCCTCCACCGAGTCTCCCACTAGACTACTACAGACTCACTTTGAAAACCCCAACGTTCTAACCCAACTCCCAGCTGCAACACTCCACTGTGGCTTATGCTGCTGCAAGAATTTTATATGATGTCATCCCTCCAGCTCAGCTGAGACTGAGGACAGAGTGAGACAGTGTGAAACCCATTTAACTGGTGTCTCACAAGCTGTCTTTCCCTGTCTGCCACTAGATCTAAGTGGAATTCTAGTAACCCCGAGTGACGGGGGGGGGGGGAAGGGTTACATATAGATTTAAGCAGATCTTCCTTTAGCTGGTGTTGCTGACAGGTTTTTATAGCTAACATTATATTTGGTAGGATAACTGGCAGTGCTGGTTAAATGAAGAGTTAGCATCATTGGTTGGCTGGAGAGCTGGTGTATCTGGTTGGTTCGATGGCAGGAATCACTGATTGGTTAGATATCTAATATTGCTAGTTGGCTGGAGAGCTGGCATCACTAGTTGGTTGGATATCTGACATCAGTGGTTGGTTACAGAGCTATCATATTTATTTATCTATTTTAAAAGTTTCACCTGGGAAAACATATTGAGCTGTTATCAGCTCATTTCCAGATGTATCAGGGTGGAGGGAGGGGGTAGAGAACAAAATAAACACAAAATACAATGCACAAAAATAATACAATCATACAGAAATAAGTATAACAGAATAAACAAGCATTTGTCAATGCCGAATGTTGTCACGCTGGCATTCGTAGTGACGGAGGTGGAGACGCATAGCACTGTGATTTTGTTAATGTGTCCCAAAAGGTGATTTTGCACAGTGAGAACGCCATTGTGCGGCAGAGCTGCGGAAACTCGTTTTGGGCAGGCCGTGGAAAATGGCAGCTAGACTGTTGACAATGAGATGTGCACAAATGCCAGTGGTGAAAATGTGGTATGAAAATATTGCAGATTGACGAAGTTACAAGGGTGCGTGGAAACTTGTGCAATGCACGCTTGCAACACAGTCATTGCATGGACTTTCGGCACCAAATTTTCAACATCGGCATTTTAGGACCTCTGCTGATGAATAGTGCTACCTTCATTTCCTCAAACTGTCCCGAAAAGTGAATTCGCACAGTGATAGTGCACTTCTGCACCGGACGTGCGAAAACACATTTCAGCCAGCTGTACTGTTCATAAAGCGGTATAGAAAAATGCCAATGATGAGCAGCTGTAGTGAAAGTATTACAAATTCACAAAGTCATGAGCGTGCGTGCAAACTGCATAATGCGTGCGCGTAAAACACTCATTTTATTGACTTTCATGCCCAGATTTTCAACATAGGCATTTCAGGACATCTGCTAATGAACAGTGTCACTGCCATTTTCATAATGTGTCTCGAACACAGGCTTTCCACAGCGACCGCACTATTGTGCGCCAGAACTGCGAAAACAGATTTTGGTCAAGATGTGAAAAATGACAGCTGCACTGTTCATTAGGAGGTGTAGAACAATGGCACTGTTGAAAATCTGGAGTGAAATACGATAAAGGAATCCTTACAAGCGTATGCAGAACTGTACAATGCATTGTGAATACAGTCATTTTATGGAGTATTGTCACCAAATTTTCAACACAGGCATTTTAGGACCTCTGCTCATGAACAGTGTCACTGTCATTTTGTAATGTGTCCCAAACAGTGATTTCAGACAGCTTTACCGCGTTATTGTGTGCCGGAAGTGCAGAACACATTTCGCCAGGATGTGAAATGACAGCTGAACGGTTCACAAGAAGGTGTGGTAAAATGCCAATGCTGAGAATCTGGTGAAAACATTCAATTCACTACTACTTACGAGCGTGGTGTAGCAACCGCGCAACGTGACGTTGTAGAAACAGCGCTCATTTTCGATGCTTCCCACTTAACACAGGCTTTTTGAGAGCCCCCTCATGAACAGTGGCACTGTCATTTTGTTACTCTGCCCCAAAAGGTGATTCTGTGCAGTGACTGCAAAATCACCTTTCGGGACCAAGTAACGCTATGACAGTGCAAAAATTCATGAAGAGGCATCCCAAAAACCCCATGTTGAAAATTTGGGGCCAAAATTCCCAAAAATGTCTGAGATATGCAGCAAACACTATTTATTCCATTATACAGCTTACCGGCATTTCCTCAGTTCGCTGTCGGCTTTGAAGAGTGCAAACGTGTTCCCGGTCCACCAATGATCATTGCGCCAGACTCCAGAGGTAAGTATGGGGTGATGGTGTGTGTGGGGAGGCAGGGTGCACAGAGGGTGGGTGCAGGTGGGGGCCAGGGAGACCACGAGGGACCGCTTTTCATTTTACAAGTGGAAAAAAACAACGGGACAGTTTGTATTTTAGATTTGGCACGCTTGGGGTGGGCTCTCAGCACGCTACCTAAATGTTTGGCGGGGATCTGTAAAGGACAGGGATTGACACCCTGCCAGCACAACACAGGGGTGGAGGAAGTTATGCTGGCGGAGATTGGGCACCCTGGCCTGCACACCAAAGAAAGTGGGGAGCTAGGAGGATTGGCACCCCTCTGCATTTAACAATGGGGGGTTATGCTAACGGGAGTGGCCCTCCCCATCGGCACACAAAGAAAGCAGGGGGGCTAAACTGACAGGGGAATTGGGCACCCCCAAAGTCGGCAGTTGGGCGGCAGCCCACCCACCATGCTGATAATGTCGGCGAGCACGTAGGAAGGGTCCACTGTGTCTGACGAACTTTGTTTGGATTGCAGCTGACCTTTTCTTAGATGTGCTTGCCACATTATGTATGCATGGTGTGGCACCGGCATGCAGGCTGATTGGGGAATGAGGGACGCACCTAATGGTGCATGCCCTGCATTCACCCAACAGCGACCGCGCATCCTAAGCTGCACTGTCCCAAGATGTTGGCTGCGCAAACATGCCAACATAATAAATTACAACAATTCTTCAAGAAGAAAATTGCCGTACAGAAAATTGTGGAACAAGCAAAAGAACATAAACAGTGGGCATTCAAACAGTAATATAAGGAGCAGGAAATCAGTGACTTGATGTCTGGGGGGAGATGGGCTGAGCTTGAGTCAGTGTAGGGTAGGGATGGACAAAGTGAGCGAAAGTCACTTCACGGAGTTATCCACAAAATTCTGCCAATTTCACAGAGCGAAATGTGAAATTTTGCTTTGTGGAGTGGCAAAATTCCACCCGTGGAAGGCAGAATTTCTCCCGCAGAAGACGAAATTTCATAGTGGAAGGTGAAATTTCACCCGCGGAAGGCAAAATTTTGTCAATTTCATGAATTGCTCCACTAGACAAATTTGGCCACTTCGCTGGCACTTCGCAGGTGGAAATTAAATTCGCTGCATCCCTAGTGTAAGGTAGAAGGCAGCTGACAAAAGTCCACCCCAATAACAGAAACAACTGAATGAGTGAATAGAGAATTCACAGAGGAGCGATTTCAGGGGAAGAAGCAGAGCAAATGGGAGGGGGGGAGACAGCTCCAAAGTTCAGAGAAAAGGAATGGGAAGGCTGCTTGGCCAGCAGTAGATATTACTGGTGGGAAAGCAAGAGAACAAAAGCAAGTGTTGCAAAGGGAGTGAGTGGTATAAGGGAGGGGAAGAGATGAGAGAAGCAATATACAAGTGGAGGGAACCAGACTAAAATTTGGAGATAAAGGAGGCACAGGTAAGGAGCCTGGCATCAAAAGATGGGAATCAGAGGGAGGTATACAAAGAACAGTGGTGGGTACACAGTTTTTTTTGAAGGGCAAAATTACAGAAGGAATGAAAGATTGATTGATTGATTAAAAGTTTTATTCATATAAACATATAAACTAGGATATACGCAATTTAGCTGAGGCTCATTTACAATGAGGTCCTAAAAAGATGGGGTCCAGTGTAATGAAGGTGGAGAATCATCTTAGGATTTGTCTGTGTACATGAAAGGAGATGATTCTATTACTCCTGGTAATGTGCTCCAAATCTGGGGTGGAGCTTCTTGTGGGACTGCATCCACATAAACAGAGAAATCAAGATGGGAAGCCAGCCAGACCTTGAGGCACTTGAAGATGGAGACATCTTCCATCACTACCTGACCATCAAGGGGTATGAAAGGAAGGAAGAGGGGAGACTCTAGCAAAAGTCATAGTGACTGTTTTCTTTGCATTGATGAATAACTGATTTTCTCAGAACCAGTGCTGGATGCTAAAGACCAGTTGGAGCTGGTTAGTGAGGTCAGGGACTGCAGAGCCAAAAGTAAAGAGTCTGCATACATATGAATGGACAGAGCAGAGCAGGCAGTTGGGTGGTTGTTTAGAACAAGCATTTGTCAATGCCGAATGTTGTCTCACTGGCATTGGTAGTGCAGGAGTTAGAGATGCATAATAGGAATGGCAGTGAAGTATTGAACTGACGCCAACCCCACCCCATCCTGCAGAGACTGACAGGCGTTGGGGTGTGCCTTTGGGTCATCAGCTGTAACGCTAATGCCATTTAACTTCACCCTACCCCTGTAGACACTGACAAGTGTCGTGTGTATTAGGTCTTATATCACTCCCATTTCATAAAGAAATACACTGAGATGGGTGCAGTATAGGAGAAGGTGGTGTACTTTAGGGCTGAAGACTCCAAGGCACACCTTGATGCCTGTGATTGGCTGCAGAGTGGGGGTGGAATGGCATGAGCATTACAGTCAATGATCCCAAGTCACACCCCTGATGCCTATCAATCTCTACAGGGTGGGGTGTTACAGTTAGAAACCCTAAAGATGTAGGCATTTTTTGGTATTTTTACTCTAAATTTTCAATATGGGCTTTTTGTGATCCCACCTCATGAAGAGTGGCACTATCAGTTTGTTAGCCGAAAGGTGGTTTTGCACAGCAACTATGCTATTTGGTGACACAGGCATGAAAACACATTTTGGGCAAGGTGTGAAAAATGACAACTATATTGTTCATGAGGAGGCATAAAAAAATGGCAACGTTGAAAATCTGGAGTGAAAATATGCAAAATTGGTGAAGTCATGAGCAGGAATAGAAACTGCGCAACACACTTCCATGACCCAATTATTTTTGGGGTTTTTTTTAACCACATTTTTAGCATAGGCATTTTGGGACCTCCCGTCATGAACAGTGGCACTGTGATTTTGTTAATGTGTCCCAAAAGTTGATTTCCCACAGCGACCACACCATTGTGCACCACAGATGAGAAAGCACATTTTGAGCAAGATGTGAAAAATGACAGCTGTACCGTTCATAAGGAGGTGTGAAAAAATGACAGTGCTGAAAATCTGGCATGAAAATATTACAAATTTGCAAAGTTACAAGGGTGCGGGTAAACTGTGCAATGCATGCTTGTAACACAGTCATTTTATGGACTTGGATCACCAAATTTTCAACATAGGCATTTTAGGACCTCTACTCATGAATAATGCCACTGTCATTTTCTTAATCTGTCCCTAAAAGTGATCTCCCACAGCAACTGTGCTGTTCTGCACTGGAAGTGCAAAAACACATTTTGGCCAGGATATGTAAAATGACAGCTGTACTGTTCATAAGGAGGTGTGGCAAAATGCCAATGTTGAAAATCTGGAGTGAAAATATTACAAATTCACAAAGTTACAAGAGTGCGTGGAACTGCTCAACACACGCTTGTAAAACAGTCATTTTTTGGATTTTTTCACTAGATTCAACATAGGGTTTTTGAGAGCCCACCTATGACAGTGGCACGTCATTTTAGCATCAATCCCAAAAGCTGATTCCGCAGTGACTGCAAAATCACCTTTGGGATGGAATAACACCATGACAGTGACTGAATTCATGAGGAGGGGTCCCAATAACCCCATGTTGAAAACTTGGGGCCACAATTCCCAAAATGCCCGAGATATGCACCAAAGTTGAAAACCCTATTTATGCCATTATACAGCTTACCAACATTTCTTCAGTTCCAGTCGGCTTTGAAGAGTGCAGACGGTTCCCGGTCCACCAAAGATCATCGCTGGACCCAGAGGTAGGATGGGGTGAGGGGGGTGTGGGAGGCAGGGTTCACAGAGGGTGGGAGCGGGTTGGGGAGGGGCAGGATAGACCACAAGGGACCGTTTTCTTCTTTTACAGTTAAAAAAAAAAGACAACAAGGGTCTGTTTTCTTTTTTCAGGTGTTTGTTTGGTACACTGGGTGGGCTCCAGTGTGCCACCCCATAACGGGAGGGGAACGCAGCTGATGGGGATGGCCCCCATCGTGCACAGAAATGGGTGGGTGCACGGATGCTGAGGGAGATTGGGCCCCCTCAGCACACAGCACATTGGGGCTGGGGATATTATGCCAACAGGGAGTGGGCTCCCCTGTTGGCAAACTAAACTAGGCTGGGGGGACTGAAACTGATGAGGATTGGGCCCCCTGCCGGCAAGGAAAGACTGTTGGGGGGTGCATGATGCCAAGGGGGATTGGGCACCCCCTTGGCACACACTTGGAATGAGAGGGGGGGCATCATGCTGATGGGGAGTGGGTTGCCTGTCGGCAAATGTAGTGACTGTGGCAGTCAGTGCCACCATGTTTGCTAAAGTGCTTCACCAGGAAAGGCATGTCGGGAGGTGTGTTATTGTGCTGCTGCGTGACAAGATTGGCTCTCATTGCAGTGGCACTTTTGTTTGATCTGGTGGCCAGTTTACATATTGCTGGTGTGGGCATCTGCATGCTGGCTTATTGGGGAATGAGGGACGCACCTACTGATGCATGCCCTGCATTTGCCCACAGTGACCGCACCTCCAAATCTGCTACTAATGCAATATGTTGGCTGGTGTGCATGCACGAGCCAACATAAAAATGGAGAAAAGAAAATAGGCCAAGGATAGACCCTTGAGGGATGCCTGAACTGACAGGGAATGGGGAGAGAGTGAATCTCTAATATGGACAGCTTGTGACCTGCCCTCAAGGTAAGAGTGGAATCACTCACTTGAGGAAAAAGAGCATTTAGCTGCCTTAAGCTTGTCCAGGAAAATGGGCTGGCCAACACTGTTGAAAGCTTTGGTTAAATTGACAAAGATGGTGGAGGTGACAAGGCCCTGATCCATGCCAGATAGGATATCATAAGTGAGCCAGTGGAGGCGATGTGGAATTTTCTAAAGCCAGACTCAAAAGGAATGAAAAAAGAGATTGGGTTAAGAAAAGGGGACAGTTGGGTGATAACAAGGTGTTCTGGAGTTAAGTAAGTGGATCCGAGAGAAATAGGATGGATGTCACAAGGGGAAGAGTGGTCACCCCCCCTTAGGAAGAGGAATGAAAGTAGCCAGCTTCCAAGAGTTAGGGACACAGGATAAGGAGAATGAGAGGTTAAGGAGTTAGGTGATAGGGAGGGCAATGGCATGAGCAGAGAGATACAGGAGTCTGGGGTCAAGACCATAAGGGCTCCCACTCATGTGTGGATTTAGAGCCAGGAGGATCTTAAGAGTAACAGCAGTAGTGACTGAGAATGAGGAAAGGGAGGAAAGGGAGGAGGGGGCAGTAGGATAGGTAGAGGAGATTGAAAGTAGAGAAGAAGAGAGAGGGGAAAAGGAGAAGCATGAAGAGAGGAGAAAGTGGGCACAGGTGGGGAAAAAGGAATTAAAAGATGAGACAACTGTAGTGGGTCACATATACAGTAGGAGTATCACCCATCTTGAGAAGATGGAGCAGGGACTGGGTCAGAGGGAGAAAAGGAATAAATTACCTTCCTGAAATTAGAGTTGTGATTAAGGTTGTTCAGGAGGGTGACTGCAAAGTGTTCAGAATTCGCAAGCTTAGTAACTCTAGTACAAGCATTGCAAAGGGTCCAGTAAGTTGTTAGGTCAGAAGTTGAGCAAGAGGACTTGTAGGTCCTCCATTCAAGGTCATGCATATGGTGACAAGCCAGAAAGCTCTGCTGAGATCCATGGGAGGTGAGATCTTTGGACCCTGGTTCTTCTAGGGGGGCATGATGTTCCAAGACGGACATGAATTTGGAGGTGAAGAATTTGAAGGCACTACCAGCGTTGCCAGCTGTAGAAATAGGGGACCGGCTGGTAACTACCAGGTCATCATAAAGGCAGGACAAGTACAGCAACTGGAAAGACTGGATCTGAATGAATTTGGGGGGAGCTTTGGGATGATGAATCTTACATACACAGTAGATCATATGGTGGTCACTGAGGGCCTCAGGGAGGATACTGATATCAACAGTACAATGAGAATGGGAGGAGAGGACCCAGTGCAAGATGGAATGACTTAGAGATTTGAAATTACATCAAGTGGGGACTAAGATGAGTTGAATTTAAAAAGGGCCATAACTTTTAAGCAAAATTTATGATGAGAGGGTGAGAGACAATTTAAATTGAAATCACCTAATATGAGTAACTCTCTGGAGGTGGCCTGGGAGGAGATGGTGGTGAGTAATTTAATTACTGAAGGTGGGAACATGCCAAGGTAGCAGAAGACACCAACAGTAAATATGGGAGCAGAGAAGGGAAAGGACAGTTTGAGAAGAAACATCTCATAGGCAGAAGGGGCAGAGATGGACAGCACAGGCTCAAACTGAATGAGGAGAGGTAAATGGCAATTCCACCACTCCTCTTTGCTCAGTCCTGTTTAACAATGGTGAAATGGGGGATGGCAACAGAAGAATCAAGGATCCTGGGGGAGAGCCAGGATACCAAGATCACCAACACATCAGGTTTGAGGTTAACCATGAGTGGTTGCAGCATCACCGGTTGGTTGAATTGCTGGTATTATTGGTCGGTTAGCTAGTTTGTGATACTGGTTGGTTAGATAGCTAGTGCCACTGATTCACTGGATAGTTTTCATATCTTGTAGGTTACATCCCTGTCACTGGCATCACAGGTGGGTTATATAGCTGGCATCCTTTTTTTTGGGATACCTGGCATCCCTCATTGGCTGTATAGCTAGTATCACTGGTTGGCTCAGTAGCTTGCATTATTGGTTAGTTATACAGTATACTGTAGCTGTCATCACTGGTTGGTTGAGCTGCTGGTGAATAGGTCTACAGGATAGCTTTTGGCACTTGTTAATTAGACTGTTGGTGTACTGGTTGGTTGGATAGCTTTTGTTGCTTTTTAGTTGAATAGCTGATGTTACTGATTTGTTAGACTGTGGCTATTGCTGATTGGTTAGATGGCTCTTGTTGCTGACTGGTTATAGGTTAGGTGTTATTAATCTAGTTCCCATCTTAAAAAATTGAATTTTCTTTACATGCAATACATAACACAATAAATAGCTGGTATGTTGAACAGCAAGTGCCAGTCGTTGGTTGGAAAGCTGGCATTGCTGGTTGTTTATATATAGCTGGTATCACTGGTTGGTTGGAAAGTCATTGTGTTGGTCGTGTATCCATGGCACTCCAGACATTACCTGATGGGTCTTAGCCAACCTGATAGGCTATAGATGCACATGTGACCTAGCATCAAATTTCACAGTATACACTGGTCCAAGGAGTCCTTGCTTCTCCAGTTCTCTTGTGCATCTGAAAGGCTAGAACACAGGAGTCCCTGCTTAGGAGCCTAAACAAGGTAAGAACAAAGAAATTTTGCTGGATCTTTAATTGATAACACAGCTGCTCCTCATTATCTAGGGATTAACTCAGTGGCATTGAGATGCAAGAGCTAGACTGTTATTTGTAAGCTTTAAATGTTTAAGGGGAGCTAAAAGGATTCTTGATGAAGGTCTGCTGGCCACCTCTGTCTAATTTCTTTACAAAGTTTTGTCTACAAAGCATATTGTCCATAATAGAATCTCAGGTCTTACAAAGAGCAGGACAGTTTATTTTTCTATCCTTCTAGTTGTTTTTTGTAGGCCTTACAGAAAAAGTCTCAAGTTCAGGACTGTTGGTATTTTAAGGATCTGCAGTGATCCTAACAAAGAGAAGGATATTGTTACTTTGTAGGCAACAGTAAGTATGAGAAGGATATTGTTACTTTGTAAATATGTAGCGATTGCTTTGCCTTTAATCGTTTTGTTGATTTCACAACAGTAATTTGCAAGCGACTTGGTTTGTTAGAGTTTATAGATTTCAGTACTCCTAGCAATGCAAAAGGATGTTTAGTGTGGGGTAATTCAGTACAGCTACAATGATCGTTGTTTTATGTTTGCATGCGGTTGTTGATCCAAATTATTGCCTTAGAGTAACATGGCTGAGATTTGTGAGTGAGAGCTGTTGGTTTCGTCAGCTCTTCGCGCCCCACTCTCGCTCCTCAACAGAAACAGCTCACCTTTGCCTTAAAGGAAGCTACAGGCACTGCTGCCACCTTGAATTTTGCGCCGCTCAGTGCCATCAAGCATATCCTCACCCCAGCTGCATGGCAGCATGCCACACTCCTTTCTCCTACTCAGCCGCATGGTAGCGAGCTCCCCCCCCAGCGAGCCATTCCCTTGGGTGCAGTGCTCCAACGTGCTTTACCCTCTGATTCCCTTATTCAGGGTTCCTCCATTTTTCTGGCAGTGAGCCAGCGCTTGCTCTTTCTGCAGGGAGGCATGCTGTCCGAGAAGTGAGAGGCTCGCGCACAATGGCTGGATATTCGCGAATTCAGTCACTCAGAAGTGGGGGCAGATGAGCTGAGGAATTTAAATATAGCTTGAGTTTATGCTAGCAGCTCTTTCCCCATAAAGAAATTGGCTCAATTTTTTTATTCTACTGGTGCCTTATAAAGATGGCCCATTGGCCAAACAATTACCATGTTTTTAACTTCTACCATTTTTGTTGCTTAATTCGTTTTCATATACAAATGTACAACGTGGCAGACAGATTGCTAGACTGCTCTTCCATACAGGGCAGGCCATGAAGCCATGAGATTTATGAAACTATGGTGGCCATTTTGATCAGGGCCACCATTTTCAGACTTCAAGCAGCTAATTCAGTGGCATCCATTTTGAGTGCAGCCACCATTTTGAGTGCAGCCACCTCCCTTTCAATACCAGCCCTCAGTTTCTGGCCTGGCTCCAATCACCTCCCACAGTGGGTCGGAATGCCAGCCCTCAGTATCTTGATTGTCCTTTCGACCACCTCACACAGTGGGTTGGAAGTAGACACAGAAGGGCCATCACCAGAATATAAGTAATTTGGGGCTATTTGGTGATGCTTGCAAAATCCTTATGTCTACTTCGATCACCTACCACAGTGGATCGAAGCACACTATGATGGATGCAGGGCAGTCAAGCGGGTTGAGACAGAATTGGCAAGGTTTCACCTAGCACCTTCTGGTTAACCAGCATGGGACAGCCCCCTCTATTAACCACCTTTTTTTCTTTATTACGTTTGCTATTTACAACATCTGAGAGGTGCGACCACTGGTTCACCCATCTGGTACCACATCTAATACTCCCTTCTCCCTTAACAGCCATATTTTGTTGTCCAATTATATCTTCCAGATGGCAAAGACAAAAAAGTGCACTTCATGCAGCACCACGCTCCTCCCTCACAACCCAGGACCACAGTGTCTGGCCTGCTTGCATGAGGATGATGACCTGTCCACTTCACTGGACCCAAGCATCCTGGGAACCAGAGGAAGTACGTGGGCTAATCCAGGGGCTCTCATCATCTAGAACCAACAGGCCACAGCAGCCATGATGGAAAGTCAGCAGAACTTTATGCGGCGAGTTATGGAGAAACTGGAGGCGCTCGCACAGAACTTGTCCCCAACTCCTAACCCCAGACCAGAACCCGCTCCAGCTCCCACCAACCACGATGATATGGACCTACCTCAGGAACCCGAATCTCTACTACCAGACAACTGACAAGGAGATGAAGATCCACAAGATGAGGAAGGTGAAGAATCAGATGAGAAAGGGATGGATACCTCCCAGCCCACTCCATCCCTCACTTCTAAGTTATGTCCCTTTGATCTCATCCCAGGGATCATGAAAGTTATAAAACTCATAATGGGGTTTGAGGAGAGCACTGCGGAACCAGACTCTAAGCTCGACCCAATGATATAACAAAGACCAAAGTGTAATGACACCTTCCCAGTATGCCCTGCGATCGATGACATATTCACAAAGGAATGGGAGTCAATCAAACCAGGGCACATGTCAGAAAAGGAAAACCTGGATAGAATGTATTCTATCCAGGAGGACAGAGCCCAGCTCTGGTGTGTGGCCCATACTATAGACCCAAAGACTGCCATCCTCAGCAAGAAAACAGTCTTGCCCTGCTGAACCATATCTCTAAAAGACCCAACAGACAAGAGGGTAGAGGACATGTTAAAAAAGATGTTCGAGATCACTGGTATGGCAGCATGGGCTGCCACCACAACAGTCTATGTGGCTCAGGCATAGATCAGATGGCTGGAAGAACTTTTAGAAAAGGCAGATCCCAAGTCTAGAGATGCAGAACTGCTAGAATGTTCCTTAGACAGTGCAAAATACTTGGGGGATATGGCCGTAGATACGCTCTAACTAGAGGCCAGAACGTCAGCCTTAACTAATAGAGCTAGGAGGGCTCTATGGTTAAAACTGTGGGAGGCAGATAATGAATCCAAGAATCTTTTACAAAACATTCCCCTAAAAGGAAAGCATATCTTTGGAGAGGGCCTTCAGGAATACCTAAAGCAAAAAGAGGAAGGCAAGAATTAGGGAGGAATAGCAATAGGTCCACATACCTTCCGTTAGGTAGACGTAGGTTTCTGGCAAATTACAGGTCTCACCAAGGGAGAAGGCAGAACCAATTTAGTCAGACCAACTCCTTTCAAGGCAGGGGGTTCCACACAGCAGCACCAACCGTGGCACCCCCCGCCCCAGCTATACCTCCTCCATTTTCTCCTCATTCAGAGGAAGAAGCAAGTTCAGGGGAAGAGGAGGCAGAGGAAAGACGTAATGACTACCATCACGGGGAATGATCAGCAACCAGTTGGCAAAAAGGGAAAACAGCCTGTTCTCCCCCAGTGGGAATGAGACTCTCACTATTTGTACAACATTGGGTGGACACCACCTCAGACAGATGGGTACTGGGGGTGGTTTCCAGAGGATATGCAATAGAATTCAACCAGCGTCTACACCAAAACAGGTTTGTACGGTCCCCTATCTCCAGAAGAAGGGCATCTGCTCACCAAGTACAACAGATCCTCTTGGAGCTAGTTCAGAACAAGGCCATCCAGCCAGTCCCCATCCAAGAACAGGAAGAAGGGGTTTACTCCATCTTCTTCCTGGTCCCCAAAAAGACAGGGGCGATCTGCCCAATCCTGGATCTGAAGTACAGTACCTAAACAACTTCGTCCAGACTCAAAATGGAAACACTCCGTTCAACCCTCAGGAGCATCAGGGTTGGAGACTTCCCAACCTCTATCGACCTAAAGGACGCCTACCTTCATATACCCGTGTGACTGAGTCACTGACGGTACTTATGTTTCCACGTATTGGGACAACATTTCCAGTACCAGGCACTACCCTTCGGCCTAGCGTCTGTCCCAAGAACCTTCACAAAAGTGTCAATCATTCTGGCAGCATGTCTAAGGGAAAAGGGGGTGGACATCATCCCCTTCCTGGATGACTGGCTGATCCAGGCCAGGTCTGAGACACAAGCCCGGAGGACCACCCATCTAGTAGTGCGAACCTTGGAAGAGCACGGTTGGGTAGTTAACTATGACAAGAGTTCACTGTTACCAACCCAACAACTGGAACATCTAGGGGAAGAAATAGACATGGCCGTAGGTATAGCCAAACCCTCACAGAAGCGTATAGACCACATAATGGGTCTGGTAAGAGCCCTAAGGGCATGCCATTGACCCACCATTGGACAAATAGCACAGGTTCTGGGTTGCATGGTCTCCTGCATTGATCTGGTCCCATGGGTCAGATGGAACATGAGGCCCTTGCAGACATACCTACTGACTCAGGGCTCTCCACCTGAGGACAACCTAAGAGTCAATATTGCTCTACCTCAAGAAATAAGACTTTCTCTCACCTGGTGGTTAAACAGGCACAACCTCCGGAAGGGATCCTCTCTCAACCTGTCCTATGAGATCACTATAGAGACAGACACCAGCCTCATGGGTTGGGGGCATGTCTAGGTCACCAGACAGCACAAGGCCGATGGACACCAGTGGTAGCCAGGCGCTTCATCAATGTCCTGGAGATGAGAGCATGTTTTTCACACTAAAAGCTTTCAAGAATACCATGCAAGGACACAGCGTCCTCACATGCTCAGGCAATCAGGTTACAGTGGCCTATCTGTCAAAACAAGGAGGCATAAGGAGTCGGGCCATTCTGTCTGAAGCTTCAAAGGTGTTTACATGGGCACAAAACCACCTCAGGCATATTGGGGCCATCCACCTAGTGGGCAAACTGAATGTCAGGGTGGACTGGCTAAGTAGACAATGGGTACATCCCGGAGAGTGGCAACTCCACCCAGAGGTGTTCCAGTTAATACAGAACAGGTGGGGACCCATCACTATAGACCTCATGGCCATGGAGGCAAACCACCAAGTGGAGACCCTTTTCTCCAGATACAGGGACAGGAAAGCCAAGGGAGTTGACGCACTGTCACAGAACTGGACACAGGACAAGGCGTATGTCTTCCCACCAGTCCCTTTGATTCCCCAGGTCCTGGCCAAAATCAGGGAGTCTCAGAAACTCATCATTCTAATTGCACCATACTGGCCACGGAGAGCATGGTTCTCCACAGCCATGGCCATGACAGTAGACATGTGGCATCTTCCACGCAGACTGGACCTACTGACTCAGGGTCCAATGACCCACCCAGCGCCGGACTCATTCCGGTTATCAGCCTGGCTCCTGAGAGGCAGAGACTGCTGAAAGCAGGTTATCATAGTGCAGTCATCTCTACCATGCTTCAGTCCAGAAGATCATCCACCACATCCACTTATGGACGTCAGTGGAACATTTTTTCTGCCTGGTGCTGTGGTAAGAACACAGACCCCACTTCAGCAGACATGTCCACCATCTTACTGTTCCTTCAACTGGGTAGGGAGAAAGGACTATCTCATTCCTCCCTCTGAGTACAGCTTGCTGCTATAGGGGCAGCCATAGGACCAGTGGGCCTACATAGTCCAGGGTCATACCCGGACACCGTCACATTTATGAGGATGGTAGAAGTGATGAAACCCTGAACCAGACCATCTGTGTCACCTTGGGACGTCACACTGGTGCAAGATGCTCTGGCACTGCCACCATTCGAACCCATCCAAGACAATGAGCTATACTGGATGGGGCTCAAGACCTGCTTCCTCATAGCCATATGTTCGGCCCACACTGTAGGGGAGATCAGGGCATTAACATGCAAGAATTCTATACTGTTTTTACCCCCGAAGGTGTATCTCTAAAAACAGTACCCTCATTCATCCCAAAGGTGGCATCCCCATTTCACAAGGAACAGACTCTAGAGTTCCCACCCTTATACACTCAGGGAGAGACGGAGGTGAACTCAATTCCTCATCACCTGGACATTAAAACCACCCTAGCAACATATATTGACAGGACTCATAGCATTAGAAAGACTGAAAGGCTTTTTATCATAACAAAAGGGCATAGACAGGGCATGGCAGCCCCAAGGACTACAATCGCCAGTTGGCTAAAGAGGACAATTCAAGAGACATATAGACTCAAGGATGTCACTCACCCAGAGGCATCAAGGCACATTCTACCAGGGCAGTTGCCACATCTTGGGCCGAAAGAGCCAACGCATCTTCTGAGGACATATGCCAAGCAGCAACCTGGATGTCCATTCACACATTTGCAAGACATTACAGACTTGAGGCACTGTACAAACACACAGCCTCCTTTGCCACCAAAGTTCTCTCGGCAGCCTCCTCATATACACACTCTTAGTCACTCTGCCCGACCCTGATGGGAAGATTACTGCTGCTTAAGTACCCATGAGGTAATGTCTGGAGTGCCATGGATACACGACCAACACAGTGGGTGTTTACTCACCTGGTAAAGGTGATTGTGTTGGTCGGTATCCATGGCACTCCAGGGACCTCCTGTCAGAGCAAGTGGACAGACTCGAGTGGGTATAGATTTGGAGCCAGAATAT
The DNA here is from genome assembly GCA_016271365.2 of Neoceratodus forsteri. NCBI lineage: Eukaryota > Metazoa > Chordata > Ceratodontiformes > Ceratodontidae > Neoceratodus > Neoceratodus forsteri. The sequence goes on along the minus strand of CM028136.1, from coordinate 278,459,070 downwards.
GTTAGAGACAATCTCGTCAGTCATACTAGATGCCTGTGCATTAGCATTGTAATAGTAGGAAATAAACCATTAAGGTTATGAAGCTTGAAGTGGTCTCCCAATCTTTTCTTATGAGTATGGTAAATAGCGAATGTTATATGTTGTTGTTATTGGACTAACCTTGTTTCAGCCTGGAAAGACTTTTGAACTGGAGAAGCAGGGACTCCTGGGACCAGTGTATACTGCAAAATTTGATACTCGGTCACATGTGCATCTATAGCCTATCAGGTGGGCTAAGACCCATGAGGTAATGTCTGGAGTGTCATGGATACTGATCAACACAATCACCTTTACCAGGTGAGTAAACACCCATTATCAAGGCCGGATTTATGACACTAGGTCAGAATGGCAACATCATTAACAGCGCTGTCAAGAACAGTGCAGTATAAACAGTGCTGTCAAATACAGCAACACTACTAAATGCCATAATAAGAAACAGCACCAATGGCAGCGGTTGTAAGCCACACCAAAGACTGCTACCATTGGTAAGTAACACACTGGAGATTTTATTTTAATGGAGGGCTCTGCTCCCTGTATCCCCCCTTACTTTTATAACCAACTCTGACCGGGTGAGGATCTCAGGGACATGTAGAAACTTGGGGAAGGGTTAATTTATTTTACAGGCATAAAAAAACAACACACTTCGGGTGGGGGGAAGATGAAAAAGGCATGACTCAGGAGACTGGGAACAGAGCCCTGGTCTTCCGCTCTGTGCTACCTGAGTTGCTTCTCTTTAGTTCTGTCTACCATGGGAGCAGCTCAGCCAGCTTTTGCATTTTTTCTACCCTTATCCATTTCCCCTTTCAGCATCGCCTGGATAGCTACAGGGGTAGCTGTATTTAACATTTGCTATCCTACCCTTGTCACTATTTTGGCATGCGGGATTATCACAGCATGGTTTAGACGGTGCTTTATATGAAGTGCTGCTTTAACCTGGTATGCAAATTTACCACTATGAAAACTAAACCCATACATAGGGCACAAACTAAAACAAAGATCCCTGCTACAATGGAGCTACACTAAGGTGCACATACTGTGGGTTGTATGGACCCTGTAGTGTCCATACAAAAAGTCTACAGTTCACGCAAAGCCCAGGCACCAAAACAGTTGCATTATTCTTTATAAATGTATTATAGACATTAGTGAATAAAGAAAGCAACTTGCAAAACCAAGTCAGGAGATCTGCTGTCTATGGGACTGTCCACTCCAACATCCCCACTGTGAATGCATCATATGTACATTGTGCAGCAGAGTTTGAGCTATGGGGATGATTTTGGGGCGAGGTTACTCATTTGCTGCTTGATGTGGTGGTGGGGGGTGTGCTGTCCCAATAATTTTATATGTGCAATAATGTCTGGGTCACGCTGTGTGGAATGTGATTGGACCATCGGTCTGCTACTACCCCAGCCCCACCCCTCTCTCATGGAACCCTCCTACTTTTCAGATGTGGTATGTGTCTGAATTATTGCATATAGGGCACAAGAATCTGAAGGCCACTTATACACTGGGAGAGGAGAAGGTTTTAGTAGCAGAGCAGGAGAGGATCTGAGGATTATCATATCGGATAACCTTAAGGATGCATACCAATGCAACAAAGCAGTTGAAAAGGCAAACAAAATGCTGGTATGCATAGGGAGGGGTATTACAAGTAGGAGAAGAGAAGTGATAATGCCCTTATACAGGACCATGGTTTGTCCACATCTGGAATAATGGGTACAGTTCTGGAGACCTCAACTACAAAAAGACATAGATAGGGTGGAGAAAGTCCAGAGCAAGACAACCAAAATGGTGCAGGGCATGCACAAGAGGACATATGAGGAGAGGATGGAGGGGGCTAAACATGTACCACCTGGAAACAAGGAGGGGCTGAATATGATCGGAACCTTTAAATATCTGAAGGGAATAAAAAGGTGAGGGAAGGGAGCATCTTCAAGATGAAGAAAAACAAAAAAACTAGGGGACACAGCCTAAAGCTGGATGGAGGAAAATTCAAAGGAAATAGGAGGAGTCACTATTTCACACTGAGAGAGAGTGGTGGGTCCCTGGAATAGACTGCCAGAGGGGGTGGTGGAGGCTAAATCAGTAGGGGAGTACAAGAGGGCATGGGATAGCTACATAGGTTTAAACAAGAAATGGAAGGATAAGTGCCCTGAAGGGAAAAAGGGGACTGGAAGATACATCCGGGGGAGGGCACAGAAGAGGGTGAGCAGTTTGAAGGGGCGGGGATACCTATGGGGGGGGCAGACTAGACTGGCCATTATGTCCTTTTCTGCTGACATATTTCTATGTTTCTATGTTTAATGGGGGTGATGGCACATTCATTGTTTGCCTTTTTTTTATCACTACTTTATTTTCCTCCTGCAGCCACCACTCTGCCTTACATCAATCCGCCACCACGCTTCCCCCGACGGCTCCCCCGGGGTGCCCCACTCACACACCGGCTGGCATATGCTGCTCTACCCATGAAAGGGACCCCCCTAAGTCCCCGCGCCAGGCCAGGATCCAATATCGGCATGCTAGGTCACCCCCGGGCCACCGCTGGGATCAGGAAGCTGCGGCCATCAAGCTGCCACAGGTGGTGCTGCTGATTTTCCTCCTGTTTTTCCCCACGAGTGCAGACGTGCGATGACTTCATGCACTGACGTGCTGAAGTCTGCTGCACTTCTCCCTCAGTTGCACTGGCTCTAGCAGTGCCTCCGGGCATGCCCAGGGGCCGCTGCTGAGCGGTGGATACCCACAACCCTCCCCAGGATAGGAGAGCAGTCCTCCGGACGCTCGATCCTATCCTCCCCTACCGACCCCTAGCAGCCTGGGCTCGTGTCTGAACCCAGGTCACCAGCATGACGCGAGGTGTGGTGCCCAGCGCCTCAACCCTCAGCGCCACCGGGCCAGCGTTTGCCTTTTTTTTTACAAAAGAATTCACTAAACAAAAAGTTCTGAAGTGTGCAGTGCTCAGATGCCCGTATTATTTTCAGAGGCACAGTGTACAGGCTCAGCCTGAAAGCCTCCTGCCGCCAATAATATATTTTTCTAATATTACATTTTTGGTGCCCATTCCACCAAATATTTTATTATATTTGCTTGAGTGCATGCGGAGCAAGCATACAGGCCGCATGCCAGCACTGTAGAGCTTTTGCAGGTGTGGCTGTGTTAGGGCCAATGCAGTTGAGTGTTAGGTAGGCTGGGTTGTGAGCAATGTATTAGAAACAGTCTGCTGATGGTGCTAATCAGCTTGTGTATGGGCTGAAACTTCTTACACATGAAAGGAGGAAGCCAATCCTATAGTAACAAGTTTTCACACATTAGCATACCAACATGGGGTGATCAGCCTTCCACTACAGGTTCTGCCTCTCTATCCTCCCTCCCACCCAATCCAACATTTAATGTGTATCCAGAGGTGGGTGCTCATTTAACCCTACCATCAGTATCTTCCCATTCTGCTCAACATACACTTTTGACATGACTGGCAGGGGGTGCGCAACCCCCTACTGGTATCACCCCTCCAGCCCTACCATGTGTCTGTCTCCCCCTTGCACAGTCAAATATAACCAGAAGCAGTTGCCCAACCCTACTGCTGGTACTCTCCCTCCCACCTGACCTGCCATTTGTCCCCCCAAAAGTCCATCACTGGGGTGCTCTCTCCAGGTGCCGGCTAACCCCCAAAGACAGTGCGACACTTGTGTGCCCACCCCATTTGTCCCCCTGAATGTCTTTAAATATGATCATCTGTGGGTGCTAACCCCACTGCCATTGTCCCCCTTCCTGCCCAACCTGTCATTTGTCCCCCCTGCACAGTTCATCACCGAGGTGCCCGCACTGGGTGCCAGTTAACCCCCCAAAGATGATGTGACATTGGGGTGCCACCGAGCAACCAAGTATTGAACACGAAAATAAGAAAACAGTCCCTCATTGTCTTTTCTAGGGATGGGAGAACCTCAAAAGGTTACTGGCTGGGCTCCCTCCCATCCTACCTTGTGTCTCTTCTCTTCTTCCCTTCAAACCCCTCCTACTCTCTCCTACTTTCTAACCTCCACTTTCTAACTCTCTTGTCCAGGCAGCCCTCGGCTGGGTAAGATGCTTTATCTTTCCGCTTTCCCAAACTCTGGAACTCCCTTCCTGGCCCTATTCGTTCTGCTATCTCCATCCGCTCCTTCTCCATTCTTATACGTGATTACTCCACCCCCTCCTGTAACTGCCTGACTCCCTCACCACCTGTTATTGCCCCCATACCTTCCTCTTCCTGGTCTCCACCCTCTTCTCTCCCCATTCCTGATTCTCATACTATATTCCCACTCAGTGCCTCCTTCCCCCCATTCCTCTATCTCCTTTACCTACCCACCCTAATTCTGGATCTCCCTTGTCTGCTTCCTATGATCTACCTTCTCTTTTCTCCCCCCCTCTCTACTCTTCGCCCTTTGCTAGACTACCCTTAGCCACTTGCACTAAGCTGGTTCATCCCCTATTCTTGTAGGCAGATGTTACTTACTGCTATTGCTGCATGTCCTGCAAAATAATCCCCATGTATATGCTTTTGTACATTCAATGTATATTACTTGATGTTAGTTTATGATATATTGTATAAAAGTGTGCCTTAATATGAGTGTATATTCTCTGTAAATATTTTTATGCTGTATGGATATCTATTTCTCCCTCTCCCCCAGGATGCTTCTGGAAACGAGTTGTTTACGGCTCAGTATGTCTCTCCTGGTGAAACTTTTTAAATAAATAAATAAAATGTTCTAATAAGTGAAAAAAGGTTTGGATGCTTATTCAAACCTTATTCAAACCTTTCATAACCTTTATTGTTTTATGGTAACTGTATGTTAAAAAATCATTTTAAGCAGCTTTTTATCAAAATATCTGTAGAAAAAAAGCAATCAGACCACTGTTTAGTAGTAATAGACAGCATGATTAGTGAAATGAGATGAGAAGGAGTGAATGTGATCTACCCCACAGAGCACAGGGAGGAGATGAGAGCTGACTGACTTGTTCAAGAGGGGCGGGGTTACGCAGGCAGTATGCAAGAAGTGGCACTGGTGGCTCACTGTCAATTTTTTTAGGTCTGTCACACACACACACTATTTCATGCACTGGACCTAGACTACAAGGGCTGGTACTGCAGCTCCTACCCACAGAGATTCAGCTTTTCCTTCAAGGATTATTTATTTTTTATTTATTCCACATGACATAATCCCCATGGAGCCAAAGCTTTTAGATTTACCCCACGGAACACAGGAAGGAGATAAGAGCTGACTTGTTCGATGTGTGCTTGTGTGTGTGGGGGGGGGGTCACACAGACAGTGTGCAAGAAGTGGCACTGGTTGGTGGTTTGCTGTCAGATTAAATTTCACACACAGGTCTATCACACACAAGTTCACACGCTCGACCTAGGCTATAAGGGCTGGTGCTGCAGCTGCTACACACAGAGATTCAGGGAACTGACCTAACCCTCTTTGACACAGTACTTTACTTTTCCTTCAAGGATTATTTATTTTTTATTTATTCCATGTGACAGAATGCCCACTGAGCCAAAGCTTGTAGATTTACCCCATGGAGCACAGGGAGGCCAGATTAGAGCTGACTGACTTATTCGGGGACACACAGACAGTATACAAGAAGTGTCACTGGTGGCTGGCAGTCAGATTTTATTTCAGACACTGGTCTTTCACACACAGGTTCACACAGTGAGCCTAGGCTATAAGAGGGCTGATGCTGGAGGCACTGCTACCCACAGAGATTCAGTGACCTGTCCTAACACTATGACACAGTGCTTTACTTTTCCTTCAAGGATTATTTTTGTAATTTATTCCATGTGATGTGAATGAATGCCCTGCCCACTGAGCCAAAGCTTATACCCTTCAGAACACAGGAAGAAAGTTGACAGCTGACTGACTTTTGGGGGGGGGGGTGGCACACAGACAGTATGCAAGAAGTGGCACTGGTGGCTGGCTGGCAGATTTTACTTCACACACACACACACACATATGTAAGCATGCATGCACACATGCACAGTATTTCACACACCACCTAAGCTAAAGGTAAGGGCTGATGCTGCAGGCGCTGCTGCAACCCACAGAGATTCAGGGACCTGGCCTAACCCTCTCTGATACAGTACTTCCCCTTCAAGGATTTTATTGATTTTTTTTATTTGTTTCACATTATGTGACCGAATGCCTTGCCCACTGAGCCAAAGCTTATGCTCCACTGAACGAGCACAGGGAGGAAGACGACAGATGACTGACTTCTGGTGGGGGGGTCACGCAGACAGTATGCAAGAAGTGGCACTGGTGCACTGACGACTGGCTGTCAGATTTGATTACACACACACACAATTTATATTTCACACACCACCTACGCTAAGGGTGATACTGCATCTGCTGCTGCTAACCACATAAATTCAGGAACCCTGCCTGGCCTAACCCTCTCTGACACAGTACTTTCCCTTCAAGGATTTTTTTTTTAATTTATTCCATGTGATGTGACAGAATGCCCTGCCCACTGAGCCAAAGCTTATACCCCACCGAGTGAGCACAAACATATAGATGACAGATCACTGGCTTCTTGGGGGGGGCCCCACAGACAGTATGCAAGAAGTGGCACTGGTGACTGACTGGCAGATTTTATTTCACAGATACAGAATTTATTTCACATACCACCTAGACTACAGCCCGATGCTGCAGGCACTGCTGCTACCAACAGAGAATCAGGGATCCTGCCTGGCCTAACCCTCTGTGACACAGTACTTTCCCTTTAAGGATTTTATTAATTTTTTTATTTATTCCAAGTAATGTGGCAAAATGCCCAGCCCACTGAGCCAAAGCTTATACCCCACTGTGCGAGCACAGGGAGGAAGATGACAGATCGTTGGCTTATTGGGGGGGGGTCACACAGACAGTATGCAATCAGGGACCCTGCCTGGCCTAACCCTCTCTGATGCAGTACCCTTCAAGGATTTTTATTTTAATTTATTCCTCGTGATGTGATGGAATGCCCACTGAGTCAAAGATGGTATAATAAAAAATAAAATAATAATAAATCCCAACTGAAGTGACTGAGCAGTGAACACAGGCAGGATAATTGAGAACTGACTTGTTGTTGGGGGACAACTGGGCAAACAGCAAGAAGGCTAATTGGGAGTGGTGTGGTATGGGTGGCACAGTTCACCCATTCTGCTGCTCAAAAAATAACAACCGGCAGCCTGGTTCTGGCACTTCAGTCTTTTCTCTTCTTGTCTTTCTTGACTCACTCATTTGCCCCCAGTCTCCAAGTTCCTACTCTCCTCCCCGAGTCTTATCTCTCAACTTTCCAATCCCCGACTCCCACACCCACACCCACACCCAACCCATTCCTCGGCTCTAATTCCCTCCCGATTCCGAGTGCCCAACTCCCCATCCCCAAGTTTTCTTTTAGTTCTTTTTTTTAAATAAATATAGAAAAAATTAAATTCTTTGTTTTTTTTTTCTCAGTCCACAAGTCGACTTCTTTCTTGCCCAATGGGCAAACGCAAGCAGCACTCACAAGCACAGACTCACGGAGCAGCCTGTAGAAGCTGCTGCTCCTTCTCCATCCTATATTACTCTGCATAGCTCCTAAGGTGGACCACGTGGATTGCTAGAGCAAACCCAATCAGGTGGTACCTTATGAAGATAGACAGCTCGGACATCCAATGAGGAACCAGTCTTGTCTCTGGTCCCTCCTGTGGTTTCCTCATGCTCTGCCACTTCTCGTGCTGCATTTCCTTCAATACTATGGCCATCTGAACTGATCTGTACAGCTGAAAATGTTCAGAAGCCATTCGTTTACGAACAATTCGGCATGTTTGGGTCAGTTCGTATATTGTTGATGAACTGGTTTGCCCATCCCTAGTCTTTTCCCTCCTTGTTGTCTGTCCCCCAACCCTCTGGCTGCTCATCCCTACCTGACCCCCCCTCAATACTCACTACCCACACTCTTCCCAGAAACCTTCACTTACCTATCAGGTCCTGCTTCAACAATGACAGGCAATCTTGCTGCTTTCAACACCAACTGGGTAGTGAGGAAAGCAAGTTAAGTTCATTTAATGGCTTTTTGAAGCAGCAGTGCAAAGAAATAGGGTAACAAATTTGACCCTACCTTTTTTCACTCTAAATGATTACAGGCATCTTCATCCAAAATGTGAGTATTTCATAAATGTTTTTAATTAATTTTTTTCTCATGAACAAAAGATGGCAGACAATTTTGGTTTAGAAATAGCACTGCAGACCTGGCAAGGATTAGGATTGAAGAAAAAAACCCTCAAGGTGTGCAGCATAGGCAGTACCTAGAAAAGTAGATTTGACAAGTATGCTAATATTTTCATTAACTGTAGCTGAAACTAGCTTTTTGGAAAAAAAAATTGTTGCACTGCTGCATTAATACATTTAGAACTTTCACTCAGAACTTTAATTTTTTTTTAATATTTGCAGCAGATTTTTAACCCAGACTTTTTCCTCCCCCATATATAAGGTAGGTGACAGTTTTCTAATCCTCCGGAATCACATTTTCACAGTCACTTCACAAAATCGCCTGTCAGGCATGATTTAAAAAATTCTGCCCGTCTTGCTCAAAAAAGACAATGTTGAAAATCTGGGGTCAAAATGTCAAAAAACAATGACGTTATCAAGAAACGTTAAATGATTTCATTTACTCATAACTTTATTGTTCCAGATTTTTTTCCAGATTTTCAGCATATCTCTTGTGAAGGAGTGGGATAGGCAGAGATACCAGGAAACGCAAAGGGAGGCGAGGAAGACAGTTAGGAAAGCCAAGGCACAAACAGAAGAATTCATAGTAAACTCAGTGGTAAGGGGGGACAAAATCTTTAACAGGTACATCAGTGAAGAAAGGAAGGCAAGGGGAGGGATTGTGAGACTGAAAGGAGAGGATGGGGATAGTGTAGAGGATGACCACGAGAAATTGGATATACTGAACAAATACTTCTGTTCAGTTTTTACAAAGCAGTGGGCAGGACATTGGCCAGCAATAAGTGATAAGGGCAGTAAAGGCATGGGAATGGACACAGGTCCCTTTCCAAAGGAAAGCACCCTCAGGGAACTGGTGACAATAAGAGTTGATAAGACTATGGGACCAGATGGGGTGCACCCCAGGATACTGAAAGAGCTAAGAGAAGAGTTGGCAGAACCTCTGACTACCCTGTTTAACCTGTCATTGTTCACAGAGGAGGTACCCAAAGACTTGAGGAGAGCTGATGTGGTCCCTCTATACAAAATTAGAAACAGGGAGGAAGTGAGGAACTACAGACCAGTCAGCCTGACCTCAGTAATGGGTAAGATCATGGAAACACTACTAAAAGAAAGAACAGTTGAAGACCTGGTTGTCAGTGGTCTACAGGAGCCAAGGCAGCATGGCTTTATAGCTGGGAGGTCGTGCCAGACTAACCTCATTGAGTTCTTTGACTGGGTAACCAGGGAAGTGGATCAGGGAAGGGCAGTGGATGTGGCCTACCTGGATTTCAGCAAGACCTTTGACACTGTGCTGCTGCATAGAAGGCTGTTAAACAAGCTGGGGAGCACAGGGGTGGGAAAGAAGGTAGTGAAGTGGGTGAAGAATTGATTGGATAATAGGACACAGAGGGTGGTGGTAAATGGTATTCACTCTGCAGAGTAAAGTGACCAGTGGGGTACCGCAGGGATCAGTGCTGGGTCCAGTCCTTTTCAATGTCTTTATCAGTGATATTGCAGAGGGTCTGGAAGGGAATATTTGCCTGTTCACTGACAACAATAAGCTCTGCAACAGGGTGTGCACACCAGGCAGAGTGGATAGAATGAGGTGAGATCTAAGGAAGCTAGAGGATTGTACAAGGGATTGGCAGCTAGATTTCAATGCAAAAAAGTACAAGACAATGCACATAGGGCACAAAAACCCAGGAGCTACATATCAACTTGATTGGGGGGGGAAGCATGCTACAAGCAAGAAAGAGACCTGAGGTGATCATCTCTGATGACCTCAAGGTAGGTAGGCAGTGTGACAAGGCAGCAGGAAAGGCAAATAGGATGCTAGGATGCATAGACAGATGAATCACCAGCAGAAAAAGGGAGATAACAATTCCACTATACAGGACATTATTGAGGCCGCACCTCGAATACTGTGTCCAATTCTGGAGGCCTCATCTACATAGGGACATAGATAGGGTGGAGGCAGTTCAGAGGAGGGCATCCAAAATGGTTTAGGGACTAGACTGCAAACCCTATGAGGATAGACTAAGTGAATTAAATATATACTCCCAGGAGGAGGGAGAAGGAGGATACAATTGAAACATTTATGTACCTCACAGGGAAGAATAAAGTACAGAAGAATACTATATTCCAAAGAAAAAGATGCTCAAAGATGAGGGGGCACAAGATGAAACTGGAGGGAGGGAGATTCAGAGGAATGTGAGGAAGTACTTCACAGAGAGGGTGGTGGACAAGTGGAACAGCCTGCCTGTGGAGGTGGTGGGGCAGAAATTGCTAGGATAGGCAAAGACAATTGCTGGTAGTCGGGGGGGGGGTACAACCTAATGCATCAGTGATTGATAGACTGCAATTGTTAGTGGTAATAGGGCAGATTAGGTGGGCAGAAGACCTTTATCTGCTGACAGTTTCTATGTTTCTGTGGTTGTGCTACTTTCACCCCTCATTTCAAATCCCCCTCTGAAACATATTGTTGCGCAAATCATCTTTTGGAATGGATTTTAAAAAATCCCACCAATCTTGATCATAACGTGAGGTCGTAAAAAGACTACAGGACAAATTTTCAAAGCCAGTTAGAGGGATGCACGGGACTTCCAGCTGGGATTCAGACACAAGTGGTGACTTGCAGCAACCAAGGGGATCGGTGCAATTTTAGAACTGCGGCACCTCAACCCCCTTGATGCAAGTCCCCTGCATCCCCTCTGTTCCAAATAGTCTAGTTGCTCAATCGGAACTCATAGTACATCTTGTACCTATGTATCCTGTAAAGGCATTACACCTGGTCCTGTCTGAGGTGGACCAGCATTCTGTATAGTTGCCTGAGGTGCGGTGTGACTGGGATGCTTTGCTGGTTTCTGAGGGTTACGCCAGGTCCCCCCGGTGGACCTTTGCATCCGAGTTATGGGGCTTGCACCACAATTCTGGTGTGAGCTGCCATACAAAGAGGATAGTGTCACAACTTGCATCCCTGATTCTAAAATCGGGTGCAAGTTATGGCAAACCCATGGACGCAGGTGCACCAAACATTGTGGGGATGCAGGGCTTGGCTGTAAGCTCTGTGTCCCATTTTGAAAATCAGGCCCTATGTTTGAGTTTTGGGAGTCAAAATATCAGAGTCCACTGAAAATGAGATATTGTCTCTAAGCTGGCATATCTTGGGTAAATACATTGTTTCAATGGGCATACGTGACTAGAGATGAATTATGCTTGTGCAGCTTTATAGCTATTTTGATAGTATTTGAATGATGTGTTGTGACTGTTATGCAGATACTTTGGCCATTCACACTCTCTGTCCCATAGAGAACTATCACCCTGTCAGGATACCCATGAGGGCAAAGGAACTCTCTTGAGTGTGGTTCCACCCCAGAGGTGGCATGGGAAGATAATTCCTTTAGGTTAAAGCTACCTAAAGAAGAATCTCCATGAGGAGACAGACGTGCCACTAGAGGAGGAGTAGAGGATGGTGGGACAAAGAAACAATGCATCTGAGTGAAACTGAGGGAGCTGACTTTGCATAGCTCAGGCAGGGGCATGGCTAGTTGCTCCCTTCCATTAAACTGCAGTCATAGCCTTTGATTTCAATGGGCATACACAGCTAGGGAGGAATTACTGTATGCTTGTCCAACCTCATAGATAGTCTGATAGTATTTGAATGATGTGTTGTGGCTGTTATGCAGGTACTTTGGCCATTCACACTCTCTGTCCCACAGGGAACTACCACCCTATCAGGGTACCCATGAAGGCAAAGGAACCCTCTTGAGTAGAGTTCCACCTCTGGAGGTGCCACAGGAGGATAATTCCTTTAGGTTAAAGGTGCCTTAGGAAGAATCCCCACAAAGAAAGCAGCAGGCAGCAAATGGTGAAAGCGAAACTTGGATGAGCATGAATTGAAGCAACTGGTAATGACTAGTAATGGCAATGGACTGGACTGAGCAATGACTGACAATATTGGTATTTATAGCAGAGGGGATGGCTTCCATAAGGAGAGAGGGAATGGCAAAAGAAAAAGGCCACCATCCAACTCCAGCGCAACAGCGGAAACCTACCTGGTTGAACATGTACTATGTTAATGTACCACCTGAGGGACAAAATTCTGCAGACTATCTAACCTCTATGACCTTCAGCATGAAGGGGAGAAAAAAACCCTATGAGGGGGAAACTTCCTGGGGTCCAAGGCCTTGGTCGCTTCTCTCCAAGCTTGGGATAAATTAAAGACAGCTTGCTACTGCAATTTAGAGACCCAGTTCAGGGTATGATTTTAGAGGAAGGGCTGTCACTGTATCCCTCAAATGGGAAAGTCATGGGGTGCTGTGAGTAGATGGCCTCTGCAGCTAAAGGGAACCCCTCAAGGGCCCACCATCAAGGCAGAGGAGGAGAGCAACAGATGCTGAAAGACACTCACCTGGCCTCCATGAGAGGAGGCCTAGAGAGGAGTCAAACCCCTGAGGGGTAAGGCATAGGAGCTGGGCCCTTGAGGTGCAAGAATTGGAGAACTGCACTATCTTCACCCTTGAGGGGCATGGAAGAAAAGAGAATGTAGAGAATGAATACCAGGTGAGCCTTAGGTGGCTGTAGGGAGAACAGCTTTTGAAGGTGCTGCTGATGCCATCTGCACAGCCAAAGGAGCCCCCTGGGACTTGGAGGCCCCACTCTCCGGCAGCTGAAGTCTTAAATGCTACATCAAGACATGCTGCTGATGCTGTCTACATGACCAAAGATGTCCCCCAGAGCGAAGGACCTTCTCACCTGAACAATAGAAAGAGAAGGACCCTGCCCCTGGTGAGGGATTCACCCTCAAGATGCAGACTTCAAAGGGTAGAATGAGTTGTTGCTGAAGGGCAGAGCCCTGGAGCCATAATATAGTTGTGGCTGGCATGCACCTGCAGGCTGGAGTAATAGGAGGCCATGGTGAAGCTTGATGGCACTGTGCACGTGGAAAAAGTGAAACATATATAAGGCTGAAGTCTGCTTTTATCTGAATGCAGGAGTAGTGGGAGTAGTGGAGAGCCTAGATGCGATAAGCACATGAAAGAAACAAAGCATAAGTAAGGACTGGTAGCACTGAGGACATACAATTACATTCATCAGAGTGCAACTGTTACTAATGAGTACTGGATGATTGCTGGTAATAACATGGAATAGCAGCTAAAATATTGCATGAGACTGAATGTTGCAAGCTTGGACACATGAGGCATGCATGCCAACCAATTTCACAAAGAGGTTAGTATTAATTGTGGATGCACTGCAAGGAGGAGGAGGCTGAGCAGTAACACTAACAGATGAAACTGTTAGGGAATCAGGGTCAAGTAGGCCAAGGCAATATAAACAAATTAAACAGCTAGCAGGCACTGATTATGGCAAGAGGCAGCATGCTAAAGCAGTAGAAAATTAACAAATATAATTAGGGAATATGGTAGCATATGGAAACTGTAGCATATGGGGAAGCAGTAGTACATGGGAACTGAAGCTAGGAAGCAATGTGCTGAGGGAGTGAACTAGGGAAACCACAGAACCCAAAGTGAGTGACTGCCTGGCTACAAGACAGGTGAAGACAGTTAAGGAGTGTAGCTGAGCAGGGAGATTTCAACTCTAGAGCGTGAACAAGCACAAAGCAAAATAAAATGACAAAGGCAGGATGCTGACAATTAGGAACCCCCAAAAGAAACAAAAGAAGAGATGACAGAGAAGGAAAATGCAGCAAGAATATGGGACTAACACAAAAGTAGAACTGCAGCCTGCAGGCGAAAGCAAAACACAGACTTAGAAAACAGGAGGCACAAGGCAGCAGAAATCCCGAAAAGCACAAAGGAATCAGGAGACAAACACCATGAGAAATGGAGGGGGGGGGGAAGCTTCAGCAGAGCATCTGACTGCAACAAAGAAACAATGCATCTGAGTGAGACTGAGGGAGCTAACTTACATAGCTCAGACAGTGGGCATGGCTGGTTGCTCGCTCCCACTGAACTGCAGTCGTAGCCTTTGATAACATATTCTGGCAGAGCCACTACGGCTGGAAATACGTTAACTTTATAAGGGTGTTTCATGGGCTTAAACATAAACATGAATTGCATTTAGTAAGGCTTATGATACCATTCCACATATGATTTGTGAACAAGCTGGGCAGCCTGGGAGTGGGTCACAAGGTGTAAACTGGGTTAGAAACTGGTTGAATGATAGAAGATGGAGATTCATGATAAATGGTGCTCAATCAAAGGAAAGGAGTGTGACCAGCAGGGTGCCACAGGGATTAGTCCTGGACCCAGTTCTATTTTATGTCTTTATAAATGAAATTGTGGAGGGGCTGGGGGGGAAAGTGTGCCTGTTTGTGAATTACACTAAGATCTGCAACAGGGTGGACACTCTGGGAAGGGTGTAAAAATGAGGAGGGACCTAGAAAAACTGGAAGAATGGTCTGAAGTGTTGCAGCTGAGATTTGATACAAAAAGTGCAAAATCATGCCTTTGGGTTGCAGAAACCCAGGGTAGGATTACGGGGAGAAACTGCTGGTCACTGAACAGGAAAGGGATTTTGGGGTAATCATATTCAATGACATAAAGGTGGCTAAACAATGTACCAAGGCTGTGGGGAAAGCCAGAGGGGTGCTGAGGTGCATAGGGAGAGGTATCCCCAGCAGACGGAAGGAGGTGGTGATGCCGCTGTGCAGATCACTGGTGAGGTCTCATTTGGAATATGGTGTCCAGTTCTGGAGGCTGCATTTCTGTAATGTAACTTTAAATGAGAAATACGTTAAATGGTTCTATTTTAGATTTGTATCCCTCTCCCCTTCTGCTCCCACTGATTAGACTCACTGAACGCATTCTGGAAATATCTTGGCTAGCATGATGATTCACTTGCACAAGTTGCTTCTCAGCCCACATCACTGTCTTTTTAAAATGTTAACTTCTTGTTGAAAATAGCAGTCTGCCACAGTAATACATAAGCTAAAGTGATGTCACCTACCAGGAGTTGTAAGACATACTGTAGCTAACTTGGCTTGAGGAAGGGTGAACATGGTCAGGGCCCCATAGCAATTAAGATGTGCTGCTCCTAAGTCCAGTCTAGCCAGACTGGACCCCCTTTTCCACTCTTTCTGCCATTTTGCCCTAGACTGCCCACCCTCCTCACACCACTATATGTTATATCGCTCTCTAAATCTTCCCTCACTTCTTGACCACTGTCACGCTCACTGCGCCAAGGTCACAGCTAAGTACTGGTCCCAGTCCTTACCCCTGTACCTTTCCTCTGTGTTAGCTACCCACTCCCCTCCTGGCTACTCTCTCAGGAATTCTGACACTCGTCTCCTGGTGACACCATGCATGTCCTCTTCAATTGGTCAAGTAGCTTTCAGACACCACATGCCCACACTTTGGAACACCTTCCCTGCAAGCATTCGGCATGCGCCCCCATCACAGCACCTCAGCCACCTCATCTTGGCACTTCTCCTCAATCTATGCTTGTGGGGTAAGGCATGTCTATAAGTGAACTATGGTCTTGATCCCTCTATTTCTCTATCTCCATAACTGAATTGTCCTAGCTTTCTGATGGATTGTTGTTACAATGTTGTTACCTCTTGTGTTATTATGCAATTACGTATTAGCTACACTTCTGTAAGACATACCGCTGTATGTCCATGCTTCAATTTTGTACATTTGTCTGTTTGCTAGATTGTTGTACAGGCTGCATAATTGTATTTTTATGTATTTTGGAATAATGCTCACCAAATGTCATCTCCATGGGACTCACCTGGAATCGAGCAGTACACTTCTCAGTGCGCCTTCCTGGAAAAATGTTTAAATAAATAAATACATATGCAGCAAATAAGTACAGATGCACTAACTTACCCTGCAAGTGTTATGTATCACAGTCTGCATAATACACAAGGCTTACAGTGATGAATCTTCATATGGTTTGGCTGGTTTGGGTTCTAATGTTTATAATACAGGGATGAATAATGTTTTCAATGAATGCTAAATGTGGTACAGTGGCAGATGTTTTGCAAAGGTATAACAGAAATTATGTCTATGATGTATTGTTGTCCAAGAATTGGATCATGTTTTCATAGAGACAGATTATATTTAGGGTACATGATTGTCCCTTTGTGAATCATTGCTGCTGTCTGCACTGAAATCACTGTTAGACATGTGGATAACTTAAATCTTTAAGTAGTGATTCTAGAAGTTTACCTGGAACCTGTATTTACTATTTTTTTTTTAAAGTTTTGAGGGGGTGCCTGGTTATGGATTATCCCAATATTTAATTTCAGCATTAGAGTGGAAACTTTGTACTCTGATTTTCTTATTCTGAATTGTTTGTAGTATGTTATCTGTATTTATATTACTTCTTTTGGCATTCCTGGTAATGTACAGGGGCAGGGGACTGAATTGTGATTGGATTTGAATAAGGAACACAAATATTCATTACATTGCTTTGCTATCTCCATTGGATTTTTTACTGTTTCCCTTTTAATATTAATATACGTATTTTTTTTTTGTTTAGGGTATTGATGTGACTGCACAATTGCTTGCTGTTGCTTTTGTCTGCATCTGTTGCATTTGAATTCCATTTTCTATTTGAAATGGTTACTTTTTTGTTTATGTTTCTCTTAAAATGTTTAATATTCTGACCATGAGGTTGTCGGGGCTTTTGTTTTCAGATATTTTATTGCATGTTAAGCTTTTTTTTTGTTGTTGTTGAGTAACTTTGTTGACATCCTCATTTAGCTATCTTGCCTGTTATTATTTGTTGTTATATTCCTTGATCCTTTTAATGTAAACTATTGCAAACAATAATATGTTGCTCTTTATAATCTGACAAATATAATTTGCTGTTTTGTTGTTTTAAATTTTATGCCAATCTATTTATTTGATTTTTTTGTTGTTTGTTCTTTTCTACTGCATCTAGAACCCTTTCCCTTCCTCGTTATCCTTTCCAACTGTTTTCTATATTTAGGACCTCTATTTTACTTGAGCTTTTATCCTTTCTCAGGCATAATAAAAATGCATTTCAATGCTGTCCACTTGATTTATACATATTATACCTTCCTGCCCCCGCGCTTTGGCTTATTTTATGCACGCTTTTTCTTTTGTGTTTCTTTTTTTCTCTCTTTTTCTTTATGGTCCTGACTGCTATAGAGATACATATTTTTGATTTAAATTGGCAATATGTTGAGTCCATGGATTTTGAATATTTGAGTACTAAGTACTTGTTTATGGTATTGTGTTACTGGTACCATAGGCTTTATATTAAACATCTTGAAATTAATGTCAACAAGAATGTATAATACTCATGTACCAGCTATTTACTAACACAGAAACATATAATCTTTTGGCAGAAAAGGACCTCCTGGCCCACCTAGTCTGCCTTAAGGTCTCTACCTACTGTGCCACCATGGACCATAACTGATCTCCAGCCTTAACCCCCACCACCATGCTATAGCCCTGTTACTAATGTCCCCTTATGTGTATCCCATGCATGTTTGAAACCTGTTACCATTTTGGTGCCCATTACCTCTGCTGACAGGCTGATCCAGGTGTCCACTGCCCTATCTGTGAAGAAGTATTTCCTCATATCCCCGCTAAGTCTTCCCCACTTCTAGCTACGTATCATGCCCCCTTGTCCTTGAATATCTCTTTCTCAGCAGAATTGAAAGTTCCTGTACCTTATTGATACCTTTGAGGCATTTGAATGCTTCAGTCATGTCTCCCCTTTCCCTCCTTTCCTATTGAGAGTACATATTTAACTCTCTGAGTCTTTCGCCATAGGCAACAGTTTTATCATCTCTCACCTTGAGTACAAGTTTAAAATTCCTGGCTACACCCCTGCTTATATGTATGATGTACCTTACAGCTGAGGTCTTAAGAACTGGTGCCAAGTGAATTACTCCATACAGGTAAAGGGATATAGCTTCATCCCCAAGAGATGCAAACTGGACATGTCACTTTATCAATCATTTAAAATAACACAAGTTTAGTTTCACATTCTTACTATGAGGGAAGCAAGTAAGATCAACCAGCATGGTTATCAAACAAATTAATTGACACCTCTGGATGAGTGGTGGAGGGGATACCAGCAAAACAAGTTTCTTAGTTTTCAAATGGTTGAAAATTAAGCACTGAAACTTAACACAGAAAGAAAAGGCCCATAATACACTATAGAGGAGGTTCCAGCTTGAAAAAAAACCAAAAAGGCAGTATTTGGGATAGCACAATTGAAGGAAAACTACATGTTAAAATCAGGACAAGATATGTATTATTAACTTTTTTTGTGTTCTAACTTCATATCAGTGGTTTTTGATTTCATTTCTGGCTGTGAGAGGAGTTTTTTCTAACTTTCCCTGGCTCTTTTATGGCCCCCAAGGGGCTGCTATTCAGGTTTCTTTTATTGCATCTTGTCCCAGAGAGTTTTCCCAGCGTGCCCTTTTCTTTAATGTTTAGTAGCCCCTGCTGGAGGCCAGTGTCTTTTTACATGGTCTTTTGTTTCAAATTAACCACAGTAGAGAGAACACAGCAGCCAGAGGAGTCACACTGCTAGCCTTAGGGTAAGTGTAATCAATAAGTTTTGTAAATGTCAGCCTGGTGACACTGAGGGTTGAGGCACCAGAAGCCACACCTTGCTCCATGCTGGTGACTCAGGTTTGGGATTGAGCCCAGGTTGTCAGGGGTTGGCAGGGGAGGGAAAGAATTGAGCATCTGAGGACTGCTGTCCTTTCCCTTGGGAGGGACTGGGGCATCTACTGCACTGCAGCAGTCTCCAATGGAAATCAGGGGCACTACAGGAGTGGGGATACACGTGGGCAGAAGTGCGTCGGACGTCAGCACTTTGTGCCTCGACGTCATTGCATGTCCTCACTTCTCAGAGGAAAAAACATAGGAGGAAAATGGCAGATGACCAAAGCAGCTTTATGGCTGCATTTCAGCAACCAGTGGGCCTGTCACAGAATTGCACTGCGGTATCATTTCCTGGCCCGGTGCAGGGGGGGGCAAAAGGGGGTCCTGCCTGTGGGTACAGCACTGTGCCAGACAGCATGTGAGTGAGCCTGCAGGCTGATCAGGGATGAAGGCAGCAGCTGGATGTAGGCAGGTTGGGCTGCAGGAGTATAAATAATGATATGATAAAAAAAAATAAGTTTCCTAAATATCGGTGCTTTATCCAGCTGTGTTCTGTGGTGTGTGTGTGTGTGTGTGTGTGTGTGTGTGTGTGTGTGTGTGTGTTTAAGCATGTCACTATTTAAAGTAGTTTTGTCTGCACTCCTGTTGCTATCCCTCAGTCTGTTTTAGTTTTTGCACCAGTACCAAGTAGCAGAAATGGAGCAGCACTTTATAGTTTGGTAGAGTAGACCATGAATTAAATAATATATGCAGAATTGGAATGGTCTATATAAACTAGTCCAGAAACATCATGGGGCACAGCTATTTATAAAACAAATCTGTGATTGCTCCTCAACAATGCTACTTTACTCTCCCCTCCCACTCCATTGCATAGCAAGGGACACATCAGTTTATCTCAACAGCAGTTATTGCTGTCTGCAATCTGCATATAAACTGAGTCACTTTGCCTAAAATCCTGCTCCCCCCATTTTGATCAACATGTTTTGGACTTTTGATTCAATTGCTTGTGTCTTGCATAGAAAGCAGTGCTTGTAGACAAATCTAATCATTTTGCAGCTGTGGTCATCCATTAGCTAAGTTGGCTTTGTGATTGTTTGTGTTTATATGATCCAATTCCAATCCTTAGTATTTGGTTACTTTATTGATGTCTCCTATGGAGGGACTCAAAATGTACGGGATAATTTTTTTAGCAAATTCAGAGAAATCGCAGAGGTACCAGATTTGGACTTTGGGTGGAGTTTTCCTTCAACTTCTCTCAAGCCAGAGGAAAGGCCCATAAAACAATATGGAGGAGGTTTCAACTTGCAAAAATAGGCAGTACTAGGGAGGGCTCAATTAGCTTTTTAAGCCAGAGGAAAAATAATGCTCTCCAGCTGCCATACACACACAGGCAGTGTAGTAATGAGGCTTCAGAAGAGGGCATTATTTTTAACACACTACCATGATGTTTGGAAGGTAATTATGCAGGTAATCCTTTTCTCAATGCAAAATGTCTGTAGGGCTATGCCCACTGCAGCCGACAAAACTGGGTAAAAGCTGGACTATCACTGAAAATAACATATAACATGTCAACTGTGGTATCCTGGGTAAATATATTGTAAAAAGCGGTACAGACAGGATTTCACTGAAAATGAGATATTGTATCTCAGCTGGTCTATCCTAGGAAAATACATTTTAAGAATGAATAAAAGCAGATCCCAAGCCAGTCTGCTAGCATAGGGGTATTGCTACTGTTTGCTATGCTGGCACTTTGCATTCCAGTACAAGCACAGGCTGGCCAAAGGAGGAAGGACATAGCGTCTCAGGGACTTTCCTTCCATAGGGAGGGGAGGATGCTGTTCCTGTTGCATGACTGCTAACTGGTGGAGACCAACTGGCAGCACAGCCAGGAGCAGCAGGAGGGGTGGGTTTGCTGCTGGACACCTGTCACACATGCAATGCCACCTCATGTATGCATGACTGCCTCATTGCATGCTGCCTCCCCAGTGAAGAACATCAGATGGCAGGAGGAAAATGATGGCCATGCAAGCCAGCACCATCCCCCTCACTGCTGGCCATACACCACACTGTGGTTATGGGTAAATGGTGGATGATCCTGTGAGTTTATAAGGTCAATATGGGGTCTGGGAGGTGCTGCTAGATGAGACCACAAAATAAAACAGCTTTGTGGAAAATAAAAAAGCCAAAAACAAAAAGATAGAGGAAATACAATGTAAAAATGTGTAAAAGCAGGGCTCCATTGATACTGCTGCTTTTTTAACTTCTAGCAGCATGCAAGCAAACATGTGTGGCATTGACAAATGCATGTTTGGTTAATACTCACAATTGAAAGCAGGTAGTTTCTGCATCACAATCACCACTGCAGGAAGGTAGCACACGTTGTGCTACCTTCCAGCAGTGGTGATTGTGATATAGAAACTATCTGCCTTCAATTGTGAGTAAATAATTTTGTTTGGCTCCTGTCCTAATTGTTTTGCAGCTGCATCCACATTTTCTGCACTGTTTGGTTAGTAGAAAGGGAAAGCCTCACAATCTTGTTGCACAATATATATTTTCAATTCAGCTCAGCTAAAGAAGCTTGGTCACAGAGGGCTGAGCAATAATCTAGGCAGGTAATACTTATGACTGAGCTAACTAGCGCTAGATGGGCTTCTGCTGTTAGGCAGCTTGGTATCCCTTAAAGTATTCAAAGCTTTTGGAGAACAGATTTAGTGATGTGATGCCAAAAGGTCTTTAAAGGAAAACTGTCCAAATCTGCAGCTCCCTACCCTCCCCCCAAAGCCTTACCCTCCGATTAAGAATTTTCACATGGAAAAGCCTTTGTTTTACATGTTGGAACTCACTTTATTTTAATGTGGTAAAGTCTGGGAGTTGGGGACATGGCAAACACTGCGTGATTCCTTTTAGTGTGAAAGTGCAGCACTGCACCTCTCACTTTAATACAAATGTATTGAAGCAAGCAGTGCAGCACCGCACTGTCACACAAAATGGAAATACACAGTATCCGCTATGTTTCCGACTCAAGAATTTTACAACATTAAAATAAAGTAAGTTCCAACATGTAAACCAAAGGCTTTCCTTGTGGAAAGCTTAATCGGAGGTAAGGCTTTGGGTAGGTGGGGGTATTAGGGAGCAACAGATTTGGACAAAAACAGAGGCTCCAAGTGAACACCTAGGTATTTAAAGTGATCAAGCAAGCAAATGGTCAAGCAAAGAGCAGCCATACACAGAGATCTGGAACAGATCTTTTGATTTATTTGCTTTTGTTTTAGCTCCAAATAAGATTATTTTAATTTCAGTTTTGTAGAACAGTAATTTGTTTGCAAGCATTTAGTCCTTGAGAGAATGAAAGTCAGAGTAAAGATTATTATTGACATTGGTAATAGATACTGAGTTC
The DNA here is from genome assembly GCA_016271365.2 of Neoceratodus forsteri. NCBI lineage: Eukaryota > Metazoa > Chordata > Ceratodontiformes > Ceratodontidae > Neoceratodus > Neoceratodus forsteri. The sequence continues at coordinate 278,436,817 of CM028136.1, read as the reverse complement.
TGACAGAGATCTGTTCCATTTGTATAAATCAATATTTTAGACTGTAGTCATGTACTTGATAATTGATTAATAAAGATGGAAACAAGTACCAGTCCTAGGACTAAACTCTGAGGTACACAACTTTAAGCAACACAAGACAATTATATTGCTCTATTAAATTTAACAAACTTGGACTGGTTTTTAGGGTTGTGAGCAAACCAGTTTAAGGAAGGGACCCAAAGTCAATTTCTCTAGGCTTATAAAACAGTAGGTTATGGTCAACTAAGTGAAATGCCATAGATCCACAAAAACAGTCCAAGTGAGCAGCCCTGCCTCCATGGCATAAAAATGTATTTCATGAAACTAACTAGAGCAGCCAAAATTACATGACCCTTTCTATAACCATGCTGGAAAGGGATGAAAAGCATATGTGTTTTCTAAATAAGTTGGCTACATATAATTTTTTCTTGCACTGTAGCCAAGACCGATAGAATCAAAATAGGTCTGTAGTTTTTTATTATGGTCGCAGGTCCTCCTTCATGGATAGACACCACAAAAGCTTTCTTCCAAATGGTAGGACTTTGACCTGCTATGAAGGACAGGTTAAATAATGTTACCAGTGGACCAGTAATAAGTAGGATAGCAAGCTTAAACATTTTAGGTGGTAGTCCATCACTGCACTCGGATGTGTCAGTTTTAATTTTCTTTAGTAGATGGTGTACTTCATGGATATTTTTTGAAGGGGAAAATTAGATCCATCTAATATCAAGTCGTCATCAATAGTAAAGGAACAGAGAAGAGATTCTTGTAGTCTTCCAGGTTTGTAAAGATTTTGTTAAAGACATTTGCAATGTATAATGTTTCTACTCTATAGGCCCTTTTACACAGAGCCTTTCTGGTACTGTTTCCATTGGAATCGGTTCCCTACACACCATCTGCAGCACTCACCATTTTGTTTACACACTGTGGCAGAGCAGCATTTCCACCGGGCTTCTCATGTTTTGGGAGCATTTCCGGCAGAGGGGTAGGCTCTGTGTAAAAGAGTGGTAGTGGCAGTTGTGCAGGTGAAGCAGTGTATTTACACACTTGCAAAACCCACCTGCACCAGAACACACTGGTCCATATTCCCAACAAACTGTGGAACACTCTGTGCAGCAATGGAGTGCAGCAGATTGGCTTGCAATTCTCTGCTAGCTGTTCACACAGCCAGATTTGCACTAGTGACATTGCTGACCCTGCTGCAGATCCAGTAGTGTAAAAGTGCCTTGTGTTTCCTATCTATTATGAATTGGTGGTAGGTACTTTTAGGTTTTCACATAATTACCCCAAAGATGCTCATCCAAAATTGTCCTGGTTTACCTTGACAATCAAATTGTTTCTGCTTAAAGAACTAAGATTTCTTAGTTTTTGTTTAATACCTTTTTGCAGGTATTTCACAACTGCCTGTAGGAGTGTCAATCCTAATAATAATGTGTTAATTTATAGAGCATTCAGGCATTGTCTCTAGCCTTCATTGTTCTAAGAGTATTTCCAGTCAACTAATTTGTATTTGTGTCTTTAATACTCCGACAGGTAATTAGTGCATATTTAATATATTCATGAATTCAGCAGTGAAGAAGTCAAGAGCAGTACTGAGATCAAGTATTACATTAAAGTAAAACAAGTCCATGTCCCTGAGGCTGTTAGAAAGGACAAAGGGCATGCATTTGAGTAGTCTCTAAATTCATTAACCCTAGGTGGACACTTAACAATACCCTTGTGCCATACACAAAATATTGGAGCATGGTCACTTAAAAAGTCATAAAATTTGATCTGTTAATCTAATTAATAAATTGAGTAGTCAGGGATCCTGGCGGCTGAGCAGTAACAGGCTGGCTGGTGATTTTTTAAACACGGTTGAGTGTATATGTCTTTTTGTGTCTTAAAAAAGGCAGAAAAAAAACAAGCAAAAAAGAACAAAGTCTGTCTCCAGTCTCTCTAATTAGGGACAGTTGTGTACTGGGCAAAACATTCTGGGATAGTTGTGGGGCTGCCCCATCCTCCTCCCTGTAAACATAGGGAATGACCTGTCTCTACAATACAGTGTAATCCAGAGAGTTACAAACGCCACAGGGCTTTTTAAGACCACAACAAGGGATATTTGCTTATGGAAATTAGTTATAAAACTTTCTTTTTAATACTTGAAAAACTGGAAGTCCAATGACATGGCACTCTGATCAATCAGTATTTAAGGCCCTCCTCTCATGAATGTTGGCCAGTGCACAGCAGAACTGACATGCTGGCTGATGCAAGTGTGTCTGCTGGCATCAACTGTGGAAGACAAGGTAGTGGCCTGACCCTTTTAGAGGTACTCTTCTCATCTTTTCTCCTACTGACTACTCTTTCAAAATCACAGCATGGACCCAACAGGGGATATTCTATCTCTTTTGTGTGAACAACGCTCAGTTATGCTGCTGTTGATTATGTTGTGTTTGATGTTTTTAATTGTACAGCACTCTCAGCCCCAGGAATGGGCGCTATATAAAAATAAAATCAATCAATCAATAAATTGAATATCCTGTTTAATGTATGCAGAGAAACTATTAAATGCCCCAATGTAAGAACTGTATTTGTAGCAAGTGCAAAGCCAACAAAGAACTTCAATGTGAACTACTATCTGTTAAAGCCAAATTAAAAAAAACACTCTAGAAATTAATAACATTTACTTCTTTATAAAAAAAGCTTTGAGGTTGACATCCTTCTTATAAACACTTCTTCTAATACTAATCATACTAGTGGTAGAAAAAAGGTATTGAGAAGCTACAGAAGCCTCAGGGGATGACCTGACAACAAAAGTGATAATAATCAGGTTAAAATGGCACAGTCTGACTCAGGTAAAGTATGGAGCACAGTAACATCTTTATATTAGGTTTCATACTGTGTTGTAAAGGAGTGAAAGTAGGTGAGTTTCCCATGTTGACTCCTATCATTCACCCATAATACAATATATTGTGACCCATAAGAAGTTATTTATCTAGGTTAGATTTAAGTACAGCTTTGATTTTACTGATAACAATTTCCTCTCATTCATTTCAGCAGTTGACTATATGTTGAGAACAGAAGCCTTTCTTTTGATGATATTAAATTGTTGTGGTTTCAGTTGCAGTAGGTGACCCCTAGTGCCTAAACTATCATTCTTGAACTATAAGCTTAGCTTGATAATTAGGTAGGAGTCCTGCATGATGTCATAACACATCAACAGGTCACACTTTTTCCTTCTTGTTTCAAGGGACATATAGATTGCCACAACAGTACCAGTCAGCCAGTCACTAGGGACACCTCCATTGATGATAGATGCAGTGGAGTAGCAATGCTAGGTGATAATATTTTAAGCATCTTACTGGATATCAGATCAGGGCTGTGGGCACCATGATTTTTTAAGTTATCTACCTTCTTGATAAATTCATTCTCAGAGATTTCAATAAATTCAGAGTCAATAGGGGAGAATTTTTCTTGGTGATAGATTAGGAAAAGACTGAACAAAAATAATTGTTTAAGGCATTAGCCTTTTGATTGGGTCACTTATTAATTTGTTATCCTTACAAATCAAGCTGAGTTTGTTAGTGTTTTTAAACAAATTTATATAACTCTAAATGTCTTTCATGTTATTCTTATTGGAATTATAAGCCATTTTCGGTTCCATTTTACATTTAGATTTGTTGGTTTTACTTTTGCATGTTTTTAACATTGTTTTGTAACTGTTCCAAGCAACATCTGTTGTATGTTGCACATATGTATACATTGTTATTTTCATTTTAATAGTTTTTTATACCCTTATTAAGCCATCTATGTTTGATGCCATGGCTGTTGTATTTCCTTATTTTTTAGGCATTTATTACACAATGAAAGAATATATGTTTTAATTTTAGTCCATATTTTGTCAACAGATTTATTCTTTGGTTCAGTTTTCCAGTAAGTCTTATTAAATTCATTCAGAATTTTGTAAGTGTCTGCAGTGTAATATAAATAGATTTCATGGCACCTCATAGGTTTAGTATAGCTTTCAGCAATCTGAAAGGTGATACTTCTATGGTCGCTAATCTCTAGGGGCGTACCAACAGAGCAATTGATGACATTTATTGTGTAGGAGCTGAGAACAATATCAAGAATATTGTCTCCTCTAGTGGGAGAATGTACATGCTGAGTTAAGTTTAGCTGCATGCATAACCTATTACATTTCTTGGTATGGTTGTAGATTGCACTGTTAGTGCTCCAATCAATGTTCCCATTATTTAAATCTCCTAAAAATAGAACATCACCTAAGTCACAAGCCTGCTCTAGTTCATAGTTTATCACTTCATTAACTGAGATGTTTAAATTTGGGGGTCAGTAACACTGGTCAATTTACTCTTATTAGAATTAATAATTAATTTTAGCCATGTAGTTTCAGTGACACATTGCTGTTTTAGTATTTTGTCTGAGATTTCAATAACAGCTATTTTGTCTGACACATAAGTAGCAATGCCACCCCCCTTTTATCATCTCTATCTAATTGAAAAAGCTGACATCCATTTAGTGATTTACCCCAAGTATCTGCTGCAGACCACCATTTTTCAGTAATAAAAACTATGTCTATGTTATTTTCTATGAGAATATTGGGTTCAAGGTTCTCCCATTTATTGTTCAAATTTCTAGCATTACAGATATATCAAGTAATTATTTTAGGTGATTTATTTTGCTGCTTTTGGAAGTCATTTCTTGTATTATTATTTAAGCTATGGTTTATCCCTTCCGCCTTTGTAATACATTTAAATTCCAACTGGGTAGCCTTTTATTGATTAATTTCCCCCAAAGTATTGGCTCCAAATTGGTTATGGGTGCAGGGCATCTCTAGTATCTAAACACAGATTTAATTTAGTAAAGAAGGAGATTAACAAACAAGGATAGCACAGCAGACCATTTTAATATACACAAAGAGAACTGTTTTGATATACTAAGGTCTGTAGACAACCATGACCCTTGCCTTACTCCAGAAACCCAGCCAGACAAATAACAAAAAAATTATGGTGATTGGTAAGTTGATACTAAGATTATGTGACACTACCATATGTGGAAATAATAAACTCAACTCTATAGGTCATCTGCCTCCCTGGTGCCAAGATAGAAGATATTAAATTGTGTATTCTGCCTCTATTTCTGAAAAAAGTCAAAAACACTGCTGCAGCACTCCATATTGGGATAAAAAACATTGGAAAATATCATGAGAAATATACATGTAATGATCAAATAGATCTCGGCAAGGAGCTGATTGAGTGTGGATGCAGGATAAAAATCCCAGGCATCCTGCCCATCAATAAAGGACATGAAGAAGAAAAAAATACTTACTGTAGAATAAATTACAGATTGAAAAACTGGTGTGAAAGGGAGGGGCCCATGTTTATTGAGACTTGGGTAAACTTTGATAAAAATAATTTCCTGTACAACAGGGATGGCCTGCACCTAAATAACAAATTCTGGTTAGAGCCAGTACGGCTGCTTAGATCAGCGAGACCAAATAAAAGAATACTTAAAGCTCTCACTGCTCTGAAGTCTGCCTTACTCAAGATGATGGCTGTGACAGAACTGCACATGTGTGATACTCGTGCATGCACAGTTTGATTATGTGGCTATCTTGGGCACAGCAGCTGTCACTTCCACAGTTGTGGAAGAAAAAATAGTGCCCTGTGAGTGCCCCATGAAAGGGGTGTGTTTATGTGGCCAGTGGAGGGAAAGGGCTACTACAACACAACACGTGGAACTGTGCCACAGTACTGTGGAAGCATGCCAGAGAGTGATCTGGTCACATGCTTCCATAGTGCTCCTAAAAAGAATATTAGCAATATGTCTGCAGAGCTCCACCCATGCAGTCATAAAAAGGGTGCCACCCATCTATGAACACTGATCAAAAACAATATTCTAGCCCCCCATTTATGCTAGACATGATGGGGGATTAGGTAGTACATGGAAAGGATGACTCTGGATCCATACAAAATATAAGATGTCATCAAATAAGGTTTCAAAGCAACTTAGTAAACAGTTGCAATCTATGTAATGCACAGAGCACAGGTAATAATAAAGATGAACTGAAAATGATCATAACAGACTCAGATAATAGCCCTGATATAATATATATTACAGAAATCTGGTGGACCATGGGGCACTCTTGGAGAATAGATATGAATGGGTATATCTTATTCAGAGCTGACAAACTATTGAAGAAGGGAGGGGGCATTGTTATGTATAGAAGAGAGAACATGTCTGCTCTTTTTTTCTTTTTTTTTTCATTCTGTGTTTCCTCCACCTACCCTCCCCCTTGGTGACCCCCTTCAGACTGCCGCCCCCCAGCTCTGTCACCTGGCTCCTCTGGGACTTATCTTAACAGCAGCATCCTCTGCCACAGAACTTGAAGTTGGTGCCCAGCCATCGGTGGGGAGCCTGTGCTGGATGGTCATCATTTGTCGCCGAGGGTGTTTTTTTTTTTCCACTGATTTCTCACCTTACTTTTCCAGAGCCCCAGTGCAAGGATATGCCTGTGCATGGAGGCACACATGCCACCTTGGCCTGAACAGCCCTGCTCTCACCACCTGGCCTAATGCCTGTCCCACTCCATCACCTGCACTACCATCATACCTCCATGTGGTGGTAGTCAGAGGCTCACTCACCTCCCCTATTCAGTAGAGGAGAGCTGCCATGTGGCTTCTCAATTCTCACCCAGCCCTCCTCTAGCTGACCCCCATCAACCCACGCTTGTCACCGAACATGGTTCACCAGTCTGACAGAAGGTAAGGCACCAGCAGCTCAGCCTTCCACACCACTGGGCTGACCAAACATATCTGCTCTTGACATATACATAAAATTGAATCCACAGACACCAACACAGAAACCCTATGGTTGAAAATAACTACAAAACAAGTGACTGACAAAAGTGTAGGTCTCTGCTACAGACTGCCAGACACCAGTGACAAGTCACATAATGAAATGCTTGAAGAAATATCCAGCAAGTGTGACATTGGTGACATTATATTCATCGGGGATCTTAACCTGGGTGACATTGACTGGTCTACTAAAAAAAGTTTAATTAAAGCAGGTAGAGCATACTCAGACAGTTGCACAGAGCTAAATCTTATGCAACACGTTACTGAAAGCACCAGGGGCTCGAACATTCTTGGCATAGTTCTAAGTAGAAACAACACCAACATTTTGGAATGTGTCATGGATGAACCTGTGGGGAACAGCGACCATCATAGTATTAGATTTAAAATCGTACACCCTAATAAGCAGCCAAGTGGAAATATGGAGATCTAAAAGATAAGGATGAAATCACATCTGAAATAAATACAATAGAATGGATAAATAGACTGTTAAATAAATCAGTTGGGAAGATGTGGGTAATTATTAATAATACTATCATTAATATCTGCAATAAAATTATCAGCAAGGTAAAGAAATACAATGGTAGAGACATCAAACCAAAATAGATGAACAAAAATGTAATTAATAAGTAAAAAATAAGTTTCTATTCAAAAGATACAAAAAAATGAAAGACTAGATTGCATGGGCTGAACATACAAAAATAGAGAAGAAGTGTAAAACTCAACAAATTTCTCAAAGAAACAAACTGAATTAATTTTAGCCACCACAGCAAACAAAAACAACCAGAAATAATGTTTTAGATATATCAGTACCCTTAATGAATATTTCTGTTCAGTATTTAATCCATTTGATAATAAAATCCCTAAGCACTAAATGGGACCAGTGAATAATATTACAAGAAAAGCTGAAGATATTCTGCATACAGTTAAAAACCTGAACATCCTCAGATCCTGAGGACTAGACAAATTATCACCTCATATGTTGAAAATATTAGAAGAATTGATTATTCATCCACTCAAATGTCTGCTTCAAAAATCCATAAATAATGGCACTGTGCCCACTGATTGGAAAACAGTGAATGTAATCTCCACACACAAAAAGGAAGACAAACACAACATACAGAACTACCAGCTTGACCTCTGTCCAAGGTAAAATCCCAGAGTCACTTATAAAAGATATAATAATTAAACATATCTGAGATAATAACATAACTGACAAAACTCAACACAGGTTTACTAAAGGGTGTTTGTGTATCACAGACTTAATCAGTTTCTATGACAGGGTTTCAGAAGCCTTACAAAATAACATCCCCATCAACATAATTTATATTGACCTATGCAAAGCAATTGATATGGTACCACACTGGGCAGTAATGGATAGATTGGTAGATAGTTTACTTCACCCTAGTATTATAAACTAGATTAGGAACTGGCTATAGCATACGACTCAACCGGTGACAATTAATGGACATCTATCAAATATAAGATTAGTCACTAGTGGTGTACCACAAGGCATAGTATTGGGGCAAATCATATTACAAATTTTTGTCAGTGACATGGGTAGGGGTCTCATGAACTGCAACAACAAGTACACTGATCACAGTAAACATGGTGGTTCATGCAGTAGTACTTGTCAAATTAAATGCATTCAAGATGATTTAGAAAAAAATCTCAGTATAGCATGTGGAATACTCGTAAATGTATACTAATGTTCTAATACAATGAATTGGCAGACTGGTTGAAGTGTCCCAGAAAATACTGGGAGGGCAGCCTGATCAAATTTTATAAGTTTGTACATGTGGCCAAATGATCCTGCTGTTTATCTCAGGGTTTACAAGGAGGGTAATTTGGTTAATAAACTTTATCTGTTCTTGGGATCTACTGGCATGGTGGCACATAGGGATAATGAAAAAAACACAAACAATCATTTGATGCCAAGAGCATAGCAAATTGGAGAGCTACCTGAGTATATTTGTTTATTGATAACATAGAAACATAGAAACATAGACTTTGACGGCAGATAAGGACCACTAGGCCCATCTAGTCTGCCCATTTCCCTACCTACAGGATAGGCCGCAGATCCTAGTTAACCAACAGCCTATTTCTTCCTACCCCCCACAAGAATTGCCTTATGTCTGTCCCATGCATTCTTGAATTCTCCCACAGTTTTAGACCCCACAACCTCCTCAGGAAGGCTGTTCCATGCATCCACTAAAAACATGGAAATTGACACTTTCCCAATGATGGAAACTCAGTTAGGGTCTAGTTTCCAGGCTGTATAATCCTGTTTACAACAGAATGTTTTTATTTTTGAGAAACTTGCCCTAATGAGAAAGGTAACAAAATAAAAAAAACAGATGTATACGGAGACACATTGGAATTTTCTGTGTAAAAAGGGGATCTCACTGTGAGCCTGGGAAGAAGTGGGTCAGTGTGTAGTGCAAGAGACTGACTGACAGTATGAGACTGGAAGAAGGGAGATCTGATGTGGTGCAAGTTCTCTGAAGACAGGAGACTACAATGTTTCCATGTCTTCACTTGTAAGTTTGACCTAGCTGTAGGAAGGCTAAGTTTGCATAGTTTTGGTTTAACTCCTATTACTTTCAATGTTTTCTTCTGTAAGCACTTTTGTTCTGTTTTTGCCAGTGTGTAAATATATTGTGTAAATAAAGTAGCCCTTATTTAGTACAACATATAGATTGGCTGTGCATTTTAGTAAAAGGTGCATAGTTTGTGAATTTCTAGGGTATCTGAAGAGGTACTCTAGATCTAGTTAAAGTGATTTGAAAAACGCATTCACATCAGATACAGAGAAAGGAGTAGAGAGATGTTTGATAAGACAGAACCCACACTTCACCAGTGGTTTGAGCAGTCAGCCTTAGCTTGAGAGGGCGAAAAGGAGTGACTGGGCTCAGAGATGTCTAGGGTGTGCCACCTTTACAGAGGGACAAGTGTACACACAAGGACATGGGGAGGAGCACACATGGGTGAAGGTCTTCAGCAGCCAGTTGTGAGAGGGGTGCTCATTAGGTGAGGATGGGTGAGTTTGTCAAAGGGCATATAAATGGAGCATGAATTTTAATATTCAAAATTGTAATCTAATGCCTCTAGGAAGGAATAAACAATGACAAATATATACCATGTAACTCTGAACTGAAAGTTGCTGATAATGAGAAAGATCTGGGAATAGTCAGCATGAATGACCTCAAAAATCATACTGTTCGGCATCCATTGCCAAAGCAAACAACGTGCTTTGGTCCATCAAAAGGAATACAAAAATTCAAGGACCTGAGGTCACAGTACCATTATACTGTGCATATGTGAAACCTCACATTGTTTACAGTCGTCAGATTTGGCGCACACACTTATAGCATGTACCAACATTGATAACGTGGAGAAAATTAAAAAGCGAGCCACTAAAATCATTCCAGGGCTACATGATAACTCATACAGTGAAAGGGAAGACCTAACCAGTCTAAATCTTATGTCTCTGGAAATAAGAAAATGGAGAGGGGGCATGTTATTATAGCATGATATCTTGCAAGATGAACATATGCAAAGTAAACTAAATCTTGAATCTAAGGGGCACCATTTACAAGTGAAAGTTGCAAACTTTCATTTGAACACTCATAAATTCTTTTTTACACAATGTGTAAGAAACATACAGAATACTCTACCAACATCGGAGCAGTGGTGGATGGAGAGGAGGGATGGAAGCAGCTGCAGAGGGACCTAAGCAAGCTAGAGGAGTGGTCAGAGAGGTGGCAGCTGGGGTTCAATACAAAGAAGTGTAGGGTTATGCACCTTGGGGTGAAGGACCCAAGGACAGATTACTGGCTGGGGGGGTTAAGCTGGGGATCACTGAGAAGGAGAAGGACCTGGGGGTAATGATAACAGGGACCATGAACAACACTGCCCAGTGCAGGAGAGCAGCTGCAAAAGTGAACAAAATGCTGGAGTGCATAGCGAGAGGGGGTTTTGTCCAGGCAAAGAGAGGTGATCTGCCCCTCTACAGGTCACTGGTAAGACGCACTTAGAGTACTGTGTGCAGTTTTGGAGGCCATACCTAAAGCGTGATATCAGGCTACTGGAGGGGGTGCAGAGGAGGGCAACAAAGATGATATGTGGAATAGAGGAGAGAGACTATGAGAGCAGACTGGGAGACCTGAATATGTACACTCTGGAGGATAGAAAGGACAGGGGGGACATGATAGAGACATTCAAGTATCTGAGGGAAATCAATAAAGATGAGGCAGATGGGGTCTTTAAGCTAAGGAGGGGGAGGGACGCCAGGGTGCATGGGCTAAGAATAGAGGGAGGGAAGATTTAGGAGGGAAATGAGGAGACACTATTTCATGGAGAGAGTGGTAGCAAAACCAAATGCACTACCAGAATGGGTGGTATCATGTAAATCTGTGAACAGCTTCAAAAGGGCATGGGACAGGGAACAGAGAGAGTGAGGGTGGGGAAGGTGGGGGATGGCAGTGGGATGACAAAGGGGAGTGGGTGGAGCAGCTGCTAACTAGGAGAGCTAATTGCACACTCAAGCAGACTTAGATAGACTGGATGGTTTGTTTCTGCTGGCAAATTCATATGTTCATATGTAACAGAAGTAGCAGAAAGTAAATCGAAAGCTGTCTTCAGAATGAATCTAGATAGATACCTACTCGAAGGGGTTCTATGTGATAACGGCGACCGCCAAAGGGCGATCACCGTTACAGTGAAGTCAGAGCACCAAAAATCAATTTCGGCACTCTGACTCCCCGGCGCATAACAAAACAGTGCCAGCGACTTGTATTTTTTATGTTTATGCGGGGGGGGCTGTGCCCCCCACACCACCCTACTAAAGGATTCTCAACTTTGGGAGGGTGCATGGGGGGCAAAACATAAAAAATTTATTTGGGCTGGGCAACAAAAACAAACCTAAGCCCAGACCTGAACCTAACACCCGACCCACCAAAGCCGTGAGCCAACCTGCTACACCATCGGGCCAGCTCGGCAGCCTACCGCAGCACCACCCCTTACCTCCCCTCCCACCCCTGACCATGCATGCTCACTCCCACCCCCCCATGCACGTGTACATGTAGCAACTTTTTGTCACTACAGATAGCCCACCCCCACCATCCGGTCGCACCCTCATTGGTAGCCCTGTCGGTGCTACAATTGAGTTGCTCATTCATGGGTCACTCAGTTGCGGTCACCCACATCACAGGTTACCACTCGAAGGAACACAACTATCATATTATGCATAATTAACAGGAACTACTATGGGCAAATGCATTGTTTGTACCTCAACTTCCTTAGTTATGATCTCTTTTAACCAGTTTCCAGTCTAATAGGGTGTGGCTCTTAGAGTTAAGGTTTAGCCTGGTAAATTTAGAAAGCCCCTGCTTTAGTTCGGTCCCATCTAAAATGTTATTGTACAGGGTTGTATTGTTCCCTGAGCAATCTAAGTTCAAATCCCCAAGAATGATTTATTTGTGGGATTCCATGACTGAAATTGTTAAGGTCACGTCTCTTAGGACCTGTACCTTGATGCATGTATAAGGCACGAATGCGATGGCAGCTTAAAAAAGAAGCTCCTATCACTCACTAAATAATTAATTCAGAATCTGCAATATCAGTGCTCATACCCACACTGCACATCATCACACAGCAAAAAAATCTGATCTAACAAATTCTAGACTGGCAATGGATTCAGCTGAAACTGCTCTCTCAGAAGCAACTGAAATCAAAAGCCTTCTTCGATAGTCCTGAAAAACATTTAACACTTTTAAAATCTCTATGACAGCCCTAGAAGAAAAAGTTCAATTTATAGGTATCATAGGTAATATCATCATCGGTACCTTTACAAGCCAAAAAGAGCCAAGCCCCATATGGAGGCTTCCCTTTTACACAATGGGATAACCCGGAAATCTGTAGAAAAGAAGCTGTCTAATCTTGCTATAAATGTCCACAGAACTACTACTTACAACATCTAAAGGTAATCTGTTCCATATGACAACAACCAACAACCCTCTGGATGTAAAAAACCTGCTTATCCTTTAGTTATTCTGGCCTCTCCTTTTAACTGTAGGTCATGGGCCCTTGCCATATAGTTTTGTTGTTGTAATGCAAAGCCCAAGCAATTCCATAAATCATCATCAGATATTGACTTAATAGTAGACAAAGGTCACCCCCTTGGCTAACAAAGCTCAGTACACAAACATTTTTTATCTTACATTGGCAAGGACTCATGGCATGAAAGTTGGATACAGGAGCTAGAAAGAATGGTCAGCCTTCTAGGGAATAGGGCAGAGAACACAGAGAATTGAAAATGGAGGAACAACCTCTGATTCATTAACTTCCTGAACGCGACGTAAAGAAAGATGTGGTTGGCTTTCACCATCTTGAGCTTTCCTCCTCCCGAGACATAACTGGAGGCCCACTCTTGAGATCAAGAAGGCCCATCAATCACTACTGCCCTAAAGAAAGAAAAAGAAAGAAAGAGAGAGAGAGAGAGAGAAGAGAAAGAAAGAGAGAAAGAAAGAAAGAAAAATATTTCCTGCATTCTCAGGATGTGCTGCTGTTGTGCCAAGAGGGACTGGGTGCTGGTTTTGCCAAGGGACATTAAGTCTGAAGGATTTAAGTTAAAGAATTGGGGTTGGGAAGGCAGATAGTGCAGGAGGTCACCTATAGCAGGAGTTAGATGAATTGGCTCGTCAAGAAACTGATAGCAAAAATAGGTGGCACACAAATAGGAGACCCCCAGCTGGAGCAAGGAAGCATAGAGGGACAACAAATCCAACCTAAATGCAGGTTATGTAGGAATCCCACCCAGTAAGATTGTCTATCATGAAAGCCTGCTGTACTTGCACATCTAGGACTTAGAGGCACCCAGAAAGGTGAAATGGGGGGATAAAATGTCTGGGGAACCAAGAAGGAGGAATTCTGGCTATTCCAATGGGATAGTTCTGATAGGAAAAGAAGGTGACTCCTTTTAAGGGAGTGTGTTACTGTAAAGAACAAGGAAGGTTATGGATATCAGGGGGACCTGGTTAATGTAAGAGAGAAAAAGGGAGATGGACAAAATATTCACTCAGGAAGAAACTACAGGACTGCAAACAGCTTAGCCCAGTTTATTAGAGATATCTGCATTGTGAATGTTAAATTTTACAAGCTGAATTCTGAAGGTGTAATCTATTATGCTAAATATTTGAGAAAATGTTGACAATAATATTTTTTGGCATATCCACTGTAAATTTAAAACTATTAAATCACATTTTTTTCCAGATTGGTAGATGCCAGGATATACTGACACTGGAGATGCATGATAAATGTCAGGTCTATATCTGCATGAGCAGAACAGTTACAAACATCTACATTTTAGAAAGTTTGCACAAAAATGTACAAATGACTGCATGGTGAAATTTTGAAATCCTGTGACTTAGATGTTTAAAATCAAATATTCCCATATTAAGTCAATTCTATAACCCTTACAAAAAAAGTCATGCATGCTAATTTTCACATATCTAGCTTCAAAGGTGATCGAGTTATAAGCAGATAAATATTTTCACAAAATATCCCCAAAAATGCCAGACTTTGAGACCCTTTATGTTTGCAACAACTCAACCAGATAATATCAATAGATGGCTGACTTCAAAGTAAAGATCAAAATTCTGTAGAATTCCATGGAATTTCATGGAAATCAGTTGTAATTTCACAAATTCTGAAGTTTCAAATTCTGCATAGCTCTAGTCTTCAGAGAGCAGCTGACACACTATTCTATATGGAACTCTACACACACACACAGACACACACCATGCTTAAAATAAATGCTATGAAATTTTCAGATGGACAGTGCTGGGTATAGTTTCTTAGACTGTCTTTGTGTGTGTCTTTTTCAAGTTCTCCTTTTCTACAGTAAGTCTGCATTTTTGAAGATTCCCAGACTGTGTTCTGTTCTTATAGGACCATCAAGGTTTCACACCCATTTCTTTGAAAGTGCTGGACAGTGCCAGGTGGGCTGGTTTCCTTAGCTGATACTGGTCATGGGGGTACAAAACAGGCCCTAGCCACCTCCAAAATAAAGCTAAATGGCTAATATAAAGTTTAAATTGTTTCTGTGAGTGACTGGGGAAACTCCATTGGACCAGAGTGTGCAAAATTGATACTGCCCCCCTCCAAAGCCAAATAAAATTGCTCCTCAAGGGAAAACATCATCTTTAAATTTGTTTTTGTTTGTGGGCAGCCGTATAGCCAAGTCACTGCCCAAAACAAATATGGCACACTGCCTGCCCACTGGACTAGTGCAGTAACAGGAAGATGCCGCACCAGCTGTAACCAGCACTGAGCCCACTACAGTAGATATTCTGGCACCAAAAAAGACTCCACAACCTCTAAGGCCTACTACTGACTTGTTCTCCTACCCTCCCAGACACTGGCAAAATCCTGCAAGCTCTACCCAGTACCCTCCTTTCCAAGCTAAGGATCAAATTTTTTCCAAAAATGCTTCTTTTTAATAAATAATTGTGTTCTAATGTATGTAGAGAAAGTTCAGAAACAACCCCACCTAGTGCCATGTGAACTGTGCCCCTTGACAACTGACATGCAAATGACTAGAACATCATCAGACGGGAGGAACGCTGCTTGGTGACACTATGTTGTGGGCAGTGTTTTGAGAGCTGAACAGTGGTACTGTTCTCTAGTCACATTTTGCTATCAGGTTCATTGTTTCATGTGCTATGAATGGCTATAGATCAAAGACTTCAATTTCAACCCAAAGTTTCTGCTGGCCCACAAGATCTAATAGATACATAGATAGAGTACATAGATAAATAGACACTGACAGCAGAAAAAGGCTCTTGCCCCTTCCAGTCTGGCCTCCCTAATTAATTATTCTGCCTTGCCCTAGTGGCAATCCTCCTCTTTTTTTACTGTCCCTCCTTTTTGTAAGAAACTCCATCTGCTTATCCCATCCCTGCTTAATGCTACTAATCAACTTGGCCTGTACCACTTCTTTTGGTAGCTTATTCCACTTATGCACCACCCTTTCCATGAAGTGCTTCCACATGTCCTTTCTGAATCTCCCCCTGCCAGCTTTAATGAATTCCCTCTCATCCTTGTGTTCAAACTCAAGGAGAAAAGTTCCTTTGCATCTATTCTATGTATCCCATGTAGATACTTGTACTCCATCATGTAACCCCTTTCCCTCAGTTTCTCCATTGTATACATATCTATGTCTTGCAACCTCTCTTCATATTTCAAATCCCCAAGGCCATGCACCATCTAATTTGCCCTGCATTGTACTTCTTCTACCTTGCTTCAGTCTTTCCTCAGGTGTGGGCTCCAGCAAGTTGCTTAGTATTCCAGGTGTGCCTGCACCAGTGACCTGTACAGAGGGAGGATTACCTCCCACCTTCCACTGCTTATCAACCCCCCTATGCATCCCAGCATACTGTTTGCTTTACTCACTGCCCTGTTGCAGTGTACAGACATTTTAAGGGTCTCTGATATCAACACCCCTAAATCCCTTTCTTGCAGAGTGTTATCCAGCACCATCCCTCCCATTTTGTATTGCACACCTGGGTTCCTTTCTCCACAGTGCATTACTTTACATTTTTTAGCATTGAAGTTCAGCTGGCAAATCTTGAACCAGCTCTTCAGTCTGCCAATATCCTCCGTTTGTTCTCTTCTCCCTTCCTCTGTGTCTACCCTTGCTCAGATCATTGTGTCATCTGCAAAGAGGCAGGTCTTACCCATTATACAAGTACTGACCCATGAGAATCCCCCCTGGTCACTTCTCTTACCTCTGAAAACTTCCCTTCCACTGCCACCATCTTTGCTTTATTCTCCAAGTCAACTCTTACCTCTAATGGAAAAAGCTGGATCTGCTTAGTTCTTTTCATGACCTGAACTTGCAGTTCTAATTGAAATGCAATTATACAATAGCAAGAAAATTACATGGACTCTGATTGGTCAGTCTGGGGCTGGACCCGTGATGTTATCCCAGCATAACATCACGAGTGTGATGTTATCCAGCATAACATCATGGGTCTAGTCTCAGCACTGTGACTCTCCTGATTGCATTGGATTTGTTGGATTTGGATAATTATTTTCTTTTTCTCTGAAGAAACCAAAATATTTTTCCACACTAACAAAAACATCTTTAAAATGATTTTTTTTAAAGTTCTGTATAACAACAAGCCATACAAGCCATTGTATTTTGGTATATAGGATTCCTTAACCAGGCTAACTACAGCCTATCTATAAACGTTGAACCAACTAATAAACTAAAACTTTGTCTTTTATGAGCTCTTATTTGCTGTACAAGCTGTTGTATAATAGGAATAATGCCCTCCAGAGTGTGTGTCATGCTGGGATAACGTCACTTCTGGGTTGACTGGCTGCATTCAGCTTGCAGCCTTGTGCCCAATCACCCCAGGCATGACGTTATCCAAGCAAGACACACACCCTGTTGGGCATTATTCCTTTAGTAAATCCAAGAGACGAAGGCCAAAGTACAGAATCATTCCCAACCTGTGTTTTTCTTCATCCTTAGAGAAAGCCATAGGGGCCAAGCCATGTGGGGTTTGTTAAACAGGATAGGAATCCATCCATGTGGTAAGGGGTACTAGAACCTTCAGTCAAACATAATGATACAATACTATGCAATTTTATTTTTCATAGCACTGCATCAGAACATATTTAAAGCAGAAGAAGAAAAAAGGGTAATAGAAAACCAACACCTTGGAATAAGAATCACAAACATTGGGGGTTGACACTACATATGGGCAGTACTACAGAGATGGCTAAACTGTAATTAAAAACATAAGCAAGAGGTGAGGAAACCAAACAAGACAAATGCAAATCGATAAATAATTCATAACAGTCTATATAGCAAGAAAGCCATCGTTCTGAGAAGTGGGAGGGAGACTAATCAAATTATTGAATTTAGTTGAAAATTAGAGCTGATAATGTCTGCCTCTGAACCCTTACTAATTAATTAAATGCAAATGAACTCAGTTACTTTTCTCTTGCAAAGTGAGTTTTGGTTGAACAAAGTCATTTGCACTTTAAAATAATCATTGTCAACAAGTAGACACAATAGTTATTTTATCATAATTATAAAATACTTCTAATGCTATTTATTTATTTGGCACTCAGAGCTCCTTTTAGAAAATATCATGGACAATAGGAAATTTAGGGACAGGAAGAAGAACTCACTGCCAGTCAAAGCTGTCACTCCTGTTATACTAGGAGTTATAGAAGGAAATGCTAGATGTACAGAAGGTATTATACCCATATGAGTACATCTTCCAGACTGCTGGACTAGATCACCATAGTTTTAATAAGTGGGTATACAAATTATTTTTAAACATCTCGATGTTATTTGAATTAACTATGTAGTTTGGCAATGAGTTCCGTAGTGGAATAATTCTTTGGGTGGAATATTCAAAGCAGTTGCACATGGCGCAACTGAGATGCACCTGCGCAAGTGTAGAAATGCGCTAAAGAGCGATATTTAGCATGATCCAATGTGCCGCGCAAATCGCAGTGCACCAATGTGCAACCCTGATGAATATATGTGCAAGTGCAGGGGGTGTAGCCATGAATAAGTGGCGCAGTGCGATATTCAACAGCAAGCAAAGGGTGCAAGTGTGGAGCAACAGGGACATGCATGGAGAAAACTTGAGCCCATTAAAAGAGGGAGCAACCAAGGGATGGAGGCATGCACCACAGAGGAGCAGGAGAGAGAGGGAGAGGGAGTGGGCAGGCAGGACAGCAGGAGGGGTGCAAGACAGAGACAGAGGCAGGCGGAACATGTAACAGAGTGTGGGACTGGGCATGTGACACTGAATGAGCCTGCATGTGTGTATGTATGTATATATATGTGTGTGTGTGTATGTGTGTGTGTGAGACAGGTATGGGAGCAACCACAGCAGCAAGAGTCTACGACACTGGACTGAGGAGTGGCAGTGAAAGTGTCTGGATGGGTAGGAGGTGAAGGCCACAACCAACAGGCCGCCAGCTGGGAACCCCAAACACAGGTACACACCCAGCGCAGGGGCGCATGCAGCAGCACACAGCTGGGGGGGGTCTGGGAAGACAGCCACCCAGGGGGGCAGGACAGCCCAGGCCATAGACAGTGCCATCTTCCCAATGGAGGCAGTAATGAGGGGTGTGAGGAGGCAGGAGGCAGAGTGGCGCGGCCGTGGAAGGGCTCGTCGGTGGTATGCCTGGAACAGGTGGTACTGTGCCCGCACCACCTTTGAACAGTACAGTGACACAGAGATCATGGGCTGGTACCACCTGAATCAGGCAATCCTGAGGCAGCTCTGTGAGCTGTGCAGTGATGAGATGCAGGCACCCACAAGATGGAGCCACACCCTGTTGGTGGAGACCAAGGTCATGGTCGTTGTGTGCCTGCTCACCACAGGTACCTTCCAGCAACCAATAGGGAACACCACAGTCATAATCCAGTCAGCCACATCATGGCTTCTCACACAGTTCCTCAACGCACTACTGCCACATGCTGCAGAATACATCCATTTCCCCAGCACACATGCAGAGTGTACAGCGAACATGCAGGAGTTCCACAGGGTGGCACATATGCCTGGCATGCTAGGTGCCATTGACTGCACCCACATAGGCATCCGCACACCACCTGGCAGGAGGGGGTAGTCTACACAAACAGGAAGGGCTACCCCAGCATCAACTGCCAGGTGGTGTGCAATGCCAGGGGGCGCATAATCAATGTCTGTGCCACACACCCTGATGGAGCACACAATGCCTTCATCTGGCACCAGTCAGCACTGTGCCTTGGGTTCGGAGAGGGGATATCCCCACTGGCCACCTAGTAGGTGAGTAAGCAGTTGGAATGGGCAGCCTGGTACAACAGGGTAGGGTGTGGGGGATGCTAGGCCAGGGGCATCAGAGGGTGTGACTGTGAAGGCAGGGGGGTACAGCTACACAGACCACCATGTTAACCACATATGTCAACACACAGATGACAGTGGATACCTACTCTGGCCCTGGCTGCTTACCCCATAACGGCACCCGTCGACTCCAGCGCAGGAGCAATACAATGAGGCACACGCAAGCACACGGAACATCATCGAGCGTGTGTTCAGGCTGCGGAAGGCCCAGTTCCATTGCCTGGACAGGTCTGCCGGTGCCCTACAGTACAGTCCCTCAAAAGCCTGCGGCCTATTCTTGGTCTGCTGTATGCTATACAACATGGCCACCGACCGTGTTACAGCTGTCAAGGTTGAAGAGGGGAACAGCAGTGGGGACGATGCGGACGCCAGGCCAGGTGGTGGTGGGCAGCCCCCCCTGGGTGAAGGGAACCACGGCTGAACAGGTTGGCCCAGCAGCACCAGGGCACAATTGCAGAGGAGCACTATGGTGCACGCAGATAGGTGAACATGACCACACACATGTCCCAGGGACCATGGCACAGTAGTCAGGCATGCAAGGCCGGGCCCCATGACAGATATGGTTGGTGGGTAGCGTGGATGGGCATGGGACTGGACCCCGTGGAAGCACCCTGTACAGCACTGTAACCCCCACCCACACATCCCCACACACACCCGCACACACATCCACATGCACACGGACACCCACTTGCGCATGCCCAGAGGCTGCCAATGGGCATGTGTCAGACGCCGAACACCGGTGCACAGTAGTGGCCGGTGTTGTGTTGGCATCATCATGCACATGCCACAGTGGCCAGCGGCTTGGTGGGTGTGCACAAATCCTGTGTGCAGTGCTGACCATGGATGACATGTTCCTGGAATGCACACACATACACGCCACACCAATATGCACACAGGGCAGCGGCAGACAGCGGATAGGGAGGATGGCGGCTCAGGACCGCCGTGTGGTCACACTGCCACTGCAGACACGTAGATGGCCCAGCTGAGAGTGACCGGCAGATGCAGGCTGTGCAACAGCCACAGGGGGTGTCTCTGATGGTCCCCCGGATGTGTGACTGTGGGAACATGACCGGTCCCTCGCAGGGGTCTGCAGGCTCCTGAACATGCCCACTCCAGGCATGCACGGGGTGCCCACAGCAGATACTGGTGTCAACTCTGATGGGGTCACATGATGCCATGACCAAGGAGTGGATAAGGCACTCCGCAGGGTCTGTGATGGACGGCCATGCACCAGGGTGGCCAGTGGTGCTAGGCCGTCCGTGACCGCAGTGGTAAGCCAATCCAGGGCTGCAGTCATGTCCTCCTGCATACATGTGGTCTCAGCCAGGAGCTGCTCAAAGTACCTGTCACACCTCTCTGTGGACTGGCACAGCTCTGTGCAGAGTGCACGCACCCCTGACATGACCAGAACCTGTTGCTCCACGGAGGCCCATAGCAGATGGGTGTGCTCGGTCAAGGGGTCAGCGCCCTTGGGGACATGGGTATTGCACCAACCCATGGGTGGTGCTTGACCCTGCAGCACAGCCCCCCATGCTGGTGGGGGCTGCACTGCGGGGCCCCCTTGGGGCTGATCAGTCTGCAGTGCACCGTTGGCAGCCACTGCACCTGGCCCCCCATCGACCTCGTCCTGCTGCCGCTGCTGCCCCTCCAGCTGCTGTGCGCAGACTGGCACCAGTGTGGCTGCAGCACCACTGCCACCCCCTTTGGACCATGCCGCAACAATGGTACCCGCAGCATCGCCATGTGTGGTGGCCAGTGGGTGGTCAACTGCCACCAGAGCGTCATCTGCGCTGCCATGGTGGGTGTGTGGTATGGGTGCCTCCCCTGAATGGCAACACCACTATCCAGGATACTAGCCATGTCATCGTCATCAGTCCCGGACCCCGGCCCTATCTGTGTCTCGGCATACTGGACACCATGGCTGGCATCCCGCTGAAACACAGCCAGGGCCTCATCTGCTACCACACCACAGGCATCTTGATGGACAGTGGGGTTGGGATGACCACAGACTGGACCACAGACACTGGTGGAGGTGGACGGATGGTCCCTCAGGCCCAGGACCACTCCCATGGTGGACACCCCCACCCCTGCGCGCATGTAGGTGCTCCGGAGCTGAAAGGGAACATAGTTGCATTAGTGGCACTGGCACACACCCCTGCCCCCCTGTCCCCCTTCCCCAGGCACTACCGTACCCACCATGCAGTGATGGGCTGCCCCCTGTCTGGAACCCGCCACCGGGCACCCCCTCAATGGCACTGCGCCGCATGGATGCCACCACCAACTCCTTCCACGGTGACAGCTGTGGCACATCAGGCTGTCCACTGCCATGGCAGCACGTGTGGCCCAGATGGCAGCCACTTTCTCCTTGATCCTCCTCAGGTCGGTGCCTACCTTCTTCTTGCACTCCTGTGCTGTCCTTTGATAGCTGCCCTGCTTTTTCATGGCCCTGGCCACACCCTCCCATGCTGTTGCCTGGGCCTGTGGGATGCCTGTTGAGCCACTCAGGAGAGGCTCCTGGTCCATATAGGCATCAAATAGGGCATCGCTCTCTGTCCTCATGAAGTTGGGCCTGCGCTTTCATGCAGGCCCATGCTCCTCAACCTCCTCATGTTCCATCATGTTTAGTCCTGTGGGTATGAACATGTGGTCAGCAATGACTTCAACCCACACCGCCCTCCCATCCCACTGTCCTAATAGGCCCATGGCCTGGTGGCTTACCTCTGAAGGATGCAATACTGGTCTAGTGACTGTGCAGTCCCATGGCCCATTTATAGTGCATCACATGCAAATGAGAGTATGTTCAACTGAAATGAGATGCAAATGCCACTGATGCACTGCCGATATGCTGAATAGCTAATCTGCATATGCTGGCTGAATATCGCAAAATTGCACATGGCCAGTGGTGTTGCGCATGCACAAGCCATGGCACAACAGTATGACGTGCATAGTAGGAACGGACTGCATATGCGCACTGTGCTGTCACGTACCTCAGTGGCACATCCTACGCACACTGTGCCATACACGGTACAGTGCTCTGCCACTGTTGGGCATGTGGCACTCATGCACTATATGCCCTATGGTGCCAGTGCATGATTGATCTATGGCCCATGGGACCCATATGCCCCTATTGTGCACCATGCATGGCATGGTCAATCACACTGTCGCATACAGTGCGCATGCTGACCCTTGACCCCATAATTGCCCTTTGACCCTCCTGGTGCCCTGTGGCAAGTGCCAGTGCTGCACCAGCTCTATCATGCAGCACCGTGGATGTGCGATTGGGGGTGGCAGCGCATCATCCAAGCAGGTTGCACACCCGCAGCACGTGTGGATCATGCGCTAATGGGTGCCATGTTTGTTGTGCAACTGCAGGAATGATCATGCCATGCCGCAGTACTGCTAGGGCTCCCAATTGGCCCCAATTAGAATTAGTTAATCTAGTGGCCCTTATGGAGCCACATGCAGGCAGTTTGTATGGCCAGGTGCCCCTGGATCGGCCATATAAGGAGGTGTGGCAGGAGGTGGCTGAGGGGCTTGATGATGCCACTGGGGCACAGCACAGCAGTGATGACCTGCAGAGGAGGGACCCTGAGAGGCTACGGTCACTACTGGCACATGTCTGGGGGGCACCATGCCACATCAAGGTAAGTGCACTACACCCATGTCCGTGCCATTCCAGTGTTCTGTGGGGGCCAGCAGGGTATCACACCATGCTGCGGGGGGGGGAGCTGTGGATGCGCATTCTGTTGGCCGTGGCAGTGCACCATGGGTGTGCTGTGCCACTGCACTGCCACTGTGCGGGGCCAGGGGGCTTGCTGTGCTGTGGGGGGGATGTGGTGTTGCCAGGTACTGATATGTAATTCTCAATGTCTCCCTACTAGGCCCTGAAGATAGACAATGTGCACGGCTGGCTGGTGCTGCAGGTGAGTGAGGGCAGGCTGACACAGGGGAGCGGGCGAGGGATGCAGACTGCAGGGGTGGTGCTGCCGGACAGGTGCAGGGTGTGCCGCAGCAAGCAGGTAGGCACTCTTTCAGGGTATGATGTTATGCAGGGTGGGGGTGGGCCACAGCCACCTGTGCACATGGCCATTCCAGCTGTGCACCACCAGCAGTGTCCATTGCACCATGCCGTGTCAATCGCACATGTGTGTGGCTGATGCAGGTGGACTGTGGGTGCACTTGGATTCCAGCTGTACCACTGCCATCCCATCTTTTAACCCTGTCACCTGGCTGCCATGGTTGTGGTGTGTAGCACATGGGTGGTGTTGGTGTGCAGTGCTCTGCGTGACTGTGGATATTTGGGTTGGCGGCTCATGTGGGCGCACATGCTGCAAGAGGCTGCGTGCTATCTCAGGGGCACATGTCACCGCTGTCCACTGCGCACAGTGGGAGGGCTACAGTCATATGGACTTGCACTCATACCATGTTCCCTCCTTTGTCCTAGGTGTCCATTGCCCTGATGTCCACACCAGGCTCCTGAGGAGGATCTTGCAAGTCACCACTGCCACACTCTGGGTGGCACATCTGATTCAGCAGGCCCTTTGCAGGCCACAGCAACGACGTTGGCGTCAGGCACCTTTGAGGCGTGGATGACCATAGGCCCAATGGCCTACACCTGCTTCCTTTTCCTGTCCCCCCCTTTCCCTCCCTTGTACAGCCATTACCCTGTCCCCCTGCCTCCCTTCCCCGGCCTCCCAGTTTGTTTGTTGCCTCCCCATTCCTTGCTCCCTGTACCTGTTGTTCCTTTTGCTGTATATAGTTGTATTCTGACTGGTTTTAATACATATTTTTATGGTTAGCCATCTGTGTCTGCGTCTGCTTTGCAGCTGGTGTGTGGTGCCATGCTGCAGTGGTGTGCATGGTGGCC
This sequence comes from Neoceratodus forsteri, assembly GCA_016271365.2. NCBI lineage: Eukaryota > Metazoa > Chordata > Ceratodontiformes > Ceratodontidae > Neoceratodus > Neoceratodus forsteri. Next base: position 278,412,164 of record CM028136.1, on the reverse strand, counting down.
AAGTGGTACATCTGGGGTTGACTGGGGATTGTGCCTGGTGGTCTCTGCCCAGTGGCTGGTGACTGTGCCCTGGGGTGGCTGTGTGCTCTCTGTTTGTGTTGTGTGGCATGTGTGTTGTGTGCTGTTGGCATGTTTGTTGCCAGCTGTGGTCCAGGTGGCATGTCCCATGCTTTCCTGTGGGTGTTGCTGGTGGCTGTTTGCTAGTGGGCATTGGTGCCACCATGCCTCCATGCACCACTGTGGTGTGCATGGTTGGGGGCCTGCTGCCCTGAGCCTGCCATGCCTCCCTTCTGGCATGCTATGCACCATGGTGGTGGTCTATCCCACCCTGGTGGCATGCTTCTTGCTGTGCCTGTTGTCCTGTGTCCTGGTGCATGCACCTCTGCCCCTTGAGCAGATCTGGTTGCACTATGGCGCGTGTTGATTTGCTCCCTGGTGCCACCCTGGTTGTGCTATGGTGCATGTGGGTTTGCTCCCTGGTACAGCCCTGGTTGTGCATCCCTGTGATATTCAGCCGTGTTGTGCTGGCACTTGCCATCATGTGCAGGCTTTGAATATTGCATTCGGTGCACCATGGCGCAGTGTACTTGCACTGTACCGCTGCTGCGCCTGCCTCTGGTGCATTTCTGAATATCCCTCCCTTTGTGTAAAGAAAAATCTTCTATTGTCAGTTTTAGGATAGGTTAGGGGAAGTTGAAATTTATGACTTCGAAGGTTGCACAGTCTAGAAATAAACGTCCTGTCCAGTTCAGACATTAGTTACTTTTCTTTAGATATTTTATACATTAATAACAAATCCCCTCTTGTTCTACACTGCTCCAATGTATACATATTTTGCTTTCTCAACCTTTGTTCATAGGTCTTATTTTGCATGTTGTCTACTATTTTTGTGTTTTTTTTGTGAACATCTATACCGATTAATTTTCCCATGTGAGTAAAAGAGTGAAAAATAATTTGATTTTGTATACTGTAGGGTTCTTCATAAACATTGTATTCAAAAATAGTTCACAACAAGCCAAGAAGAGTTGGAACAGCCATGAGGTGAGCACAGGGAGGAGGAAGCAAGACCGAAGGAAAAGCATTTTTTCTAGTATCCAAGAACACTTATGAAAACATACTATTCAGACACCATATCAGGCACCATTTAACCTATAATTCATTGTTTTTCTGTATTTATGGCCCCTATTCTTTATTACTGAGGATATTCACATGAAAACATTACCTTTGTCTTCTAGACATCATCTTGATTACTATAATGCTCTCTACCTAGGGTCATCTGGAAGTCTGATGCACTGTCTGCCGCTGGTCCAGAATGCAAAAGGCCACTTGATCTCTTGGATGTTCTATAATGATCATATCACCCCAGTGCAGGGCAAACTGCACTGGCTTTCCATTCAGTGGTGTGTCAGCTTCAAGATATGCTTGTTGGTATACAAGATCACACATGGCTTGGGTCCAAACTATGCAAAAAATCTCCTGACCCCACTTACTATGGTCTACCTGCTTTGGTCTACCAGTGCTGGCTTGTTGGTTGTCCTGTGGTCTAGATTAAAGATTTCAGGAGACAGATCTTCAAGGTGGCAGAACTTGTTATATGGGATGCTTTGCTCATCCATATTAGATCTAAAGCTTCAAGTTTTTTATTTAAAACAGGTAAAGATGACAACTAACCAATTAAGCAAATGTTCATTTTCAATGGCATCATGAATACACACCATTAAAAATGTGTACAAAAGTACTTCATAGATAAATACTATTACATATCATTGATAATAAGTTGGCCCAGTGGTGTGGAGATCTGAAGTGCTGTGCACCTTACCTCCTGACAAGCAAGTGACCAGAAATCGGAAACAGGCTTTGATTGCTGGGGGTCAGCTGAAGGCATTAGGATTGAGCATCCAGAGGACTGCTCTCCTCTCATGGGGTGTTGAGGTTTGCTGTCTTAATTTCTTGGCTACCCCTGGAGGCTGGGGAGTAGAGCCAGTGTCTGAGTACCAAGAAGGGAGGGGCCACAGTCTTGTGTTGGACACATGCCTTCATGCATGCATGCTCATGTTGCAGCAAGGAAATCCAGGGAGAACACAAAAAATAATGGTTGACTCGGGCTCCATGAAAATCCACCTGTCTACCCAGAACCAGTGCCACCTCCCAGACCACCGATCCACACTGGATAATGAAGATACATGTGGGAGGAGGAATGCCTCCCCTTCCTGGCCCCACCATGGTGAGGGCAAGCAGTGGGGGTCACTAGATCCAGGTGAGTGCTGGGGAGGCAGTGGTCAGTTGAGCTCGGGGTGAGATGGATTTGAGTAGCCTCTATCTGAGTCAGCCAGGGAAGAAAGCAATATGGAAATAAACATATAGTTTATGTGTATATATATATATATATATATATATATATATATATATATATATATATCTGATAATAGACAAATACCAAAATATAACTGTAAAAGTTTACACATTGCTAGAACAACAGTTATAACACAACCAGCCTTACAATTTCTTACAGATCTGCCAGTATGGTGGGGACATTCAAAAGGCATGTGAAGTATCAGGAATCAGCTAGCAGAGAATTTATTGCAGCTGCTGGGTATTATATTATTTATGCTAAACTATGATTATTAATTATATGGGCCTAATTTTAAAACAGTCCTTAGAGTGATGTAAGTTGCGATGCTCTAGGGCTGCAGCAAACTCCAGGTGCATCAGGGACCATGTGCCCAATTCTATAAAGGCAGGTCCCTGCACCAAGGACCCAGGAATTGCCACAACCACTGGCTTGCCACAAAGATTTGATGCTCCTGCAGGGATTGTCGCAGGGATCCATCCCCCCCCAACCTGGTGCAACACTAGAAGGGTTGCAAAGGTGGGGGGGTGACTATGCATGCCAGGAAGGGGCCGGGGGCAGAAGCAGCAAGTGGGTGCCCTAGGAGGTGTCAGGGAGATGGCAGACCAGCATAGTGGTGATGTGGCACCCGGTGGTGGTGCCTTTTCCAGTGCCAGGTGGCTGATCAGTTCACAGTCCATGGAGAGATGGCAGGGAGGGAACATGATCTGACCTCAGGTGGGCACAGCCCTGGCACCTGCCCCAGAGGTGCCACAATCTACAACCCTGTAGGCAGGAGGTAGCCTGTCCCAATGTGGGGGTTGGGTACTGGGTACCAGGGCGTTGTTGCGGTGTCCAGAGAAGATTCCCCTCCACCACTGATAGCCCTCACCTTGCAGCTAATGCTTCCCACCTACAGGGTTGTGAACTGTGGTACCTCTGAGGCAGGTGCCAGGACTGTGTCCACCTGGGACCAGGTCACTTTCCCTTCCTGCCATCCCTCCACTGACAATGAGCTGATCGGCCACCTGGCATTGATCAAGGCAACACCACCATGTGCCACATTACCACCCTACTAGTCCGCAGCCTCTCTGGCACCCTCTAGGCCACCCCCATGCTGCTTCAGCCACTTGCTTCCTAGGTGGCTGCTGTACAAGTCCTTTAGACCACTTCTTGGCTGGTCTAAGCAGAGCCTCCTATTGCATCCATGGCAGGGCTTCCAAAATTAAAAATAAGAGGATGGTGCAGCCCTGCCATGGTGCAAGTCCTCTTGTGACTTGGCGCAAGGGCACTTTTGTTGTAAGGGTGGCACAGGGCAGCTTGGGCACAAGACACCCCACATTCGATGCAGCCTGCAATTGAAAATCAGTATTGCTGCAAGATTTGATGTGAGGTGCCACTTGCGTCATACCCATTTGGTGCAGGCACCTTGCATCAAACAACCTCTTTAAAATCCAACCCTTTGTCTTGTTGAGTTGTTATATGTATTTTGTAAAGTGCACAAAGCCCCTGTGAAAGGGCCTCACAGAAATAAAACGTGCTTTGCTTTGCCATATCCTTCTGCTTCTACCCTCCACTGAAGTTATAATTTGCCATTTATGACATAACAATCTGTTATGATTGAAAAGATTATGATCTCACAAAAGGATTATTATAATTTTTAAGGGTTGGAGCAGGATATCAGGTTTTCATGCACATGTCCTCAGTAATAAAGGAGAAGGGGACATGAATACAGAAAAGTAATAAACTACACAATAAGGTGAATTGTATCTCACAATTACATTTTAAAATGGTTTCCAGGATACTGCAAAAATGCATCATGGGTAGTACAATATAGTGAGCACAGCTGGAGAGAGACTGAGGAGGTTATGGGACTTGCAGAAACTCAGACTGCAAGTCACAGTTGTGAGAGTCAAATCCTGGGTCTTTAACTACAGCTATACTCTCTTGCCTATCACCTTTAACCTCCTATTCTTTTCTTCTCTTAAACCCATCTTACCTTTTAATGTTTGCTTGCATGCATTCGCAAAGCAAACATACTGGTGGTGCTCAGTCAGTGTAGAGGACTGTGGAGTCATGTGCTGTATGAGCCAATGGATGTAGAAATGCAGGAAGCGTGCTACTCAAAATCCAGTGCTGAGAAGGCTGATGATGACTGAGTTCACCTGGCTGATGAGTGTAAACTTTATGTAATTCAAAGGACATAGTCCCACTAATTACACTGGTTTTCTGCCCATTTTTCAAATAACATACCTCACATCAGGCACTGAACTGTAACATCAAGTCTCACATTCTCTCCGTGTGTGTGTGTGTTAGCATCAAATATGTTAACAACATGTCAATAGAGAACAAAAAGCACCAGAAATAGTTGATTTAAGTTACATATTATCTTCCCTTTAAAGAGTCCCTGAAACCAACTGGATAACTGAAATATCTGAGATTTAGACACAGTATACTTCATTTATTTTTGCAATTCTGTTTGTTTATTTGGACTTTTTCCTCCTACCCTTCCCCACCGGTCCACTTCTGTGGTCAACCCCTACCCCCGTCACCCCACCTAGAAGACTTATCCCATCTACTTCCTTCCTTCCTTCTAGTATGAGAGAGTGCCATGGGTGGTGGTAGTGTGATACCTTCAGGGCTGTAGCTTCACCATGATGATGGGGGTTCTTTTCCACCCATTATTCCCCTAGAGTGAGAGCCAGTAGCATTATATGGTACACACCTAGACCAAGACGATGGTGCCTCTCTCTACACCAGTCTCTGGATTTCAGTTCTGGTGACCGCTACTGTGCCACCATGCCTCTACTAGGTGGTAGCCAAGCTGTGGTACTCACTGTCCCCCTCCCCCAAAGGAGGAGAGCTGTTTATGGATTCTCATTCCTCCTTCCTCCTTCCAGCCCATGAGGGATACTGGTCCATTCCCGAGTTAAGGTTGCTGGTGTGGCATCCAGCATGTCAGCTCTCCATGTCACTGGGCCACTTAAAAGTTTACTGTAGCTTATATTTCCTTAAACAATATTGTTTGTGGCCCTAAGAGGGATAGAATCTGCAACCCATTGTTTTACAGCTCTGTGCTTTTACCCTCTGTACCATTCAGCCAGAACTATATTTTTTGCAGTTCTTTTCCCTTTTTACGGCTGCATAGTGATAGCCATGCTGATGTATTGCTATTGTATAACAGAAAAACAAACTGTGGGAGCATGTGACCGGATACCTAGACTGTGTCCTTACACACTGGAATCGAAGCACGTATGTTCCTGGCCATTCATCATAGTGCTGTTCACTTCCCTCCCCTGCACACTATTTTCTAGCTCCAAGTTAACTTCTGGTTCACTTTTGAGTTCAGAGCACTGCTTTCACTTTCTTTGTTGTGTAATGCCTCACAGCAGTTACTGTTTCATTAATGCTTAGTGCTTCTTGTTGTGCTCAAACATTAGAAACATAGAAACATAGAATCTGTCGGCAGATAAGGACCATACAGCCCACCTAGTCTGCCCATTTCCCCTACTTGGTTTGGCAATCCCTACTCTTATCTGTACTGCCTTTCCCCCCGCTGCTGTACAGCAAGGTGTCATTATGCTTATCCCATGCACTTTTGAATCCTCATACTGTTTGCACTTCTACCACCTCCACTGGTAGGCTGTTCCACAGATCCATCACCCTCTCTGTGAAAAAATACTTCCTAGCATTACCCCTAAGCCTCCCTCCCTCTAGTGTCATGTTATATCCTCTTGTCCTCGTGCACTTTTTTCTCTGAAATATGCTCCCCTCCTGTACCCTGTTTATTCCTCTAAAGTATATTTATTTTATTTTTTATTTATTAGATCTAGGATTACAAATGCCTTTGAACCAAGGCTCTTTTACAAAGGTTCCACGTCAGGAGATTACATACATGTTAAACAAGAGCATACAACATTACAAAAGAGCATACAGTCACCCCTAATTTTTACATATATTATTTAGCTATTCACTTGGCCAGAATAAGATACTAGATACAACCTCCAGAGAATAGTCTAGACTCCGTATATTGTCCCTCCTGGGTCAGAATCGAACAAGTACTCTGTTCTGAAAAGGCATTGACCCCTTTCATTACTAGGAAGAGCATCCCTAAATCCCTAAAGGATACACCACTAAGCTCTTTACTTCATATACATTATCAACTAACCACTTTCCTCAAAGCTGATGCATACAGAGATATCACCCAACCTTTGTTCTCAAACCCTAATCTTCTAATTTCGGGTAAGTTAATTAAACCTCACCTTTTTTGGCCTGATATGGACGTTCTAAGAGTGGGCCTGTTGGTTCAGGGAAAAAAAACTGCTCTCCTATAAAGCAGCCAGCCATCTTTTCAACTGGCCTACCACACATGTTTTCAGATACTTTCAGATATCCCACCTGCTGACACATCATTTTGGCTCAGGGGCTTGGGACAGTCCCTTCATGTCTGCTTTACTCCCATACACTAGCTCCATTCCCTCACTTCATGTAATATCCTATTCATACAAATTTATTCTAACAAAAGTCTCTACTCTGGAAGGTCAGAGGTTCTATTGGTGGGATAATGTCTTACCACCGACTTCCCCTTCCAGGATTTGGTCTAATATTTGAAATCGCTTATATAAATGCATTAAGTGGGGCAGATATAGACTTATGCAATTTCATATTAACCATAATCTATTTTATACACCGCTTAAACCTCACCAAATGGGAGGTTTATGGTCTAACCAATGCTTCAAATGTCAACAAGCATCTGCTGATCTACTCCACATGTTATGGTCCTGTGATAAAATCAGTCCTTTCTGGCACAGCATCCAAAATCATCTTGATCCACTTCTTGCACTGTCAGATAACTTCAACCTGGAAATTTGCATCTTTGGTGATAATGCACATTTACAAGGGTGTCAACAGAGAGCGCACATGGCCTTAATTTCAACCTGTGCTAAGAAAGTAATTTTGAGGCATTGGCTAGAATCGACTACCCCCGCCTATGTGGAATGGTTTAAGGAAATCATGTTTGTCTTACAAGCAGAGCTCATCATTGCAGGAACTACCAACAGAATGGACAATTATAAACTAAGATGGGAACCACTGTATACTCTTTTATCAATTCAGTAGACCTTAGTCACTTTTACCTCCCTTTTTAATGACAGATACATCCCCTGGATATAATTTCCAAAACCGTCTTTTATTATTGCATTTCTTTACAACCGTCCTCACTTAACAGTAAGTGGCAGACTGGGGTGGGTTGGGAGGAAGGGGGGGATGTGAGTGAGATACAGACAACGATAACATGTTTTAGGATTTCTTATACTGTAATCCATACCTGTGTGATACACATTATGTATTAGTATTCTACTAAATGAATTTTTGTTCCAGCATTATCATGTTGTCTGTATTGGTGGTTGTTGTTAATATTTTAAAACAATAAAGCTTATTAAATAGAAAAAAACAAAAACCAAAGAGCATACACCAGTATTCATCAGTTCCAGTACGACATCACAGTATATAATATACATGAATAACACAAGCAGGGGTCATTAGAGAAACCTAGGAGGAATAGGGAAGGAAGGGAGGGAGGAAAAGGGAGTGGCAGCTGAAAAGAGACTAGAGCAGCTCATGGCATTGTCAAAGAACGTTAGAGAGGGGTGGTTGATCTCATAGGGGAAAGTCTCTATTATATCTCCTCTCTCCCTTCTCTCTCCCAATGAATAGATGTTTAGTTCCTTGAGTCTTTCTTCATAAGGCTTGTGGTGCAGTCCATGTATCATTTTTGTTGTTCTTTTCTGGACTACTTCCATTCTGTCTATGTCCTTCCTGAGATGCGGTCTCCAGAATTGGACACAGTATTCCAGATGAGGCCTCACCAGTGATCTATACAGTGGCATAACCACTTCACTCCTACTGATTATGCCCCTTGCTATGCACTCCAGCATTCTTTTTGCCTTCTCCACTGCTTTTCCACATTGTTTGACTGACTTCAGGTCATTGGATATGATAACCCCCAGGTCTCTCTCTCCCTCCCCCTGATTTGTGATGGCTAGAACCTGCCCCCATCCTGTATTTCTCTCTTGGGTTTCTTTGTCCCAGGTGCATTATCTTGCACTTCTTAGTGTCAAAACCCAACTGCCAAACCCTTGACTATTCCTCAAGTAGTCTTAGGTTGTTTCTCATTTTATCTATTCCCTCCTGTGTGTCAACTCTGTTACAGATCATGGTGTCATCTGTGAACAGGCATACTTTCCCCTCCAGTCCCTCTGCAATGTCACTTATGAAGGCATTGAATAGAACTGGACCCACCGCTGATCCCTGTGGAAACCTGCTGGTCACTTCCCCCTCTTTTGATTTTATGCCATTTACTACCACTCTCTGAGACCTGCCTTTTAGCCAGTTTCCAGCCCATTTTACCACTTCAGAACCCACACCCAGATTCCCCAATTTGTTAAGCAACCTTCTATGAGGAACAGTGTCGAAGGCCTTACTGAAATCCAGGTAGGCCAAGTCCACCACCCTTCCCTGATCCACCACCCTGGTCACCCAGTCAAAAAATCGATAAGATTAGTCTGACAGGACCTACCCTCAGTGAATCCATGCTGCCTTGGGTCTTTTGACCACTTGACTCCAGGAACTTCACTATCCTCTCCTTAAGCAGGGACTCCATCAGCTTCTCCACCACTGAGGTCAGACTTACGGGTCTGTAATTGCCTGCCTCCTCCCTACTTCTAATCTTGTGCAGGGGGACCACCTCTGCCTTCCTCCAGTCCCCAGGTACCTCCCCTGTCTCTAGTGATTGATTGAAAAGTGTGTCAGCGGACCTGCTAGGACTTTCCTGAGTTCCTTCAGCACTCTAGGGTGAATCCCATCTGGCCCCATTGCCTTGTCTGTCTTTACTTTTCCTAGTTCCTCCAAGACTCTAGCCACTGTAAATGGGCTGTTGTACACCTCTCCCCCCCGTACATCTTTCCTCTTGAATCTTGGCCCCTCCCCTGCCTCTTCCTTGGTAAATACTGAGCAACAATATTTGTTCAGTACCTCAGCTTTTTCAAGGTCATCTTTCACCTACCCACCCTCTCCCTTCTTTAGCCTAACAATACCATTTCTGCTCTTCTTCTTCTAGCTAATATAACTGAAGAAGATCTTGTCCCCCTTCTTAATAGCCTGTGCAATTCCTTCCTCCCTTTTTGCCTTAGCCCCTCTGACAACTTTCCTAGCTTCTCTCTGCTTCTCCAGATATTTCAGTCTGTCTTCTTCTTTCTGTGTCTCTTTATATTCCCTGAATGCCTTACTTTTTTCTTGCACTTTCTCAGCTACTGACTTAGAGAACCACAGTGGCAGCTTTCGCTAAACAATCTGACACATTGACTTGTCAATTCTGCTATGGATCTCTTGAGCCTAAGCCACTATTCTTCTACCCCTCCCCCCATATCTTCTGCTGCCAGGGCAATTTTGAGCTGTTCCCCCATCTCCATGAAGTTGGCCTTCTCGAAATCTAGGATCTTAATCTTTGAATGGCTTTCTACTGCCAATGTATTGACTGTAAACCACACAGTTCTGTGGTCACTGGTACCAAAGGGACTGCCCACCTCAACATCCATGATTCTGTCTCTGTTTGTCAGCACTAAGTCCAGTACAGCCCCCTTCCTGGTGGTCTCAACCACCAGCTGCCTTAGGTTTGCCCTATACATGGCAGACATGAGGTCCCTGCTCCTTGATGTACTTGTAGTCTGGGTATTCCAATCTGTATCCGGCATGTTGAAGTCACCCATTAGTAATACTTCCCCTTTGACTGCCATATTATGGATGGCTTCCACTAATACAAGATCTATATCCTCCCCCTGTGTGGGAGGACTGTAAACTACTCCAGCATGGATGGTTGTTTTGTTCCCCGACTCCAGAGTCACCCACAATGCCTCTGCTTCTTCCCTGGATCCCTGAGCCTCCATAGCTGTAATCTCTTTCTTTACATACATAGTAACCCTTCCTTCCCTCTTCCCCTCCCTATACTTTCTAACAAATATATACCCTGATATGGCTGCATCCCAGTAATGGCTACCTGCGTACCATGTCTCTATAATAGCCACAATGTCCAGGTTTGTGTCTGCCATCAGTGCCGTTAGGTCTGGGATTTTATTTCCCAGACTGCAGGCATTTGTGCACATGATCTTCCACTCCGTGTACCCCTTTAAAGCAGCAGTACTACCAATCCAGGAAGTGATCAATTTCCATTTTCTGTAGATCTACAGAAAATATGGCACCTGCCTGTCTGCCTATCTTTTACTGCTGCTGTCAACATGGCAGGAGGCAGAAATGTAAATGAAAACAAAGGACAACTAAGCTGATTACGTGGTGAAAGTACAGTGTCAGCAGGAAATATTACCAAGGACATGCTCAACAGAGCACAAGGAATAAACTATCAAAAAAGTGTTATTTTTTTTTTTTTTTTACATAGTACTGCTGCTTTAATGTTTCTTATTTTTTGGTCTTTGCCCTGCACCACATTAGTAATGTACCTTCTGTTCTCTCCCCCATTGTAACCATGGTAGTTTTATGGTTAGATATTATGCTAGTTATTGGGTCCTCACTGCTTTCAGTTATGTCCTTGGTGGGGGGAGCTATGATAATCCATTTGACTGTCTATGCCTCCCCCTTTGGCAAATTTAAATTATCACTAAGGATGCACTTAGACTTCTCAGAGAGGATACTTTTGCCTCCCCTGGATTGATGCAGGCCATCTGGATAATATAGTCCTTTATCCCTCCAGGTGAGGTTCCAGTCCCCAATGAAGCCATACCCCACCTCTCTGCACCATTTCTTCAGCCATTTGTTGGATTCAATGATCCATTAAATGGATTAATCTGGTGACTTCCTTTTGTGGTGCTCAATATCAGGGAATAGAATAATGTGGGTTAGCTTCACACCTGTGAATCCAGTCTTTCAGCACTCAGATAAGAATGACATCCCGTCATTTATTAAACCATTAAGTTAAAATCCACTTTATGTCTTTTGGCAAAGAGCAACCCAAACTCTGTATGTTCAGTGTGAGGCACCTTATTGTTTTAAACAGTTTAAACAGGCAGAAAAGAATTGTAGTCCAAAACATGCAATCCCTTTACCACAGTTCCCTGTCTCATCTTCGTGGCTCAGTTGCCTATTCCAGTGTTCTGTGACCATTGTTTCTACAGTGTCCTGAATAGTCAGCAAAAAATGTTTTCTTTTTTATCACCATTCCATTCTTCAATGTAAGGATTTCATGGCTCAGTTGCCTATTCTAATGGATAGCCACTGGTTGTGATTTTCTCAATATGCTTCAGTGTCCACATACATTACCGAACTGTCAGCAAACTAGACAATATTTTGCTTATCAAGGCTATGAACATGCCATTCTATTAAACATATAAAATATTGCTTTTATGGCAAGCTTCCTACACATGTCTGATAATCTACACTTGCCTATCATCTCCTATCAGTGCAGTTTTTCCCCCGTGTCGTTACGTGCAGCCATTTTCAGTCTTTTTGATATCTAAAAAATGTCTTGTCCCATGTCATTACCTCCTGGGCAATTCTCTCTCTTCAGTTTGTGCCTTTGCACCCCTTACTGCTATTCCTGCTTTTCTGTTTCCCCCAATATACCTCCCTATCCTCCTCCCTCTGCATCTCTTTATGCCTTCTGAATACTACACTTCTAGCTTTTAGCTTTTCAGTCTCCTGTTTCAAGATCTATAGTGATCTCTTTTTCCTCTTGCCTTTGTTCACTTGTTTGATGCTGAGGTTTGTTACCTTACTATGCTCCCTTTTACCTTCACCTACTGTTCCGCCACCCCATCCTGGTATCCTGGTGCCCCTGGTCACCCACCCTTACTAGGTCATCCCTGATGAATTCAACCTTTTTAAAATCTGCCCTTCTGAAGTACAGGACCTTCCCCCTTGTGTGGTTCGATTCTGCAGCCATCCATATATTGAACCACACCATACAGTGATGGCTGGTATCGAAGTGGCCTCCCACTGTGACATCTGCAACACTATCCTACCAGGTCTAGTATTGCTCCATCACGAGTGGGTTCAGTGACTAGTTGCCTGAGGAAATCTTTTAGGGGACTACAGGCATGATAGATACCATGTTCAATAAGCACGTTTACCTCCCCCTCACACACACACGCATGCACACACACACACACACACACACACACACAAACTACAAAGCCACCAGAGAAAATAACTAAACTGATCCAAAAATGAGTGATAGTTGATCAAAAAAAAGCATTAAAATGAAGGAAAAGGAGGTGAGTTAAAGAATTTCTTGGGCAGCTGGAGATGCCAGTTCATTTTAATGGTTCATTTCTCTTATTTTATTTTCAGGGAATAAGGAGCACATAGCCATTTGTCTTCCCAGAGTAACTCTCCCCTTTTACAGCACTTTGGGAGCTTACACTTTTTCCCTGGTTGTGCCAGACTAGGCTCTCTGAGTGAATGTGTTTTATAAAATGGTATTCAGAATTCTGGCAACTTCATTGGTCTAATTACATCAAGTGACCATTGAGTAATCTCTAGTATATGCACAGTTCGTAACTAGCCAACCCTAGTCTACTAAGCAACAACCTAACTAAATTAAATTAAAATCTTTTTCCAGTAAAAAAAAATATATTTGAGAATTTGCTGAAAATGGTCACCTAAACTGTAAGCTCCTTTTCCCCAAATTTCAATCTCCAGGCATCCAGCTTGCTCCACTAAAAATAATGTCATGATGAGCACTAGACAGACACACTAAATTACTAGCTACCACCTGCTACCCTTTTTTCTTGGTTCTGGCATACCGGCAGGGCTCCAGTTGATGAGAAAGATTCATTTGCTTTGCGGCCTTCCATCTGTGTGATGACAGCTGTAGCATGGCGTATTCCCTCTCAGTCAACCATGCTGAGGTAACTTTTAACTAGCTCCTATAAAAATTAAAGAAGATTAAGATTGTTACCTCACAGAACACTCAAGCTGCTGGTCAACTAAATGCCTGGGTCACAGTAATGGAGAACCAAAGCCTATATATGGAGGGACTTTTCCAAGAGCTACAGGCTGTAGTCAGAGAACAAGAATGGAAAATCCTAATGCTGCAAGACAAGGTCAATGGCCTTGAACTCCAGAGCCAATGGAACAATTTATTTTACGGTGGCTTTCCAGAGCATGTGGAGTTACAGGATGCAATAGCCTTCTTGTGCCTTGCTCTGCCAGCCATCATGAAGTTCCCCAGGGACCCTTGAATAGAAATAGAGAGCCACTGCTCTCTCACCCCTCCCCCCAAACAGTTGAGAAGTCAAGACCAATCCTGGCACAATTTTTGAGATTTCAAGTGAAGGAGAATATTTTAAGAAGAGAACAGGAACTTGGTAATCTGAAGTGGCAAGGGCATAGGATAATGGTTTTACAAGTCTAGTCTAAAGATGTTACAGTGAAACAGAGGGCCTACATGGAAGCACAACAGGCCCTACATTGTGCTTGAGTGCAATTCACCTTTTAATACCCACCCCTCCTTAGAATGATCCATAATGTGGTCCCCCTAACTTTCAACTTACATGATGCCATCATGTCTTTTAATAAGAAAACCTGGCCTTCAGCAGTAGCAGGTTGTAACCATCAACTGACCAACCCACCTTCTCTGTCAATGTAGCCCCCCTTCCCCAAGGGACACAGTGGCCACCTCACCAGAAGAACCAGACAGCTCACCCTCAAAACCAAATGAGGAGGCTATATGGCTCTAGCTGCCAAAAATGAAATGAAGACACGGCAATTGAAGACAGACTCACAAAGAGCAGTCCCTGCAATGACTCTGGTCCTTCAGCCACAGCCAAAGCCCTGAATCTGCAGAGGGAGAGGAGGAAATGGCAGGCCTGCTAGAAATAAACCACTGTGCTCCATTGATGACTGCCGCACCCTGCATGGAGCCTGCCATGAGCCTCAGCCTTTTGGCTCACACTGCAGGAGCCACACCAGCTCAACACACAGTGCCCAACCCAGCAGTATAACATCCACCAGCCTCTTGGGCCTCGACAGTGCCAGCAACAGTGCCCTTGTCATCATCTGGTTCATCTGGAGCTGAAGAAAGTAGACCTCCTAGAGTTCTCTTTGATTCCAATCACAAGATCAACAACACAACCATAAATGCTGTTCCAGTAACTCTTCTGAGTGAGTACTTTAAGCAGGAAGAAGAGGAAGGGACAGGAAAGATAGTGAGCCCCCCTCTCAAACAAAATAGTGCTCATCACTTTATTTAGACACACATGCACACAATGAAGGCGTGCTCTCCTTACTCTCTTGACTCACCCTCCCACTTCTAAACTCATTGGCAGGAAGAACAGTGACTGTTGCACCATGCAAGTACTGCTCCCACCCTACCACCACAAACTACTGACTCTGGCCCTGCCTACAATGGGAGCTCCCCTTCACCTGGCAAACACTGCCTGGTATGTCTGCAGTTGATTGATATCCTTTACAGGTCATAGACCCCCAAAAAACTTGAACTGATATCTGGAGTGTGATAACTAACAACCCTAAATGAAAAAATTTGTCTTGGTTATCCAAATGTTTCCATGAGTTACTGTTCTAAGTTTATTGAAATGTCTTAGCAATCCAAGCAAGAAGCTCATGACTAGTTCACTAAAGGTTTAAATCACTGAGTATGATGCCAGCCTGCCTGCAGACCTTTCATGGCAGGAGCACTCCTACTGATGTTTTAGCTGGAGAACAGGTGTAAAGCTCTGAGATTGATTGGGCATTTTCCCCTTAACTTCAGGGTGATTCTCCAATGTTTTCCTGTAGATTACATTATTTGCTATAGAAGCAGGTCTTTTCTATTTCCCTGTATAATAAATGCAAGTCTATAGGGAGCATTTCCCTATGGATGGCTCCAAATCCCTGTAAAATACAGGAATCCCTGTAGATCTTGCAGCCCCGTGGGTGATAACACCCTTAGGTCTTGATGATATACTCTGTCAACCCTGGGGTGTTAGCTAACTTACATCAGGTCTGTGACCCCTACCAGTGCCTACTATCCTTCTCCAGGAGTGTACACTTGAGAAAGCGAGGCTGCTTTTACAGTGCTAGTGGCTGGTAACAGTGTGGCATCCCAGGCTGTTGGGATGAGCAAGTACTCAGGAGACACTATCTCTCATCGAACCTCTTTCCAGTAGACCCGTTACTTGGGGGCTCTATCAGTGGCTAGATGGACTTGAAAATGACCACCTACAAATTATATCAGGCTCTTCACTTCTCTACAAAGCCAGTGATTGTTCTCCCCACCCTCAACCTCCCCATGGTGTTAGGTGGAAAGAGGGGTGCACCCTCACACTCCAGATGATACCTTTGGTAGGTATAATGGATCCTTTCCTGCTTGCCATATAGGTGAGATTGTTTGACTCTCACATCTCCAGACAGTCTCAAGGACCATGTGTACAGCCTACCTCACAGAAAGAAGCATTAGACAGATACCTTCCAGACAATGGTACAATGCCAAGAGAAATCCCCCTACTGCCTTTTCCCCCCACCACATGGACATAAATGACAGCTCTACATGAGGCTCCTTCTCTGAGCTGATAAGTTAGCTCTAGCTGTACCCCAGCAGATAAACATCCATTATGAAGAATCTGATAGATCTGGGTAACTGTCTCAGCCTACATACAAGGTTTTCACTTAAGCAGCAGGGTACCTCAACCCCTGGGGTGATTACAGTGCTAAAAACCCATTGATTTTATCCCTTTATTCTCAGTCTATGCCCACTGACTGATTAAGGTTTGGGGGGACAGCGGAGGGTGTGTTCTGTTTGGTTTAGTTGGGTTAGTGCCCTAGCTCTGATCAGACTATTTATAAACCCTGGCTATTGTACATAGTTGCCACCTGTGAGGGAGTAATAGGAGAGTCTGGGACACCCTAGGGGGCCTGTCTCCTATCCTAATGCCTTGCTCCAGAATTTTAATGATATAAAGACAGACAAAGAAGCTTACTCTTCAAGTTGCTAGGTCTCCTTACTCATAATTCTAGTGGCCCACCCACCCTGGATTTTCCCCACTATGAACCTCCATGATGTCTGATTTGCAGTGCCACAGCTGGAATGTATGGGACTTGAACTGATGATAAAAAGCAATCAGGTGATGACACACATTTGCATCACCTGCAAATGCATCTGACACTCCTGTAGGAAATGAAGCTCACCAATTTAGAGGCCCAAACACTATGTCGAGGATTAGCAGAGGTCAAGATCCGCAGCATGCCAGTAGCCAAGAAAAGGGCAGTGTCCATAAGGCCCTTCATTAGAAGTTTCTAAAAGAATCAGTGGATACTGATGGTAGATGAGTACTAGCCATATCAGACAAGCCAAATGGCCCACTGTTGGTGGTTGACCTTTATATCCTGAATGAATATTCTCATCACTTCTTCCATGATATGACAGACATAGTGATACAACTTAACAACAAACAAGTGCCTATTGTGCTGGGGTGTTGATTCTAGACTTACCCTGAACTAAGCCCCAGACCATAGCCACAGAAGAAAAGAGCCACACACCAAGGCTGCTAAAGCGGTCACACTATGGTTGGCAGATCAAGCCCTCTCAGTCATCTGGCACTTCCACATCCTGAGAACAAGAGACTATATCTGTTACTGAGTGACCCATAGGTCAGATGATTGCCTCGATATGTAGTTAACATCTCAGCAGTTGACACCTATTGTCACCTTGGTGTCCATAACTCCCACTGCCTTCTCAGATCATGGTCCAGTCCAGTTGGACCTCCTCTTGGGGGACCAGTTAGTCTCTGTTCCCTCAGCTGAAAGCTTGACTTACTTCTGTTACAGGACCCACAGTTTAAATAATGGTTCCAAACAGAGGTAAGCGAATATTTTCGCACTAATGATACTGGGGACACGACAGTAGCCACATTGTGGGAGGCTTTCAAGACCACAATTTGTTGTCAGATCATAGGGTTTGTCTCTCACAGGCATAAGGAAAGACAAAAGGACCTGGCCACATTACAGGCCAAGCTCAATCTCAAGGAAGAATAATTTAGGGCTGACCTTAAGCTAAGGCTCATTCCCAGATGTATTTATTTTATTTATTTAGCTTTTGTTGACTGGGTAAGTACACTAGACAAATCCTGCCTATTTTCAGGCACGACCCGGGGGAGGGGGATACAGATGAATGCCAACTGACCTTGAACCAGATTAAGCTGTTGGTGGTATTTTTAGTGAATGAGGGAAATTTGGCCAGGACACCAGGGAAGTTCCCCTACTCTTTTCGAGAAGTGCCATGGGATCTTTAACATCCACCTGAACTACCACCAATCCAGGCAGATGGGACCTCGGTTTAACGTCTCATCCGAAAGACGGCACCTCAGAAGTGCAGCACCCCTCTCATGCTGCACTACAGTGTCAGTACTGGGATATTAACCCAAGTGCCAGATGTGGGAACTGAACCCACAGCTCTCTGATCTCCCGGCCTCAGAGGTGAGTGTGCTACCTACTGAGCCACTGACACTGCAATTGCACAGGGACATCCTGAAGCTGTGCATAGAAACCATGTTCTGCAGTGGTCATGTATGTGCTCAAACAAGATAGCCGCTTAGCTCTCTCTTTAAGAACTAAGGGAAGAACTAGTAACAACACTGACTACCCCTTTTAATAAATCATGGGTGGATGGTGTGGTACCTGAGGACTGGAGGAGGGTGGATGTGATTCCCCTTCACAAAAGTGAGACCAAGACAGAGGCAGAAAACTACAGATCTGTCAGTTTGACCTCAGTGGTAGGGAAAATGATGGAATCACTTCTGAAGGAAAGAATTGTTGAGTACCTAGAGGCCAGTGGGGCATAGGACCCAAAGCAGTATGGATTCACAGTGGGCAGGTCATGTCAGACAAATCTAATTGATTTCTTTGACTGGGTGACCAAAGCAGTAGACCAGGGAGGGGCTGTGGACATGGCCTACCTAGACTTTAGCAAGGCATTTGACACAGCCCTGCACAAAACATTAAAGAAGACTGTGTTCGTCTATATACGTCCAGAATCTATATACGTTCACACATATTCAGTTCTCAAAGGGGTTTTTAATAAACAAATTAGCCAGCCTGGGAGTGGGTCCCAGGGTGGTAGCCTGGGTAAAACACTGGTTGGACAACAGGACACAGTGGGTAATAATAAATGGAGTCCTCAGTGAAGAAAGGAGGTTTACTAGTGGGGTACCGCAGTGTTCAGTACTGGGGCCAGTCCTTTTTAATGTCTTTATAAGTGACATTGCAGAGGGACTGGAAGAGAAAGCATGTCTCTTTGCAGATGACAAAAAGATCTGCAACAGGGTTGATACACAAGGTGGGGTGGAAAGGATGAAAAGGGACTTGGCAAGGTTGGAGGAATGGTCAAATGTATGGCAGCTTAGATTCAATGCAAAGAAGTGCAAAGTAATGCACCTGGAAAACAAAAACCCAGGAGAAGAGTACACAATGGGTGGTTGAGATACTGGCAACAACAAAAATGGAAAGGGACCAGGGGGGTAGTCATATCAGATGATCTAAAGGTGGGCCAGCAATGTGAGAAGGCAGTAAGGAAGGCTGTGGGGATACTGGGATGCACAGGGAGAGGCATGACTGGTAGAAAACAGGAAGTTGTTGGCCCTCTGTACAGACAGTTGGTAAGACCATATCTGGAGTACTGCGTACAGTTCTGGAGACCCCATCTCTGCAAAGACATAGACAGGGTGGAGGCTGTCCAGAGGAGGGCAACCAAAATGATGGAGACTACGAGGGACCGTTTTCTGTTCAGAGATGTTAAAAAAAACAATGCGGACGGTTTTCTTTTTTACAGGTAGTTTTTTGGGGGTTACAGTAGCCAATGAAGATTAGGCACCCCGTCAGCACCTAGAGTGGGGGACAGATGCAGAAGGGATTGGGCACCCCTCAGCAACAAAAAGGATAGGAGGACACATTATGCTGATGGGGAGTGGGCTCCCCTGTCGGCACATACAAGAGGGGCAGGGTAAGCCGACCAGAGGATTGGGCACCCCTGAATTCGGCAGTTTAGCAGCCACTGTGCCACCATGTTTGATGCTGGGGAAGCATGTAGGAAGGTCTGCTGCATGTGATGAGCTTTGCTCGCATTGAAGCAGACCTTTCCTTAGATGTGCTCGCCCGGTTGGTGTGGCCCGGCATGCAGGGTGATTGGGGAATGAGGGACACACCTACTGGTGCATGCCCTGCATTCGCCCAACAGAGACTGCACCTCCAAATCTCAGCTACCGCAAGATGTTGGCTGTGTAAGCACGCCAACATAAAAAGGACAAAAGACAGTGTGATCTCACCTCCTAGGCCAAACCAACCTCCAGCTAAGATGGCCACAGCTGCAGCTTCATGTTTTCCTCCATGGCCAGACACAGACAAATATGTGGCTCTTCTAAAGCAGATTACCTTCAATGTAGCATCTACTTGGTGCACAGTAATATACATCCAGTCCATGACTGCTGGCTTTTTTCACAGAGTTCCTACTGCGGAAGAGAAAATCAATGAAACTGAAGCAACGCAAACCTCAGTGGTGACCCACCTTCTTGCTATTGAAGATCAGTTTCTGTTTGTGTCCTTCAGCAGGGTTTCTGGGATACCAACCAAAGAAAAAACATGGAAACCAAACTGATCATCCACCTAGGCTCCCAGCAGCCTTCCGGTTTAAATGACAGGCTTATTTTCTACTAACATCTTCAAGCCATCTTATGGTTTTCCACCACAGGCTATCTTTTTTTACCCCTACCCCTGTCATATCTTTGCTTGCATATGTGCATGGTACATTTGCAACTGCACACACTTTCATCCTGTGTGTATGGGGGAGGGTAGGCACCCTCAAATGGACATTCCAGCTAGCGTATGTGTGCATATCTATTTTCATTTTCCACAGATATCTCCTTCTCTGACTCCTTTCCCCACATTTATCACCTTTCAGCCTTCTTACTAAGCCCTCTTAATTAGTTGCCACTTGAGGACTCTTTAGCTCATTCACTCCTACCAAGCCTTGTCTTACCCAGCATCACCTTTTTATTTTCCAGATTCTTTTCTTACCTTGCCTATTATCAATTTTTTTTCTAGAGCCTCCCTTTTTCTTTTCATATATCTATCTATATATATATATATATATATATATTAGAGGCAGAAAACTCCATTTAATGCATCAGTTAGGGTTGTTCCACAGTGACAAAAGTGAGGAAATTCCATGTTAGGGTTGAAAACCCTCCTTGCACCCCCTCAGCCCACCCCACCCAACCAACATTGGGGTGTGCATTGGGGTTGTCGGCACTAACTCTCACCCCATCACATGCGAGAACAAGCTGAGGCATAGGAGAATGGGGTGAGAGTTAGGACTGACAACCCCGATGCACACCCCGATGCCAGTTGGGTGGGTGGGCTGAGGGGCTGCAAGGGAGGTTTTCAACCCTAACACTGAATTTCCTCTCTTTTGTCACTGTGGAATAACCCTAACTGATGCATTAAACTGATTTTTTTGCCTCTAATTTCCCTTCTTTTTGAGAATGATGATGAGAAATAGTGAATGTAATGTGGCGGGGGGAGCTCATGATGTCTTGTGACATAGTAACAGGAACAGCAACGCAAACAGAAGCACCAACAGTGGCACACATGGTAATGCAAACATAAATGGTAAAGGAAACGTTAATAGAAACACAAGCACAAAGTGACGCCGAAGTGAACAGTGATGCAAACGGACATTGAAGCACATACAAAAACACAACTGGTAATATGATGTGATGGCAGCGGTATTTTAAGTAGAAATGTTAAGTGTCACAGCAAAAAGAACGCAAAAGGGAACAAAAATGTAAACGTGAATACAAGCAAACATGTAAATGCAAACCATAACATGCACAGGCATGGTACTGCAATTGTAAATGCAAATGGTAAGTTAACATGAAGAATAACACCAAAGGAAACAGAAACGGAAATGGGAACAGAAGCGCATATGAAAACGCAAACCGAAACGCGTACGGGCACAGTACTGCAATTGTAAATGCAAATGGTAACGGTAACATCAACAATAACAGCAAAGGAAACAGAAATGCAAAAGGAAACTCAAGGGCATATGGAAATGCAAACCATAATGCGCACGGGCACAGTAACACAATTGCAAACGCAAATGTTAACAGTAACAGCAAGGAAGACACAAAATGAAAGAGAAACGGAAAAACAAATGAAAGGGCTGCTGGAAATGCAAATGACAATGCGCAAGGTGCTGCAAATAGACACAGTAGTGGAAACGCAAATGGTAACAGTAACGAAAATGCAAGCGCAAATGAGAACGCAAAGGGTAATGTACATGGTGGCGTACATGGTAACGGTAACGCAAACAGGGACATAAACGCAAGTAGAAACAGAAAACTGTAACAGTAATGGAAGTGCACACCCTGTTTTTCCTGAACAGGGTGCATAGAGAAACACAAAGAATGTATGTATTATAATGGGCATCGAAGCTTAACACGAGCATTGGAAGTAGTTAATTGCTAATATCTCAGCAACCGCACGACGTAGAAAAAAATTTAAATTTTGCAAAAATCATGATTTTCCTGGCTAGGTTTTTGTTATTACATAGCCTGCTGGGCTATACAACTCGCAACAAAAAATCTGTATCTCGCATCATTTTCAAGATACGAGCCCCGAAAGGTGCAGCGTATGCCACCATGTTAGTCTATGGGAAAACACACCAACTTCAGAGTACCGTAACTTTGCAGACATGCAATATTTTTTCACCAAACCACCAAAGGGCACATCTGTGAGATGTTGGCTGCATCCCCTTCAAATTACCGCTCAAAAGACCAAACTGTTCTTTTGCAGCAGGGTGGCAAAGAACTGCTGTCATTTTGGCCATAGTCTGAAAAAGTAGTGTTGTGATTTGCGAAAGCTTTCACAAGCATTTGCAAAAGTGTCGCTTTGCGACACTACTTTTTCCAGAAATTTGAAAAACGTACTTCTAGGGTGTTTCACCCCAAAATAAAGACATGGCTAGCATCCTCAGGGTCCAACTAGGTGAACACAAAAAGAATTGTTTTGCTAGAGGGTCCCAAATTTAAATGCCAAGCATTTTTCTGATCACCAACTGAAAACAAAATGGCAGATTTGCAACACTACTAGAGCCATTTGTGACACTGTCAAACTTTTTGTTAACTTATGCTATTGACTTATAATGGGAATTTGTTTTTTAAATAACTTTTGAACCGTTTAATATTTTTCCACAAAATCTTCAAAAGGCACATCGGGGACCCAGGCTGCACATTTTCTGAAGTTTCTGGACCAGTCACACAAACCATGCAACCTGTGGGTGCGAGCAAAGAATTCACCAGAAACCGTAGACGTGCATGCAGATGACACTTAAGAACTCTGCAGCCGTATATCTGACTGGTACAAAAGTTGGCACATCCCAAGATGTATGGTTCTTGATCCTGTATTCCAAAGTTCAGGCAAATCTGTTGAATGGTGGCAAACCTATTAAGGTGCAAACTTTGACCCTTTAACCTTAAAAGTGCTACTCAACCCTAACTATGATAATATATATAATATATATATATATATATATATATATATATATCTATATATATAGATATATATATATATAAGAAACAAAAACTCAGTTTAATGCATCAGTTAGGGTTGTTCCACAGTGACAAAGAGAGAAATTCGATCTTAGGGTTGAAACCCCTTTGCACCCCTCAGCCCACCCCCAACTGAAATCAGGATGCGCATTGGGGTTCGTCGGCCTAACTGTCACCCATCACGTAGCGGAAAGAAGCTGAGAATAGGAGCTGAGGCAGGGGTGACGATCGGACCAATATCGTCGCACCCAATTCAATTGGGGGTGAGCTTCAGGAAAAGGATAACACATCCACGCTACTCGCTATCAACTAACTTGCTACGATGATTAAAATTTTAACTCTATTCCCTTCTTTTGAGAATGATAGCGAGAAATGGTAAGATATAATGCGAAGGGCCCTGCACTCCCGCCACGTGATGTCTTCTCATATAGTAACATCATGCCCGCAAACGCAAATCATAATTCGCATGGTGATGCAAAGCGAAAACAGAAAACAGTACTGTATGACAGAAATGTTAAAAACAAGCAGAACGCAACCGCAAAATGAAAACGCAAAGGGTAATGCACATGGTGGCGTAAACATGAACAGTAAGTGAAACGGGTATGGAACCGCAAGCAGAAACAGTAATGGTAACAGTAATGTAAGTGCAAGGCTGGTTTTCCCCAAAAGCTGTATAGAGAATGACAGTGAGTAGAAAGAATGTATGCAAAATAAGGACTCTCGGAACACAAAAATGAGGACTTGGAATAGTAAATTGCTTATATCTCAGTAACTGTACGACATAGAAAAAAAATTTAAAAGTCATATGTATTATCACTTTCCTGGCTAGTTTTGTACTTAGCTCCCATAAGGGGGTTAAGAATTTTTGACAAAAAGTCCGTGTCTCGTACTATTTTCGAGATACGGGCCCTGAAAGGTGCGGCGAACACCGTAATGTTATCCTATGGGAAAAAAACAGAAGTTCGGACTGCCATAACTTTGCCTCCCTGTATTATTTTTTCACCAAACCACTGAAAGGCACATCTGTTGGATGTTGGCTGTGTTCCCTGCAAATTTCAGCCCAAAAGACCAAGCCGTTATTTTGCAGCAGGGCACCAACGATTGCTGCAATCGTCATCTCGCCGTAATGTTATCCTATGGGAAAAAGCATCAACTTTGGAGTACCGTAACTTTGCCGCCATGTAATATTTTTCAGCAAAACACTGAAAGGCACATCTGTGAGATGTCAGCTGCGTTCCTCAAATTTCAACCCCAAACTCCAAACTGTTCTTTTGCAGCGGGCTGCCAAAGAATTACTGTTATTTTGGGCATAGTGTCGCAAAGTAGTGTGATTTGCGATAGCTTTCGCAAATATTTGCGACACTGCTTTGAGAAAGTACTTTTTTCAGAAATCTGAAAAACATATTTCTGGGGTGTTTTACCCCAAAATAAAGACATGGCTAGCATCCTCAGGGCCAGACTAGGTGAATACAAAAAGAATTATGTTGCTAGAGGGTCTCAATTTTAAATGCCAAGCATTTTCTGATCACTAACTGAAAACAAAATGGTGGATTTGCGACAGTAAAAGGGCCATTGCCACAGTAAAAAGTGCATTCAAAAAGTGTTGAACTTTTGTTAACTTCTCCATTGACTTATAATGGGAACTTGTTTTTTGAATAACTTTTGAACCGTTTAATATTTTTTCACGAAATCTTTGAAAGGCACATCGGGGACCCTGGCTGCATGTTCCCTGAAGATTTAGGACCGGTCGCACAAACTGTGTGACCTCTAGGTGCGACCGTAGAATTCCAAAAAAAGCATAAACGCACGCGCAGATCACGCTTAATAACTCCACAGCCATATATCTGACTGGTACAAAACTTGGTACATCCCAAGGTGTATGGGTCTTGATTCTGTATTCCAAATGTCAGGCAAATCTGTTGAACAGTTGCAAAGTTATTAAGGTGCAAAATTTTGGGTTTAACATGTAAATGGCTCCTCATTCCTAACTATGGTAGCACTACTGTGCTACCATAATATATATATCTATATATATGTATATATATATATATATATATATATATATATATATATAGAGTATATATATATATATATATATATAATATATATAAAATAGTGGCATGGTAGTAGTGCCACTATAGTTGAGGTTGAGTACCCCATTTAAGTTAAATCTGAAATTTGCCAGCTTAATAACTTTGCCACTATGTGACAGAGTTGCCTGAAATTGAAAGCATGGTCTGGTACCATAGATCTCTGAATCTGCCAAGTTTCGTAATTGTCTCGAATATGAGGCGAGCTGCTGAGAGGCTGAAAAAATGCACAAATTAAGCATTTGTGCATTCGTTGCTCGCACCTACAGCTTGCACGGTTTGTGAAACCAGTACGAAACCTTCAGACAGCATGCAGCCAGGGTTCCCAATGTGCCTTTCGAGGATTTTGTGAAAAAATATTAAACGGTTCAAAGGTTATTCAAAAAACAAGTTTCCCATTATAGTCAATGGAAAAAATTAACAAAATATGCAAAAGTGTTGCAAATGCACTTTTTACTTTTGCAAATTACACTTGTAGTGTTGCAAATGAGCCATCTTGTTTTCAGTTGGTGGTCACAGAAATGCTTGGCATTTAAATTTGGGACCCTCTAGGGACACAATTCTTGTTGTGTTCACCTAGTCGAGCCCTGAGCATGCTAGTCATGTCTTTTTTTGGGGGGTTAAACACTCCAGAAATATTTTTTTTTTATTTTTGTAAAAAGTAGTGTCGCATATAAGACTCTTTTGTGATTTTAGTTGCGAAAGTGTCATGATTTGTGACACTACTTTGCAACACTATGCCCAAAATAGTAGGACATTTTTGCCACCCTGCTGCAAAAGAACAGTTTGGTCTTTTGAGTGGGAATATGGAGGGAAGAAAGCCAAGATCCCACAGATGTGCCTTTCTGTAGTTTGGTGACAAAATATTAGAGGGTTGCAAAGTTACAGCACTCTGAAGTTGAATGTTTTTCCCATGGGCTAACATTACGGCGTCCGCCGAGCGTTTCGGGGCCTGTATCTTGAAAACGGTTCGAGATATGTACTTTTCATCAGAATAATTCTTAGCCCCCCACTAGGGGGCTAAGTACCAGACTAGCCAGGAAACTCATAAATAATATGATATTTTAATTTTTTTTTTACGTCGTACAGTTCCTGAGATATAAGCAATTTAGTATTCCAAGTGTTCATTTTCTGCTCCAAGGGCCATTATTATGCATGCATTCTTTGTATTCACTGTGCTTCTGAATGCACCTTTTTGGGAAAAAAAGTGTGTGCGTTTGTGTTACTGTTACAGTTAGCGTTTCCGCTTGTGTTTCTATAACCATTTGCGTTATCATTTCCATTTATTTCACTGTGTGCGTTACCCTTTGCGATTGCATTTGTGCTTGTGTTTGCATTACTGTTACCATTTGTGTTTCCATTACTGTTTTTGTCTGTGTTTCCTTTTGCATCACTGTGTGCATTACCATTTGCGTTTGTGTACGCACTTCCTTTTGTGTTTCCGTTTGCGTTTGTGTTTCCTTTGGCATTATCGTTGGTGTTACTGTAAGTGTTTGCGTTTCCAATTGCATTACCTTGACCATGCGCATTACCATTTGCGTTTGTGTATGCACTTGCGTTTGCGTTTCCATTTGTTTTACTGTTCCCTTTGGCGTCATCGTTGGTGTTACCATAACCGTTTGCGTTTCCAATTGCGTTACAGTTACTGTTTGCATGTTCGTCACTGTTTGGATTTCTGTTGGCCTTAGCGTTTGCATTTTCAGTAGCGTTTCTGTTGTCGCTTGCATTACGGTTTATTTCTGCATCACTGTTGCTGTTACCACTGGCATTTCTGTTTGCATTTGTGTTACCATTTGCATTTTCATTACCGTTTGTGCTTCTGTTGGCATTAGCATTTGCGTTACCATTTCTGTTTTCATTAACATTTGTACTTGCACTTCTTCTACCATTTGCGTTATCATTTACGTTTGCGTCATCATGTGCGTTACTGTTTGCACTTCCATTTGCATTACCGTTAGCATTACTATTTTATTTTAATTCACTGTTTCCATCACCGTTTGAGTTAACATTACCTTTTTTTTTTTGCATTTGCATAGTACACTGCAAAACATTGTTTTTGCTATTTTTCTGCACTGTTTTCTGCGACATATAGCACAGCCAGAGTGTGGTTGATGGGTCAGAAAGAAATGTGTTCAAGGAACATACCAGTTTTTGTTTGGTGAAAAACTGTTGTTCCATTCCAGAGTTATGGCCATTTGAATTTGGCCCGCTTCATGGTTACTGATTTTTCGACTGCCAGGTCTGCAATTTTAGTGCATTTTCGCCCTCAATTTCCACCGTTTTGTGGTGGAAGACTTCTTAAAGGTACAGAAACATATAAATTGAATATCTCTGGAATGGTTTGGTCTTTTCACATGAAATTTGGAGAGTGTTGAGTGGATGTCCTGGAGATGTGAATTATGATGTTTACATGTTTGAAAAATAATTCGCTGTGCTGATACTGCATGACACAGTTAACATTTTGTGCATAGCATTCTGCATGGTGCTACTGCCTTTAAATGTATAGTGTAGGTAGCCCTAGTGGCATGGAGGTGCCTTACAGTGGTTTTGTGTGTAAAACATTAACAGGTGCAGACTTATGCCACTCCGATGAATGAAAATGTGGTTCACTACACTTCAATAACTTCTGAACCTTGTGTCTGATTTGCCTGACATTTGGAATGTGCAAAGATATATAATTCATCTTTCACTGTGCAAAGTTTTGGGTCACTGGCACTGACACTTGCTGAATAGTGCATGTTCCATTGTTTGCTCATGGCACTGTGCAACCATTGAACGGATGTACATACAATTCTGGACATGCAGTGTGCTATTGTACATGTGTCCTTTTAACAATTTTTGGTTCCGTCGGATATATGGTTCTTGTGTAGAGAAGTGGAAACATTTTTATTCGTGGCACTCCTGGACAGTTTCATAGTGCAGCCAGTGTGTCTTTGATTGATCTGAAACTTGCCACATAGAAAGACCTATATTCAATGAATATGCCAGTTTTTGTTTAGTGAAAGAATGTTGTTCCATTCCAGAGTTATTGCCATTTGAAGTTGACCGCTTCTCAGGTACTGATTTTTCAGCTGCCAGTTCTGCAATGTTAGCACATTTTTGGCAGCGATTTCCGCCATTTTGTGGTGGAAGACTTCTTAAAGGTGCAGAAACTTAAACATTGAATATCTCTGGAACGGTTTGGTCTTTTCACATGAAATTTGGAAGGTGTTGAGTGGATTTCATGGGGATGTGAATGATGCTGTCTACATGTTGAAGAAAATAATTCACTATGAAGATACTGCATGACGCAGTTAACATTTTGCACATAGCGTTCTGCATGGTGCTACAGGCTTGAAATTTATTACGTAGGTAGCCTTAATGGTACAGAGGTGCCTTGCAGTGGTTTGGTGTGTAAAACATTAACAGATGCGGAATTATGCCACTCCAATGAATGAAAATGTGGTTAATTAAGCTTCAGTAACTTCTGAACCATGTGTCTGATTCATCTGGCATTTGGAATGTACAAAGATTTATAATACATCTTTGACTGTGGCAATTTTTGGGTTGTTGACAGTCACAGTTACTGAATTGTACATGTTAAGTTTTTGCTAGTGGTGCAGTGCAACCGTTGAACCGATGTACACACAATTCTGGACACACAGTGTGCTGTGGTACATGTCTTCATTTACCAATTTTCATTTCAGTCGGTCATACAGTTTTTGCACAGCAAAGTGACCAAAATTCTCGTGATGGGGCCCGCGCTCCCACCACCACATTCCATTCACTATTTATAGTGCACATTCTCAAAAGGAAGGGAAATTCATGGCAAAAAACTCCGTCAGTTAGGTTGTTCCACAGCGACAAAAGTGAGGAAATTCAGTGTTAGGGTTGAAAACCCTAACTGCGCATCCCCTCCCACCCTTATCACCACACACACACACATACATGCAAATAGGGGAAGGACCAAGGGAAAAACAGATCACTCTCCCATCCACACTACAGGTAAACCATGCTAGGTTTAAATCCCATGTTTAAAAACGGTTTTAAATCTAAGTCCCTTGCAGGGCTTAAACATGGTTTTTAAATACGGTTTCAAACTGTATTCATTGTGGACACAAACTGTGTTTGGGCTTGTTAAAATGTTTTAAAGAACTTAAAACATTTTAACAAGTACAGTGTATACAGGGCCTTAGGGTTAAGATGATAGGGCATTCCTCTCAGCTCTGGAAAAATTAGGACCGAACCCTTTGGCAGTCTGAAGGAACCCTGAAGTCCCTAGAACAGCAACCAATACAGTATCCAGACCAAGCCCCTACCCTATGATCCCAAATTGACAAGAGCAGGATAGCAATTGAGTCTCTCCCACAGTACCAACTGGATATAATTTATTTGGGCTCAATCAGTCTTACTGGGAGGCTGGGGAACAACTGGGGTGCCTGCTGGCAAAGAGACTGCAAGCCAGAGAGGCCAAGAATTACATTCTCTTGATCCAAAAGGCCCTGGATCAGATAGTGACTGTGCCACAGGATACAAATGGAGCATTTCTTAAGTTTTACTTGGCATTATATTTCACTGAAGTAGACCCAACAGAGGCATTTCATGCAGACATCTCTCTCCCACAGGTCTCAGGCTTAGCTAATGCCAGACTTATGGCATCCTACACAGTAGAGGAAGTATTCTCAGGTATCTGATCCATCCATGGCAACTGACAAATCCTCAGGACTGGACAGGTTCCCCCTCTGACTTCTACCATGTGGTTACACCTTTACTGGCCCCACACCTAACACAAGTGCTCAATGAGGCCTGCACCAGATATAAGCTCTCTCCATCTTTCAGTGAAACAATCCTGACTAACTCAACCATCTCTCCCAAATTCTGTTTTGGCAGAGGAACGAGTCAGGGATGCCCCCTTTCCCCTTGCTTATTCCTTTTTTTTTCAATTCTATTTATGCTCCTATACTGCCTCTCTCTCTCTCTCCGGAGGTAGCTTGGTTTTGGCCATGACCCCATCCACCTGAAGTCCTCCACTCCTCCTCCTCCTCCTCCATCATCGGTTGCCTCTCCATCCGCTACCTGGTCACCCAACCCCGCCAAGTTCTGAGTCCCCCAAGGTGGGACCAGCTACTCCTTCCTGGCACTCTATCTATAATCTAGCAGAGTGACCAGGCAGGGAAGAGAGCCAGAGGCATGAATGGAAAGACCCAGCACTGGGCATAGTTGGCCAGCCCCTGTACCCCCCCCTTCTCCTACAGGGAGGCAGGGCCATTTTCCTTTTTTCTCCCCCTGGTGTGGCCATGCAATGGCATTGGCGTCCACAGTGAGTGAGCCTGCCCACTCCCACAGATGCCCACCAACACCAGACCCCATGAGCTGTCCTCACCACAGGTGTTTATCCCCCCAGCATCTGCCAGGAGCCACCACCAAGTGAGAAATCCCCAGAACCCACCCCAGGAGAAGAGAGCAGTCCTCCAGATGCTCAATCTTCTCCTTCACCTGTTGACCCCTGACAATCCAGGCTTGTTCCCAAACCCAGGTATCTGGCATGGCATGAGGTGTGGCGTCCAGTGCCTCAACCCTCTGCACCACTGGGCAGGCCCCTTGCTTATTCCTGTTAGTGGATTAACTCCTGGCACAGAAAACATGAGTCTCATCTAGTTTTCCATTGGTAATAGTGGGAGGGGAGCACCATAAAATCACATTATTTGCAGATGACATTATCTTCTTTCCTTCAGACCTGCCTGCCTTGCTTCTTATTCTCCATGCTTTGATCCAGGACTAAGGACTACTCCCGGATAGCCAGGTATACATTAAATGATGCAAAATCACAGATTCTCCCTTGAATCAAGCCTGTACCCCTTCCATGTTCCAGGACTACCTCTACCAGTGGTCCCTTGAGACAGTCAGTTGTCTAGGGATCAGAATTAAACTGATCATTAAGGACACAATTCTGGCAAATACCCAAATTATGTTGGACAAATTGGATGCTGAACTCTACAGGCGGTGAGACATTATGCTGTCACTCTCGGGGAAAGTAAATGCTGCCAAACTTATCACCATCCCTAAACTACAGTATATACTGGCAAACCTGCTGGTACCCATGCCTTTGTCCTTTTTTCAATCCTTGAGGAAAAAGTACAAATCTTTTATTTAAAGCAGCAGTGCAACAATCTGGTGAAAATTTTGACCTATACTTTTTTTATGCTATTTTACATTGCCACTTACCTCCTGACTTGTATGATACCATTCTTTCCACTATTTTAGTCTGCTTTAGTACTTTTTTCATGTCTGAAATAATACAAGGAGCATTCCTTTTAATACGGTGCGGACCAGATCTTCATCAGTATTTTCAGCTGTTTTTGTCCATTAGTTGTTTATATATCACTTCCGTTGTGACTAAAATTAGCAATTATGCAGCAGGCAGTGTTTTCTGACCTTACAGAACAATATTTGTTGAAAAACAGCTGCAAATACTGATGAAAACCTGGTCCAAGTTAAATTAAAAGGAGTGCTCCTTTTAATTTTTCAGACATGAGAAAAAGTACTAAAGCAGACACAAACTGTGAAAAGAAGAGTATCATACAAGTCAGGAGGTAAGTGGCAATCTTAAAGAGCATAAAAAAAGTATAAGTCAAAATGTTCACCAGATTGTTTACTGCTGCTTTAAGGAGGGGAGATTTCCCCAAATCTGTTAGCAGACCCTTCAATGACACTGGTTGGAGGGTGGTTTTGGCTTACCCAGCCTCCATTTTTTCTATCAAAGGGTAGTGATACTTCAGGCTGTAATCTGCTTGAGGCTGGATCTGCTAACTCCTGCCCAAGGTGGCTCCTGCTGGAATCCATACAGAGCAAAGTCCCATCTCCTGAGACACTCATCTTTCCAGAATGGTATCTCCCTCTGACTATCTCACCTTGTACCTCCTATACTAGGAGAGTTTGGACCCAGCTACCCAAGTTATTTAATTGGAACATGCATCTCCCAACTCTGACCTTTGTGAAAAAATCCCACACTACAGATTGAGGGAACTTCTATAGACTGCTACTGCTGGCAACAGGTGGGGATCTCTGCCTTCAGGAACCTGTATCATAAGGAGACAGGAGTATTTCACTCTTATGTTGACCTGTGCCTAATACTGGTGCACATTCCCTCCCTTACTGGCAATATTTACAAATACTGTACGTAATTTGCTGTGAGTCTAAGTCTCCCCTACTCTGTGTCCACCCCAGTCTAACCCACTAGACAGATGGCTTCTGTCCCTCCCGATGCCATGACACATGACAGCATGGGTGTCTAAACTTTGAGCTAAACTAAGTCTTGAATTGTCAGCAGGGGGGCCAAGGGGAAGGTGGGAGAAAGAACTGGACACCCCTATCAATCCAGCTGAGTAGAGCACAGTCTGACACAGGCACATCATTCTAATTGTGAACTCCAGGCTAGAACCTTGCAGTTTAAAATCTTGCATAGGGCATACAGAACTCCACAGGCCCTGTAATGTATGGGGCTTTTGCCCCATAGTGACTGCTGGCAGTGCCCCTCACCTCAGGCCAGCCTCACGCACATTGTTTGGTCTTGCCCTGTGCTAAACCCTACTGGGATGCCATGTGGTCATTTTATCACACAATTACTCCACTTCCTAGGTAGAGAGATTCTAAACTGCCCCTCATGGACTCTTTCCCCCAGAGGCACCATTAACACTGGACCAGCTTACATGGACTAACAGTTCACGCTTGACAGCCAAGCACCTTTTACTCTGTAAATGGTGAGACCCTGAACCTCCTCACTAGAAGGGGTGGGAAAACCTGCTTATGCTGACTGCTAAATATGAATGCATCTCACATGCAGCCCAACATAAACTAGACCAGTATTTTACCATTTTTCATGCATACCTAGACACCCATCACATACCACAGGTGCGCCCCATAGGTGATTCCATGGTTAGGGGTTCTTCCACTTCACGTGCTATGTCACTGCCCCAATTGCTAGATAGTTGTGTCCCAGTAAGGGGAGTGTCAGCATCTAGCTGGATTGTCTCTTCTGCCCTCTGTTGAGGCATCTCAGACCCCTTCCCCTCTGTCTGCTTTCATCCACACCTTCCTTTGGAGCCCTGGGAACCCCCGGAATTCATGGGACCACAGACCTGGGGGGACATGCCATTGATTTGCATACTATGGCACACTTTAAGTCTCCTTGGTTAAGCAACCACACCATGTCTTCTGCTGCTTGTATTATTTCCCTGTTCATTCCTTTCCTCCTACCATCCCCTCTTCACCTAGGTCAAGGTACTCAACACTCTTTACCTGGATTTTGACACCTGGAACTGAGACTGAGCATTAATTGTTGTTTATCTTCTCACTTACTTGTTGTTTATCTTTTTGCATACTGTGTTTGTATGATTAGGTGCCTTTCCACTTCTTCTAAATGTACACAATACTTGTTGCAGACTTGTATTGACTTAAATTTTACATAAGAGACCAGACACAGGTTATGTTATTCATTGACAGTTTTATTGCTATCAAGTACCTTCGTTCAACCCATGCATTCTCCAGATTGTTACTTTCCTACATTGTATTTACAGTTTCCCTTGTATTTACAGTTGTACCAGCTAACTTGAAAACTGTATACAGTACCCTGTCAATTGTTTACTTTGTGCTTTCAAAAGTTGAAAAATGCAGTAAAAACTGGCTCTCTCTGCCATCAGTACTAACAAAATAGGGAGAAATGTGAGAAACTTCTCTCCTATTGACTCTGGAAAGAGCAGCCAGAGTGGCATATAACTGCACTGCGGGACATAGAGGGGATAATCTACAAGAAGTACATTGATATAAAACTTGCAAAGTGGGAGTTTTATGCCCAGATCTACTGCTCTGTGGTCACCATGGGAACCTCCACAGCTGACACCTTCCTATCCCAAATCCACCTCCCACCCAGAAAAAGTGGCATCCTTAGATTGCCCCATCATGGAAACTGAAATTCAAGCAGCCTTAAAAGGGCTTGTTCCCCACAAAGCACGTGGTGGAGATGGCCTACCAGCTGAATTTTATCAGCTCTCGTCTCACACTCTTTGCCAGTGCTCAAAAGACTTTGTGCTGAACTGGAGTCTCCCCATGATGGCAATGGCTACTATTATGGTCCTCTCAAAAAAGGCAAGGACCCGTCCCTGTCTGCTAGCTATTGCCTGATTTCACTCCTTATGGTTGACAGCAAAATATATGCTAAGGTACTATCTAACAGTTTGGAGCCCCAGCTTCCACACCTTGTGCACCCCTCACAAGTGGACTTCATCCAGGGAAGGTTCAGCTTGGACCATATCAGGACCCTTGCAAATTTGATGCAGGTAGCCTGACAATCTCTCACCCCACATGCTGTGATTGTCATCAACTTCAAGAAGTCTTTTGACTCTGTAGAGTGGGGGTACCTATACAAGGTATTAGCTCAGATGGGATTTGGTGAGTGGTTCCTGACCAGAATTTGCACTGTGTACTCCAGTCCCTTGACCCAGACCCTTACCAGTGAAGTCATGTCCACACCTTCCATCTTACCTATGGTACCAGACAAGACTACCCCCTATTCCCACCCCTTTTAGTCCTGGCTATCGAGCCACTAGCAGTGGCCATGCACCAGAACCCAGACATAGAGGGGATTGTAGTGTGACAGATCAGTATAAGACACTACTCTATGCAGATGACCATGCAGATTACTGGATGTGGCCCACAGTAGCATCCATCCCTTAATGGCCTTAGTAAAAGACTTTGCAGGGTCTCCGCCCTCCACATCAAGTCAAGGGAAAATGGAAGTCCTAGCCCTTAAATGCCACTGCACATCACAGAACTACACTATGCTATGACTCAGATGGGCTACCGAGTGCATTTCTTACCAAGGTCTCAAAATCACTCCCTGGCTGAGCAAGATATGTGAGTACAATTTTGGCCCTCTGCTTGCAGAGTTCAGTGTAGAAGTGGACAAATGGAAACCCCTGCAGCTGTCTACAGTGAGCAATATGGAAGCAATTAAAATGGTCATAGCACCAAAATCTTTTCACCTCATATCACACATTCCCTCCAGTATTAGCTGGTTTGACTGTGGGAACAACCTTACAAGAGGATTCTTGTGGGAGGGAAAACAACCTTGGTTTAGCAGCATGAATATCAGAACCCACTAGAGTAAAGAGGGATGGGACATCCCATGGTTTAAAGGGTAGTATTTGGTGTTCAGAGTAGCACAAACCACCCACTGGTTCTACAACCCTAGGCAAACTCCACCCCTATAGATGGATATAGAATCACAGCTTTTAGGGGGCACTCACCCATTGTCTGTCTCTACACCCAAACCCACTATGACATATCCCACTATCCATAACTCACCTTTAACCTGGAGACAGCTAGGGAAGTGGCTAGGAATTGATCTAGCCAACTCTGGGCTTACGCCCATATGAGACAGCCCATCCATTTATGTGGTAGGGTAAACCACTTTCCTTGTCATAGTGGAAAGCCAAAGGTATTATCTCTCAGGCACATCTGCTCCTCCCTATACATAAAGTACTGGACTCCTTCCAGCGTCTTTAGGATTTATATGGTCTACACAAAAATTTCTTCTGGCTCCCACACTACGGAAGCTCCCTGAGCCACCTTCTGCCTCAGGGAAGCATCCCCTCTCTCTCTTTCTGGCTCTCCCATAACAGGAGTAGAGACAAAATCTCTGGTCACGCCACTCAAACTAAATCCACCTTGGCTGCAGCTATTGGACACCCAATCTCAGAGGAAGAAAGGAGCTCCTGCTAGAAAGCAGCTCATGTACCAATTTAGGATTCCCAAGGCAGTCTGATACAGAACAAGGTGTTACACCATTGGTACCATACCCTTGCAATCCTGCATACTGCCCACCTTGTCCCCAGTAAAAACTGCTGCGATACAGTGGGCTTCCCCAGAATACAACATTAGTGGGATAAAATTATGGACACAATTAAAAAGATCTTGAAGTCACCTATCCTGAGGTTACTTGCCCTCTAGCTATTATGATCCCACCAGAAAGCCCCCACACTCTCCATGAACCAGTTAGCAGGGCTACTAATGGCAAGCATTGAAGCTAAGCACCTTCTACTTCACAGATGTCATAGCACAGACATTGCAACCCTTAAAGGATTCATGGCTAACTTAGCTCAATTGGCCAAGTTTGAGCACCTCTCTCATCTAGCCTCCAACTCCCTAAGTGGATTATTGGAGGACACGGAACCCCTTCCTGAGCTATCTCAACACAACAGCAGGCTCTATGAATGGTGCTAACTAACATCGCTGCTCTTCAGCTCCCCAGGGTATCCTGTTAAAACAGCAAAGCAATATGGGTGACTCAATAAGAGCAAGTCAAGGACAGCAAATGTGTTGTGAGCCACATGGTTTTTTGACAAAAGTTTTTTTTCAGCAAGGTGCTGCAGGGGTACTGTAGTTCCTCTGGCTGTTGTTTGCTGAATACTGAAGTAGGCTGTCATGGGATGTGCTGTTGAGCTGCTGCTATAGCTTAGTGGTTAGAGCCATCAGCTGCATGCATGTCAGGCTTGCTGGACTGGGGTTCAAAACTTGGTATTTTCTTTTTTTACTTTTGTTAGTCTTGTACTGTGCTTCGCTTCCCCCCACTCCTAGTTTGTCACAACCTTGGAGCTTAAATGTAATGTTGCCCCCTCTCCTGGTTTGCTCACCCCTTTCTGAGTTGCATCCAACTTGGAATTGATTATTTAGTGAAAGGGGACCTTGGGGCTGAAGCCCCCTCAATTAGTCACTGCAGCTGTGTTTTTGTGATTTTGCATGATTGCTGTTGTCTGCACTCGCTCTGTTTGTATATGTTCATTTGTACTCTCTTTTCTTATACTCACTTGTGTTTTTTTTGCCATTATCACATAGAACCACTCTCCAGGACTGTATTGGGCTAGTTTGTATTTTCTCCTTGGGTTGTACAGGCATTGGGCTTGTCTCCAAAGATGGTATTCATACCCCTCTCACCATAGCCCCAAAATAGAAAGTTAACAATTTAATCTCTGGTGGACACCACTATATATGTTGGTTTGTTTATTATAGTGGCACAATAACACCATTATAGTTTGGGTTGAGTAGGCTGTTTAATGTTAAACCCCTAACATTGCCCATTAATAGCTTCACCCCAGTTAAACATATTTGTATGAAAATGTTCACCCGTGGTTTTGGGTGCAAGGTACCTTGATGTACCAAGTTTCATTTAGGTCAGATGAATGGATTCCCAGTTACAAATTGTGAAAAAAGGGGAAAAAATTGTGTGTGTGTGGGGGGGGGTGCTGTTTGTTTGTCATCTCTGGTTCTGAACATGATCAGTATGCTCTTTGGATAATTGTTTCATACAAAAAAAAGAATTTGGCCATATGAAAAGGATTATGCTTTGTATGGGGTTAATTCTGTTTTATGAGAAAAAATTATTTTTTTCAATTGCCCGCCATCTTGTTTCCGTTTTCTTCAAAACATTTTTTTAGAAAACCCATAAAAATCATATAATGGAAAGACACCAACACATGCATCTTGCTAATCGGGACCCCATTAGCTGGATTCTGCAGGTACTTTTTGTCAAAAGGACCCAGAAATGTGTTTGTAACACATTTTAAAAACATTTTTTCATAAGACAATTTGATTTTTTTGTATGGCCATACGAAACAGGAATAGGGCCATATGAAACAAGATAACCTTTATACAAAAAAATAATTTGGTCTTCATTTTTTTTCCTCATTCTTTTTTCACATGAAAGAATCTTGCTTTGTGAGAATGACACAATCTCATGAAACAGGATTCCTTCATATAAAAAAAAGAATTTGAACTTAATTTTTTCTCATTCTTTTTCATATGAAGGAATCTGTTTTCATGAGAATGACACAATCTGATGAAAAAGGATTCTTTCGTATGAAAAAAGATTTGTTCTCATTCTTTTTTATATGAAAGAATCCTGTTTCATGAGAACGAAACAATCTCACGAAAAAGCATTCCTTCAAATGAAAAAAAGATTTGGGCTTTGTTTTCTTTTCCCCCCACATTTCAAATTTAACAAGCCATAACTCTGTAAGGAACAATCTATATAACAAAAGAAAGATCTCAATGAGTACTACAACACTAATATATAATACTCCACAAAAGATTTCAGGGGCCATATAAAAAATCATCAAGATCTAAAAATTACAATTCCCATAGCATAACATTGCAACTGTAACAAGCTTTAACTCTGTCGATCTTTGGGTTAAGGGACAATCCATATATGAAAAAAGGGTCTAAATGAGTACTACAACACTAATATATAATACTACCCCCAACAAATGTAGGCACCATATAAAAAATATAAATTTTAAAAAAACATAACATTCCCATAGGATAACATTGCAACTTTAACAAGCCATAACTCAATCACTGTGTGAAGTTAATGGACAATCTATGTATCAAAAAAGTTATCTATGAGTACTACAAGATACATAATACCCCCGCCCCCCCCACACACACACTTCCTAAGAAAAAGGTTATGAGCCATATAAAAAACATAACAATGAAAATTCCCATAGGATAACATTGCAACTTTAACAAGCTGTGTCCATTCATAATTAGATTTAAGAGAGAATGTATATATCAAAAAAAGGTCTGAATGAGTACTACAGTACTAACACATAATCCCCCTAAACATTCATGGGTACACACTGCACCCCAAAATGACCTCCAGTCTTCACCATGGTGCCAAATCCACAATGAATGTCTGATCATCATTAACAATGCAGCAAAGGGGTATTTCATCTTCCACTACAACTATAGCAAATTTCATAGAAAACTGAAACAAATTTTATTGCTTACGGGTATAAAAATGAAAAACACATTATTGTCCATATACAATCAGGTGTTGGCAGTTAAGAGGTACTGTTAATGTATTTTTTCCTTTGAAGTGACCCCACCAAAAAACAGTTACAACCAAGTATAAATTGCTTTTCTGGAGGCATGGAAACACAGGGCCCAGAGGCCCTGTTCTTCCACAGATAGACTGATGTGTGCATCTGCGGAGGGATGGAAGTGCAGGGCCTGGAGGGTACTGCTTTTTTCCTAAACAGATGGATCTGTTCATGCAGGTCCCAATGAGAATTCAATTCTACTACCTCAAAAAGTAAAGAAATCCTTTGCAAAAAACTGCATTAAAGCATCAGTTAGGGTTCAGATTAAAGTGACAAAAGAAGGGAAATGTGGCATTAGGGGTTCCAACCCTAACTTCCCATCCCCACAGGAAAAGGAAAAAACATTACTGTTTTTGCTGTCCTAACTGTTGACGAATTAAGTGTGGGGTCTTCCTTGGGGTTCTCAACACTAATGATCACCCCATTCTATGAACAAATAAGGTGACATCTGATATGTTTTCTTCACGCAAAACTTATAGGTTGTTGGCAACATAAGGAGAGACACAGCTCTGTATGTTTCAAGACTGTATTACAATGGAGTGAGTAATAGGGTTGAGAACTCCAGGGAAGACCCCATCCCTGATTTGATAACAGTCAGCAGATGAAAAACATAATTTTTTTTTCTTTTCCTGCTTGGGGGGTAGGGGTGGGGAGTTAGGGTTTTCTCACTTTAATCTTAACCCTAATTGGTACATTAATGCATTATAATCTGTATATATGACATGGCCTATCTAGATTTTAACAAGGCATTTGACACTGTCCCAAACAGGAAGCTAGTAAACAAGTTGGGCAGCCTGGGAGTGGGTCCAAAGGTGGTAAACTAGGTCAAAAATTGGCTGAACGATAGGACACAGAGGGTGCTAGTAAATGGAGTTCAATCCAGGGAGAGAAGGGTAACCGGTGAGAGGCCACAACATTCAGTGCTGGAGCCTTCCCTCTTTAATGTCTTCATAAGTGACATTGCAGAGTGGCTGGAATGGAAGGTATGCCTCGTTGTTGATGACACTAAGATCTGCAAATGTGTTGACACTCCGAGGGGGAATGAAAGGGGACCTAGCAAGTTGGAGGAGTGGTCAAGCGTGTGGCAGCTTGGATTCAATGCAAAAAAGTGCAAAATCATGCATTTAAGGCACAAAAATCTAGGAGAGGAATACCCAATAGGGGGAGGTACTGACGACAACCTAACTAGAAAGGGACTTGGGAGTAATCATAACAGATGCACTGAAGGTAGCCAAACAATGTAAGAAGGCTCTGAGGAGAGCCAGAGGGATGTTGGGGTGCATAGGAAGATGTATCACCAGTAGAAGGAAGGAGGTGGTGATGCCATTGTATAGAACATTGGTGAGACCTCATCTTGAGTACTGTGTCTAGTTCTGGAGGCCACATATCTGGAAGGCAATAGGGTAGAAGCTGTTCAGAGAAGGGCAACAAAAATTGTGCAGGAACTGTACCACAATTCATATGAAGGGAGGCTGGAGGATTGCAATATGTATTCCCTGGTGGAGGTGAGATAGAGAGAAAGAAGGATAAGGCTTGGGAATGAGCATGGGTTGCTGGGAGTTAGCTGGGGGGGGCTGGGAGTGGATAGAGAGGCCAACAGGCAGCTCTCCATTTTCCTTATCAAGGAGGTTGGTTCTCTCGGCCTAAGGCCACCACCATGTGGAGGCATGATGGTGGTGCAGGCAGTGAGGGAGTCAGGTGCTAGGCCAGGGTTGGGCAGAACAGAGTCAGCTGAGCTAAGGCATGCATGTGCACCTCCATGTGCGTGTCCAATCTTGTTTGGGGTTCTGGGGCATAAGGCAAATAAATTCAGAAAAGTGGAGGCGATGGCTGGATGTTGTCCCCAGGCCAGCTCCAGTGGTCCTGCTGGGGAAGTGGGGATGGCCCTGAAGAGACTGCAGATGTCCGGTACTGATGGCCGACATGAGCCACCAGCCTGTGGGAGGATAAAAGCCAATATGGAAAAAAAATTAAAAATTTATCATGAGCTGAGGCTGCAGGAGCATGCATGTGAACCTGTTTCAGCTGGCTCAAGATTTTAAAGCATGGTCTACCCCTAACCTCTTTGTTCAATCAGATATCTAGTAAGGAAAAAGTGAAAGTAAAAGTCTAAACTCAGTTTTGCTCAGTCTGTGTTACAAGGATACTATGAATCACAGACTGACTGACTACCAGGGGACTGCAGTCCTGGCAGGCTACAGACTATGTGCACATGAAATCTATTTGAAGAAAGCACTTTCTAGTTGAAGCTGAGAGGTAGGGCATGTGTTCAGAGCTGCACAACCTTGCCTTACAAGAAATATTCCCTGGGAGATCAGCTCCAGACTGTTGAAACCAATTAATGCCACTGCCTGATGGAAGAGTCATGTGCCATGATTCAGTGCGCCAGCTGAGAGAAGGAAGGAGGACTTCAGCAACCTAGTCACTGTCTAAGGTGTGGATTGGTTAGCCCCCTGTGTTGCCTTGGTTTGGAGGAAATGCACCAGCAAGCAGAGGGCTAAATGGAGATTGAGAGAGAGAGAGAGAGAGAGAGTGAGTGAGTGACAGGCAACTCCGGAAAACATATTTGCTTCAAACAAGAACCAGCTTTGAGTGAATCCCTTCCCTTGTGATAGAAGAAAAGTTTGGACTACAGTAATACAAAACTTCAGAACCATGAGTAACCATCAGGGTTTTGTCACTGCAAGCTGAGGTTTAGTTAGTGTTAGGGGACAGGGTCTCAGACGTTGTGGGCAAGACTGTGCTTTATGTTGATAGGCCCAGCAGGCCAAAGATCACCAGTAGCCTTTTTGAATTTAAGTTTCCATTTTGAATTACAAATGTAATTTAATTCTTACTGCAAGTGCATGACAGCATGTTCACCCATCCTGACTGCTATATTATCGGGCCAGCAATGCTCAACTGATGTGGTACCCACCCGTTATCTTGGAGCTCCCTAAAGCCTAAGTCTGGTGCACCAGTCAGGTGAGGGTATTACATCAGGACTGTCAGTCACTGTGGGTTCAAGGGGAATATTCTGCACATGAATTACTGCCACCCTTTTGCTCCTGTTTTCTCTTTTGTCCCATTGTTCTTTCATAGCCCTCCCTTTTAAATTAATCTGTTTGGTTTCTGCATTTTAATTTCTGTGTATTGCTGTTTTATTATGATTATATCACTGCCATTACTTGTAGGATGGTACTTTGTAGACAGGCAAGGTCTAAATCATTTATTAGTGAGATAGTAGCCTTAAGAGTCAACATCAGGTACCCACCCACATTAAAGTAATCCACTCAGTAGCCCCTGAATTTAAGAGTGTCCTGAGACATTCACCAGTTTCCCCAGATGCAGGCACCATGTCATTACCATCTACATCAAGTTATCCTGCAACTGTAACACCCTACAAAGGCCCCCTAAGAGAGGTTGACAGATTTTACCCAAGGGCCCAAGGGTTACACCAGCCATGATCTCCATCTCTATGAAACACAACATACTACAACAATAACAGAACCACAACAGAATCAACAAAATCTCCAGTCAGAACAAAAAACAGTAGAGCCTTACATCATCATGTGCTGGGTCTGAAAAATAGGTACTGTAAGCTCAGAGTCTACTGTCTTAAGAACCAGCAGGCTACAGTATGTGGATTTTTTTCTATTCATCAGAAATACAAAAACATTTGATCTCTCCTTCTGTTTACTTGTTTGAATTGTTATTTTTTAAAAGAGAGACTCTACCAGGCACAATGAGAGATGTGCCCCACAATTAGTGGGGCCTGGGTACTAAATCAGACACAACCTGTTACTTTTTACTTGAAGGTTACTTCTCTTTCAATCAGTGCCAGCACGTGTAGCAGCCTTGAGCTAGAGTGACAGAGTTTGTAATTACAAGTGAAACAGTGACAGCAGCGACAGGAGACTGATGCAAGTTCCTTTCATGTGCTTTCACTCCCATAGGGGCCACAATGTAGATTTTAAGTTGGGAGAAGAAAGAGCTGTGGGTGTCCTTCACATTCAAGAGTTTCTGACAATAAAGGCAAACATTCTGTAAAGATACATGAATAAAGTGACCTAGACAATAACTTTTGTGGGAAACATGAACCAGCTACGGAGAGGCAAACTCTGCTGTGTGACATTGATGTCTGGAGATTTTGGCCAACAGTGGCAAATTTTTCTTCTGCATATAAAGGCCAAACATATATGTTTTTCTGGGGGAATCATTTTTCTCTTTCACCCATCCAGGTTATGTTGCCATGGGTGAACCAGGACCAAAGTGGTCAGGATGCTCACTTTGCTCCAGTGTCCTGTTCTGCACCAGTGGGGGTTGCAACTTCAGTCTTTTTCTGCATTGTTGCTCAGTGCAGTGTGGGTGCACGGGGAAAGGACAGGGTCAACCATGCCAGTGTGGGGGCCAGAATGCTAATGAGATGATGAGTCAAGCTCAGCCACTAAGTGGCCAGCTGTATGCCTGGTTGCAATCCACAGAACTCCTTCACTGTT
Source organism: Neoceratodus forsteri (assembly GCA_016271365.2). Lineage (NCBI taxonomy): Eukaryota > Metazoa > Chordata > Ceratodontiformes > Ceratodontidae > Neoceratodus > Neoceratodus forsteri. The sequence continues at coordinate 278,368,748 of CM028136.1, read as the reverse complement.
AAACTGTTAAAAGCAGTTATATACTGTAGGAATTCTCAGGGTTGCAAACTGCAATGACATTTCCGGCACAGAAAGGGATGAGGTGGTGTTCAGTTCTGCCAATCAGTACCAGTAAGGGACAGGGCCAGTGAGGGACAATCCACTAGAAGCAAAGAGAGATAATGTGTAACTAGGGTTGAGGAGGAGGCCATAGATCATTAGGAGTCAACCAGAGCTGCAAGATAATGTGAATTTAACTGCAGTATCATTGTTCCCCTGGGAGGCCTAAAAGCACAGAGATTGATGGATGGTGGGGGGAGCATATGGTGGTAGTGTTGTGTACCAAGGGCTCTGGTCATGGAATAACACCATGCAACCGGCACTGCCCAGACCTTCATGAGTGGTGTCAGATAGTATATTCGCTAGTGAAAACCCTGTTTGTGACACTGAATATCAGGTGGACACTTTTGCACTGCACATTCGTCACCATGTAAACTGTTCCCCATGGTGATTAAGGCTTCCTTTTGGAGTACAGCATTTTTGTTGGTGGTACAATGTGGGGCCTGTTGCACCCTGATGTTTTGCCACCACCCACTGCAACAATGAGTGCAGTCCTGGATCTTTATTTGTAAAAAGAAAAGGATTACATAATTGGCATATAGCACCTGTCATTAAACTGTATTCCAAAGTGCTTTACAATCCAGAAAAAGTAGAATAGGATGTTTCTGCCATAAGGTACACTGGGACAGGGATATATTAAACATCACTTAAAGAGAGAGGTTAAGGACAGGGAGTTTATGTGACTTGCTTAGGGTGACAATGGTGGATAAATAGCAGTTGTGGGATTCAAACTCCAGTCTCCAGGTTCATTGCTCTGACTGTGCTCTAGTCATGAGGTCAGTCTCCCTGAAAGATGTGGACAGTGCTCTTCACTGGCCCAGCTCATAAGCTGCAGACATATGAGTGTTCCAAAGCAGTCTCGTTTGTTCTGGTCCTCTCTTCCTCAATGAACAATTGGAATAGCCCCTTGATGATGGGTTCATCTTCCAAAGACCAAGTGTGAGATCAACTTATGGGCCTTCCCAGTCCTGGGATCAGCCTCATGGCAGCACAGCATTCCACGGTCAAGTCTCAGTGATGGCAATGGGAGTTTTACAGCTTTGACAGGGCTTTAGGGTCACCTGATGTTAGGGACTCAATCGGTTTGTATTGTATTATATCATGCTGACTATTTACAATAAAGTACAACCACTATTAATTGGTTCTTTGATATTTGACTTTACCAGGAAAGACATACTGAGATGCTAACAGCTTGTCTGTAGATGTATCCTAGGGGGAGTTGGAATTGGAGAGTACAACAAATACAAACCATAAAATACAATAAATATACAAAATAAGTAAGTACCAATAAAATAAACAAATTTGCAGTACGACAGGCCAATCAAAGCTTGATGTAACATTGAATGTCTTTGCTAAGTTTTAACTTGATGTTGACAAAAGAAATCAGAGTACAAATGGTATTAAAGGTGCCAAAGAAGGTCTGTATGAAATAATTATGTTGCCAGTAAGAAGACTGAAAGACTTCCCCTGGGAATGAAAGGGGACGTGGCTTGGGGGATGGGGTCTGAGATACAGCATCTATGAACTGTAGTGAGAAACAAAAAAGTGTTCTGCTCTGGGGAACAAACCCAAGCCACTTACTCTCTACTGCTTAGTAGCCTGTAGCTCTAACTCTGTACTAAGCTTCATAGACAGGAGTTGCATGCTGTGGCAAAGGACATTCAGCACTGGGTGCAGATCCCCCAACACAGTTGCAGTGATTTTTTGTAATGAACAGTCTGTTTATTTAAAGTAATGTTTCCCAAGTTGCATTTAAACCTTAAAGTATGAGCTGGAACCTTTCAAGATATGGGCAATATAAAATGTCACACCTTACTGAAAATCTATCATTAATGTAACCACCCCACTCACAAAGTGTCAGACTATGCCTGTCTGAAAATACCTGCCCACAGTCTATAAGGCCTTTGGATGAATGGCACCTGGGCTCAGTTAGTGTTGGAGGTAATAAAAAAGTGATGCGGTGCCCCTACCAATGAAGATACTTTTGACAGATAGCTGCCAGGGTACTGCCCCACAGGAAATGAATGCAACCCTCACCTTCATGACAGGGAATCTTTATGATTATACACCCCTCCAGCTTATATTCTATGCATGCAAACACTGCAATATGCAAAACACAATAAATTAGCATTTAAACACAAGTACAGCAGACCCAGCGCACTTCTGGGAGGTGACGGGTGTGGGCTGTGCTGGTCTCTGATGTCCTCTTTACCCTAAAAGGGACTTACCTTCACCAACACCCAAGGATTAGGCAATCACTCAGGGCCTTAGGTGATTTAAACCTTCTGTCAGGACAAGTTCTGATAGCTCACAAGCCCAGGGCAGGAGCCTTGGTGATCTTCCTGGAAGAAACAGAAATTGATTCTTTAAAGAGCGTTCTTCCAACCTTGTGGATGACAGCAGACTTTACTCACAGGCATGGATGTTGGCAGGCACACTCAGTGTACTTTGCTGAGTACAGTAAAACCTGGAAAATCCAGGGGCAATGTGAGCCCTCCAGCCAGGGCAACAAACACTAACAGAGCCTGATGTGCATGAAGAACTGTTTTTCCTCTCCTTGGATGCTTTAGTGTAAGTTTGTGAATGATCTTTGGAAGATGTGTGGGTATTAAATTTAGAGGCCATGATTGTATGAGTGACCTGATCAAGTATGTAAGCATGAGTGCTGGTGTGAATGGACTTCTGTAAGGCTGGCTACCTTAATGTGGTACACAGGCTCATCACAATGTATCCTAAACATTGTTATTAAAAGCCAGCCAACTTCAGTCTAATCGGTAGTGTGTATGTTAGATAAAACAAAATGTTATGACTCTATTAAGATCATTGGCTTAATACATATTGTTGACTGAAATGCAGGTGGGTCAGTGTGTGTGTGGCAGGGCAGCACATCTTTTGGTTTGTGTCTATGGGGGGGGCAACAGTTCTGTCAACTGTCGAGTACAAGATTAGAATTCCTGGCCACATTCCTGTTCACAGGTCTTTCTCCTTTTTTCTCCCAGACAAATCTGCTCTAGTGCGCGCATGTGAACAGAACAAAACAGCTCCATTGCCTGACTGTGTATGGTAAGCTAGGGCTCAGTACAACACAACCAATGCCAGCACCAACCCTGATGATGAGTAGTTGTGAAACCAGTTGAGGTTTATTCATTTTTCAATGACCTGTGATGTGGATTGCATGTACACTTACTATTTCTTGTAATAAAGCAGTCTTTTCTACATTATAGACAAGTGGTGCCGCTCTAGTGCACATGTCTCTCTTTTGCAGAAATCCAGAGATCAAATATCAGTGGCTAGCATCTCATGCATTATTCATTATGTTAAACCCCTGGCTCTCAGTGGCTGTCATTTCCTGGTGAAAAGTATGCATACAAGTCTGGAGTCAACTTGCAGTACAGCTGTTTTGCTGAGCTGAGCTAGCCTCCAAATTGATGTCAGTTACACAGGGGCCAGATGTACTAATTTAGCTGTTTTGCAGAGCTAAACACAGGAACAACTCCAAGCCTGACTGGAATAACAAGGCTCACTCATCATATATTTAGTTAATTATTTTATGTTTTTTTATTAACTTAACTTCCAGTCATAATCCAGTGTTCCAGGACTAATAAATACCCCTTCCTCTGGGAGTGTGGAATGTTTTTTAATATATGCTAATTTTGTTCTTTTCAAAACATTTTAGTTATGTTAATAAAAAAACATGAATAATTAACTAAATACATTGTGAGTGAGCCTTGCTATTCCAATCAGGTTTGGAGCTTGTTTATGCCATAGATTGGATTGGGCACCTCCCTTTGATTAGCTTTCTTTTTCCTGAGGTAAGCTGGGCTGAAGATGTCCTTCTAAACATAGGAACACCCAACATTCCCAGCCAGGTTGTGTGTCCTCTGACCCTTTATCATGGGCCTGATAAACTATAAACATGGCTGCTTTCTTTTCTTTCACTTTATCTTCTATTTTAACATGTTTCTGTTCCTTAGTTTGGCTTCTGGCCATCAGAATCAGTACCTCCCAGTCTCTGCCGCCATCTGGTGGAACTGTGGGAATGAACTAGTAGTGGCAGGGGAGTGCTTCTGAGTGTCTCCAAAGTTCATACTCCCAGGGGAGAGGTGGTTTTGTACTTTGCTTAGCTTTGAGATCTGCTTCAAACAGAGCAATCTCCTTGCTGTGACCTTCCCTACCCTTAAGGCAGTCCAGAGGCTGGTTGAGTGAAGAGAGGTGGTGGCGTGCCAGCCACCGTAAGAAGGGTAATGAACAAGCCAGAAGAACAAATGACAGTGTCCAGTCTGGCCCTGGGACCCACAGCTACAGTCTGGACTGGGACCGGGGTGAAGGGGCAGTGCAGGGGAAGCTGGCAGCAGTGTTCCAATGAGAGTCAAAGGTAAGCCCCCTTTTAGCAGGGGGTTACACTAGCATCAGCAATGACATTTTACAATATCTCTCATACTGCATAAATCATATAAGAAAGAAAAATATGTTCCACTCTGGGGATCATCCCCAGGCACCCTACACTCTACTGTTTCGTAGACTGTAGATCTATCGCTGTTACTAAGCATCCTATTCAGGAGATGTGTGCTGTGGTAAAGGACATTCAGCAGTGAGTGCAGACACCCCCTACACATCTGCATTGGAATTTTGTCATGAAGTCTATTTGAAGCAGTGTCCTTGTCTGAACTAGAACTTTTCAAATTATCAACAACATAGAACGTCAAATCTTTATGAAAGTATACCACTGTCATCATCAATGACATCTAACAATTTCTCCAATACTTCATAAATTGGAATAAGAAAGTTAAAATTGTTCCACACTGCGAACAGAACCCCGGCTCATATAGGTCTAAAACCCTTCACCAAAACCTAAAAGCCCTATCACTAACATCATCAATGACATCATGCAGCTGAATCACTCACACTAAATGCACCTCTGAAATTGACTAATGCCAAAAAAAGTACATAGGGCCACATTATGTGTTTACAGCTGTGATGTTGGTGCCTAAAAATCATTGCTCACTGTTGAGACTTTTAAACTCATGAAATATTGACTGATGACATCAGCTTCTCTTTAGCATGTTCAGGATATTGGGAAACATAATACAGTGTCTCACATACCTGAGTAATCTCATTCCAGGCTATGGAATCAGATCCCAGGATTACATTATTTTTAAGAGCCAGCACTGACAGTGGTAAACAGTTTTTTTTCCCTACAGTGCCTGGTAACTTACATGCAGAATGCACTAATTGAGCTAGGTGTTTGACAAACTCTCTCTTATAGCAAAAAAAAAAAAATTATGCAAAAACTGGTTGCTGCATCCCTGTGAATGTGCCCTGCTTCACATAACGATATGGTCTGAAGGCAGCCTGTATGGATACCATACGGTATCCATCGTTAGACTTATTATTCAGTAACTATTATTATATTTTGTGTCTGTGCAAGTCTATATTTATTTGTTTAGTTTTTGTTGATCGAGAAAGGAGAGATAGATATTGCTGCTTATTTTCAACCACGTCGGGGGGGGGGGATTACAGATGCAAAGCAGCTGAAACTGAACTACATTAAGCTGCTGGTGGTGTTTTAGTGACTATAAATCATTATATATATATCAGCGCTTACCTAACGGGTAGATCACAGTCAGTGAAAATTGGAGAATCCCAAATCCCACCCCTTCCCATTCACACTGGTGTCCCCCAAGGCTCCGTCCTTGGCCCCCAACTTTTCTCAATTTTCCTAAATGACCTTCCCTCTGCCTGCCCATCTGTGTCCATTCACAAGTATGTGGATGACATGGTCCTGTTCTCCTTGGGTCTTCTCCAGCAGAGTTAAAATCCAAGCTTCAACCTGATTTTGACACTGTGTAAAAATGGCTCAGGTCAAACCAATCAACCCTCAATACTGAAAAAACTGCTTCTATGAGCTTTGGCACTGGGCCACGGCTTTCCAAGCTCCCATCCCTTCCTCCTTCCACACCCTAGATGGGGACACAACTGATAACATACTCTCATTCAAGTACCTTGGTGTCTGGCTCGACCAGTACCTCAACTTTTTGCAGCACATAGTCGCCATATACAAAAACTCCACCCCAAGCTTGTGCCCTCTTCAGGAACAAAAGTTGAATCCCACTCCCTGCCCACCATGACATCCTTACTAAGATGATTCTTCCCATCTTTGAATATTGTGACATAGTCTATAGTGCTGCCCCGAGGTCCACTCTGGCCAGACTGTATTCCCTCTTTCACTCCTTCTGCCATTTCACCTTGAACTGTCCTCCCCGGCCCCACCACTGTTCTCTATACCCTGCTCTCCTCCTCCTCCCTGGATGATTGTCGCCAACCCACTGCACTCTTTTTACTTTAAGTTCTGGATTGCTTCCTCTCACCTATCTGAGTTCTCTTCTTTCACCTACACCCCCCTCCTCCTACTACCTCTGCAATCCTGGCTATCACTCCCTTTTTATCCCCTCTTGCAATTCCCTTGCTGGACAAGCTGTTTTCTCATTCTGCTTTCTTAAACTATGGAACTCTCTCCCACTAACCATTCACTCTGCTTCATCCAAACACTCTCTTATCTCTCTACTCCATGCCCACACTGCTCATTCCTGTAACTGCCCCTAGTTAATCTGGCCCAACTCCTCACTCACCTCTTCCTATCTTCATGCCTCCACCTACTCTTGGCCTCTCCATACCAACCCACTGTCTCCCCCCTCTCAATCTCAGTCCCCCAATTCCTATAATCCCCCCCAGCATATTTTCCCCACCATCTCATCCAACCCTATTTTCTCCTCTCATTTCCACCTATTCATGGCCTCTTCATACCTGTACCCTTTTACCCCCTCCCACTCACTTCACCTCCCTTACTTGTCCCCAGCTGCTGTCATATTCCCTGGGCTGGGTTGAATCCATTTTATATAGCATCTTACATGTCAGCCTGATACTCCAGCAACCCATGTGCATTTCATTGCACTGTTGTAACTACTCCCTTATAACCTTGTGTATTATTTGTAAATGCTGTTTATTACTGCTAGTGTAAATGATGTGAAACTACTGTTTTTACCATATTATTGTATTTTCAGTTTTATGCTTATATCTATCCCTTTACCCCCCTTCCCCTTGGATGCATCTGGAAACAAGCCAATTCTAAAGTTCAGTATGTCTTTCCTGGTGAAACGCTTGAAATCAATAAATAAATAAATATAGTGCGTATTGTCTGGAATACTGCTGCCATTCCAGGGCCGACTTGTAAAAAGTGGTTATTGTACCTTGATAAGCACTTTTCTCTGGTACAATTAAATACAATAAAAAATAAACAGTTGCTTTGCTAATGTATAATCATATAGGCCTTCATTTATTTTAATGAGCAGGGTATGGCTAATGCCCTCATCCTCTCTGTAGTAATGTTAAAACAGACGTCTGCAATGATACTGAGGCATGAAGGCAGTGTGGTCTAATGGCTAGAGCACTGGCTGGCTTGGGAACCAAGAGATCAAATATTCAAATCCCATAAGAGACGCTTACTCCCTGTGTGACCCTAAACAAGTCACAGAGGCTACTCACCTTGAAACCTACGAGGGTAAGTAGGAGGTTATTTTCTATGCATACTGGTCAGTGCCTTTGAGCTGCCACAGTGCAGTAAAATTGTTTGGCAAGTCACGTATCCTCTCAGTGCTTCTGTCAACCCAGCTTTAAAATGGTTAAAAAGTATAAGCCCACTGAAAATGAAGTATTACATCTCAGCTGGGCTATCCTCAGTTAATAACTTTTAATAAAAAACAGTTGCACTAAAACTCTCCTGCTAAAGCAATCTTAATGTCTTCACTCAAAATCCCCCTCTCCATTCCTTGAATGGAATATTTACCCTAGAAAATCTGAATATTTATTGCTGCACGTGTCTTTGGGCATATAGTGGTACTATTAATAATGTATGGGAGTGGGCTATTCGGTATAAAAATCAATGGAAACACAATGCTGTTGTACCATCGATGTGATGTCAACATGTTGTTGTACCATCTTGAGGATGTCACATTGATGGTACAACAGCATGGAACACGGGTGCGCATGCGCATATGTTAAGCGCCACATTTTTGGGAAAAGGCTGCAGCAGTAAGAAAGAACCCAAAAGCAAGGAACGCCAGATAAAGTAAGGGAAATCATAGTTTTCTCCTACCAAACAGTAGCCGTGTTTAAATGTATTTAACAGAAAATGTTTGTGAGATAGGGAGAGGGTCCGGGACTGATTATGACTGGTTGTGGGGGGGGGGGGAGTCAGTGTTGGAAAGCACGTCTTTTTTATTTTTTTTAAACACGAAGCAAGCCTCCAACAGTGAATTTTCAGTGTACTGAGCCCATGCACTATACAAGATAATGTATGGGCATCAGTTAACAACATCGCCAAATTCGCTTCTCGAGGTTACCAGGCAACAGTAAACCTGTCGAGCTTTGCTCCTGAGGTTTACACAGTTGCCATGGTAACCCGATGAAGTGAATACAGCGTTGTTGGTAACTGATGCCCATACATTATCCTTTATTTCTTATGCAGTTAGATTCTTTAGAACTAGTTTTCCTAAGCATGACATATGGATGCATGTATGTAGCTATTTATGCAAAATATTACAAAAATGGTTCAATTAAATGCATGCTAAAAATGGAAAATAAAGCTAGAGCCAAATTTTCAACCATGGGTCTTCCTTCTACAGTAATTATCTGTGAAGGAAACTGTAAGCATAGTCAGTTTTATTGTTTTCAGCCCACTCACTGAAGCACCACTCCATTACTGTTTTTTATGTTGGCGTGCTTGCGCAGCCAACATCGTGGGACAGTGCAGCTTTGGAGGTGCGGTCGCTGTTGGGCGAATGCAAGGCACGCACCAGTAGGTGGGTCCCACATTCCCCAATCAGTCTGCATGCCGGTGCCACACCATGCATACATAATGTGGCAAGCACATCTAAGAAAAGGTCCGCTGCAATCCAAGCAAAGATCGTCATGTGCAGCGATCCTTTTCCTGCCATGCTCGCTATTATGTACATGGTCGGGCGCAGGCGTCACGCTTAACTACTTGCCGACTCTCGGGTGCCCAATCCTCTGTTGGTTAACCCTCCACTTTCTTGTGTGCCAATGGGGAGCCCACTCCCGATCGGCATAACCTCAATTGTTGGGAATAGGGTGCACAATCCCTCTCCTCGGCTCGCCCCTCCCGCTTTCTTTTGTGTGCCGGCGGTGCTCAATCCCCATCGGCATTACTTCCTCCCCGTGTTGTGTGCCGACGAGGGTGCCCAACTCGCGGGTTGCAGACACCCCCTAAACAGTTAGCGGGCAAGCTGGGAGCCCACCCCAGCATGCTAAACTCCTGTAAAAAAAAAATGTCCCGAGATGGTTTTTTCATTTTTTTCCTGTAAAATGAAATGGTCCCTCATAGTCTCGATGCCCTCTTCCCCACCTGCACCCACCCACAGAGCACTCTGCCTCCCTCACCCCCCACCCCATACGTACTCGCGGAGTCCGCGCGACGATCTTCTTTGGACCGGAAGACGCTCACTCTTCAAAGCCGACTCACTAACTGAAGAAATGCGGGTAAGCTGTATAATGGAATGAATAGGGGTTTTTCAACTTTAATGCATATCTCAGGCATTTTTGCGAATTTTGGCCCCAAATTTTCAACATGGGGTTTTTGGGACACCTTCTCGTTAATTCTTGCACTGTCATGGCGTTATTCAGTCCCAAAAGTGATTTTGCAGTCACTGCATGGAATCATCATTCAGGACTGAGTAACAAAATGACAGTGCCACTGTTCATGAGACGGGCTCTCAAAAAACCTATGCTGCAAGTTTGGTGGGAAAAATCAAAAAAATTTACAAGCGTGCTTAGCAACTGCACAACGCACGCTTGTAAGTTAGCACATTCACACTATTTTCATCCCAGATTCTCAACATGGGCATTTTACCACACCTTCTTGTGAACTGTATAGCTGTCATTTTTCACATCCTGCCCGAAATGTGTTTTCGCACTTCTGGCGCAGAATACCACAGTCGCTGTGTGAAATCAGTGTTTGGGGCACATTATGAAAATGACAGTGACACTGTTCATGAGTAGAGGTCCTAAAATTACTGTATTGAAAATTTTGTGACAAAACTCCATAAAATGACTGTTTTATAAGCGTGCGTAGCAACTGTACAACGCATGCTTGTAAGTTAGCGCATTTGCAATATTTTCACACCACATTCTCAACATTGGCATTTTACTACACCTTCTTGTGGACCATATAGCTGTCATTTTTTCACATCCTTGCCAAAATGTGTTTTCGTGCTTCCAGCACAGAATAGCGCAGTTGCTGTGCGAAATCACTGTTCAGGACACATTATGAAAATGACAGTGACACTATTCATGAGCAGAGATCCTAAAATGCCTGTGTTGAAAATTTGGTGACAATACTCCATAAATGACTGTGTTAGAGCGCGGCATTAGCGCCCAGCACGCACGCCGTAAGTTCGCGAACACATTTACTCCATATTTTCAACAGTGTTATTGTTTGACACCTCCTAATGAACAATGCAGCTGTCATTTTTCACATCCTGACCAAAATCTGTTTTCGCAGTTCCGACGCACAATTGCACGGTTGCTGTGGAAAGCCCGTGTTTGAGACACATTATGACAATGGCAGTGATACTGTTCATTAGCAGATGTCCTAAAATGCCTATGTTGAAAACTTAGGGATGAAAGTCAATAAAATGAGTGTTTTACAATCGCGCATTGGCGCAGTTTACTGCGCACGCTCGTGACTTTGTGAATTTGTAATACTTTCACTACAGCTGTTAATCATTGCCATTTTTCCATACCTCCCTATGAGCAGTACAGCTGCCTGAAATGTGTTTTCGTATGTCCAGTGCAGAATTGCACTGTCACTGTGCAAAATCACTTTTCGGGACACTTTCAGGAAATTATGGTGACACTGTTCATCAGCAGAGGTCCTAAAATGCCTATGTTGAAAATTTGGTGGCGAAAGTCCAGACAATAACTGTGTTGCAAGCGAGCATTGCGCAGTTTCCACGCACCCTTGTAACTTTGTCAATCTGCAATATTTTCATGCCACATTTTCACCACTGGCATTTGTGCACACCTCATTATCAACAGTCCAGCTACCATTTTCCACAGCCTGCCCAAAATGCATTCCCGCAGCTCTGCCACACAGTGGCGTACTTGCTGTGCAAAATCACCTTTTGGGGCACATTAACAAACTCACAGCGCTATGCCTCTCCACCTCCACCACTGCCAATGCCAGTGCGACAACATTTGGCATTGACAAATGCTTGTCTTATTTTGTATGCTAAATATTGCCATTTATCGCTTTCAACTCTTATTCATTATTTTTTTATTTATTGCATCAGTTTTATCAGCCATGGCACAAAGACCCCCAGAAAGTCCTTCACAGTATACTGCAATGAACTTACTAAAAAATGTTGAATATATTATTTGTTAGCATTATGATATCTCTGACATCTGACAGGTCCCTTCCAGCCATCTGTGCTCTGGTCAGAGTATGCCCATCAATAGGGCACCAAAATTCAAAATTCGCTGCCCCTTCCCAGAGGTGCCATCCCCCCCAGAGTTAGAATACTTTTTTAAGGGGTGCAGGGGGAACAGCCTCCTGCATAAATATGGGGCAACAAATTTAAATCCTGGTGCCCTAATGATTGCCACACTTGGATGAGCGCAGTCCGATGGTGGAACTCTGACAGGTTAGAGACCATGCAAAGAAGAGCAACAAAGATGATACTAGGTCTATACAATAAGCCATATGAAACAAGGCTGAGAGAGTTAAACATGTACTCCCTCAAACAGCACAGGGAGAGGGGGGACATGATAGAAACCTTCAAGTTTATCAGTGGCATAAGCAGTACACTGGTGGAGGACCTATTCCATTTTACTAAAAGCACAAGAACTAGGGGTAATGGTTGGTAACTCAGATGGGGTAGGTTCAGGGGGAAATATAAGGAAGTACTTCTTTACCAAGAGGGTGGTGGATACCTGGAATGGCCTCTCAAAAAAAGTGGTAGGGGTTAAAACAGTTGACTCATTCAAGAAGGCATGGGACAAGCACAAAGCCATCCTAGTTCATGCTGGTAGATAGGGCGGGGGGGTTGGATCAGTGGGCAGACTAAATGGATCAGGAGATCCCAATCTGCTGTCATTTTCTGTGTTTCTATGATATAATCAGATTAATCATCAGCTTATTTGTATTTCTCTAAGATGTTTTCAAACAGATTTTATTACCAATGTAATAATTAAGGACTCCAGTCACTAGCAATCTTTTAAAATTCCTTTCTGTGAGTTTTTTTCTGATTTTACATACCAGATTCATGCTGTGGTTGTATTAAGCAGGTGCTAGCATATGTTTCTGACAGCAAACAGCACAGCACTATACTGTACCAAAATATTTAATTTATTCAAAGTGGGTGTGGCCAGGTAGCAGGGACTTTTAAAAACTTTAAAACATTATACCTCAGTTCAGGAGGGAAATGCAATGAAAAGAAAAATTACTACATTGATATTTTGGCAGAAATACTTTATTACTAAAAAAGTTTACAATTACTTTTTTTCCACTAATAAAAACTTTCACTTTTCTGATTTTCAAGTATGTAGGAAAACCTTTTTAAGCATGATATTCTGGCACAAATGAAAATTCAGCTTATGTCATTAATGTTCTGTATTAATCTCCACTTATTCTTTATAGTAGAAGATGTCTGCGTGAACACAGAATCTTTGTGTCACAGACTTCCATCTCATCTTCCTACTTTTCCCTCCACTGAAGTCACACAGCCCGATCCACTGTTCCAGTTTTCTGGGTCACAGAACCTTGCATCCTGTGATGCCAACTCATAAAAGTGCTAAACAGTAATGAAAATATTAGATTTGCTGCAGTGGGTGAAGACCCCTCTCAGCACAAATCTTGGAATGCAATTAAGATAGTCCAGCTGTTATTGTGTGCCAAGTGGGTTTGCATACAGTAATGGCACACAATAAAAGGTCATACATGTATGCACATAGTGCAGTGCCATGCATAGACATGCACGAGCCTGTGCAGCATTGTCAACATCCCCCTCCCCACTTGTCTGGAACATACCTTTGGTATGCTTGTAGACCGACTTCAAGATCCATCCATCTATCCATTCATCCATCCCTTTGTGTAATCCCTGGTAATCCAGTGAGCTCCCAACCCAAACACTAGCAAACAACACTTTCTAATAATCCAGAGGTCCCCCCAACCCAATTCCTCTAAATGCGTTGACTCTCATGACAGCTCCCTGATCAGACTCAATATCCTGTTCTCCCTGCACAGCAGGCACAATATTCCAACACCCCAAGAACCTGTGAAAAAAATTCCTTAGGCAGGGACCATCACGCAAGTGCTGCATCTGCTGCACCAGTGGTACTACGCACTGTGAATGACAGCATGCCATTTCAATGCTAACCCTTCCCATTCTGTGCACCAGCACACTTTGATGTGTGCTGGTACAAAAGGGCTGTTTGAACACCTTTGAGCACAGCTCTGGGGTGCTTTCAGGCAAGGGATTGGTACTAAATTGTGCTGCAGTGATTCAGCACCATAGAAAAACAGACACATAGAATTTGTCAGCAGTAAAGGACAGCTTGACCCATCCAGTCTGTCCAAGTGTTCCCTGCCAGTTCTTTGGAACTGAGAACTGAGCCCAGATGTTCTGTTTGTGACATCGCAGTCTGGTGCCGTATAAATGATTATGATCTCACAGATGGATTATTATGACTTCAGTGCAGGAAAATGCAGAAGGGTGAAATGGAGCCTGGGGCATAAAAATAATGTTTTCAGGGAAATGTTCTCCATAATAAAGAACAAGGGGAGATATATACAAAAAAGTAATGACATGAAAGCTGAATTGTATCTGAATACCTCAGAGGATAAATTAATCTCAGGAGGGGAGGTGATGGAGTCACAATGACTCTATGTGACATGGCAACTCACAGTGGAGAAGAGGTCAAAGGCAGTTTCGGGAAACTAAGTATAAAGCAAAGGATAGTTGTAATAGCCTTCTTGGAAGTGTTGTCAGTGCCACATGCAGATATAATATAATAATCACGTTTAATACAAGGGTTGGTATGATGAGGAGGGGTTTCAGTATTCAAGTGACTGGGGATTCTTCTTGTATGATGGTTGGCTGATCACAAAGGATGGCCTGTATCTGAGCAGAGGGAGAACCAGTTCATTAGGGCAAAAGCTAGATGTACTGTAAGAATTAACACATTCTTAAACTAGATAAGGGAGAAGACAGTGATAGAACATAGGAGCACACAGACACAAAGTGAGTGAAGGTGGCTCTCTCTCTCTCAATACACACAGTACATGGGAAAATTGGGTGGCAGAAAGGGGAGAAGGTAGGAAGAGAGGACATTTAGTATTCACTAGTGAGAGAAAATCTAGAAGTGAAAGGAATGGCTGGTGGAAAGTGATGTATGCGAATGCCAGTATCCTAGGAAAAGAAATGAAAATTTGCATTTGACAATGGCTCATTGACTTAACATAATGGCTATTACAGAAACATAGGCTAACCAATAGCTGGGAACTAAATGTCCTAAGCTATACCATGAATAAAGCAGTATGCACTGACTACAGGGGGTTGCTAAAAGCGTTTATAAACTAGTTTCCTACTAATTTTTGTGCTTCTCATTTTTCTCTCCCAGGGACAGACTGTCAAGGTCTGAGGTCAGGTCAAGAAGGTAGTAAACTGAAGGTGAGACTTCGCAATCTGGGGACCAATCAGATCAAGGGAGCAGGATTTTAAACCCCAAGTGTTTGTTTTTTTGGTGCCCTTTTATACATATTGCAGCAAGCGATGGCTAAAGGGGGAAGCTAAAAGCGTTTACAAACTATTTGCTCAAGCAATTTGTGCTTTTTTTTCCTTCCAGGGCTAGGCAGCCAAGGTTGTGGGTCGGGTTGGGAAGGCAGGAAACAGAAGGTGGTACTTAGCGATTCGAGAACCAATTGGATCAAGGGAGCAGGATTTAAAATCCAAATGTTTGTGTTTCGACATGCTTTTTTTCATATTACAGCAAGTGCCAACTACAGGGGAAAGTTACCTGCTAAGTTTTGTGCTTTTCATTGTTTTCTCCCAGGAACAGGCAGCTAAGGTTGATGATCAGTTTGGGAAGGCAGAAATGGAAGGTGGGACTTAGCAATCTGAGACCAAATAAGGGAGTAGGACTTAAAACCCAAAGTGTTTGTGTTTTGGCACACTTTCTGCATAACACACAGCAAGTGCCAATCGCAGGGGGAAGTTAGAAGTGTTTGCAAATTAGTCTCCTGCTAATTCTTGGGCTTTTAAATATTCTTCTCCCAGGGACAAGCAGCCAAGGTCAGCGATGAGTCAGGAAGGCAGGACTAAGCAATCTGAGGACCAGTCAGATCCAACCAGGAAACCAGACCAGAAGTGTAAATCTGCTCCAGTCTAGCATGTCCCAGCATGCTTGTGTCCCAATGAGTGAATGGAACAGCGAAGGAGTGGAACAGATACTGGCATGTTAGGCATTGGCAGGTGTCTGCAGGAGGCCACCGGGAGACAGGGGACTCTGTCTGTTAACTAAGTAAGGCTCCTGTTCACTACTGTTGCAACACTCAGGCAGGGAAGGATGGAAAGTAAAAGGTAGGCCCAAACTGGGAATAGGTGCAACACCCTAATTAGGGTAGAAATGTTAAGGGATTAAAGGGGAATCAGGAAAACTAATAACACCCTATCTAGGGTGAGGGTACAAAGAGGAAAAGCTAGTAAAAGTCTACTTTAAAGTTTAAAGAGGAAGCAGATCAGTACCTAACTATAGTAACGGGGTAATCCAGACAAAAGAGGGAAATTAAGACACACCCTATCTGTGGTAAGGGTGTAAACTCATTTTTAGGAGGTAATGGAGGAGTAGATTTGGGAATAATGGGAGTGGTACAGTGCAGTGGCTGCGGAGTGGCAGTCTTTAGGGAGACCTTTTTTTTCTTCTGTTTCTCACTGTACTCTGGTGGAGATATCCCTGACTCAATGTCTCCTTGCCCAACACTGGCATCTCCTGACAGCTTCCTGGGACTTATACCCGGAGGCTTGCCCCCTGAGGGGGGCCCCCAAAGGGGAAACCGAGATCAACTGTTCAGTCCTGGGCAGGTGGTGGCATCATTTGGAGCAGGGTGGAGGACTTCACTCTGTGCAGCTGCACAGGGTTTTTCTGCTTTTTGTCCCCCACAGGCACAGACACGCAATAACATCAGCATGGAATGGATGCGCTCCCGCACCAGTTCCACAGACATCCGCTGTCACCTCCCCACTATAGAGTGACCCTGGCTGCTGCACACCCAGCCTCCACTGGGTGTCACTGATAGCTGGGGGAAACATAAGAACATAAAAATTTGCCAGCAGATGGAGACCATGCGATCCATCTAGTGTGCCTGAGATATCTACATACCCTCCCCTTATCTATTGCTTTTGTGGAGATTACCACAGTTACTGTCTCATGCCCCTTTGAATTCGTTGACTGACTTAGCTGCCATCACCTCTGATGGCAGGCTGTTCCATGGGTTCATGACCCTCTCTGTAAAAAAGTACTTTCTAACACTGATTTTGAACTTTCCACCTACTAGGTGTAAGTTGTGCCCCCTTGAACGGGCAATCCTATTTTCATGGAAGAGGTTTTCAGTTTGTACTGAATTTATCTCTTTGACATACTTAAAAGTTTCTATCATGTCCCTTCTATTTCTTCTGTGCACAAGGGAAAATAGATAATGGTCTATGCAGCCAAGAATCGTAAATCCCTAGGAAAATTAAGTGTCACCTACAACTCCATCTTAAGATTCATGTTCTGTGTCCCTGTAAGAACCCATCACTGTTTTCCAGCTGTCTCTCCCTTATAAACAGGATTCACTTTAAAATGAGTAAGTTTTTATTCAAAGTCAAATCTGGCCTTTTGCCCATTTAAATAAGCTCATACTTTCTGAGGTATGTAAACTCTAATGGTACTAGGACCCAATCAAAATTTACATTTGAGGCTGGCCTGCCCAGAGCAGCGGTTGGATTTCTGCTTGCGACGCCAGTGACCCAGGTTCAGAAACGGACTCAGGTCGCTGGAGGGCCGGCCGGGGGAGAAGGATCAAGTGTCCCTCGGACAGCTCTCCTTCTCTGGGGAGGGGGGTGGCATCATGATCGGTGCAACAGCGACACCTGGCAGAGGCTGGGGCTGCCGCACCGCACCGACGCAGTATACTTCTCAGAGGCAGGGCGTACGCTGGTCGTCATTGTATGTCCCTGCCCCTGTACACACACAGGGAAGAAAAACTCTGCAGGGGCCGCCTCTATGAAGCCTTACCTCCAGCATCAATTAGCCTCCCATGGCTCGCACCCCTACTAGATACTAGATTTGCGGCCCCCCATATCGGGGAGTGGGTGCCGTGACCCTGCCCTCTGGGGGGTAAGCCAGGGGTTCCGTGTGGAGCACCAGAGCCACCGATTGAAGGTGGGAGCTGGAAGTCTGTGACCAAAGCAGATGTCGGCACCCCCCTGTGACAAAAAGTATAATAAATAAAAAAAATAAAAAATTCACATTTGATTTACCATTTTTCAAGAAAACTTTAGGTCAATGTTTCCTATTATACAGGGGCCCACATTTCTTTAATTCTCTTTCCCCATGATGTGTTAAACTGCAATTTATTACTATCCTTTAAACTAGACTGAAAAGGCCCTTACAATTTTCACAGGAATGTAGTTGCTAATTTGCAATTGTATTTATATATGTAATGCCTGTTTTGTATCATGCTATTGTATTTGTATATTTATGTACTGCTTGTCGTCTGTGAAAATGGGCAATTATGCTCATCAGACTTACAAGGATAACAAATAAAATGAAATGAAATGAAAGATTCATTTGGCTGAGCCTATTTTCACAAGGATCATGGTGCAGGCCTTACACCTTATTGGTGGCTCTCCTCTGCATGGATTCCAGACTGTCTATCCTTTTTTAGGTGAGGCCGGCAGAACTGCACACAGTACTCCAAGTGTGGCCTCACTAAGGATCTATAGAGAAACATAAAAACATAGATGTTGATGGCTGATAAGGACTGCAAGGCCCATCCAGTCTTTCCATTTTTTCTACCTTATGAATGTGCTATAGGCCTTTACTCTGTCAATGGCCTACCAGTATCAGTTCATACTCATCTGTATTGCTACCTTATGCCTATCCCATGCCTGTATGAAGCCCTGTACTATATTTATATCTACCACTTCCTGAGGTAGACCGTTCCATGCATACACCACCCTTTCTGCAAAAACTAACTTCCTCACATTATCCCTTAATCAGACTCTCTCCAATCCCATGCCGTGTCCTCTTGTCCTGCTATTTTTCTTATACAGAAACATGTTAGACTCTTTCATCTTGTTAATGCCCTTAAGATGTTTGAATGTTTTGATCATATCACCTCTCTCCCTCCTTTGCTCTAGGGTATACATATTGAGCTCCATTAATCTGTCCTCATGTTTTCTGATGCAGTCCCTGCATCATTTTGGTTGCCCCTCTCTGGACTGCCTCTATTTTGTTAATGTCCTTGTGCAGGTGCATCCCCCAGTACTGCATGCAGTACTCCAGATGGGGCCTGACCAGTGTCTTGTAAAGAGAGATTATTACCTCCCTCTTACGACTTGTGATACCCCTACTAATACACCCCAACATCCCTCTAGCCTTACCTACTACTTTAGTGGTCTGCTTGAATGATTTCAGGTCATCTGTGATGATAATGCCCAAGTCTCTTTCTTCCCTTGTGATTGTCAGCAACTCCCCTCCCAACCTATAGGTAGCATCAGGATTTCTCTTCCCAATGCGGATGATCTTGCACTGCTTTGTGTTAAACGCCAGTTGCCACTCTTCTAACCACTTTGCCAGTTTTTTCAGATCTCTTCTCATTTAGCCCACCCCAACTGGATCATCTACTCTGTTGCAGATCTTGGTGTCATCTGCAATCAGGCAAACCTTACCCTCCAGTCCATTTGCAATGTCACTGATGAAGATATTGAAGAGGACTGGCCCCAGGACTGATCTCTGAGGTACCCCACTTGTGACTTGCATCTCTTCTGACCGCATACTGTTTACCACCACTCTCTGTTTTCTACCTACCAACCAGTTTGCCACCCAGTTGACCAACCTCTGACCCACCCTGAGCCTACTCAGCTTATTAATTAATCTTCTATGTGGAACAGTATCGAAAGCTTTGCTGAAGTCAAGGTAGGCGACATGAACTGCTCCCCCTTGGTCCACCACTCTGGCTACCCAGTCAAAGAAATCTATGAGATTAGTTTGACAGGACCTTCCTGTTGTAAACCCATGTTGTCTTGGATCCTGTGCTCCTATGGATTCCAGGTGTTGCACTATCCTTTCCTTAAGGAGTGCCTCCATAATCTTGTCCACTACTGAGGTAAAACTGACTTGTATGTAGTTCCCTGCCTCCTTCCTGCTACCACTCTTGTCGAGTGGGATCACATGAGCCCTTCTCCAGTCTTCTGGGACCTTTCCTGTGCTCAGAGACTCACTAAACAGTTCTGCAAATGGTTCTGCTAGTTCCACCCTTAGCTCCTTTAGTACCCTGGGATGTATGCCATCAGGTCTCATTGCCTTGTCAACCCTGAGTTTAGCAAGCTCTTGTAGGATGCTTTCTTTTGTGAAGGGACTTGTGCACCCCTCCCTAACCCCTGTGTCCATGGTGCTGAGCTGTGGACCCTGTCCTACCTTCTCCTCAGTAAATACTGAGCAGAAGTATCTATTTAGGATAAATGCTTTTCCTTGGTCCTCCTTCACACACTTCCCCTTATCCCCTTTGATCTTAGCAATACCCCCTCTGGACTTTCTCCTTTCACTAATGTATCTATAGAAAGTCTTGTCCCTTTCTTTTACTGTTCATGCCTGTGTTTCCTCAGTTTGGGCCTTTGCCTGCCTCAGTGCCTTCCCTGCTTCCCTTAGGGAAGTTTGGTATGCCTCCCTATCTTCGTTCTGCTGCGCTCCCTTATATTTCCTGAAGGCCAGCCTTTTGGCTCTGATCTTTTCTGCTACATTTTTTGAGAACCAAAATGGTTTCCTTCTTGTTTTGCTCTTGCCTTTCTCCCTAACACAATGGGATGTTGCTTCAAGTATTGCATCCTTAATGCTTGCCCACTTTGCCTCTACCCCACACCTGTATTTTGTCTTGCCAGGGCTAGTTTAACTCTGTTGGCCATCTTATCAAGGTCAGCTCCTCTGAAGTCCCATATTTTTGCCATGAAATGGGATGATTTAGTTCTAGTGGCCAAATTGAACCATATCATGTGATGGTCACTGGCCCCCAGGTGTCCGTCTACTTGCAGATCTGTAATCCATTCCCCAGTGTGGGATGATTGCCTTGCAAAACCATGACCTTCCCTCCCAGAGGAGGAGAGCTGTCCTTCAGATGCTCATCCTGCCTCCTCCCAGGTGATGCTCTGGCATCCCACGATTGCTCCTGAATACGGATCATCAGTGATGTAAGTGGTAGTTCTACTGCTACACTGGTGGGCAAGCTACAGGGAGACCTTCTTGAGACTGAGGTTCTGTCTCACCTGCACACACCTCTCTAAACTCCAGGACAAGTCAGCAAGACTTTGGGAAACCTCTTCCCCCACCCAGGAGCCACTAAGTCCACCATTAATGCCTCATGAGGTGCCTAGAAGGATAGCTGGCTGGAATGCAGTGGGGTCTGGGAGGGTTCCACGTCAAGACAGCAACTCCCAAATGGTGAGGAGTGAAAACCACATGAAATCATATCACGTGCCATATCAGAAAACTTTCTGTTTGCAGGGGTTGGTCTTTCTTTGCCCCTACACCCGCTATTTAATATAGCAACTGGGCAGACTTTGGGAGGAGGGAACCGTCAGTCACCAATATGGCATGTGCTGTGATTTCATTTTGTTTTCACTCCTTGCTGTTTGGGTGTCACTATCTTGCTGGGTTATCATCTGGGAGCATGCGGTTGGGGGTAAGGGATCACATTCCTCAGTCAGTGCTGCAATAGAACTTGTCACTGCCCTGAAGCAATGGGTCTGCCAAGACAGGATACCTGTGGTAGTGGCAAGGAAGGATGTGGGGTCCTTCAGACCGTAGGCCCCTAGGTGGGAGGAAGAGGACCCCAGTGGAACAGGAAACAATTTCTGGTGGTGGACTCAATCATTGGGGGTAGTTCTAAGAACATCATGGAAAGGAAAGTGGGAAGTGTGGTACCTACCTGGCACCTTGGCATGGAGAGATGGGGAGCATATCCTTAGGATTACTAGGGCATTGAGCAGGAGGGGGAGCTGGATGTCATTGTCTATCTGGGAACAAATGACCTGGCAGGGGACACAGGCAAAGTGGTGCAGGATAAGTTTAGGGAGCTGGGGAGGGGTTTGATGCAGGTAGCATGCACTTTGGCCTTCACTGAGGTGCTGCCTGTGCAAGACAGAGGGGAGGATAGCAAACGCTGCACCGCAGACTTTAACAACTGGTTGATGGCATAGTGCAGAGAGGAGGAATTGGGTTGCATTGGGGATTTAGGTCCTAGCTGGAGGGATAAAGGCATGTACAAATGAGATGGCCTCCATCCATCCAAGAGGAGAATGGCAGTTCTGGATCAAAGGTTTAAATGCTCCTTCAATGGGCATTTAAACTAGCCAAAGGGCAAAGCAGAGGAGAAAAGGGAGGCAGTGAAAGTCCCCCACCCATAATGAAGCAGCACTGAAAGCCCTCCTCCCATTCAATAATGGAGCAGCAGTGAAGAAAAGCTGAGGGGAAATACATTTCTCAGGGGTTATCAGGAGTAGGGGCAAAGGAGGGAGGGACAGGGGTGTCTAGAGGTGGAAGTAAGGTTGAGAAAAATACTAGTGAGGCTGGGAAGAAGGAAGTTAAAAAGGGGAGGGACTGGTGAAAGAGAAGAGTGAAGGATGGACTTGGGAAGGGAGGGAGGGCAAAGTAGGGGCAGGGAGGTACAAAATGAATGGAGAGCCATGTGTGCCAATGTATGGAGCCTAGGAAACAAAATTCATGACCTTGGGGCTACCATTGTGGAGGCGGACATGGATCTGCTGGCCATAACGGAACCATGGTGCACAGACAGCCACAGCTAGGAGATACACTGGTTACAACAGATTTCAAAATGATGGGGCCGGGAGGAATGAGTGGGTTGTTTTATATGTAAGGGAATGTATAAAGGCCATGGATATACAAGGGCACAGTGGGTAAAAAGAGGGGCTGGAGGTGTTTTGGATTGGGTTAGAGACAGGATACAGGGCTTTTAGGGTGACCAGTGGAATACCACAGGGATTGGCTCTGGGTTCTGTCCTCTTCAATATCTTCATAAGTGACATTGCTGAGGAACTGGAGGGGAAGGTGTGTCTCTTTGCAGATGACACAAAAATCTGCAACAGAGTGGACACCCACGAGAGGCTGGAGAGAATGCAAAAGGATCTGGGGAAACTAGAGGCATGATCTAGGGAATGGTAGCTGGATTTCAATGCCAAAAAGTGCAAAGTCATGCACCTGGATAGGGAAACCAGGAGCTGTGCATAAGATGAAGGGGTACATACAACAACCATGCAAGAGAAAGACCTTGGGGTGATCATATCTGATGATCTCAAGGTGGCAGGGCAGTAAGAAAGAGCAGTAGGCAGAGTGATCCAGATGCTGGGATGCATAGGAAGGAGGATCTCTAGCAGAAGAAGGGAGGTGGTGTCGCCTCTGTATTGCTCACTTTTGAGACCCCACCTTGAGTACTGTGTCCACTTCTGAAGGTTGCACCTCCATAAGGAAATTGACAGGGTGGAAGCGGTCCAGAGGAGGGCTACTAAAATGGTGCAGGGGTTACATGAGAAACCATATGAGGAGAGGCTGCGGGAGCTCAACATGAACTTTCTGGAGAAGAGAAGAGCAAGACGGGTTGTGATTGAGACCTATAAGTATCTCACAGGGGTGAACAATGTGCAGGAGAAGAGTCTCTTTCACGGGAGGAGAAGCATTAAAACATGGGGTCATGCTGTGTAGCTTGAGGGGGATGTCGTTTTAGAGGGATGTGAGGAAATACTTTTTCACAGAAAGGGTGGTGGATGCCTGGAACAGCCTGCCAGAAGTATTAATAGGGCAAAGACAGTGGAGCGCTTCAAACCTGCATGTGATAGGCACATGGGTATAATAAACATAAGTAACGGAGGAGGCAGGGACATTTGTGACCAAATAGAGTTCAGGGTGTAGTGTTTGGCAGGGCAAATTGGGCAGACTAGATGGGCCTACTGGTCCTTTTCTGCTGACACATTCTGCATTTCTATATGTTTCTATTTAGAGAGGACAGAAAGAAGACCCAGGAGAGATGGCGGTGTGTGATTGTGAAGGAGACCATAAGAACCTCAGAAAATAAATTAGTCTTAAAAAGTGAGGGCGTTGAGTCACTATGGCTGCATGTTACTGAAGATGGGGGAAGGGTGGAGATATAGGATAGAAGTAGTCTATTACCTGCCTAAAAAGACAGCTGACATAGATGAAGAATTAGAAAGGGAAATTAGGAAGGCAGCAAACCAGGAAAAAAGTATACTAATGTAAGACTTCAGTCTCCCAGATATAACTGGGGTACACAGAAAAGCCAAACATCTGTAGAGGTTGCATATGACTGCTTCCTCGCCTAATGGTGTTGGGAGGCACGTAAAGGGGAAGCAACCTTGGTCCATGCAATATTCAGCAAGGACTTTATCAAGGGCATCACAACTGGGGATCCAGTAGGACTGAGTGATCACAACACTGTGAAGGTCAACATTTTTCTGGGCTGACAGAAACCAAATTCCAGTACTGTGGTCCCCGATTTAAGGAACACTGACTTTGGCCAAATGGCAGAATTAATCAGAGGTTAATTAGAAAACATATATGAGCTAGATGGGTCAGAAAAAAGTGTGAGGCAATAAAAGGGGCAGTATTTGAGGTAGGCTAGGAGAGCATTAAATTTGTAAGAAAGGCAAAGAAGCATAAAAGGCCAGTATGGTTGGACAGACAAGTGAAAAATCCATCCAGGAAAGAAGGAGAGCATTTATGGGCCACAAAAGAAACCAACGGGGATTTGTAAAGTTTAGATTAACAGAAGAGGTTAAGGAAAATGACAAGATTTTCTTTAGGCATGCTAGGGAGAACAGACAAAAGCAATCACAGAAAGGATGAAGAAATATCGAGCAAGTATGGTGGGTGTGCAGAAAGCAAGCACATTGAATGAGTACTATAGTTCTATGCTTATAGTGGAAGCTGAAGGACCAATACTAAACAGCAAGATAACCACAGATGGTATGAATTGTAATAGATTAGTGATGGGATGGTTAGCTAAGGAGGGCGTACTGAGAAGTTTACTGGACCTAAAAATAATAAACTCCCCAGGGCCAGATGAGATGCACCAAGGGTGCGGAGGGAGACAAGAGATGTCCTGGCAGCATCTTTGGCAGACCAGTTAATCATATTACATACGAACATATGAAGAATCCAGCAAAAGAAGGTCATTTGGTCTGTTTAGTCTGCTCATATGGCAGGGTCCACAGCTTGAGCTATTGCCCATGCCCTCCCTCCCTACTCCCCCCATCCTTTCCATCTTCCCCACCGATATTGCTGGAAATGGGCGTAGTACCATTCAACTGAAGGGTGGCAATGCTGTTCCCCTTGCACAAGAGGAAGGTGTGAGGAGAACTTGGGTAATTGCAGGCTGTTGAGTCTGATTTCTATTGTTGGCAAGCCTCCAGAGATGATTTTAAAGAAAGGATTGTTGAATTATTGGACGATAATGAGCCTATGTATAGGACTCAGCATTAGTTCATGAGAGCTAGGCCGTGTCAAACAAATAACTCTGTTTTTTCTTTCAGTTCAGTGACACAAATGGTTAATAGAGACCAGGAAGTCATCATAATTTTCCTGGATTTCTGTAAGGTTCCTTCAGCTTCAAAGCTGTTTGAGCTCAGCTTTTGACTCAGCACCTGCTGTACAGATACTACTGCTGCACTGCCAGACAGTATAGCACAGTGGTTTAAGGCTCTGAACTGCAAATCTGGAAACCTGGGTTTGAATCCCACAGCTCTAACTTGCATACTGTGTGACCCTGAGCAAGTCACTTAACTTCTCTGTGCTCCCAGGTTGCACCTGTAAACAAGCTTTCGGCTTAGTGTGTCTCACCTGGTTAAACAATTGGGGAAAAAAAAAATTCCTCCACTGAGGCTAATCTGCACTGATCTCCCTAGAAAATGACTTCATTCTCTTTTTGTTAACTAAGGGCCTTCACATCAATTATATATAAAAATTGTGAAATACTACATTAAAGCATGCATTAGGACTGAAGCAAAGCACAATGCGGCCTATTCACTAAGGTGCGGAGTGCCTGTGTACCACTTATTTGTGGCGCATAGCCACCTGCAACCATTGTTCCACCTGTATGGGATACATGAAAAGGATGCGCATCCCGTATACACCGATCTCCCAACTGGACATGGATCTACACACAGGGTTGGTCCGTGGGGCAGTGGGGGTGTCCACACTCCACACCATTCACAAAGGTGCAGAGAGCTGTGCACGGGGGGGGGGGGCACCAGCTATGTCAGGAGACACCAGCCATAAATGTTATGTGCCCCCCTTGGAATGCTGTTGATGGCTGCAGCAGAGATGTTGGGGCACAGCAGCCTCCCCAACATGCTGTCCCAGCCTTCGGGTGCCACATGGAGGGCCAGGGGGGTGGACCAAGCACCCACCTGCCATGGTGCCACAGGCACACTGCAACCACCTGCCTAATTTGGTGCTTCACGTGCACAAGGGATCCAGTGGTGGACCAGGTCCAGGCATCCCACTGGATGCCTGCCTTTGTCTGCCTAATAGCCCTTATACACCTGTGCGCCTTTGGGGTAGGGCAGCAGAAAGGAGCCTCGTGGGGGCCAGTGTCCATGAATATGGCCACTGTGCATCTTTCCCAGGGTTGTGGAGCTGTGCAGGCGGTATATGTGCCTTTGGTGCGTACTTCCTGCCTGTTCATGAATAGGCCCCAATAAGTAGAGAAATGAAAAATATGGGTAAAAAAAACCTGGAACCTGAACTTAGTTAGAGCCATTGGCTTTAACAGCTCATACAAGTAGCAGTACAGTATCAGTGTGAGTAGCCAATGTTTTATTCTATCTGATGATGTCAGAGGTTCGAGCATCTATAATAGTGCAATGGGGGGGGGTTAACATACAGAGATGATTATAATGGCACAGTAAAAAGAAACAAGAGGGATATATACAGAAAGGGAGCGGGGGGGGAGAAAATATGAACTGGGAATGAAGTAAGCAATAAGACACGACAGGGTGTGCATGAAACATATTTTTACCACATGGCCAGGGGCATAATAAGGCACACAGCCCCTGGTTGTGTGCCTTTAGCCCCTGGAGTGTGGTAAAACATGTTCCATGCACACCCTGGCATGTCTTACTGTGCTTATAAAATGGGCTTCTATCATTATTTTACTTTTTTACAGTTAGAAAAATCATGCTTGTATGTAGAAAAAAGATTTTATGCTGCTAATCTATGATGAAATAGTCCTTCCACGCACATTGTTTTAATATTCGTGAGCTCATTTGCATATATTTTCACTCCCCATTTTACACACAAACACACAAACACACACACACACACACACACACAAGGACCCCAAGTGAAGAGCCTGGGGGGGCCCAACTTCAAATGCCCATCAGCTACCAGTCTGCGGCTGCTGCTTTCCCTTGCTCGCTGTCTATCCACATTGCCTTGGAGCTCTGAAGCTGAACAGAGGCAGACACGGCCATGTCAGCTGTCTCTTGCTCTTGCTGACATCGGTGGGAAAACATAAACTGGATGACAAGCAAGAGATGTGAGACTGAGGAGACTGTATGTTGCTGCTGCTGTGTCTCTGTCTCTCTCTCCCAGTCGCAAACTGCTGGCGACGACAGATCGAGCACACTGACTGTTGCTGCCGCTCTGTCACTCTCTCTCCCAGTTACAATCTGCTGGACAGAACTGAAACCACAATTAATGGCTTGTGGTCAATCGGAGCATTAGCGAGGGACTAGAAGATGGCGGCATTTAAAATGCCAACATTCTAACTCCTGATTTCTTTTTGAAATGCGGTTCTGCTTCTCTGACCTTCCTTTTACCCATGCATGGATCAGATTTCATGCATGGTGAGCTAGGTCTCTGATTGGCTGGTTAAGCCTACCCATTTTATAAGCATTGTTTCTGTCCCCCTTTAAACTATATATATGACAGTGTGGGAAAGCCTCACCATACCTACCCACACTGTACCTATCCACACTGTAGGTAGCCTTGAGGCTGACCAGTGGGCTTTGATCTCCTGTGTTATTCATACTTTACCTTTCACTAGCACTAAATAAATCACTCTGTAGTGAAAGTGCACTGTGCCAGCCTGCACCACACTGTACTTAGCCCTGTGAATAATGAAAGGGCTTCAGTTTCCAATGCTGTCAGTCCCTCACATTTCATCGACAACAATTACATTGGGGGAGGGAGAATTGCACTGTCCCTTCCCATGCTGTATCTGATCTGTAGTTAAAGAGAGCTTCATTCTTGAGCATCATTGACCTTTGTTAGGTTTCAGAAGAATGGACTGCATGGAATAATAGCTAGGCAGCTGTGAATTACACGTCTGTAAATCCACTGAGGCGTTCTGGTGACAGAAACCATGACAGCAAAGCTCAGAAATATATTTTCCATTAGTTATAATGGCTGTACATGCATTAAAACTATTGTAAATTACAACCGTGACATCAGAAAGTCATAATTCACAGCTCTGATAACTCACTTGTGAATTATTACTTTCTGATCTTATTAAATAGACTTCTGACCGCAAAAAAGCAAACAGATTTTAAGATGTTCACCAATCTGTAATACATTTAAATCCTGTTTAAGCTATGAAATGTTTATGTTTCTTAAGTTCTCATTAAAATATTTTCCATCACATTTTAGTACTTGGTGCTAGTGTGACTGCCTAAGACATAGCTGAGAGACTGACCAGAGAGCTGATCCATGACCAGACATGGAGATGAGCCTGCACCGGCAAGTCTGTTGAGTTGAGGTTCTATGATTACATATAAGAGGCTGAAAGAATACATATCATTGTTTGTTTAAATGCACCAGAGCTGGCCAATGTGCTGTAACTCTCATTAGGCAAGGCAAGGCATATTTTATTAAAAAGACACCCATCCCGGAGGCTCTGGGCACCAAACAAGTTAAAATCACATACAGATAACACCAACAATACAATTATATATAAAATAACACCAACAATATAAAAAACCTAATAATCAATATACTACACTATAACTCACTATTATAAAATTTATGAGTAATTAACTCAGAAATAAATACCAAAACTAAATATATAACCAGGGACAGAAATTAAGGCACAGAAGTCAGGCATCAGATAAAGTTATAAATCAAAGACCGAGAAGGCCGATTGTACAGGAAGGCCTTGAGGCAGGCTTTGAAAACCTCAGCTGAAGGGGCCTCTCTTACAGCTGGAGGTAGCAAATTCCACAGGAAGGGGCTGGCGACACTAAATGCTCTGTCGCCGGACGTTTTTATCCTTGTTCTGGGAATTGCAAGCAGGCCCCTAGAGGAGAAGCAGTAGGAACAGACCGAGACAGCAAGTGTAAGAAGGTCCTTCAGGTAACCAGGGCCCAGGTCATGTAGGGCCTTAAAAGTGAGCAAGCCCACCTTAAAGAGGACTCTCCACCTGACCAGCAGCCAGTGCAGTTCACGCAGCACCGGGGTGATGTGACAGTACTTAGACTGCCCCGTCAGCAACCTGGCAGCTGTGCTCTGCACCAGCTGCAGCCAGCAGAGGGTACCTCCAGAGATAGAGCACATTACAGTAGTCAAACCTAGACGTCACAAAGGCGTGAGCCAAAGTGGGAAGGTCCAGGGGTGGAACTAAGGGCTTTATCCTGGCGATATTCTTCAGATTATAAAAATTAGGCCTGCAACACTTCACCTGGTGGGTATCCAGGCTTCCCGGGTGCTCCCAAGGACTAGTGTACTTACACTGGTACCAGAGGGGCATGGGTTGTGCCCAACAGTACAGTTTAGTAGAGGCACTGTGTTATGGGGCGTGCTAGGCCTAGAAGGGCTGGGAAGTACAGCTAAGCAAGTCACATCTGCTGGATGCACTGTCATTACTTAACCTTTTCCTTCCTCGGAACCTTGCTTACCCCTAATAAATCCCTTATTTACTTAAAAGTTCTGACTAATGAATATATTATTTTTAGAGTGAGTATATTGTCTGTAAAGTACAAGTTATTGAGTTTTGGGCAAATTTTTGCAACATTGTGTGGAGAGCAGGAGAGCTGTACTGAGGGGACTGTAGTGGCTTGGTACTGTTTTCTAGTGGGCAGTACTAGTCATATAACCTAGCCCACTTAGTCTTTCCCTAGGTGGAGATACAGTGCTGATTACATTTAAACTTAAATTTATTATCTTTGGGTATTGAATCCCTACAGGAGTTACTGACCCAGGTCCCTCAACCTAATCTGAACCCATAAGGCAGGGACAGTGTGCCCTCAACAACAGTGAGCAAGTACAAAAGGTAAAATGAAAATGACCCTGCTCTTTAAGCAAGGCACTAACACCTCCTTGCCATCCCATTACCATACCAACCATTTACATGTCATTACCAAGATATGTTGCTTCTCACAGTGGATGGGGCTGTGGGCAATTCAAATCACTGTGACAAAGATGATATGTGAGGATGCAACAATGAAATACATATATTGGTGTGAGTAGGGAGACCAGTAAGACAGTTTTAATGTACTCAGTAAAGGTCCACAACAGCAGCATGCCATCATGTTGATGCCTGCTGACTGTGGGTTTCTAAGTAATGTGCTCTACCCTCATTCTGAAGTATTGCATGGAGCTCTGTTACATGTGATTTTTCTGTCCCCTTGGTTCATTACTGTGTAATCCTTCACTAACTGTGGATATTTACTTTTTCACACCACAGATATCCCAGTTTAGACTGCCATTTGGGGATCAGCCGGGCACCAAAATCACTCTACCTAGCACAGCTTGAGACAGTATCTCTCTAATCGTTAGGCTGCCAGTAGACTTAGAACATACTGTGATTCAGGAATTTTGTAGAAGTCCACCACACAGCAAGGATCAAGAACCCTGCAAGTTGGCTGTTTCCACATGAAGCCACAGCACTACAGCCCACCTTGAATGCTCCTGGGGGAAACTCCAGAGTCTGAAATAATCAGGAGCTCTAGTCTGCAGAAGATCCTTCATGCAGACTTGCTGAGGCTCCAGAACTAGTAACCATTGAGACATGAGAACCAATGGGACTTTGAATTCTCTGGAATATAAAAAAACAAAAGCTTGCTTGTGTTGCTCATTGCTTTTCGGATGTTGCTGTTCAGCCATCACTATTAAGAGCATCTCTAGTCATCACTTGTGGCTCTCATACTTTAGGCCTGTCTTAGACTTCTCACACACTGGACAGTCCCAACCTGTCAGAGTCAACAATTCAACTCCCCTTCCCACTCACAATAAACACAGCTGTCCCCCAAGGCTCAGTACTCAGACCTATTCTCTTTTCCATCTTCCTGAATGACCTCCCTGAAGCCTGCTCATCTGCTAGCATACATATGTATGCAGACAACACTGTAATATTCTCCTCTGAGAGTTCCCCTGCTGAAGTGGCTACCAGTCTTCAACTGGACTTCAACAATGTCTGGCACTGGTTTAATGCTAATCAACTCTTACTGAATGTCAAAATAAAATGGTCTCTATGACCTTTGGTACCAGACAAAAGCTGTCAAGACTGGACTCCACCCCCAGCTTTCATACCCTGTCTAGGTCCAAACTGGATGAATATCCCCACTTTTAAGTACCTTGGGCAATGGCTAGACAAAATTCTAGACTTAGGTGTACAAGTTGATACATTCACAAAAAGCTCCTCCCCAAGCTTGGTGCCCTGTACAGACACCGCAGCTGCCTGCCCATGCAAGCCAGGCATGAAATTGTCCAAAAGATGATTCTCCCAGTCTTCGACTTTGGGGACATCATCTACAATTCTGCCCCTAAGACCACCCTAGCCAGGCTGGACACTCTCTTCAATTACTTCTGCCACTTTGTCCTTGGCTGCCCCCTCTCACCCACCACTGCAATCTTTATACCTCCCTCTTTTTCCCTTTCCTCACCGCCAGGTACCTGCCCCACACTGCTAAACTAGTAGGTAAATACTGGCTCGACTCTCTACCACCTTATCTATCCTCCCTCTTGTCAATCCCCCCCCACCTCCTGCTACTCACTTCAATCCTCAACACACAGAATGCTCGGCCTCCCACCATGGCGTACATCATATGGTCTCAATGCCTTCTCATACACATTCCCTAGCTCCTGGAACACCCTTCCCCTCAAAATTCACTCTGCCCAAACTTGCAAATCCCTTGCACACCTTCTTTGGAAACACACAGTTCACTGCTGCAATTGCAATTAACCCTTCCCTACCTACCTAAAGGTTTCATAGGTAAATCTGAGCACTATAAAGACTGAAGTCCATTTGGCTTGCCATATCATCGGTTAATACCCCGTTATATTTTTGCTAAGTAGGTAATAGCCAAGGGAGTGTTTGAAAGCTAGCATTGTATGGCTACCCACCACTTCAGTAGGCAGTTCATTCCATATTTTGACCACCCTTACTGAAAACCAGTGCTTTCTTCCCCACTTATTAAATCTGTCACATTTTAGCTGTAGGGAGTGGGCTCGTGTATTATAAATCTGATCTCTAAGTTCAAGGCCCAATAATTCCCACAGTTGATAGTCTGACAAAGCCCGATATACCAGGCACATGTCACCTCTTAGCCTGCAATACTCCAGAGAAAACAGATCTAATATTTTTAACCTCTCTTCGTGTTTCAAGCCCTGCACATCTCTTATTTTTCTTGTCGCCCCTCCCCGGTAAGCTCTCAATTGCATTTATATCTCCCTTGTTCCCCGGTGTCCAAAACTGTGCACAATACTTGGTATGTGGCCGCACCAGTGAAGTGTAAAGGGGGAGCAGGACCTCTTTGCTTCTACTCTTGATATGCTTATTAATACAACTCAGGATACCACCTGTATTTTTAACCACCCGATTACAATGTGAATTAAATTTAAGGTTATTGTTAACCCTAAATTCCTAAATCTTGTTCTTCTTGCACCACTCTTCGCACCTGCCCTGCCAGTGTGTACTCCACCTCCAGATTGTTCCTACCCATGTGCATTACTGAACAATTATCTACATTAAATGTAGCCCCATTTTCCTGTGTCCAGGCCTCTAATTCACTCAGTGCTTCCTGAGTTTTTAAGGCCTCAGGTTGGCTATTTACTGGGAAACCTATACGTGTATCGTCTGCAAATTTTGAAAGCCAGATTTCCATTTTTGGTTTCATAGTTGAAATATATAGATTAAATAAACATGGTCCCAGTATGGATCCCTGTGGGACCCCAGTAGTAAACCCAGTCCAGTTTGATAGCTCCCCCAACACACTTACTCTCTGTTTCCTCCCGGACAGCCAAACCCTAATCCAGTGCACTAATTTCAGCTGTACCCTTATTTTAATGAGGGTTTCAATCAGCTGTTCATGAGGGACTTTGTCAAAAGCCTTAGCAAAGTCCAAGAATATAACATCTACAGATCTACCTTCATCAAGTACTTTGCTGACTTTCCCATAGATCTCCAATAAATAAGTCTGGCATGATCTTCCTTTTGTAAAACCATGCTGTGTCCCATCAATAACCCCATCAGACTTGACCATATTCATAATTAGATCTTTGATTATGCCCTCAAATATCTTCCCAAGGACTGAGGTCAGGCTGATAGGTCTATAATTAGCCACCTCCTGTTTGGATCCCTTCTTATGTATAGGGATCACTAAAGCCTGCTTCCAGACCTCAATGACCAGACCTGTCTCCAAAGATTGCTGGAATAGTTGTGTAACAGGCCTTGCCAAACAATCTGCCAATTCCTTGAGCATTGTTGGATGCATTCCATCTGGACCTTGTGCCTTATTTTGGTTCAGATTTCTTAACCTATTTTTCACATCCTCGACCTCTATTTTAGGGAATATTGTTCCATGTAGTGTATTTTTGGGAACCCTGTTTTTTTTTTGGCCTACATTAAATACAGTAGAAAAATAGGTATTAAACCTATCTGCCATAACCTTATTCTCTGTTATAAGGTTGTCACTATTATCTTTCAGAGGGCCAACAGTTCTACCCTTTCCCCTTTTATTATTAATATAGGCATAGAAGGATTTGTAATTATCCTGTGCTTGGTGGCCAGTTTTTACTCGAATGCCTTTTTTGCCTTGGAAATGGTTAACTTGGCCTTTTTTAAACAGTATTTATATATAGCACAAGACCTGGCCTCCCCACTGCATTTTGATCTGGTAAATGCCCTATTCTTTTTTTTAATTACTCTTTTAATCAAGGGTGACATCCATGAAGGAAGAGCCTTTTTCTGGGATTGTGATATTTAGTACTGACTAGCACATACTTTTAAATTAGCTCATTTAATTTCATACTAAGCTTGTCCCATATTTCATGTATTGTACTATTCTTAAGCTCATGTACCCAGTTCCATTTTTCCAGTTCCTCTCCAATAGCTTGGAAATCAGTTCTATTGTAGTCATGCACTACTGTACTTCCGACATCGATCTCTCCAACCTCATTGTACCTAAAACTGATCATAGAGTGATCGATGGTACTCAAGGGAACCTCCACTATACATTTATGGATGTTATCTGCCACATTGCTCAACACTAAATCCAAGATATGATTTCCCCTTGTATTTTCAGAAACCAGCTGGTCCAATCCAACTACCAAGAAGGACTCCAAAAAACTAACCTCCACCTTGGAGACAGTTTGAAAAGATTCCCAGTTAATTCCTGGTAGACTGAAATCTCCCATAATGATGACCCTATCCTCCAGAGTAATACATTTAATAAAATTCAATATAAGGCTGTTGTTCTGGGTTGGGTTAGCTGGTGGTCTATATACTACACCTATATTTATCTTGGGTGATCGGGGGGTGACTTTTATCCATAAGACCTCGGACTTTCCCCAGGTTGTACAGCCTATATTCTCAGATGTTATATCATTTAAAACATATAATGCCACTCCTCCTCCTCTAGCATACAGCCTATCC
The DNA here is from genome assembly GCA_016271365.2 of Neoceratodus forsteri. Lineage (NCBI taxonomy): Eukaryota > Metazoa > Chordata > Ceratodontiformes > Ceratodontidae > Neoceratodus > Neoceratodus forsteri. Next base: position 278,334,418 of record CM028136.1, on the reverse strand, counting down.
CTATTATATAATGTATACCCAGGGATTTGCTTATCCCAGGAGTCCTCCAGTCTCCACCATGTTTCCGTAATGGCACATATATGGATATTTGAATTATGTAATTTTAGTTTTAATTCATCCATTTTGTTAGTAAGGCTTATGGCATTCAAGACTAGAAAATTCCAATTAGGCTTAGGGTTATGTAGTATGTGGGGTCACAGGAAGACTTGCCAAGTACAGAATTTTTAGTTTGTGTATGGCTTAGAAGCATGTACAACAGTTGGGGTCTAGGGTAAAGACATAGCCACTTACAGAACTTTTAAAGTCAGGACACCTCCAGAGTGGAATGTAGAATGTTAAATGTGCTAAACATTTCTAGAAAGCATCTACAAACAGAGTTTCGAAGAAAGGTGTTTTAACCAAATGAATGGCCGAGTATAGATTTGGGAGCAAGAGGTGAGAGACCCCCCCTCCCATCTGGAGTAACCAGGTTTACCTCTCCGGGTCCAGTTTGGACACGTATGGTTTTCTCTCAGACACTTGGCCAGTGTCTGAAGAAAACACCCAGATGTGGGATTGTGGATTTTTCCTGAGAGCTAGAAAGTGCTCATGGGTGGTTTAGGGAGCCACCATCAACCTCCATGCCATATGGAAAAGTGTCCTAGTACTGGTCGGGGTGCCAGGTCAAGGAATAGAAGGGAAGTGTACCAGTCTGGGTCATGTGTGCCCAGATCTGTTCAGAACCTGAGGGTTCGTAGTGAAGAAGTGTGTTCTGTACCTCTGTAATCTGCATTACCAGTGAGTGTAGCTCTGTTGGGGTCCATCTTTGTTTTGTTATTCTCTGTGTTATGTGAATAAAACCTACACTCTAGAATCCCATCCTGGTTTGGACATTTCAGTTATTGCTTCCAGTGTCTGGATTCGCTTGAGTGCCCCTGACCAGAAGTACAAACCTAGCACAATGCTGAGCAAATGATTTCTCCCTGGGACCCAGGTTGTTGGCCATGCTAAATGGTCCCTCTAGGTGTGAGCCAGGTAGATGCCACACTTGGTTTGCCTGTCTGAAGGATGGCAGGCTCAGTAGTAGAAGTAATGGGTCCACACAGAGTCTCTGCAAAAGATAATTTGTAGTAACTGCCCCTACCCCTCTCGGTGGAGCCTAGATGTGAGAGGAGCAGCCCCTGGTGGTAGAAACAAGGGGGGGCGGTGGAGGGAGGTTACATCTATATCTATTTTTGCACCTCTTCAGACACTATAACTTTACAACATCCCTTCCTCTACTTTGCCTGCCCCTCCACACCCTTACTTCCTCCACCCTTCCCCTCTCCCTCTCCTCTTACTCACCATCTCTATTTTTCTCAGACTACTCCCTGTCCACCTTATAGGGTTCTCTGCATCCTGAAGGGGTGATGGTCCTGGCTACCCACTTCCCTCTACCTTTCCTCCTATAAACTGCCCCACCTCCATCACTTATTCTGACATTCCCCATCTATCTTTCTCCCCTTCACCATCTTTTTCTTCTTCTTCTTCTGCCAGCTCCCCACCCCCCTTGCAGGGTTCCCAGCATCCTGAAAGGGTGAAGGTCCTGGCTACCCACTTCCCTCTACCTTTCCTCCTCTCTACCACCCACTCCAACACTTTCTACTACATTCTCCATCGTTCCTTCTCCCCTCCATCTCCATTTTTCCTCTGCCAGTGCCCAGTCCCCCTTGCAGGGTTCTCAACATCCTGAAGGGGAAAATGGCCCTGGCTACCCATCCCCCCTCCTTCTTCTCCTCCTCCTCCTCCTCCTCCTCCCCCTCCCTCCTCCCCCTCCCCGCCTCCTCTTTAAACTTCAGCCTCCAAGTATTCTAAAGTAGGGATACTGACTGATGCATAAAAACCCTCTTCTCCTTATAAGAAGCACTTACATCCCATGCCTGCCCCAACCCTTTAACTACCTGCACTGTCCTGGACTGCCCCCGCCCTTGTACTGCTAACTCTGTTCTCAGCTACCTGTTCACCCCTTATTCTAAAAATGGGTTAGTTACTATGATTACATTTTTTTATCATAGAAGATTTTATTGAAGATTTTAGTTTTTATGTTTGCTTGAGCATGCACAAGAAACATTGTGTGGCAGCTTAGGAGAGAAACGGGTTGTGGAGGGGCGGCACTGTGGCAGCAAATGCAGGCACTGAGTTTGTGGGCTTGGCACTGTTCGCCCAATGCAGGCCCAGTGTCCTGATGACACTGGTTCTGCATAAGTGGCAGCAAGTTGAAATGATTTGGCCACTGCAATGAGGGACTGCCTCGTCATTGCAGTGTCAGCCATCCTGCTGCAATGAGGGAGCGACCCATCATCACAGGGCGGTACCTTGCCTGGTATAACATGTCCATAAACATGGCGGTGGAAGGGCAAGTCAACTGACTGACTGTGGTGCCCAATCCCTCTGTCAGCATGCCCCCAGCCCAGTTAATTTGCCGACAGAGAGCCCCCCCATTTGTTTTATGCCAAGGGAGGTGCCCAATCCCCCTCGTCATCATGCCCCCCAAACAGTCATTCTTTGCTGACGGGGGGCCCAATCTCCATCGATTTAAGTTCCCCCCACCCCTGTGGCAGGTGGCACACTGGGAGCCCAACCCTATGTGACAAAGAGGCTTCCTGCAAAAAAAACTTCCTGTCTTTTTTTTTTTTTCTGTCCTGAAAGAAAGGAACGATCCCACACCGTCGGGTCCCTCCCCAACCCGCACTCCACCCACTGCGCACCCTACCTCCCCACACACCCCTTCACCCCATACTTACCTCCAGAGTCTGGCGTGACAATTTTTGGTGGATTGGAAACACATCTGCACTCTTCAAAGTCGACCGCAAACTGAAGAAATGCCGGTAAGCTGTATAATGGCATAAATAGGGTTTTTTCAACTTTGGTACATATCTTGGGCATTTGGGGGAATTTGGGCATGAAATTTTCAACATGGGGTTATTGGGACCCCTCCTCATGAATTGTCACTGTCATGGCATTATTCTGTCCCAAAAGGTGATTTCGCAGTCACTATGCAGAATCACCTTTCGGGACCGATTAATGAAACAACAGTACCACTGTTCATGAGGTGGGCTCTCAAAAAGCCTATGTTGCACATTTAGTGAAAAAAATCAAAAAATGACTGCTTTGTGAGCGTACGTTGCACAATTTCCATGCACGCTTGTAACTTCGCGAATTTCTAATATTTGCACTCCAGATTTTCAACATTGGCATTTTTCCACACCTCCTCATGAACAAGTACTGCTGTCATTTTTCACATCCTGGCCAAAAAGTGTTTTTGCACTTCCAGCACAGAATAGCTCGGTCACTGTGGGAAACCATTGTTCAGGACAACATTAAGAAAATCACAGCGACACTGTTCATGAGCAGAGGTCCTAAAATACCTATGTGGAAAATTTGGTGATGAAAGTCTGTAAAATGATTGTGTTATGAGCGTGCATTATGCAGTTTCCATACACCCTTGTAACATCGCAAATTTGTAATATTTTCACTCTAAATTTTCAACATTGGCATTTTTTCATACCTCCTTATAAACAGTACAGCTGTCATTTTTCACATACGATTCCTGGTCAAAATGTGTTTTTGCACTTCCAGCGCAGAATTGTGTGGTCGCTGTGGGAAATCAATGTTTGGGACAGATTAGGGAAATCACAGTGACTCTGTTCATGAGCAGAGGTCCTAAAATGCCTATGTTGAAAATTTGCTGACAAATGTCTATAAAATGACTGTGCTACGAGCCTGCGTTGTGCAGTTTCCATGCATCCTCATAACTTCACAAATTTGTAGTATTTTCACTCCAGATGTTCAACATTTGTATTTTTTCAGACCTCCTTATGAACAGTACAGCTGTCATTTTTCACGTCTTGGCCAAAATGTGTTTTCCGGCACACAATAGCGCAGTCGCTGTCGGAAGTCAGTGTTCGGGACAAATTAAAAAAATCTCAGTGATACTGTTCATGAGAAGAGGTGCTAAAATGCCTATGTTGAAAATTTAGTGACAAAAGTCAATAAAATGACTGTGTTATGAGCATACTTTGCGCAATTTCCACGCACCCTCGTAATTTCAAGCATTTGTAAAATTTTCACTCCAGATTTTCAACATTGGCATTTTTTCACACCTCCTTATGAACAGTACAGCTGACATTTTTCATATCCTGCCCAAAATATGCGTTTATACATCTGGCACAGAAATAGCACGGTTGTGGAGGGAAATCAATGTTTAGGACAGATTAAGAAAATCATAGTGACAGTGTTCATGAGCAGAGGTCATAAAATGCCTGTGTTGAAAATTTGGTGAAATAATTCCACTAAATGACTGTGTTACGAGCATGCATTGTGCAGTTTCCACGTATGCTTAGAAGTGCAAGAATTTTTAATATTTCCACTACAGATTTTCAACACTGCCATCCCTTTACACCTCCCTATGGATGGTACAGCTGTCATTCTTCACATCCTGCCCGATCTGTGTTTTCATACATCTGGTGCAGAATGGTACGGTTGCTGTGGGAACTCAAAGTTTGGGACACATTAACAAAATCACATTGCCATTCTTCATGAGAAGAGGTCCCAAATGCTTTCATGAGGTGGGGTCACAAAAAGGCCATATTGAAAATTTGTAGTGCAAATACCAACAAATGCCAGGGGCCCACCCTGTACAGACTGACAGGCATCAGGAGTGTGCCTTTGCATTGCTGACTGTAATGCTCATGTGATCCCAACCCCACCCCAAGCCAGTGACAGGGATCGAGGTGTGCCTTGGACTCTTCGGCCCCAGAGTTCACCCCATTCTCCTATACTGCACCCATTTCAGTGTATGTCCTTTTGGAATGGGGTGACTGTAAAGCTGAACACCCCAAGGCACACCTCAACACGTGTTGGTGTCTGCAGGATAGGGTGAGGTGACATGGCATGAACGTAATGGGTGATGACCCAAATGCATACCCCAATGCCTGTCTGTCTCTGCAGGGTGGAGGTGGGGTTGGCATGAAGTTCAATACTTCACTGCCATTCCTATTCTGCATCTGTCTAACTCCTGCATTTCCAATGCTAATATCAGCAAGCAAACATTTGGCATTGACAAATGCTTGTTTATAAGGTGGTACACCATCACACAGCACATATGTTTACAACCAAGGTAAGAACATGTTTCACAGACCAAGTAAAATCCATGCTACTCAAGGGTATGTCCTCATATCCAGAATTAAAGAAACAAGTTAATAATGAACAGAAAACTGAAATAAAGCACAGTAACATGAGCAGCACAGGTTATAACTTCCCAGTTAGCAGCAGCCAGGGGTAGAAAAAAGAGCAATCATCCAAACTATGCATGCCTTATGGGGGGGGGTCCTGGGGAGGAGATCTTACATAAGAGTGAATGAAGGCATGCGTCCCATTTTTTAAGAAAGTAGTCCATCTGACCTCAATGGGAGCAAGAGAGTAGCTCCAAGACAGCCAGCCGGGCCAAGGTAGCATGCCACACATTTGTAGCTGGACTACTAATCTGTCTCCAGTGCATTAATAGCAGCCTCTTAGCTTCCAATAATGCCAACATAAGTCATTCCCTGTGGGCCTTAGGCAAAAAGAATAGCTCAGAGGAGTCACCCAGGAGTAGTCTAAGGCTTAAGGGTATAGCCAAGGTGCCCAAGATTTTGGAGCACTCTGAAGCAATGGTAGACCAAAATGTCGAGATTTGAGGGCAGGACCACAGTATATGGTACAAGTAGGCATTTGGTTGCTGACATCTCCAACAATTTGAGTGGTGTAGAACTCCAGCCGAGTGAAGGGTGGCAGGAGTTCTGTACCACAGCAAGAGAATTTTGAGATGTAGAAAACAACTTTTAGTGTCTCTATACCCTGTGTGTGAGTCTTTAAGGCAGTGGTACCAAGAGGCTTCGGAGATATCCATTCCCAAGTCAGCCTCCCATTTGGACCTGCAGTGTTCAGTGTGGTCAGGTTGAGAATCCAGCCATGTGGTATAAAAGCTGCCTATGAGCCCTCGAGAGGAGGAGGACTTATGTAGCGAAGCCAGCCACTTCTATAGTATTTACTGTCTAGACCATGTTGAGGTGAGAGGTCATTGATAAGGCTGCGTATCTGGGGAAACCGCCAGAAATCCCTGCTGGGAAGATTAAATTTGTTCTTCAACTGATCAAAGGAAAGCAGGGTGTCTGAGTTGGGCAACAAAATGTTCTGCACATGCCTAATGCCTTTGGCCTTCCAAGAGGGCCACCAAAGCGGCTCTCCTCCTACAGTAATGAAATTATTCTGCCATAGTTCAGCATATCACAATGGGGAGCCCAAACTCCTTTGGGGGTATGAGATAGGATCATGTTGTGACACCAAGCATGGCGGGATTCATACATGAGAGGTGAGAGGGCCTTGTCTGGTGGTCCTCCTGCCCCTAACAGTGACCTAAGTGGAGTGGGTGTCACCATACTGGCCTCAAGACAGACGCACATCAGAGAGGGGGCAGCCCTAGGTGTGAACCATTTCGTGGCTTGGGCAGCAACACTTGCTAGGTGGTAACCCTGGAACCAGGGGATGCCAAGGCCCCCCCAGACCAGTGAGCTCTCAGCTTGTGTTTTCCCCACCTGTGCACCCAACCTTCCCATAGAAAAGAAGCTACAAGCTTCTCAAGGGAAGAAAATAATTTTAGTGAGAGATGGATTGGGAGATTATTGAACAAATATGTGACTCTGGGGAGCTGGAGTATATGAACGGCGGCTACCTTGCCCGGCAGGGATAAATGTAGTTTACACCAGCACTTCACTTCTGTGGCTAACTGCTATAGGAGGGGGGCAAAATTGGAGGATTATAGATCAGTCCAATTTGTGGACATGTGGACTCCAAAGTAAGTGAATTCTTGAGTGGCCCAGCTCAATTCAGTGCCTTGGAGACAGTCTTGTGTACATAGCGGGTTGAGCAGAGCAAGAATAGTCTTCTGCTGGTTTACCTGCAACCCTGAAAGTGAGGAAAATTCATGTAGGACAGACAGAGCTACAGGGAGAGACTGTTGAGGGTGAGACAAGGTAAGAAGAAGGTTGTCAGCATATGCAACCACCACATATGAGCTACCAGAGGCTGAGACACCTGTGTGAACATTGGCATTGGTAAGTACGAATCAGCTGATCCATGGTGACCAGGAACAAGAGTGGGGACAAGGGACATCCCTGATGGGTACCTCTATACAAGGGAAAAGAGGAGAAAATACCAGAGATGGTTAAAATTCTTGCCATGGGGAGCTATAGTGTCGAGACCCACTGACGGAATTGAGGACCAAAATCATATAGGTGGAGGACCTCATGCAAATAATTCCACTCAACCAAGTTGAACGCTTTAGTAAAGTCAACAGCTAGAACAGTCATAGGCGTCTTAGACCGACTTGCTAGCCACTTCAGGTTGAGTAATAGCCTGGTATTAGCTGACCCAGCTTTCCCTGGCATGAACCCCACCGGGGCCAGGTATATTAAAGAAGGGAGGACATTAAGCATCCTGGTGGCCAGAATTTTAGCCAAAATCTTGGTATCCACTGATAGTAGGGAGATAGGTAAAAAATTGACACAATTGAGGGGATCATTGGACTTTTTGTGGAGGAGAGTAATGGGGGCCTCCTTCATTGTGGTAGGGAGGGAACCTGTGGATTGGGCATACTGTAATGCTAACAAAAGCAGGTGGGCAATCTCCTGCCCTTACACTTGGTACAATTCCACGGTTATCCCGTCAGGTCCCAGGGCTTTCCTCTTGGCCATCTAGAATAAAGCTGATGTATTTCAGGGACCATAATCAGGGCATCCAAAAGGTCAACCTAGTCCAGTGAGAGAGCTGGTATAGTGGAGCACTGGCAAAACTGAAGCAGGGCTTGAAACAACTGGGCCTGTGACTGGGAAGACTGGGATTGATACAGGAACTGATAGTACAGCTTCATAGACTCATTGATACCAGCAGGATCTGTAGTGATTGAGCCTGAAGAGGTGCGGATGGCATGAATTCTAGAGGAGGCTTGCTGCTTCCACAGCTGATAAGCAAGAAGCTTACCGCTCTTTTCTCCACCTTCCCAATAAGTATGCTTTGACCTTAGCATAAGGCATTCTACCTTGTGGTGGAGCAGAGCATTGATTTGGTACTTGAGCCGTACAATTCTATGAGTCAGGGATACATCCCTAGAGGCAGCAGATGAGGCTTTGAAGCGTGATTCCAGCCCTGTGAGTTCTAGTTGTAAAAAGTCTAGAGTTTTCTTCCGGGCCTTGTTCCATTTTGCTGCAAAGGCAATAATGTGGCCTCTGAGGTTGGCTTTGAAAGCTTCTGACACTGTGTCTGTAGGGACATCGCATTTGGAGTTAATAGTAAAATACTCCTGGGTTGCTTTCAACATTGTTTGTCAGAATTCAGGGTCTTTGACAAGTAGGGGATTACATCTCCACCATGTACCTGTGGGTCATTGCTCAGAGGGGGTGTAGGTAGTCATCACTGGTATGTGGTCTGAAACAATAATATTATCTATTGAGTTGTCAGATACCCCACCTGTTGCTGCACTGTTGGCCAGCCAGTAGTCAATACAACTATGCACACCATGAGAAGGAGAGTAGTAGGAATAATCCCGACCAGAGGGAGAATGGCGTCTTCAAATGTCAATCAGGCCCCACTCTTCATTCAACTCCTGCAAGGCTGCATGTATGGATGGAGTGGGAAGGGAAGATTGGGTAAAACCCCAATTGAAAAACATTAAGGCCGGTTTATGTTCATACCCAACATGGCCTGTAAAAAGAAACTTGATAGGGAGCCAATACCCATCATCTAGCTTAAAGACCCAGCTCAAATGGAAGCACAGGGGCCATTAAATATGACAAGGGTACCCTGATTATAGGTGGGTAGTAGGCCCCATAGGGGAACCCAGGGGTTCTGGAAGGAGAAAAGAAACTAAATCAGGGCCCCAAATGCTGGTCACTGGAGAAAGTGGGAGGGGTTGGGGGGGTATGTTCCCACCTCAACACGATGTGCCCGTTCAAAGGAGAGTGGCCCCAAAAAGAACAGGCGGGTGTTAAGTCAAAGGAATTTGCACATTGGGCCCAAAAGAGAGGACCAATCTTATTGGACTGAGCCAGCGCACGCCTCATGAGGTGCTCTGGGGCACGAATACATCCTGAAAGAAAAAAATAAACAGGTTATTGTAGTAGCATATGTAGATTGGGCACTATAGTAAGCAGTCCAAGAGTCAGTCAATAGACTCTTCATCCATCACTAGGGCCATCTCAGAGCCATTCTGGGGTTCTGGGGAGTCACCACTCTTTATACCCCTCTCCCTTTACCCACTCTTCACCTTCTTCTTCTTGTTCACTTTCCTTACTCCCTTCTCCAATGTCTCTTAAAGCTTTCCTTCTTCTAGCCCCAAATTGCCACACAAGCACGTTCCTAATTAATACACAGCTGTTCTCTTCAATAACAATTAGCAGTCAGCCAGAAAGGAAAAAAGTTCTCAGGTCGCATTTGATCTCTTTAAAAAAATTATTACTCCTTCTCCTTCTTTGCTCAGGCAATGTTGAGCTAAACCCCAGCCCTCCTTTGCTGCTTTCCTCCCCTACTGAATTCGCAGCTGCACCTGGATTAAAAATAATGATGGTTAATATACTAAGGCTGCCCAAAAAACTAGCCCAGTTACAAGCATGGGCCATCCACACCGAATCTGATCTCATCATCGTCACTGAGTCCTGGCTTAATAAAAACAATACTGATCAACAAATTAATTTAGCGGTCTACATTCTGTATAGGGCAGATAGGGAATCTGGGGGGTGGCGTAGTTGTCTATGCTAAATCAAAGTTCACAATTAGCGATATTTTTAGCAAATCTAAACAGAAGGAATACGAGATTGTTTCACTGAAGCTCCATCTCCCTTCCTCTGAAAACATCACTATTATTGGTGGCTATAGACCACGTGCTGGTGGAACTGATATCCTTAATGTCCTCAAATCCCTTACCATTAATGTTAATACAGAAACAATAATCCTTGGGGACTTTAATCTGGATTGGCTGTCACCAAAATCTCATGGCCTGAAATCCCTTTGCGATGAACTTGGCCTTGCCCAATTAATTAGTGAACCCACTAGGATCAATACCTTAAAAATAGCTAATAGTTCACTCCTAGATGTTATACTAACTACTCACCCACATAAAATCTTACATACAGCAGTCTTCCACAATGATATGAGTGACCATAATATCGTAGTCTGTACTAGATCACAAGCCAAAGTTCACCTCCCGTCTAAATTCATCACCAAACAGTCTTTCCGAAAATTCAATGCTGCAAATTATTTGACCACACCTAAGTAAGGTCAGATGGCAAGACCTCTTCTTTGCAAAGTCAGTAGATGAGGCTGTTAATGTTCTCAATGACATCATTACTTCACTGGTTAATAGACACACTCCCATTATCAAGGTTCGGATGCGCCAAAACTCGCACCCTTGGTTTACTCCGGAACTCAAGAATGCACTGACAAACCATGATAAACTATGGGCTCAGGCTAGGTGTACCAAGAGCCCTCTAGATTGGCAGGCATTTAGAGCGGCTAGGAACGCTTGTGTTAAATGTAATCACACAACCAAATCAAACTTCTATATTTCCACCCTAGAGCAGGCTAAAGGGAACTCTTACAAAATCTGGAGGACCCTCAAGTCAATTGAAGGTCGATCGACTGCCCCCTCTATTCCACTTAAGATCCACAGCAATGGCTCGGTTATGGAACGTAGTCACCAAATACTAGAAGAACTTAATTCCCACTTCATCACCGCCAGCTTAGTGTTTGACTCTTCTCCATATGCTTCCCAAGTAAAGAACCAAGACAGCTTGAATGCATCGCCGTCTACTTCAGCCTGTTTATTTCTGCTGCTCCTCCTTAGCTTTAAAGAAGTTGAAGATTCAGTTATTAACCTAGACACCAAAAAAAGTGCCAGAGAAGATAGACTAGAACAGTTCTTCTTAAAACTTGGTTACGCTTACCTTACTGACCCAATTCTTCATATATTCAACCTTTCTATTTCCACTGCCACAGTTCCCTTGTGTTGGAAATCTGCTCATATTCTTCCCCTATTTAAGTCGGGTGATCCCTGTGATCTCAATAACTACAGGCCTATCTCAATTTTGACCATCCTTTCGAAAGCCTTCAAAAAACTGATGTATGCACAATTGAAAAACCACATTGAAACCCACTTTCTCTTAAACCCTTTTCAATCCGACTTTCGCCCCAACCACAGCATCACTACAGCTCTGGCCAAGGTTACTAATGACGGGGTCTGTGCAATGGATTCTAAGAAAACAATGGGAGCAGTATTCTTAGATCTTAGTAAAGTCTTTGACACCGTAGATCACAATTTATTAGTGAACAGCCTTATTAAAATAGGCTTTACCCCATCCACCACTCAGTGGTTCAACAGCTACTTAACCGGAAGGACTCAGAAAGTTAAAGCAGGATATTTGTTTTCGTCCTCTTTACCTATTGCTAGGGGAGTTCTGCAGGGCTCCATCCTAGGCCCCATTCTTTTTTCTTTATATATAAGCAACCTCGACCATCAGATAACCAAGTTACACCTGCACTTCTTTGCAGATAACAGTCCTATACACATCTGGCCCCTCATTGGCAGGAGTTAGGGACACTCTCCAAGCTGACTTTGCACAATTAGAAAATAATCTAATTAATGCAAAGCTGCTCCTAAATGCCAAGAAAATGAAAGCCATGATTCTCTCCCCATGTACTTCCCCCACTGCTACTCCTGTCTCACCTAAAGACTTTATTATTACCTCCCTAGGAGAATAATTGGAAATCATCTCAAAGTTCAAATATCTTGGCTTCTGGCTTGATAACAAGCTCTGTTTCAATGATCATCTTGATGACCTGTCCAAGAGACTAAAAGACAGGCTAGGCTTTCTCTTCCGCAACAGATCCTTCTTTCCCACGAAGATCAGAACCAGGCTGGTACAGGCCACATTCCTCCCCCTTCTTGATTACGGTGATATAATTTACAACTCCTCTGCACTTACCAACCTTCATAAGCTAGACATTCTCTACCACTGTGCCCTTCACTTCATCACAAACTCCCCACCCCGAACCCATCACTGTGATCTATACGCCACAGTTGGCTGGTCCTTGCTGACCATTAGACGGACATGCCATGCTGGTATCTGGACTCTAAAACTTATGAATAAACTTCCGCAATATCTAACCTCCCTAGTACACATATCTCGCAGTGTTTACTCCCTCAGGAAGTCTGACTTTCTCCTCCTCGATGTACCCAGGACCCGTACCTCCTTTGGCAAATGCGCTATCTCATGCTTCCTGCCAACTATTTGGAATCGGTTACAATCCTCACTGAAATTATCCAGTATTGTCCCTGTTAACTTTTTCAAAAGGATAGCTATTGATAAAATAAAAGACACTTGTAGCTGTCATTAAACTTGTCCCCTTCATAGTGGTTCCCATGCAGCTACCACATGGTACCATAGGTTCTCACTTTCTATATCATCAGTGTTACTTTTCATCATGAACATTTTGTACCCGGTGGAACTCTTTATATATGCTATGTATTGTTATGTAATTTTCTTTATATATTGTATACTTGTCTGTATACCTGTCCCAGGACCTCTTTGTGAATGAGCTTGCTCAATGGAGATTTCCTGCAATAAACTTGAACTTGAACTTGCATCTGAACTTTTTGCCATAGTTGGGCTTGTTGCTGCTTCAAAGTTTCTACACACTGCTACGCAACGTTCATACGGTCTTGTAAGTGTCACACATCTGAGGTGGTTCCCACAAGGGTAGAATTAATGTCATCCACCCATGACAGCAGTGCTTCAAGCATGCAGGTGTGTGAAAGTATAAACACTACCCTGGGAAACAAGAGGTTAACACCTTGGTTGAGGATGAGAAAATGCAGGGAATACAACATGAACAGGCAAGGGAAGGGTGCCTCCCCAGGTGTTGCTGATTAGAGGGATTGTTGAAAGGCAGAGAGAATCCAGCAAGGAGTCAGTTGGAAGCTGAAAACTGCTTCAGGGAGGAGATACTCCTAGGCAGAGAACCCTGCAAGATGGAGGGTGGAATGTAAGATAGGATCCAAAGCAGAAAGCCAATGAGAATGGTTAATTGTTGGAGAGAGCCTTTGGGGAGAATTTGAAACCTGCTGCTAAGAAAGAGACCATTTCTAGAGCAGAGAGTCCTGAGGTAAAGGATCAGCCTAGACAGCTGGGCCAAAAACAGTGAGTAAAATGTACTGCTGAGAGCAGCCTGCAAATAAGGCTACAAGGGAAAACTGAGTGTGTTTTATTTGAGACTGTGCATTCAAAACTGCTGGCCCACAAAGTGTTTGCTTTGTTTGAGACTATATAATGAAAAAATTGCTGGCCCACATAGGTGGTTCAAAGATTCCTTTTGTCAAGTCAGCCTGAAAGAACTGTTTTGTGTTAACCTTTATGTTGTCTGACCAGGCTGGAGAAGTTTAACTGACTGATTATGCTTTTCTAGAGCAATAACTTACATTTGGAGCAATAAAAGTACATTTTCTTCTGTGAACTTTAAACCCAGCATGTTGTCTCTCCATGTACCATAGGCCAGTTTGTCACAGGTTGGTATAGCTTAAAGAGTCCCCCACAGAGGAAGGCTGGTGAGCAGTGGCTGATTGGAGAGATGGGTTGGAAGAGGAACCTCTGGTGGCCATCCCGGCTGGAGTAGTGCTTTAGTAGCCAAGTAAGAGACAAGTGGCTAGGCAGGGTGCGGCAAAGGTTGAGCCCAGATGAAAGTCTGGTAATGGAGAACCGCAGCCTGGGTGGCCTAGCTGTTCAGGATGACCCGCTAGTATCCAGCACTGGGAGAGCAACTTATACACTGTGGAACCACACAAAAGTTGCACCGGACGATTGAGGATATTTACCCGAGCAGAAGTAACTATCAAGAGGGAGATTACACCTTGGGATTAGGCTAGCCAACCATGGTCTGCCACCAGACTCAGAAAAGCACAAAATTTAAGCTGCCATTTTCTTGGTGGCTAGACCACTCCCCCCACTATGATTAAATTTAATGTTGTATCGACAAAAATTTGCTGTCCTCGCATTATGATTTAGTGGTGTACTGTGTTATCAGTATATTTGTATATTTGCCCTGCTATTTCTAATTTATGTACTTGTTTTTATACCTGGATTGTATGAGGAATGTATATGTTTCTGTACACTGTTTTCTTAACTGCTGTTTTTCTCCTACTCCTATTGTAAACCTTGCCCATCCAGGACACTTCTGGAAATGAGCTGTTTACAGTTCATGTTGCCTTCCTGGTGACTCTCTTCTAAATAAATAAATTAATAAACAAATAAGAGTTGATGTGAAACTGGTAAAGTCTACACTCAACAAGAGACCATTTCTACTGCAATCACGTTG